>CAWUFW010010981.1:0-651597 GCA_963921515.1 Calotriton arnoldi
AAAGAAAATCAGAATACCGAAGGCAAGATTTTTTTCAATTACTTTTTTTATACTAATATTAAGAAAGAGTTATTTGATATAGTATGGAATGACAAGACAATATATTAATTTAGTTTAATTGCTTTCCAACATTATTTTATTCGTATTCTAAAAGGGTAAGCCACTAAATGGTCTAGTGGTATTTAAATGTATATTGCATATGTTCAGCAGCATATTAAAGTTGATGGCCATGCAAATAAATGTTTAGCTTTCAAATAACATTATTATGCTATTTATTTTAGTGAAGGATATAAAGAAATTAGATCAACCACTTCAATTATTACCCACTGCTGGTGAGAGAAATGAGGATATTTCAAAATCAATAAAGTGTAGTATTTGCAGTTCCACGTTTGTAAATCATTCAACACTACGGCGTCATCAACAAAATATTCACAGCATTTTTTCAATTCCATTGTATTGTGTGGATTGCAAAAATGGAATATATTTCATGCCCTGTTGTAAAAATGGACAAAGAGCACCAATTCATGTTCAAAAAACTATTTCTAAACAACAATACAATTGTGAAATTGCTCGCTGTAGGGAATTTATGGCAATGGCTAGCTGCAGTGGGCATCCGGCACTCGAATGCAAACACCTAGAAATGGCCAAAAATGCTAAACCATTCCAATTTCCAAATGAACTTCAAGAGTCATGACTAAATCAAATGCTACAGAAAAATTTGATTTCTTTAACACGAGAAATCGAATGCAAAGAAATAATTGAATCTGCTGCAAAAGCAGGTGTTTGTGCAGTATATCCAGTGTTTCTTTCAGAACATGGTTTTTCAGGAAGATTTGTATATTTTTCTGTAAACACTGGCAAACAGGACTACTGGTGTCTTTTCTTAAGGACACGTGTTACTTTTGATACAAAATCAGGACAATGGCAATGCCAATGTAAGGGCAGCCACAAATCATGGATATGCACTCACAGATATCTTTCAATGTGGTGGCTATTTCAAGAACGTCCCGAATTGTTAGAAAATGAACTTTTAGAACAGGAAGAAGACAACATATTGAAAGAGGGCAGTTTTGATAACTCCAGTGACTCAGAGTTTGAAATGTCTCCAGCAGCACTCGTGGAAGTGAGTGAGTACCGACCAGACAAAAAGCATGTCAGGAAAATGGTGGAATACATACATGCTAATAAGCGTATTCCAGAATACATTCCTGAGAAATTGACTATGGAAGACCCAAAAATTCCACAAAATTTCATTCCAATTAAAAAACATTGTCCTTACTGCCCTGGCCCCACACCACCATTACTGGGTGAACCTAAATTAATCGCAAAAAATGCAACAGTGTACGGCATGTATAAGATTCATAAAGGTGAGTTTGAAGTAACTGTGTTTGAATTACTGTCACCTAACTACCACTTCATGTTGTTTCACTAATTTCTAATATTTCTTGCATAGATAGTCATGATTAGATTACTATTTGAAGTCTGTGAATTTGGCAGCTTTCATGAGGCGCTCAGCTTTCTAAGAATCACATACAATAATGCGTATTGTGCATTCATCAATATGATGCCCTTATGTATATTTTTGGCTACCTTAATGTTTTCTCCTAGACCAATATATGATTTCAAACAGTAATAATTCTTCCACTACAGTTTCATTGAAAAATGTTAGTGTATTCTAACCATGTTCTTCTCTCTCTGTTTTTATATTGTCAAGTACACATGTTAGTTGTAATTCTTTAATTGTATGTAGTCTGTGAATTGCTTCATAATTGTTATCAATATCACAAGTTGCCTTTGATAACATGTATACCTACCTTAAACATTATATACTCCTGGTGTGATTTTGCTTGTGGTTAAGGTCATTTACAAGTGTGAATTTGTATTTAAAAAAACAAACAAACATACAATTATAATCATAAATACATGCATTTGCATGCCTAAGGTCAACGTGGGTTCCCATCTCCCTTGTGAATTGTGCCTTGTGCAATCTATGGAAGTTTTAGATTTTTTGGTTATCATTTTATGGCCTTTTTGCATGTGGAATTTAACACATTGACATTGTTTTAGCAAACCTTTTGGTTTTTGTATATTTAAATAATAGGTATATTATATATATATTTTATAATGCTTTCTTTTCTTTCAAGGTCCTAATGAGATGCACTGTACTGAGGCATATTTACCACAGAGTAAATTTGCCTCCCAATTTACTGCTACTATGCAGTAAATCCAGTGGTGGTGAACAGTTCTCAAAAAGGTGGTGCTGGTCAGTGTGGCATGATGTCACTAAACTCATAGGCTGTTTAGAAAAACCATTCTGGTGAACGAAATTATCTAACAAATGATAAAATCCCCTGCAGTAGGAAAGTGTGGTAAGGCCTTTACATCCATCTTTGGAAAATGTTGACCCTATTGTGTATCTTGAGGAAACATTTTTCACAATATAATGGTAAGTCATGAACATGTTTCATGGTATCTTTTGTTTCTTTATAGTGAGTACATTAAACATCAACTTGGTGTAGCTGGTGAATTTTAGTCTAAATGGAAAGTCAACTCAGTTTCTTTGTTGGGATAACTTGTATCTGTTTATTTGAAAGCTACACATGGGAACTTTGATTGCTCCTGTAAAAGAATTGACATAGAGTCAAACAGAAAATTACTGTGCCATAAATAACATATTGATAATAAATGGAGTAAGTTTGTTTCCCAGATGTTAGTTCCATTTATTAAATTGTATAAATGAACAAACATAGTATGAAAACTGGTTGTTTAAAGATATACCCTTGTGCAAAATGTTATTTTGGAGCAAATACCCTTCAGACTATTTACTACTATGCTAGCACTGCAAACGCTGGATGCAGGTGTGCCCTGTCTTCTTTTTTGTGCATCAGTGCAATATTTCTGAAGTAAGGTCCATAATATGGATCTTATGAACTTATCCAAAAGTCACAATGTTTGATAGACCAACTAATGCATTATTGTTGTCACTATAAAATCATATTTTCATTAAAGAAAAGATTGGTGGCCATTTGGTACAACAGGAGGGGTTTTTAACATACACAAAGACACTCTTAACTTGGTGTAAGAAATCTCAAAACACATACAGTTACGTTAACTAATATTTGTATGGAAGGTGTTTTGCTTTAATTATCCCTATCTAAACATAATAGTAATGAATATATTATGTTTTACATATATTCTAAAACTATTTTTTCAAAGCACTGTGATCCTGAAAACTACTACAGCAATTCTGGCGGATGAAACTGTGTAAACTATACAGAGACCCTTTTTTGGTAGTGTGCTCAATACAAATCTTGTGGATCAGCATGCTGAGTAGGTTTAAAATTCTAAAAGTTAAGTGTACATATACACCACATCTCAGAAAACACTATACCCCTCACAGAAAGTAAGATGAATACCACAAACAAAACTATTTTTCAATAAATTAGCGATTAGGACACAGGAAAACAAGGCGTAGCATAGCGCACCATGATATACCATTAAAATAGCATAAATATTCCCACATCAACATATTCCAAACTAACAATATGTATTAGTGACAATAATAAAAGTTATATTTGAGTAATGCATTTAATTTATGTCATAGTATTGAACCATTCTTGACTGTTAAGTGTTGGTTATTGTCATGAGAACAATGAAAAGAAACTGTCTTTTAGCCTTGAGTACTTGATAGAAGGTATAAGTAATGCAAGTTTTAATAGTATTTCAGTAATGCCATTTGCTATCACTGTTCAACATTTGTAGAATATGGTCTTTTTTGGCAATTCCAACACTCATTAAATGTTTAGAAATCTGTGTAAGTGTTTAATAGTAAGGTCTGGTTTTTTATCACATATTTGTATGCAGGGAAAACTTCAACACACCCTTTCATCTCCCTTTCACCCTCTATTTGCTTCACCAACAGGGTCACTAAACTTAAGTTACAAAAGATCACTTTGTTGCAGACAGGCAAATGTAAACATGTTATAATAATTTATAGCAGTTCCTAAAAGATGTTCAATGTAATCTGAGAGTGGTGCAGCACCTGCCACACCCCTAGTTCCAGCATCAGTGAGTAATTTTGACATTGCACCACGAAATTAAAAGTTAAACTACATGGAATGTGGAATTGCAATGTTAAAGCAGTTTTGACGGTCAGTAATACCACCCACAATTCCAATTTCCATGGGGTTTAACACATACATAAACCCATAGTAAAAGCAGAGGTTACAAATAAGCAGAAACAACTGGATCGAAGAGAGCTTTGTCTATTAATTTTTATATCATTTAAACTGCAGTTACTACTCCTATGTGCGGTGCTGAAGTCCTTGCCTACATGGGTAGGATACTAGGGTGTGTATTTGAAAGTGTTTTTTTTGTTTGGATCCATTGTAGAAAGTCTTTCATTGTGTCGCACACAATGACTATTGAGTTGCAGTTATAGTTTTATGACATGCAGCATTTAGCAGTGTGATGGGTTAAGAAATGTGAGAGAGAGGCACACAGTTTAACGTTTTCAGTTAAGTTGACAAGTTAGAACAGCTCTGCAGGTCACTTTCTGCTATTTCTTATATTCATAGACTAATTAGTTGTTTAATGCACTAGAATATCCATCTTAAAATATTTTGTTTGAAGTATACGATCCTGATCAGGCATATTTTAAAGGAAAACATTGTGAAGATCTGCTGAGATGGATATTGTTAATATTTAATATCTGATTGTCATTGTGAGATGTCAAGGAGCAGTTGTATGTAGCCAGTTTGACCCATAGTGGTGTTCTATATTACATTCCTATATATGCCCATGACATGTGGCAGAGCTGTTTAGTTATTCCACGCCTGTTTAGTAGGTAATGGGCGGTTAATTGTTGCGGACTGGTCTAGTAATGGGTGAGGGACATGACCCCTAGCAGTTTCATTGTATGTGAGTGTAAGAGTGTCAAGCAATGAATGGGAATTTTTATACAGCCTGTATGACCTAAAATTGACTGACTAGACCACTGAGTCTATGGTATTAGTATTATTGTGGGTTATATCTTGTATTGTATTGCAAATGGATTAATATAGCACTTACTACAGCTGACGAGGCTTTGTGGCTTTTTGAATAGGCAGGACGCTGCTCGGAAATCTGGGCTAGTGCGGTTAATGATTGGCCCTCTCAGAAAATGGCAAGAATGAGGTTTTATGGTAGTTCCTAAAGCCAAATCCTCACACAATTCTACTGTGTGGACTTACTGCACTGTAAAGTAGCTCTTTTAAAATACCCAATGTGAAATAGGCAGAGCAGTATTCAATCTTGTCATTCTGCTCCTTCTGAATCAGAATACAGGCCTAATTATCCTTACTCGCTCTTGTCTCTGTTACAAATCAGAGTTCATTGAGCTCTTAAATGCCCTTGTTCAAAAACTTTTAGGACCTATTATTTTTCATAGCCCATCTGTGTATTTATGCTTGTAGTTTTCAATAGAATAATTTGTTTTTAAGATAGCGGTGTGTATAATAATTTATATCTTATTTTTTCCCTTTGAATCAGGTATATATGTGAAGATTTGTCCAATTTGTGCTAGCCCGGTCCGGTATCAAGAATATACGTCAGGATTTCACAATTTTAATGACAAGATATTTTTGACGATTCCTCTGTGTGTTCTTATGACCTCTTCATTTCAGGTACTGTGTGTGTCTGTGTTTGTGTATATGTGCTGTTGTGTGTCCATGTGTGCCTCTGTGTGTGTGGGTGTATTTGTGTGTGTGTTTTTTCACTAGTCGATAATATTTGAAGGCTTCAACAAATACATGCTCATTTAATTAAATTTTACATTGTGAGGAGTAATGCTATTTTTCAAAATTGATGGACGATTTAACTTTATAACAATTGTAGTGATTGCAATATGTTTACATGTGCACTTCATTCACTGTGGACAGGATTTCCATCCTCTGACTCAACATTGGTACTCTATTGAAATTTTGATTTGGCAGATCTGTACATATGTTTTGTTCATCTGCTTATAGGTTTTATGATAATCCTGAATATACTAATTTTGGCCTCTGTAAAATTTGTTATTCAACATGTATAAAATGATCAGACACAATTTAACTACTTAAAATTTGCTTCAGTTTAATGTTCTAAAAATCAATTTCTCTCTTGTTGCAGAATCCTTTGTTTGTTATAAACATTCTCAGAGATATTATTACAAGCCAAATAGATTTAGAGCACTCTTTTATGAAAAAAATGAGAGGAAATTGATTGTGGTGCTCAACTTTCTGTTCACTTTAATAAAGCAAAAGCATTAAGTAAGAAAGGCGTTTGGCAAATACTTCAAACCATGCTTATAAGCATGCTGATTGTTATGTGTCATCAACGGTTAACCATCAAAAAGTTCTTATTAGGAGGCAATAGTTTTATCTTTAATTCAAAGGCAAAAACCTTTGCTTTATCCTTCAATATGTTGGTGAGGATGTGCGTGATAATTACCAAATTTAATTACTTTTGTTGTATTTAATATTAGGGTGTGATAGTCTGTGGTTACATTTAAATAATATATGAAAAATACTATCAGATTATGTTAGTAATATTCACAACGCTTTATACTCAATAGAACCACACAGCAATTGGACGTTTCTTAACTACAATGGAAGATTTCATGGGGATGAAATTTCATCATGACACTCTTAGAAAGGCATTCTTTCATTTCTCAGCAATGAGGAAATATTCTTACGACTTCTATTGCATTAGATGTGGACACCATCCAGCAATTTTAGTTGGTGATGCAAACTGGAAGCTTTCATTTGATATTCCTAGTAAGTAATAATTTATTTTCCCAAAAGCCATTGTTAATAGTATAAACTCTCAGTATCTTCTTATTTCTGGTATTCTGCAATTTTCTGTGAAATAAGCACTGTCAGTTATCTCTCTTGTGGGCACTACTCATATTGACTGCCCGTATCAATTTGTCTATTTGTGTATCAATTTAAAAATGAAGGCAATAACATTTGTTATCACATACAATCAAACAGAATTTGCATTACAGATCATTGTTTAATCAATGGCTTGGTCATTCAATGTCATGCTATCTTTTATTCTGCTCATTTCACATAGTTTTCTTTATTATTTATTAAAGGCCAGCATGCAATTTATATTGCAGGTCATGCATGTTTCACCCTGGCAATAAAACTATATACATGGTCAGTTTATGGAGTGTGACTTGTGTACCTTAAAATATGCTCACTCATTTGTTGTTAATATTTATACTATGATTTTCAAGCTAAATAGAAAAAAGATTTGGTGTTACAACAAGACGTGTCACTTATCCAGAACTTTTCTTGTTTATGCAGAAATTACAATTTTTAAGGAACACTTAGATCCTCTTAACCATCTGATCCATTCTTTGTGAATTGACCTCACATAAATATAATGAATTCTACACTATTGGAGTATATCTAAAGTGCTAAAACTACTAATAAATGAAACATTGAATATAATCTCTATATTTATATCCAGTTCATCTTTTCAAAAGTCCCATACTGCATGATCAAAAAGAAGAGGAATTAGAAGTAGACATTGAAAATTCCTGGCAAAAAACAGAGTGCAGAATTATTGCTAGCGGTATTTGTGAAGGTAAGTATTTTGTTGTTTTAATCTGATAAGATGCGTAATTCAAACAAGTGCTTAGAATATAGTTTTTTCAAGATAAAGGTAGGATCTCTGCTGTTATTTTCAATAAGTGTTACTGTACATGTCATAGCACAAGAACATGCATCCTATGCATTGGGCAACATTCACAAAGGCAAATCTCAATGTGAGATTCTCTGTACGCATACAGTGGTGCCTATGCATGGTCCATATATGTAAATTTCACCATAGATTTAATTTGTTAACTCTAGATAGAGATGTATTTATACTGCTATGAATGTATGCCCCCTAACAGAAGGGTCAAGTGATACATATAACTTAAAATACATCATACATTTACTACTATTCACTGTACAGGTGTATTTTGGACATTAACATGCAAACAGTACTTCTACAGACAATAGGCAGAGCTATCAACTACTCTAAGTAGAACTATGAATTGGTAAAACTAGGGAAACATGCATTTTCTAAGAAACAAAATACACACCTCACAAATATTTTTGGAACAAATAAGAAGAGTGCACACCTTGGGCTATTGTGTCTTCCCTTTGTGATGCATAATGCGATGGAACCAGATATCTTAAACAGTGTGTATCCATGTCCAAGTATTTGTTTTAGCACACCCTGGGCCGATTCCGATCTCGGTCGGAGGCGCACCCAATACCAGTCGGTCGGGAAAAAAGCCATGCGAAAGCCTGTTTCCCGACCGATCCGTACAGTACACCGAACGAGCAAGTACGATGCGCACAACAGCAAAAAATCCGGCCGAGCCGTACTCACCCAAACCAGGTCCTGTTCTCCGACCGAGGCGAATCCGGAAACGCCGAATCGAGTCGCACGGAAGGAAAAATGCAGCCCCGTCCGGCCGGACAAGTACGATGCGCTTTCCGTACGCTCCGAACCCGTCGCTACGCACGGCACGTCAAAGCATCCGGGAGAGGCGCACATAAGCTCCGATTCGCGCCACAACACGATCCACGGCTCCGAGACGAACACGGCACCGACGAGGACGACGCGAAGCGACGAGGACGAGGCGAAGCGACGAGGACGACGCCAAGCAACGAGAAGGACGAACGACACGAACCAACCATGAATCCCTTCGTCCCGATCATACCAATATTCTACATTTACTACCGGAACAGGCACGGACGCGTACGGCGCAGAAGGTAAGCCAGACACCAACCACAAAACACATACAACACGTACACGACACATCACACACACACACGGGGATGCTGAATATACTTACACCAGCAACAGCAGCACCATAGGGGCGGGATGCCCATCACCAATGCCACATATGCACACAGGGGCCTGAATGCGCACCACCACCCCTACCCAGGGGGGGCTGGATGCCTACCACTACTACCACCCTCACCCAGGGGGGGCTGGATGCCTACCACTACTACCACCCTTAGCCAGGGGGGGCAGGATGCCTACCACTACTACCACCCTTAGCCAGGGGGGGCTGGATGCCTACCACTACTACCACCCTTAGCCAGGGGGGGCTGGATGCCTACCACTACTACCACCCTCACCCAGGGGGGGCTGGATGCCTACCACTACTACCACCCTCACCCAGGGGGGGCTGGATGCCTACCACTACTACCACCCTCACCCAGGGGGGGCTGGATGCCTACCACCACTACCACCCTCACCCAGGGGGGGCAGGATGCCTACCACTACTACCACCCTTAGCCACGGGGGGCTGGATGCCTACCACTACTACCACCCTTAGCCAGGGGGGCAGGATGCCTACCACTACTACCACCCTTAGCCAGGGGGGCTGGATGCCTACCACTACTACCACCCTTAGCCAAGGGGGCTGGATGCCTACCACTACTACCACCCTCACCCAGGGGGGCTGGATACCTACCACTACTACCACCCTCACCCAGGGGGGCTGGATGCCTACCACTACTACCACCCTCACCCAGGGGGGCTGGATGCCTACCACCACTACCACCCTCACCCAGGGGGGCAGGATGCCTACCACTACTACCACCCTCAGCCAGGGGGGCAGGATGCCTACCACTACTACCACCCTTAGCCAGGGGGGCTGGATGCCTACCACTACTACCACCCTTAGCCAGGGGGGCTGGATGCCTACCACTACTACCACCCTTAGCCAGGGGGGCAGGATGCCTACCACTACTACCACCCTTAGCCAGGGGGGCTGGATGCCTACCACTACTACCACCCTTAGCCAGGGGGGCTGGATGCCTACCACTACTACCACCCTTAGCCAGGGGGGCTGGATGCCTACCACTACTACCACCCTCACCCAGGGGGGCTGGATGCCTACCACTACTACCACCCTCACCCAGGGGGGCAGGATGCCTACCACTACTACCACCCTTAGCCAGGGGGGCTGGATGCCTACCACTACTACCACCCTCACCCAGGGGGGCTGGATGCCTACCACTACTACCACCCTTAGCCAGGGGGGCTGGATGCCTACCACTACTACCACCCTTAGCCAGGGGGGCTGGATGCCTACCACCACTACCACCCTTAGCCAGGGGGGCTGGATGCCTACCACTACTACCACCCTTAGCCAGGGGGGCAGGATGCCTACCACTACTACCACCCCCACTCATAGGATGGACAATGCATGACACAACAAGCACACCACAACCTAGGGAATGCAAGATAAAGACATCCCCCCACCACCATGACAAGCGTGTGTAGGCTGTGTCAAATGCCTACAACACCGAACATGACTTTGAACATACAATGTGACCCCCTAGCACATGTGCCACACATATATGTGTGTGGCACCCACAATGCAAGCAGCCCATGACCATTGTGGCAATGGGGCCTAAACCCCCATCATCACAGTGACCAAAAGGTAAGTGTGGGGTCCATAGCTGAAGCGCATTTTGACCATTGTGGCAATGGGGTCTAAACCCCATCATCACAGTGACCAAAAGGCAAGTGTGGGGTCCATAGCTGAAGCACATTTTGACCATTGTGGCAATGGGGTCTAAACCCCCATCATCACAGTGACCAAAAGGGAAGTGTGGGGTCCATAGCTGAAGCACATTTTGAACATTGTGGCAATGGGGTCTACACCCCCATCATCACAGTGACCAAAAGGTAAGTGTTGACAAAGAAAGAGCTGCAACTGCCAAACTGCATGGATCATTCCTGGTCACAGAACCAAAAACTCATCTGTGGCAAAGTAGTGTATGTGTCCCATTGCAACATAAATTGGGTGAGCCAAATACTGCAGTGCAAATGAGACATTCCTTTGGCCATGTGCAGACAAACAACACCCATGGGGGCTGACACCGTCAACATTCATCAATGACACAATGACAGAAGTGACCATCAGAATGCAGAACCACATATTTGCACCAATGGGCACACAAATGCAGATATCCTGTGGAGACAGCAGATGTGAGGTGAACAGATACCATACCATGGCAGCAATGGGACACACAAACCATGATCACTGTGCTGACCGATGACCTAGGAGTCCCAGGGACAGCAGGGGAAACACACCAAACAACATACAGCCAATGGCACACCCAAGATATTCCAATGCAGTGGTGCAGATGCACAAACACAAACAGGCAGACCAACACTGTCATCATACACAGCAGGTGAGGGGGGTGCCAGTGTCCCCAGGCAACCACACAACACATGAGGAGAGCTGAATACCAATCATACAGATGTGCATACACTGCCACACTAAGGTAACTCATGGATCCAAATCCCCTATGTGGGCAAGCAGGCATTGTCAGATGAGAGGGAGCACAAAACACACATGTCACACAGGCACGTAGGAACAACAACTGACACAGCAAGACACAGACACACCACAGCACCACCCCCAGGGCCCCCACAATGTGGTGACCCTTGGCTGCATAAAAATCCCACTCTGATGACAAAGCTGAATGTGGTTCACACTGTGAACCACAGTCATGTGTCCTGAGCAACAAACTACCATCACACCGACACAAGCACAAATCAATCAGCATGGCCAGTAAGCCAAGGCCAACATGGAGGCAGGGGTCTAGCTGGGCAACAACTCCCATCTGCACACACTCAAGACCACACCCCTCGACCTCCAACAATGTGCAGCAGTGAAGTACACATGCACTGGTGACATTGCACATGCACCCATGACTATTCCAGGGTGGTGGGTGGGAACCAAGGTGCAGAAACACATCACACATGGCCACTCAACAAGACTCCTGAATGTCTGACACACTGCACACTACGCTGTACATGGACATGACGGCGATACCACACCAACCAATGGGATCCCAGCCACAGTCACACACCAATGAAGAAGCCAAGGTCACCCACAAAGGACACACATAGACAACAACCAACATCGCAGCCCGGACCCTGAGGAGTGCCAGCAGTCACACACACAACGTGTCACAATAACTTAAAGATAACACGAACTGAAAATCACATGACAGGGGCAAACAACAAGTGCCAAGGGGAAACCTGACTGTGACCCATCTGCGTCTGCACACAAACTCAGCCCTGACAGCAAACACACCTATGGGTGACACCCTGATGACCAGTAATGTGCCATGCACCCACATCACAGAGAACACAGGGAGAAGACTTTGGGGGAACATAGCTCAAGTCAGCAAGCATCACAAACAGGTACAACACTAGGGATCACAGCATGCGCAGATAAATGGAAGTGAACACACAGACATGCACATACAACACACACCTTGGGCGCAGGCAATGTCACACGTGTACACACTGCCATGAGGGGACTCCACTCCTGTGTGAGGAAAGCTGTGCCATATGTTGCCTCAGTAGGGCCCCATCATGTCAGCTGAGCACTTGGTCACACAATCAACAATTAGCACCAAATGAGGGCTCCCGTCACATCAGCCTGGTCATGGATGTGCCAACGGAATCATCAGCACAGATCCAACACACTTGTATAGCAATGTTGCACTGACTACACGGATGAGTCCTTCCCCATTGATGCCCAAACCTGCATGTCCAGTGGAGATGGCAACACGGTCAGGGAAGTAGACAAATCCAACAATGGCAGGCACAACAGATGTGCAGGGGTGGAAGCCACAGATATGAAATTGCTAATGTAAGTAGGAAATCCCATTGCCAAATACTGAACACATGACACCCTCAGATGCTGCTATGGATGACATGGATACACCACATGATAGGACACATTCCCCCTGGACCACATGGGTTCCTGCACAGTAACACTTCATAATCATGAGACCAGATATCACCATCACTGCAGCAAGGGCATGGTTAGCAGCACCAACAACATGTACATCTGAAGCATGAGCACTAGAGAAAAGAAAGTTGCTTTATTCAGCATATGTGTTGAATGAAAACGACGTCCAGAAAAAATAGAGCAAAGGCCAATGGCCAGTCCATTGTCAAAGTTCAAACAGGGTGACACTGGCAGATGTCACCCTACGCATGCCTGCACAAAACCAGGGACAATCCACTAGGAGGGGCAACCGGGGGGCAGGCCAGGCACCGCAGGGACAGGATCAGGGCTCACCAGGGGGAGTCAGGGAAGGGGTGGTGGGTGCTGGAGAGCCACTGACAACTGCAGTGGAGGTGTCTGACATGGTGTGTGCCGGCACAACTGGGGGGCATGACTCAGATGTCGTGGGTGCCGGCACAACTGCAGTGGACCCTGCAGATGGAGTGGACAGGTCCGCCACTGCAGTGCCCAAGTCAGACAGGGCGGTAGTGGACTCCACTGCAGTGCCTACCTCCAGGGGAGGAGAATGGGGAACAGGCAAGGTGGGTTGGACAGAGGGGGAGGACACCCTCACCACATCAGTGGCACAGACAAGCGCAGCGGGGGTGTGGTGCTGGGAGAGCAAGTGGCAGGGGGAGAAGGCCTGATCCTCTTGGGGATGGTATATCTGTGGGTGGGGGAACCTGGGGCAGGGTGTGGTGGGGGCACCTGTGCAGTGGGGGCCTGAGGGATGGAGGACGGAGACCTTGTGCCTGAGCTGCAGAGCGGTGGCGGGGTCTTGCTCTTAGGACTCCGGGGGACTTGCGGGTGGGGGCCTCAGTCCGTCTGCGCCTGGGGGAGGGTGTCCGGGGGCGAGGGGCACTCTGCTCCGTGTGGGTGGGCTTCCTCTTCCCCCGGGATGCTGGAGCAGCTTCATCGGTGGGGAAGAGGCCGAGGTCACAGAGGAAGAGCTGCTGTGACTTTGGGGTTGCAGGTGAGGCAAGGGAGGGTGCTTTGGAGGGAGAGGGAACTGAGGACTGCGCAGTGCATGTGGATGCGTGTGTGTGTTCCAGGGCCCCATCCCCTGTGAGTCTGGCTTCAGTCCCCTGAATGTGCGTGCGTGTGCGTTTTGTCATTGGCGTGTGTGTCAGTGTGCTGGATGTGTGTGTGCTGGTGTGTGCCTGTGCCGGTGTGTGTGTGCTTGGGATGGGTAAGGTGCTGGGGAGTGTGGATGGAGCAGAGGCAGGAGGGGTGAGGGACCGTTTGAGGAGGGACACTGCTGCCGTCAGGGAGGAGTCCATGGACCTATTGCCCCTCTGTAGGTCAGACATGCCCGATGAGATGCCCTCCATGAACGACACCAGCTGAGTCAACAGCGCGGTGTGCGCATGGAGGACACTCAGCATGGCTGTCTGGCCTACATGGAGCTGGCGAAGGAGGTACACAGACTCCTCACTCAGGGCAGCAGGGGACACAGGGGCAGGGGCTGCGGTGCCTGGCCCAAAGGAGACACGCTCCCGGACATGGGAGCCTCCACGGACCTGGGGAATGGGAGCCGATGGGAGGGCGGTGGTGGTGCTGGTGGTGGCGGGGACAGCAACACTAGCTGGGGTGTGGTGGCTGCTGACACCCGCCTCCACAAGGGAGTCATCCTCCGAGTTGCTCTGGTCCTCAGCTGAGGTGGATGCTGCTGAGGACTCCTCGGTGTGGCTCCCCTCGCCCTCCGTGCCACTGGGTCCCTCCGACCACTCCTCGGCTGCTGACCCAGTCTGGCTCTCTGGCTCCTCCTGGTCCGTGGAGCTGTCCCCTTCCGTGGCCGTGGATGTATCTGCAAACAATGGGGAAACAGACAGACATCAGTCACCTGCACATAACGCACACACCACTGTGAGCACAGCACATCACAGAGCAAGCCCTGGCATCATTAGTTGTACATTGCTAAAAGTGCCCTAACTGAACAGGAGAAGCCAATTGTCAGTCTGATGCCAAGCATGGCACTCACATCCCACATGGCCTTGCACCCATCTGTCTGGTGTCTGTTGGATTGCAACACCCCAGTGTGGACACATGCACCAAGTACACAGTAGTTGGACAGTGCAGAGGACACGGTGTGGCATGTGGACATGCACACATCACAGCTCTTGCCACTGAGTCAGTACAGGTTTCCGGATGAAAGGGATGCCCAGAGTCAAATAGGAAATGCATGTGATGCATACCAGCGACAGACACCATGATGCACCCATGTCCTGATAGCCAGCGCCACTATGGTGTGCATGTAGCACATGTCACTCCCCTGCAGGCTCACCAATCAGTAGACACATGCCATGGCGGAGGCATGACTGCAAAGTCATACATCACTGTCTCAGTGATGTATGACTTTGCAGCCAGACAACAACACTCTGCACTGTGTCACAATAGTAGGTCATGGGGAATGCAAGTCCTGGAGCTGCACAAGTGCACATGTACATCCCCCCACAACACATCCTCTTAACCCTCATCTGTCCAGGTCATACCTATTGGACATATGGGAGACCTGTGACACTACCCTCTGAACCTGAGCCCCTCACACTCTGCTGTGCATGGGGAACAGCTGCCTGAACTTCACATTCACATGCCCCAGTCTGCATGGGCAGCTGATCAGACACCTATGTGACACACAAGTATCGTCTCCTATGGTCACATCTCCAGTGGCATGCTGAGCCCCTACCAAGAAACTCCACAGCAGTCCTGGCGACTAATCCACAGCACACTGACACAGAGGCAGACACCTGAGGGGTCAAATCACTGCGCACAATGTGTCAGCTGATACACGGGAGTGGGAGTACAGAGTGTATTGTATGGCCTGGAGTAGGCATGACTGTCCAGCCCCACATGAATGAGGGATGAGCCCTGGACTGTAGGCAGCTGGCTAAGTATGTGTGACACACGTCATATACATACTCCTGGGGCCCAAACATTGTTCCCACCCGCAGCATGGGTGTGTGCCAGATACCCCAGCCACATGTGGTGGATCAGCTCAGCAATTGGACCACAGATCAAAGTAACACGCTGAATACATGTCAGAATACAGGCATTGTGTAAGCAATGGACCCACCCATGATGCCCACCACAGAGTCAGGGAAACAGATGCTGTCTCCCACCTTGAGTCAAGCAAACTGCAAGGACACAGTCCTAAGTGACAGAATTCCCTGCATGTAAGGGCCACACCTGGGTATCAGATGAGGAGTGGGCAGTGCACAATAGAGGGACATGGCTCCTGGACAACATGACTGCTGTACTGTGGCAGTTTAACCAGGCCCGAGGAGGGCACATAGCATGTTAGACAGAGTTCACAGTGCAGTCTTTGACTCACCCCCTCCTTGCTGCTCTCTGGCCTTCAGCTGCCCATCCAGGTCTGGAAAGACCACCGCCAGGATCCTGAGCATGTGGGGGGTCAGGGTCCGTGTTCCGCCCCTCCTGCGAGGAGGCGACAGCTTCAGCTGGACCCGTGCAATCCTCCGGGTCCAGCCCCGAAGGTCCTGCCACCTCTTTTGGCAGTTGCGGATCCGGCGCTTGTAGACCCCCACGGACCGGACAGCCCGGACGATGTCCTTCCAGATCTCCTGCTTCCGATGGGCAGAAGCCTGTCAGGATGACAAAGTGATAAGGCCATTACTACACATGCAACATATCCGTGCATGACACAGTTGCATATACATGTCGCAATCACAGGGGCACATGGTGTACACAGGCAGTGCACGGCTGCCCATGGACAGTTTTCCAGAAGTCACTACATGGTATCATTGCATGGGGAGTAAAACCCTGTTCAGAAGCACTGTCACTGCACCATACCTGTCCAGTGCAAGTCACTACACACTATGGGGGGTGACAACTACTCAGTGAGCCTGCTAGCCAGTGGCGTGCAGACTCTCAGCCTTGCTAGTCAGACAAAATGCACATTCAGAAAGGCAGTGCACAGGACACTCACCTGCTCCCCTGGTGTCCCATACAGCTTGCTGTACTGTGGAAGTAGGCTGTCCAGCAGGGCCTGGTTCTCTTCAAGGCTGAAGGCTGGGGCTCTCTCCACAGTACGTGCCATTGCAGGGTCCAGAGGGGCAGAGACAGCAGCAGTGCAGTGGCAGATGTCGTCTTGGAGCATGTAGTGCAGGCAAGTGGGCTCTCAGGGGAACAGCCAGCAATATATATGTGCTGGAGAGGCAGATACTGTCCCTTGTGTCCAAAGTGATAGGTCCAAGTCGTTTGCATCTTCTGAATCTGGCCAATCCATGGAATAGCAGCACCAAAACACGCCCACAGCATCCTTCAAATCTTCAACTTCATGACATACATGATTTTGCAACATTGTTGTGGGTGACCAACTGATTTTCCAGCAACCGACTCGTTCGAAATTCGAAAACGCGTCCGTTGCCAGGCAAGCCCATTGTCAATGGGTGCGCACCGATCGGTCCATTGCAGTTCAACGCGCACAGGGGTACAACGCGTACCCGCACACATTGAAAGCAATGGGCCGGCCGGAGGCACCGATCGGTCCATTGCAGTTCAACGCGCACAGGGGTACAACGCGTACCCGCACACATTGAAAGCAATGGGCCGGCCGGAGGCACCGATCGGTCCATTGCAGTTCAACGCGCACAGGGGTACAACGCGTACCCGCACACATTGAAAGCAATGGGCCGGCCGGAGGCACCGATCGGTCCATTGCAGTTCAACGCGCACAGGGGTACAACGCGTACCCGCACACATTGAAAGCAATGGGCCGGCCGGAGGCACCGATCGGTCCATTGCAGTTCAACGCGCACAGGGGTACAACGCGTACCCGCACACATTGAAAGCAATGGGCCGGCCGGAGGCACCGATCGGTCCATTGCAGTTCAACGCGCACAGGGGTACAACGCGTACCCGCACACATTGAAAGCAATGGGCCGGCCGGAGGCACCGATCGGTCCATTGCAGTTCAACGCGCACAGGGGTACAACGCGTACCCGCACACATTGAAAGCAATGGGCCGGCCGGAGGCACCGATCGGTCCATTGCAGTTCAACGCGCACAGGGGTACAACGCGTACCCGCACACATTGAAAGCAATGGGCCGGCCGGAGGCACCGATCGGTCCATTGCAGTTCAACGCGCACAGGGGTACAACGCGTACCCGCACACATTGAAGGCAATGGGCCGGCCGGAGGCACCGATCGGTCCATTGCAGTTCAACGCGCACAGGGGTACAACGCGTACCCGCACACATTGAAAGCAATGGGCCGGCCGGAGGCACCGATCGGTCCATTGCAGTTCAACGCGCACAGGGGTACAACGCGTACCCGCACACATTGAAAGCAATGGGCCGGCCGGAGGCACCGATCGGTCCATTGCAGTTCAACGCGCACAGGGGTACAACGCGTACCCTCACACATTGAAAGCAATGGGCCGGCCGGAGGCACCGATCGGTCCATTGCAGTTCAACGCGCACAGGGGTACAACGCGTACCGCGACACATTGAAAGCAATGGGCCGGCCGGAGGCACAGATCGGTCCATTGCAGTTCAACGCGCACAGGGGTACAACGCGTACCCGCACACATTGAAAGCAATGGGCCGGCCGGGGGCACCGATCGGTCCATTGCAGTTCAACGCGCACAGGGGTACAACGCGTACCCGCACACATTGAAGGCAATGGGCCGGCCGGAGGCACCGATCGGTCCATTGCAGTTCAACGCGCACAGGGGTACAACGCGTACCCCCACACATTGAAAGCAATGGGCCGGCCGGAGGCACTGATCGGTCCATTGCAGTACAACGCATCACTGTACATGTGACTGGCATATGTCAGCATGCCTGTCTCAGATGGACATATGCCAGCCACAGATAGCTCCCAGGGAGTGAGGGGCACACCTACATCACGACAGCCTGTCCAAACCTTATCATAAGGCATGTAAGGCTGCATTTCCTATTGTGTGTATGTTGGTGTACATGTTGTCCTGTGGGTGTCACCTGTGGGCAGCCACCCCCAGGCTGTGCACGTGTTCATGGGGACAGGATCCTGGGTGTTACGTGTACGTGACCACTGTGATGTGCAACTGTTCATATCTGTGCATGTGCCATGGTCACATTTCACAGTGGTGTTTGTGTATGTCATGTCACATACCCCGTGAGTCCCATGTGGGACGGTATGTTTGAGCCAGGGTGTCCCAGTGGCACAATAGTGATGGACCTCCACAGTCTTTGTGCATGTAGTGTTTACAATGTCTCTGATTTCATGTGCACAATGGGAGACAGTCTCCACATCCACGTTGTGTGTGCATGGACTCTGATGTTGTGCGTGTGTGTCACAGACGTCCATGTCTGTCCTGCCGTGGCAAGTGGGGCCACTACCTGTGGGGGTCATGTTTGTTTTGCTGTGGTGTACACATGATACTCCATGTGATGCCAGTGTCCATGTGGCATTACAGGGTCCCTGGGAATGTACCTGTCGTTGAGCTGTGGTGCCTGGGGCACATCTGTCCTCACATGTCACTGTGGGGGTGAATGTGACACGGCAGCAGGAGATGGGAACTGTGACACGGCATCATGATATCCAATGGGCCAACCTGGGACAAATTGATGCCACCTGTAGGACCGTGTTGACAGATGTTGGCCATGTATGTACCATACATGTCCTTCCGGTACTGCACACTTCATGTAGTTGTGCCTCATAATGATGTATGTTGGGATCTTGAGTGTGTTCAATGCCGCATATGTGGGGTGACTGACAATCTTGCTTACTTCTCCTCTGCACTGCAGGGCTCCTGCTGTCCATCGGCCATTCCCAGACCTGGCAACGATGGTGGAACGGGACAGCATCCGACGGTACCGCTTCACCAGGCAGCTGATTGAGGATTTGGCAGTGCAGTTGTCCCCACATTTGCAGCCTGGCCGGCCGTATCCTACAGCGCTGACCCCCAAGGTGAAGGTGATGGCAGCCCTACACTTCTTTGCCACCGGTACCTTCCAACATACTGTGGCGACTGCTGGTGGGATGTCACAGACCATGTTCAGCCGTGTGCTCCGCGATGTTTTGGCGGCAATGTTGCTCTTCCTGAACCGGTACATCTATTTCCCTAGACTGCGACGACTCACTGACGTGAAGAGTGACTTTTATGCCCTGGGGAGGATGCCGCATGTAATTGGCTCCATTGATGGGACACATGTGGCTTTGGTACCACCACAGGCCCAGGAGCAGGCCTACAGGAACCGCAAGCACTACCACTCGGTCAATGCACTGGTGGTGTGTCTTGCAGACATGACCATCACACACGTGTGTGCCCGTTTCCCTGGTTCAGCACACGATGCCTTTGTGATGAGGAGTAGTCGCATCCCCAGGATGATGGCACAGATGCAGAACCAGCGTGCCTGGCTTGTCGGTGTGTACTGACTTTGTGCCATTGTGTGTGATCTGATCTGTAGTATTCCGCCCACTTTTCCAAGTCAGCTAATGTGCACTTGTCTGGCCGTAGGTGACTCGGGATACCCCAACATGCCGTGGTTGCTGACACCCCTCAGGAACCCTGTGACACCTGCCCAGATGCGCTACAATGAGGCACATGGTCGGACCAGGAGAGTGATTGAGCGGACCTTTGGTCTCCTGAAGAGCCGCTTCCGCTGCCTGGACAAGACCGGAGGGTCCCTCCCATATGCCCCTGCGAAAGTGTGCAAGATTATCATCGTCTGCTGCATGCTCCACAACCTGGCAGTGCGGAAGGAGTTGCCTCTCATCCAGGATGACAATGACCAACATCCGCCACCTGTGGAGGATCCTGGCCTGGACCACGATGCCAGTGACGATGATGATGATGATGATGGTGATGGTGATGTCCGCACACAGCTCATCACCAACTTCTTTAGCTGAATGTGAGTATCCTGAGGTGTCATGTCAATGATGTGAGTTGGCATGATGTGTGGGTGGTGCTCTGGTGCTGTTGGAGTGTGTCCATGGGCTACTTGACTGGATGTGTGTTGCGATGTGTGGTTACAGGTGGGCTGTACTCCCCAACAGTGTTGACATGCTAACTTGGTTCTGGGTGGGTATCTTGTAACATGTATTGTGCATGAGTTTTGCTGTTCTGTCCTGTACTCCATTGCTTTTGACTGTGTGTCATTTCTGTCCTTCACAGGGTACTTTCAGATTCGTTTGGTCAACTGTGTCCACCGACGACGTGATTGCACATCCAGGCTGGTAGCTGTTGTGTCCCTACAGGTGATGTGCGCCACACCCATGGACTTCCTTCCGTCTACAGTTGTTGACTGTGTGCCCGCTACCAGGTGGGGTTACCTTGCATCTGTAGTGGTTACGGCATGTTGCAACTGTGTAATAAACCTGTGCTTCACTTTGTGATGTGCGTTGTCTGTGGTCACACATTTGACTGCCATTTGCTTACTGCACCTGTGGGCTACTTGACTACAACTGGGAATGGGTGTGGTGTCTGTGCATTGCACCGTCTTCCCTGGCAACATCAGTGTAGGCAATGAGTCAGATGGCCTAGGTGTGTATGTGTCGTGTAGCCCTGGTGGTGTGTCTCCCTCATGTGTGTCACGTTGCCTGTACTCACATGCCTGTGTTGTCCTTGCTGTTGCAGTTCGCATACACTGTGTAATTTTGCAGTTCATCATCCCCATAACAGCACCCACGTTGGAATCACGACAGAGGCAAGTATGGTGTATTAGTGTGTTTATTGTGATACATTTGTGTTAATAGTGCATAGGATGGGTTGTGCTGTACATGAATCTTGCAATCCCAAGTTCCTAGGTGAATTGAAAGTCCGGGTAGACAGGATCCCCAGTATCGGGGCCACAGTTGTCTGACACATTGGTCCAACTTGTACTCCCCATGCAATGTGTGGGAGTAGTGTTGCCGTCAACAGGGTGAACAGTCTGTGCACAAAGGCGAACATCCAGAACAGGTTCAGGCTTCCTGGGAGTTGCGCTTGGCCATCGGCCTCTCACTTTTCCCTCCTCGGACGACCCCTCTTCTTGGGGGGGGCCCTCAAGTGCAGGCTGCTGCGGTGCAGGGGACTCTCCGCCAGAGTCCTCCTCCCTCCCTGTGGCAGTTGCAGTTTGTTCGGCACCAGATGTTGTTGGCACACAGGGAGGTGTGGACTGGTTGCTGTTCATCTGGCGGAGGCATTGTAAAATGTCCCTGTGCACCGCCGTCATCTCATGCAGTGCATCCCACTTGGACTCCACGCGGGACATGTGTGAGTCCACACGGGACATGTGTGACTCCACGTGGGACATGTGGGAGTCCAAGCGGGCATGATGGGCAGCCTGCTGCTGTTTAATGTCTCTGAGGAGCCCCACTACCTGGCTGAGCTCTCCGGTGCTGGACTGGTACGCATCAGCTATGCGTACCAGTTGTGGGTCGTCATGCACACCAGCAACGTCTGCAAGCAGCGACCTCTGTCTCCCACCCCTCCCACCACCCCTGCTGACATGTGCAGTGTGTGCAGTGGCACGCACAGATAACCCTGGTCCACCTTGGGGGTTGGTGGTGGTGGTGGTGTCCATGGCCCCAGGTTGGTCCAGGGTCACTGTGCTGGTGTTGCTCCTTATTCTGTCCATGTCGGCAGGGATGGTATTCGTGGTGACAGTCGTTGTAGGGGTGGGTGCAGGGGGTGCAGCTGGTGGTCCTGCTGGTGCTGCAGCTGGTGGTCCTGCTGGTGCTGCATGTTGACTTGCACCGGATGTGCCAGGTTGTTCTTCATCGTCCGAGGAGGACAGAGGCTGTACGACGCCAGTGAGCTCGGCATCCTCTTGAGCCTGGGACTGGGACTCCTCAGCGTCTGCTGCTGTGTCCCCATCATCACCTGTTTTTGGGAGACACAAACAATGTATGTCATGTTTCTGCAGGCATCAATGGTTGACACACATGACAGTTGTGACTGTGCCTCTGGGTGCGGGCCTGTACATTGCATTGTCCTAAGTCGTCACAGTCAGGGGTTGATATTGGTGTGGCACATTGTCCTGCATTATTTGGGCATTTCTATGTATTTTCTGGGGTGTGAACATGGTCTGCATTGCTTGTGTTTGGTTGACAGCCAGACCTCCTTCCCACCCACCCAGCCAGTCAGTTATCCCACCATGGAACGTGCTTGCGTTGCAGGGAGTGTAAGTTGTCTCTCAGGATGTCAGTCAGTGGTGTCCTGCTGTTTGTTGGTGCACAGTTGGCAGCAGGGCCTTGTGCTCCCCACAGCAGTAGCCAGTGTCAGCCATCTTGTGAGTCCTTCTCCACTCCCTGTGATGTGAGCATGGTTCAGGGTGGTGTTGATGGGACAGTTGTGGGGGTGAGCTATGTCTGTGACTACGACTCCCATCATGCCATTGCCTCCACCCCACTTGCCAGCATTCCCATACTTACTTGCTTTTGTGTGGAGTTCAGTGGGTGTGGGTGTGAGGGCAATGGCAAGATGGCTGACAGTGGTGTCCTGCTGTTGGTTGGTGTGCAGTACCCAGCATGCCCTTGTGCTCCCCACGACACAGCAACAGTGTCAGACATCTTTGATGGGCCTTTCCACTCTCTGTGGGATGTGCATGCGTGAGTGTGAGCTTGCTGGGCCATGTGGTGGGGGATGTAGGGCTGTGACTACGACTCCCATCATGCTATTGCCTCCACCCCCTTCCCAGCATGCCCATGCTTCCTTCCTTTTGACTCTGCTTCCCTGTGGGTTGGGCTGGCTGTGCTGACAGGATGGCTGGGAGTGTTGTCCTGGCAGTTGTTTGGCTAAGAGTCCCAAGAGTGTCCCTGTGCTTCACACAACATAACCCAGGGTGGTGGTGCTTTGTGGGATCTTGTGTTAGGATGGAGGGCATTGCATTCTACCAGGTGGGTACTGTGGAGTTTGTGTTGGGGGGTGTGAGGGGAGGTGCTGGTGACTATAGTCAGTGCTGCAAGTCCCCCTTCCCACCCAGCCAGCCAGATATCCCACCATGGAACGTGCTTGCATTGCAGGGAGTGGAAGTTGTCTCTCAGGATGTCAGTCAGTGGTGTCCTGCTGTTTGTTGGTGCACAGTTGGCAGCAGGGCCTTGTGCTCCCCACAGCAGTAGCCAGTGTCAGCCATCTTGTGAGTCCTTCTCCACTCCCTGTGATGTGAGCATGGTTCAGGGTGGTGTTGATGGGCCAGTTGTGAGGCTGAGCAATGTCTGTGACTACGACTCCCATCATGCTATTGCCTCCACCCCCTTCCCAGCATGCCCATGCTTCCTTCCTTTTGACTCTGCTTCCCTGTGGGTTGGGCTGGCTGTGCTGACAGGATGGCTGGGAGTGTTGTCCTGGCAGTTGTTTGGCTAAGAGTCCCAAGAGTGTCCCTGTGCTTCACACAACATAACCCAGGGTGGTGGTGCTTTGTGGGATCTTGTGTTAGGATGGAGGGCATTGCATTCTACCAGGTGGGTACTGTGGAGTTTGTGTTGGGGGTGTGAGGGGAGGTGCTGGTGACTATAGTCAGTGCTGCAAGTCCCCCTTCCCACCCAGCCAGCCAGATATCCCACCATGGAACGTGCTTGCATTGCAGGGAGTGGAAGTTGTCTCTCAGGATGTCAGTCAGTGGTGTCCTGCTGTTTGTTGGTGCACAGTTGGCAGCAGGGCCTTGTGCTCCCCACAGCAGTAGCCAGTGTCAGCCATCTTGTGAGTCCTTCTCCACTCCCTGTGATGTGAGCATGGTTCAGGGTGGTGTTGATGGGCCAGTTGTGAGGCTGAGCAATGTCTGTGACTACGACTCCCATCATGCTATTGCCTCCACCCCCTTCCCAGCATGCCCATGCTTCCTTCCTTTTGACTCTGCTTCCCTGTGGGTTGGGCTGGCTGTGCTGACAGGATGGCTGGGAGTGTTGTCCTGGCAGTTGTTTGGCTAAGAGTCCCAAGAGTGTCCCTGTGCTTCACACAACATAACCCAGGGTGGTGGTGCTTTGTGGGATCTTGTGTTAGGATGGAGGGCATTGCATTCTACCAGGTGGGTACTGTGGAGTTTGTGTTGGGGGGTGTGAGGGGAGGTGCTGGTGACTATAGTCAGTGCTGCAAGTCCCCCTTCCCACCCAGCCAGCCAGATATCCCACCATGGAACGTGCTTGCATTGCAGGGAGTGGAAGTTGTCTCTCAGGATGTCAGTCAGTGGTGTCCTGCTGTTTGTTGGTGCACAGTTGGCAGCAGGGCCTTGTGCTCCCCACAGCAGTAGCCAGTGTCAGCCATCTTGTGAGTCCTTCTCCACTCCCTGTGATGTGCGCATGGTTCATGGTGGTGTTGATGGGACAGTTTTGGGGCGGGCAATATGTGTGACTGCGACTCCCATGATGCTATTGGCTACACTGACTTGGCCAGCATACACAGAATTCCTTCCTTTGAGTGGTCTTCACTGTGTGTTGGTGTTGTTGTGGTGGCTACATGTGTGGATGTGTTTGTTAGTTCTATTTGTGCCACTGCCTAGCTGTAGTTGTGGTTGTGTTTGTACATGTGTTGGCACAGTTGGATGTGACTTTTTTGATGGCATGTGTTGTGTTTATCTGACTGACATACACATTTTGGGATGATTCTGTTCTAGTTGCTGTGTAATTGCTATGAGTGCATGGTTTGACTCTCCCCTTGACAGTGATGTGTGTGTTTTGTGGCAGTTTATTGTGTACATTTGTTGTGTACTCACCAGGCTCTGGGATGTCCTCTAGTCCATATACGCTCACTGGCGGAAGGATGGCCCGCACCTTCTCCTCCCAGGGCCTGAGGTATATTGGCTTGGCAGGAGGGCCACTGCCGGTGTGTTGGCTGTTGATGTAGTCTTTCTTCAGCATGTCCCGTACCCTCCTGCGCACGTCATACCACCTGTTCTGGATGTCCGTCTTTGTGCGCCGACATGGTGATTGGGCGTTCACCCTGTTGATGATCCTCTCCCACATCTTGGTTTTCTGCGACATGGGGGTCTGTTGGACCAGAGTGCCAAACAGCTGTGGCTCCACCCTGAGGATCTCGTCTACCATGACTTCCAATTCACTATCTAGGAACTTGGGATTCTTCTTGGGGGGCATGGTGATGGGTGGTGATGGTGGGTGATGTGTGTGTTGGTGTGCAGGTGAGGGTGTGTGAGTGTGTGTTTTGCTGGGTGTATGTGAGGTAGGTATTTGTTGGTGTGCTGATGGTGTGTGGCTTGTGTGAGGGATGAGCTGTGGGTGTGTGGTTGCTTTCTCTTGGGTGCTGGCAGTGGAATGGCATTTGCAAAGGCTCATGGTAGTGATTTGTGTCCTTTATATAGGTGGAGTTGTGGGTGTGTCCTTGTTCTCTGTCCCCACCCCCCCAGTATTTATTGGCTTGGTAATTGCATGTTTGGCCTTTTTTTGGGTGATTTTTCCTTTGTGCTGTTTGTGTATGTTGGAAACGTTCTTGTGACCGAGTCGGACCCTGCATTGGTCTCGTACGGTGTTTTCCGTTTCGTTCACGCTGTGTTTGTGCAGTTTTCTATGCTGCGTACGCGTCGGTCGCGGTGTATTGTGTTGCTTCGGCTCGGTTTTGTATGCGTGTCGGTCGTACGGCTTGTCCTCCGTCCGACTCGCTCGTGGTTTTCGCGCCTTGCATCGTACTTAGCGGTTTGGAGTTCGCGTGTACGTTTCGGTCGGATTTGTTCCGGGTGCGTGTCGGTCGGTTGGATTCGCGTGTTTTTCCGGCCGGATTGCTGTTTTCCGTGCGGCTCGGTCGGTCGACTTGGTTTCGTTACGTGTCGGTCGGATTTTTCGCGCCTTGCATCGTACTTGGCGTGTCGGGCGCCACGGGTACGTGTCGGTCAGTATTTTTTCCGGATCCGAGTCGGTCGGTGCTTTTTCCGGCCCGAATCGGAATCGACCCCCATGTGTTTTGATTACTTTTTGAATGGGTTATTAGGACTTTTACATTGGAGAGGTGAGTCTTTTATAATTCATTATATTTTTTCAGTTGATTCATGTTGTGTTTATATTTCTAGAATGAGATTTATATGAGGGTCTTTAATATCCAAAGCTATATGTCCTTTATAAATATATAATTCTTTTAATATTTTTGTTTTGTGTTTTCGACAATGTGATTTAAAAGGGCATTTGTACTTCTGAAAGTTATTTGACCATTTATTTTCGTTTTAGTAGGTTTTGTAAGCAGTTCCACTATTACAACTAAAATGTAGTACTACATGTTGTCGAATTTATCATAGTCATTGCTACATTGCACATCTTTCGAACCCATGGTATCAACATCATTTCCTACACAGATGACACCCAGCTCATCATCACGGTCTCAGAAAAACCCCGCCTCCACCAGCACCAGCTACCACAAATGCTTGACGAGCATCACCGACTGGATAAAGACCAACTGCCTGAAGCTCATCATGGACAAGACAGAATTGGTGATATTGAGAAACAACAACTCCCAATGGAATGAAACCTAGTGGCCTGTTGAACTTGTACCCACACCTACACCAAAAGACCACCTCCATAACCTTTGCATCATCCTGGGTAGATAACTCACAATGAAATGCCAGATCAACGCAGCCTCCTCCTCCGTCAGCTTCAACACCATGCACATGCACCGAGGGATCTTCCAATGGCTCGACGTACATACCAGGAAAAACGCCACCCAAGCACTAGTCACCAGCTGGCTTTACTACGGCAAAACACTCTACACAAGAATCACCACCCAGCTCCTAAAGAGACTCTAGATGATCCAGAACTCAGTGTCCAGATTCATCCACAGACTCCCCAAATGGACCCATATCATCCACCACCTCGGGTACCTCCATTGACTACCATCCAAATGAGATACCAATTCAAGATGCTGATATATGCATATTAGGCCTCCACGACCAGGGAGCACCATGCATTATCCACCCCACTGAACTACCACCAGCCATCCAGACACCTGCGCTTTGCCTCCATCACCCTTGCTCGCACTCCCCGCATCTGCTGAAGCTGCATCAGAGGATGCTCCTTCTCTTACCTTGTTGCCACGTCCTGGAATGGACTTTACTTCCATTGCCGAACAGCACTCTTTCTCATGGAATTCAGAAAGGAAGTCCAAAAATAGCTCTTTAACTGATTGCAGCACGATCCTAGTGCCTGTATACCCTCATGGTGATTAGCCTTGCTCTAAAAATCCTGATTGATTGATTAATTTATTGATTGCTTGATTGATTTGTGCACATTTTTAAATTCATTTGCAATAAGCACCACTGCAACAATTATTATTTTTAGCCCTTCTATGGTCTTCTGTAGGATGCATTTCATTTCTGTTATTATAACTCTAAAATGTCGAATACAACTATTGCTAATTTGACTTTATCTTTTATATTATACCAAGATGATAACTTAATGGATTTATAATAAACTTGGAGCAATATGTTTGATTTTAATTATTGCTTATAAACCTAAAATAGTTTGTTTTATATTACATATTTGTTATTGCCTACTAATGTTTTAGGAAATGACCAGAAAAACCCTTATTGTACACAACTGGACTACTCAAACTTTGTGCCTTGGGTCGGTAGTGCAACCAGGGTGGGCCCTAAGGTGCCAAAAAGTGAAGTGAAGAAAGGGTTGCCATTGAGGTGCAGAGATGAACATATTACTAAAGAAGAAGACAAAACAATGAATGAAGATAAAATCCTGCTACTTCTGGAATCAACACAGGTATCAATTTAAATGTGTTATAGACTTTTCAAAGTCAGACTCTTGACATGTTGGTATAAATGGTTTATCAAAATCATTGATCATGCTGTATGGTATCATAATTTCCACGGTGTATGTTTTCATTTGTTTTTCTGATTTACTTACAAAGTAGGTAATACATATTGTAACAACTTTGTTTCAAGGGGTTCTTAGAAAGGTATTGTTTCAATGCTCATCTAAGTGTACTATAGAACACTTTAAAATTATGTGTCAGGCACAACGAAGTCAAGATTGCTTTATGGTGTTTGTAAAGAATGCAGGATAATTGTATCTCTTATATGATTTCCATAGCTATTTAAATTATTTTATTAACCTGGTTTTAATCACAGGTTCAACTATGAGCTAATTAGTGCAATTGAGGGTCTAGCACGTACAGCTCAGAAATGTAAAATGTAAAACTAGCCCCTTATAAAAAAATAAATAAATGAACTGTAATTAGAAGTTGCAGTGGTGGGAATGAGGTTTAAAGTGTTAGTTAATAAAAATATTTCTTTATTTCAACAATACAACATTTATTTTCCATTTTACCTGTGATTTGATGACCACTGTAAGTAATAGTCACCGGGTTTCGTCTACAATTGTAAATCTAATTGAACATCTACATCCATTAAAGACTTAGGGGCATATTATCAAGGGCCTTATCTTCGCTTTTTTGGCTTTTAAAGCCAAAAATGCAGAGATAATCTTTTCACCCTATTTGCAAGCCGGTGCTAACATGCATTAGTGCATGTTATCAGCCGTTTTGCCAACGCCTCTCTTTGCATCTCTAATGAGATGCTAAGTGGGCGTCACTGGGCGTACCCCTGATGGACTACCTTGTAAATTATCGCTAAATGCACATCGCAATATTTACAAGGTGGCACTCAGGATTTAAGCAGACGTTAGTTTTTGGTGAAAACCGTGGTTTTTACCGAAAACTAACGTCTGCTAAAATGCTGACTATTGTATGTTGACAATGGGAGGTGGATTGATGTGTTACGACCACAGGGTCGTATCATCAAGCATATTGCTGTTTTGCAGGGAACATCGCTGGAAAACCAGCGATGTTCCCTGCAAAACCGGCGATTTCCCCGCTATCGCTGGATTATATATCGCCCTTGAGTTATGCATTGATGATAACGCGCTAACTCAGCGATTTAATTCAGCGATAGCCGGCGTTAGGGAAATCAGCGCTAGGCGCGCTGGGCGATAATTATCGCCCCTCGTTGTTGATATGCCCCTATGGGCCTGATTTATACATTGCTGGCAAGGGTATTTCGTTGCAATGGTGACAGAGTTCCCTCCCTGCTAATATAATATAGTGGTCAGCCCACCAAATTTAATTGCTGTCAGACCATATGTTTGGCCACGGCAAGGACTACTCTGTTTCTGCTATAGGAAAAACTTCTCCAACTGCCCTGTGCAGTGAGGGCCGTTTGAGAACTGGCAACATGTCTGCCAACATAATTTAGGTGGGCAGACATGGAGTGACTTTTTTTACTGTTATTTATCGGCAGGTAAAACCTGGCGGTAAGGGAAAATAAAACCATTGTAATGCTTTCCTCTGCCATGGGAGAAGACTCCCACATTATAAGGGGAGTGTTAGATTTTTTATTTTTAAAAAGAAAATCCCATTTTTGGATTTTCTTTTTGAAAAATAAAAAAATAATACTGTTAGCTACAGGGCTGCGTCATTGCCAGATAGCCCTGTAGCAAACAGTAAAATGCATTGGCAGTAACCACCATGAGTATGCATCCTGCTAATGCCCGTATACATGACCGACTGCTTGGCAGTCATGTAGGAATTAGGATGTGGCCTCTCCACCATAGGGACAGAGTAAATTCTGTTTCCATGATGGACCCCCGGGCTGTCCTCCCAGATATTACATACTTTCAGGTTATACTACTTTTGCTAAAGATGTTTGTTGCTAATAGGTTTTCAGGTTTATACAAGGAGGCTTAATTGACAAATGAAGAAATATTAGGGATTTCATGTGAAATGTGCATGTAGTGTACCCTACTCTCAATTTGAAATCTGAATATTAATTTGGAAGAATTTTGTTGCTCCTCTGCATTGTGCCTTTGATATATTACATGTGTGTGTTATATGAAGGGGAGCTATGAGAAATAGTACATCTATGTGTGCACCACTCTGTAAAGGTCATATGCACAAGAAGATGTGGCTGCCACAATACTTGTCTGCCTTTTTCTTCTTCTGACCTTGGTGCATTGCCAGTTCTTTACATGACTTCGCTTCTAAGCTAAATGTGCTTTTCTCCAAACTGCATGTATGAAGGCATAAAACCTTTAAAAGCAATTTGCAATTCAAGAAATACATCTTTGTTAATTGAACAATTCTTTTTGATTTTGTTCTATGTTGAACCAATGAGAATTTTGTGCATTTATAAACTACAATCTGAAGAGGATAAATGTAAGTGCAATGTTTTATAGGTAATATGTGTTTGTGACATAAAAAAAGAGCAACCACATGTCTATGAACTCCTTAAAATATTTTAACTACAATTAGCTGTTATATTACGGTAGTTGGAGTTGACTTTAATTATTATAATCAGTCTTAACACACAGTATTTTCATAGGCTACAAATGATGAGCTGATTAATGCGTGCCAAAGTTTGGGTGTTTCTGGAATTGGATCACATCAGATCTTATAAACAGGCTTCAAGAGCTTGTCCTCTATAAAGACATTTACCCTAAGATGTTTACAAAATTACAGAAAACCGGAGGTATGATATATAAATGTAATATCTAATTTGCAATTGTGTGATATAACTTCAGTATTATAAAACAATTGTGTTCACATAGAATGATGGGAGAGTTGTGTGTTTTTTATTTCCAGGGCATAAAATTATATAATAATCGATTAACAGTCTTTGTTGGTGTGTTTATGGAAATATTAATAACCTATGCCAGTGTCAGCATCTTGAAATTTAAAATTTTACACTAATGCAATTGCTTTTGTTTTTTAATATGCACTTTTGGAAAACAATGTAATTACAATTGCTAACTTTACATGGTTTTCGTATACCTTTATTCAATTTCAGGAGTGTCCAATATTCCCATTTAAAAAACATCAATGTTAATTCCGACAAAATATAAGTACTTACAACTGATAGATTTCGGTCACTAAATGTATAAAAAAAGCAAAAAACATCATCATATACATATAATACATATGAGTTTCAAAAATATTTTTGCACTAATGGAAATGAGTAATCATTTATATGTATGAAAAGCTAAAAATCTGTTAATTCAAACTCTTTGAACAAATCTAAATCCCCAATCCATAACAGCTTCTTCAAGATCAATCAGTGAAAAGACATCAATATTTCATTGATTCTCATATGGATATGCTACACGTTCCTATCATAAACTCCAGTCATGATTTGGCATCTGGCAAGTTTAAGAGAATAAGCAGCACACATTTTTTTCCAGCTAAATATTAGTAACACAAGGACCGATTCACCAGCAAAGTGGCGTATGTCTGATTTTGGAGTAAATGTATATATATATATATAAATCCACAGGGGCAAACAATTCACGCATTCAAGCATGTCAGTTCTTGAAGGCTTGCACATGAAAAGCATTTTTGTTATAATTCAACCGTGAGTGCACTCATTTTGTTTGAACGTGAATTGTTCGCCCCTGTGGATTACTGTGTAGCGGTTCACCACCGCTGGAGACTGTACCCGGGAAAGTTTGAGGATATATATAGATATATATAGATATAACCGCAAAAAAGTTTGTTTTTTGCACATAAAACTGCATCTCGTGGAGACGCCTTATGAAATTCATCTTTCGCACATCCATAAATGTGTGTTAGCACCTGCTGTGAAGTATTGTGGTGCTTGGTGCTACCGTGTTACGCATCAATGGAGTGAAGATGCGAGGAAGAATGAATATATATATATTCACTGAAAAAAACCATAGGTTTCAGACATGTTATAGTTAGGAATTAGCATTTAAAAAACCTTTGAAATTCACTGAAAAAACCATAGGTTTCAGGCACGTTATAGTTAGAAATTAGCATTTAAAAAACCTTACAAATTCACTGAAAAAACCATAGGTTTTAGGGACAGTTATAGTTAGTTGGACATTGCACTCGTACAAAACCCGTGAAATTCCCCCGTTATAGTTAGTTCAGGTAACTATAACTCGCGCCCCGCAATGCACTGCTGATGACGTCACATATTACATCACTCATGACATGGTCAGTGACATCACTGATGACATCACTGATGACATCTCAAATGACATCACTGATGACATCATGCAGTGACTGTGTGTTTCTGTAAAGTTTAAATATTTTTAATATATATAGGAAAAGACTAAGCCTGGGCGTAGTTTGCGTAGTAGCACTTCACTAGCTACGTGAAGTACATTTTTAACTTCACGTAGCTATGCACATTGCGTAGTGCATAACTGTGTGCTTAAAAATGCATATAGTTACTACACAAAAGTGAAAACGATAAATTAACAAGCAGTGAGAGAGGTGATGATTTTAGGATCCTCCCTAACCTAGGGGGAAAACCAAGCAGATGCCTTGAAAACAAAAAACACATCTTTTGAACCATTCAGTGGTGGTCCCATCCTCTTAGGACCACCCCAAGCACTAGTTATTGGCAAAAATACAATCCCAACCAAAGGCCCTGCAAAGCATTATGGGACGAGATTAGCAGTGGGCAGTGAATATTATAGTATCCAATATCAAAATAATTCTACAAAGAGCTGCAGTTCCACTAGTCGTTACTAGATGTCCCTCACGAGTCAAATGCAAAAGCCTCATGAAAGGTTTTCAATACTTTTGCATTTGACTCGTGAGGGACATCTTGTAACGACTAGTGGAACTGCAGCTTGATGTATTAATAATTTCAATGCTTTTGCATTTGACTGTGAGGGACACCTAGTAACGACTAGTTGAACTGCAGCTCTTTGTAGAATTATTTTGATATTGGAAACTATAATATTCACTGCCCACTGCTAATCTCGTCCCATAATGCTTTGCAGGGCCTTTGGTTGGGATTGTATTTTTGCCCATAACAGTGCTTGGGGTGGTCCTAGGAGGAAGGGACCACCATTGAATCGTTCACATGATATGCTTTTTGTGTTCAAGGCATCTGCTTGGTCCTCCCCCTAGGTTAGGGGGGACTCCAAAATCATCACCTCTCTCATTGCTTGATATTTTATTGTCAAAATTCATTTTTGTGAATTGGTTATATGCTTTTTAGAATAGAAAATTGCTTTATCAAAGCATTTGAAGGTGTTTATTTTGCTACGCTACGTCAATTAGCACAGTTATTCACTCTGCTACGTGCAATTTGTGTAGTGCGTAGTAGCACAAACTTTGCATGCTCCGTGAGCGTAGCCAAGTATTATGCCCAGGGTTAGAAAAGACGTATTGAAGAATGAGTGGCTGTATAAGTGTCTGTATGGATGATTTAGTAGGTGCGTGACTGACTCTATAAGTGAGTGATTTAACGTATCTTACTGAATGCATGGGTTAGTGACTAAACTGGGTGAATGTCTGTATCCGTCTGTCTGTTGCTGTGTAAGTGGCTGCATGTGTTTGTGAATAGCTACATGAGTGTCTATATGAGTTATTGAATGGTTGTCTGAGTATCTGTATGGGTGCCTGAGTGTTTGTGTGGGAGGGGTGTGTGCGACAATGTGCATAGATGTGTCAGTGGGTGATTCACTGGGTGGATGGTTTCAAGAGTGCATCTGTGATAGACTGTATGGGTGGGTAAGTGTGTGTAAGAGTGTGTTAGTGAGTGAATGTATGTCCCAGTGGTACATGTGTGAGTAACTACATATGTGAAAGGCAGTATATATGTGTGTTGGAGTATATAAATAGCTATAAGCGAGAGTGAGTGATTGTGATGGTGGTTGTATGGATGCGTGTGTGCTTGTATCAGTTATTGTATAAGAGCGTAACAATGTGCTAGTATTTGTATGATTAAGTGAGCTGGTGTGTGTATAACTGTATAGGTGAGTAAATGGCAGTGTGTTTAATTATTTGCATGACTGACTAGGTGTGTGAGTACCTCTATGGATGAGTGATGGTGTTTGAGTGTCTATATAGGAGTAAGAGTGCATATGATAGTCCTGTACTGAGTGACCATAAGTATGAGTGACTGTACGGGTGAGGGAGTGGATGTGTGTGTGTGTAGACCTAAGAATCAGTGAGTGGGTATGTAGTTATTGGTGTTGGAGTGTCTATGGTTTTGCGAATGGCAGTCTGTAATTTAGAGTGGGTGTATCAAAAGTTATATTAGGGTGTGAGAAGATGAATGAAATTATCACATGGATGATGTCATCAGTGATGTCATTTGAGATGTCATCAGGGATGTCATCAGGGATGTCATCAGTGATGTCACTGACCATGTCATGAGTGATGTAATATGTGACGTCATCAGCAGTGCATTGCGGGGGCACGAGTTATAGTTACCTGAACTAACTATAACGGGGAATTTCACGGGTTTTGTACGAGTGCAATGTCCAACTAACTATAACTGTCCCTAAAACCTAGGGTTTTTCAGTGAATTTGTAAGGTTTTTTAAATGCTAATTTCTAACTATAACGTGCCTGAAACCTATGGTTTTTTCAGTGAATTTCAAAGGTTTTTAAATGCTAATTCCTAACTATAACATGTCTGAAACCTATGGTTTTTTTCAGTGAATTTCAAAGGTTTTGTAAATGACAATTTTTAAATGTATTAATTGTTATATTTATTTTTTTGATACTGATTTACTACATTTTTTTAAACTATTTATTTTTAGATATTTTATTTTTTTAAATACATTGTAATTACATTATACATTACATTACAAAATATACTTTCTCAGAATGAATTACTTTAGTTTAAATACTTTGCAAATAGGCAATAGACTTTTAAGTACAGTAGTTACAGTTATTGCAATGGGCAACACAATTTCAAACACAATGCAACATTGAGCTCAATGTGAATTTCAAGTTAAATGCAATTAGTTACTTTATGGATTACTTTTCTAACCACAGGACTGGATCCTAGAGTCAGTCCTGGGACATCTCCTGTAAACAGTTGAGTAAAAGCGTTTTGGTTACAGTAGTGATTTTTAAGGAATATTATTGTATTTTAAAAGTTGACACTTAGAAACTTTTTCACATAGAATCACCAATGTTATCCTATGGGAGGAAATTCACTTAGCAGGTAAGTAGTGTTATTGTTACTTTTTCTTACTCAGTGGTGGATCCTGGATCCAGCACTGGTGCATCTCCTGTAAACAGTTGAAAGAATGCGTTTAAGTCATTCAAGTGATTTTTAAGGAATATTTGTAGTTTGTGAAAATCAACACTTTGAAACTTTTCTGCTGAAAACCAGACAATGGATTCCTATGGAAGGAAATATAAGTTACTGGTAAGTACGGTTAAAATTACTTTTCAGAATCAGTACTGGGCTGAAAGATGCAGCACTGAGGTCTCTCCTGATAACAGGTGAGTAAATCGGAATTCGTATTTTGGCTGATTTTAGAGGAATATTTGTATGTTTCAAAAATCGACACTTAGAAACTTTTTCAGCAAAAAGCAGGCAATGATATCCTATGGAAGGAAATTCAAGTTACTGGTAAGTACGGTTAAAATTACTTTTCAGGATCAGTACTGGGCTAAAAGATGCAGCACTGGGTTCTCTCCTGATAACAGGTGAGTAAATCGGAATTCGTAGTTCGGTTGATTTTAGAGGAATATTATAAAGTTCCAAAACTCCACACTTAGAAGAATTTCCAAGTGAAACCAGTCAATGTTAGCCTATGGAAGGAAATTCAAGTTGCTGGTAAGTACGGTTAAAATTACTTTTCAGGATCAGTACTGGGCTGAAAGATGCAGCACTGAGGTCTCTCCTGATAACAGGTGAGTAAATCGGAATTCGTAGTTTGGCTGATTTTAGAGGAATATTTGTATGTTTCAAAAATCGACACTTAGAAACTTTTTCATCAAAAAGCAGGCAATGATATCCTATGGAAGGAAATTCAAGTTACTGGTAAGTACGGTTAAAATTACTTTTCAGGATCAGTACTGGGCTGAAAGATGCAGCACTGAGGTCTCTCCTGATAACAGGTGAGTAAATAGGAATTCGTAGTTCGGCTGATTTTAGAGGAATATTTGTACAATGGTGAAGGGAGGGGCGGGGCCTGAGGTGACATCTGTGCAAACGCGCCCCGTGGCGCGTTTTAAGTTGGGGGATTAAGTCCCCTTGAATCATGAGGGTCCCTGGGGGCCAACTAGCCATCTAGGAACCTCCAGTATGCGCCAGGGGGCTGCGTTGCAGAGACGTGTACAGAGGCCACACCCCTTTTTACACCTCTCTGCAACGCAGCTCTGTGGCACTTTCTGGACGTACCTGTTGGGCTAGTTGGCCCCCAGGGACCCTCAGGATTGAAGGGGATTTAATTCCCCATCTTAAAACACGCCACGGGGCCTGTTTGCACACATGTCACCTGAAGCCCCGCCCGCTCCCTTCACCACTGTGCAAACGCGCCCCGTGGCGCGTTTTAAGTTGGGGGATTAAGTCCCCTTGAATCCTGAGGGTCCCTGGAGTCCAACTAGCCCACCATGTACTTCCAAAAGCGCCACAGAGCTGCGTTGCAGAGAGGTGTAAAAGGGCGTGGCCTCTGTACACCTCTCTGCAACGCAGCCCCTGGCGCATACTGGAGGTTCCTGGTGGGCTAGTTGGCCCCCAGGGACCCCCAGTATTCAAGGGGAATTACTTACCCTTCTTAAAACGCACCAGGGGGCGCGTTTGCAGAGTACTGCAGGGAGGGGGGCTGGGCCTCCGGCACGATGCCGGTCTTTTTTTTTTTTTTTTTTTTTGGATTGTGAGGGGGGCTGCGTGGCCCCCCTTCCCTCAGCCACTTTTGCCCCAGGGACCCCATCCCCCGGGGCCTGAGCATTTTTTTTTTTTTTTTAAATAAAAAAAACAAAAACAGGAAGGGGGCCGCGTGGCCCCCCTTCCCTGGGCCTGTTTTGGCCCCGGGGACCCCATCCCCGGGGCATGCCCTCGATTTTTATTTTTTAAATTTTGAGGGGGGCTGCGTGGCCCCCCTCCTCAGGCCATTTAAGGCCCGGGGTCCCCATCCCCCGGGGCCGGCCTTCCCTTTTTTTTTTAATTTAATTTTTTTAATTTGGGGAGGGGGCTGCGTGGCCCCCTCCCTGGCCACTTATGGCCCCGGGGACCCCATCCCCGGGGCCTGGCCTCTGGTTGGGGACTGTGGGGGTCCCCAATCCCCCCACAGTCCCAGCCGGCTCCCCGCCTCCTGCGCGAGCCGGCATTGCTTTCCACATGGGGAGCAGCTAACATGCTGCTCCCCATGTGGAAAGCAGTTGGTTTGCATTTTGAAAGAGAGAGCAGGTTTCCTGCTCTCTCTTTCAAAATGCAAACTAAGTTTGCTATGACAGGACGGGAGCCGCGAGGCTCCCGTCCTGTCATAGCAAACTACAGTGTCCCGGGGGTAGGCACCCCGGGACACTGCAGGAGCCGGCCCTGGGGGGTGGCGGTCCCCAGGGCCATCAAGGGCTCCAGGAGGGGGGCCGCGCGGCCCCCCTCCCAACCATTTAACAGCCCCGGGGAGGTGGTGGTCCCCGGGGCTTTGGGGGTCCGTAACGGACCCCCATATTCAAATCTTTAGTGCCCCGGGGAGGTGGCGGTCCCGGGGTGTGTGGGGGCTGGAGCCCCCCACACAGGTCAAAAAAAAAAAAGAAGCCCCGGGGGTGGCGGTCCCGGGGCTGCGGGAGGGCCAAGAGCCCTCCCGCGCCATTATTTTTCAAAGCCCCGGGGGTGGCGGTCCCCGGGGCTTGGGGGGCCTTAGAGGCCCCCCACAGTAAATTTAAACCCCCCCAACCATGCCCCCGGGACTTGGCCCACCCGGGGGCAAATTAACATCGAAGCGCGGGAGACCGCGCTTCGTTTTTTTTTTTTCGGCGGGATTCGCGCACCCTAAGCGCATCCCGCCAATTTTTTTTTTTTAAAAATGCTTTTTTCTGCCCAGGGGGTCCTTGTGGGACCCCCTGAGCAGACCTAGGGGGTCAGGGTGTTTCTACCCTGCCCCCTTTGTGCGTTTTGCGCACTTGTTTCCTCTGGGTTTTTTTTCTAATCGGCAGGATCCGCGCACCCTGAGCGCATCCTGCCGATTTAAAAAAAAAAAAATGCTTTTTCTGCCCAGGGGTTTTTGTGGGACCCCTGAGCAGACCTAGGGGGTCAGGGTGTTTCTACCCTGCCCCCTTTGTGCGTTTGCGCACTTGTTTTTGTGCCTCGGTTCTACCGAGGGACAAAATGGCTGCCAACACTTCCTGGTTTGGAGTGTTGACAGCCAGCTGACAGCCAATTAGCATGCAGCTCGTGATCGGGACGGTGCGCGCAGGGTGCGCTGAGGGTACGCGGACCCTACTCGGCCATAGATATATATGTGACTTTACTTGTGAATTTCTCAGGAACTACTGAACGGATTTACACCATTTAAGCCAAAGGCACCAGTCTGAACCAAGGGCTACCTCTTTGCCAAATTTGGTGTAATTCCGTTCAGCAGTTCGGGCTGTAGCTGCGACTAAAGGTTCCTATGGAAAAATGAATGGGGAAAACGCGTTTTGGGACCCCCTTTTTCTCGGCCCCCGCTTGACGAATCAACCCGAGACTTTCAGGGTAGGAGCGGAGCGGAGCGCCCCAACAAGTTGGAAACTTTCGCGAAGATTCGTCAATCGGCGCCAACGTTATTTCAAATAGAATGTCGCGGATTTCCTATGGATAATAGGTCCTAACTATAACTATCTACTGGCGACCGCCAGTAGATAATATATATATATATATATATATATATATATATATATATATATATATATATATATAAAAAAATTAAAATTATACCGCTGGCAATATGTACAGGTCAAATATTTCTTGGGATACTTTGCTGTGCAAGCGTATGATGAATACATTTGGCAGATGTACATCTATGTATGCATTAATGCTTCCAAAAAGTAAATGACACTTTTTTCAAATTTTTCTACATTTAGAGATAGATGATGAGCCTCATTTACAAGGCCCTTACGATGCAGGCACAGTGTGGTGGCCCATATTACTTTGCCAAGCAAATTCACAATGCGTGGCTTTTCATTGCCTTGTAAATATGTTCCTCTTTCACGCATAACTCTGCGTGATGGGCCGTACCATGTGTGTTGCAGTGGATTTTACCATTTTATATCCATGAATTCTCCTGCATTTCCAGATTAAAAATGTTTCATAAACCTCGGAATGCGTCAGTTTTTATATGCCTCTCCACGGGAGGCACAGGAGTTCCCCAGCGAGGAGAATACCTTTATTTCTCCTCATTTTGTCCAGTTTCAGAAACAACAGGAATCATCCCTGTGACGCAGGCACCCTTGCACCATGGCGCAAGGGTGCCTGCGCTGGTGCACGGCAACCAATTGTGCACCAGTGCTGGGAAAAGCTCACGGATGCATTGTATTTATGTAAATATGATGCATCCATGTGCTTTTAAATGGTGCAAGAAAATGGTTTGCAGGGCTGCGTCATTTTTTTTTAATTGAGGCCCGATTTTTCAATCAGGAAAAAAGTTTATAATGTATGACCTTTAATTTTTAGGGTCTTTGCCCCCGTTGGTAACGAAGATATGAACTTATTCCTGCTCTGCAAACTACTGCATGCCTTTCAAATCCTTCTACTAGTTGAAAGTCCCCTAGCTTCCACAATGAGGAAATTTATATAACACATATATTTAAACCATGCTTGCGACATTTCCTATATGAATACATTTATGTGAGTGTTTATTAACATTGTCTGAACAATGAAAATTATTCTACACTTGCAAATAAATCCATTTGCTCAACCTCAAGCACGGATTTTTGGGTGGCATGATAATATAAGTCAGGCTATTGTTTGTAGGTTCCAATTGTAAATCTTCACCTAATAGAATACAAAATGAAGCAACTCATTTGCTGTGATCTTCTTGCTCAAATAAATATGTTATTCTAGATGATGTTATGCAGGTCTAACATCTTTAAGTTAATCCATGACCATTAAAAAACAAATTGTACTTCATTCTATAGAAATGTATAAATGACGGTTGCATCTTAGCACAACGCTTGAATGCTCCAGTTATAATGTGTTCTTGTTCACTATTCATTATAAAGCCACGTTTTGTTCGTTTAAAACATTCTCCATCATAAAAGTATATAAATACTCATTCATAGAACTATTAATTGATGTATATGTTGTTAACATCTTATCATATAAAATTTGGAGCGGCCCCAAATGTGTTGTTTTCTTAATACTGAAACAGTAATGAAGAAACATAAATTGTAATATGTGCTTCATATTTTTCAGGAGGTGTTCTACACATGGGCTGCACACATTCAGTCGTTTATTACAGTTCGCCACTGTGGTGGCAAGAATCTGCACGTGATCATGCAGATGTGCTGCTAAGTTTTTTATACCCACCATCAATATATATATCAGATATTGCTGGTCAGGTTGCTAGACACACCAACAACCGAACAGAGCAACAATTCTTTCAACCCTATGATGGGCGACTATGTGCAGCAGCTGAGGAGAATATCCAGAAAGCCACAGAGAAGACCCTGAAGATTGAAATTCTTTGGCTGAAAAATATATTATTTAATGATCCAATGGAATCCATGAAAATGTCTGAGAATTAATTTTATCAGAAACAGCATCCCATATCTGGCACACACGAACGATTGTCTTTGTATGATCGATTTCACGAAAAGAACCAGAAACGAGCAGAAGAAAAATTAAGGAGCATTGCTTAACTCCAGACTTGCTTGGATACATAAACACTGCTGAGGCTGAGCAAGTGAATCGTGCTCTTGCTTCGAACCGTTACTTTGTCTGCGATATGAAAGAGTTGCATTTCTTATTTTCAGTTCGTCTTCTATTTCATTTACACAATGAAAAAATGAACAAAACATTTGAAAAGCAAATGAAAAAAATTACATCAGCCAATTTCACTTTCCTTTCTGATGGAAGGATTCCACTTGAAGGAGCTGGTAAGATTTATAATAAAATTCTATTTTTACATGAGTTTATATTAATAAAACGTTATAACAAATGACGTATGAAGTGTAATTCAACAGTCCCACATTACAACACTCATTAATGCGATTAACAATTCATACACTTGCTTTTTATTTACTTGAAAAGGTGTAGTAATTTATGACATATATTTATAAAAACTACTTTTATTTGGTAGATACAAAGGAGAACCACAGAAGTAAATCCATGAAGCTCATTACAACTGAACAAAAGCAAGAGCTAACACACAAAGAAACATTGAAAGAGTATATGAATGACAGGTTTTCTGTTGGACATTTTCTGATCAATTCAAGTGATGAGGTGAATAGAAAAAGGAAGGTAGTATTTGAAATTGATTATGTTTGATACTCTGCCGCAGGTATGGTTGACTATTATTGATTAATTCTGGAATGATGCATTTCTTTAAAAAAAAAACAATGCTTATGAAATAATCCGAAAAACGCTTTTTTAAAATATGTTTCTACAAGAAAAGTGATTATTAGTTGAAGTGGATGACTACCCACCTTCTGATTAGTCAGGGTATAACTCCCACTGTTATTAAAGTTAACAAATCTAAATCACTTAATAGTTATGGCACACAGCAGACAAGCTTAACTTAGAGCAATGTGTGAAGCATGTATCTGCACCAAAAGAGTAATACATTAAAAAGAAAACATAATAAAAATCAGATTCAGAAAGTACATTTTAATAAATACAATTACACAAAAATTATGGCAGTTAATTTTTGGCAGCCTTTAGACATGAATCTCTACATTTCTAGGAAAAATTGGCTACCAAAAACACTACGTGTCAATGTGGAACAACTGGTAGTGGAACACTGAGATGTACTCATGATTCCAGGCTGCCCAAGATACTGGACAGTCGGATACAGAAATCAAGTTCGACATGGAAAGAGGTTTAATCTTGGGTCCTAGTCTCAAGAATGGAAGTCAACATATTTCATCAGGGCAAGAAAACAGGCTATATCTGAAAAGGTTTCCACCATATAGGATAGCCATTAAACGAGATCTGCATGATGCCATTGGTTTAGACAGGAAAAGCTCAGAGGGGAAAAATATCATTTTGCACCCAGAGAAGTTTTTAATTGCCAAATGCTTTTGTACCTTCACAAAATCAAGATTTCTCAATTGGTACTCATGCCTTTATTCAGAGCTCAGAATCCTACAGGTGGTAAGGCTGCGGACTGTATCTGATGATGGCTCCAAGATGGCTCCAAGAAATAGGTCTCTGCAAGATCAAGCTGAATCACATTTGATTTCGGTGAAAAGTTTTGAGCAAAAGAAGTTTGTTTCTTCAGCCCAACAGCAACACAACCTTGACGGATTAGCTTGGCAGTTTTGACCTGGCCATCCAGAGTTCTTCCAGTCAAAAACTTTTCTAAATCCCAGGTTTTTATTTATGCAGTAGAAGTCTATTGAGACACCGCCAAGGCTTCCAGGACATCAGGTAAATCAATTGGGGTGCAAGAATCAATCCATCAGAGGCCACCAGCAGGGTCTAGATCATCTATGTATCTCCAACAGCTGTAGGTAAAAGTAGATCTTATAAAAAGGGCAGGCTGTACTGTCTAGTAACAGGATGTGGGTAAATAATCTATACCTTTCATCAGAGAATAGTGGGCATAGTGAATCTATCCTAAAGAAAAGCACCAAGTTACACAACAATAGTTTGTCTATAAAGAGTGAAGACTTTTGTCTGATCTGTCATGGCCCTAATAAAACTCCCAATATCATTCATTAAAAAAAAAATCCATGCAAGGAGATAGTCGAGTTAATGTTACATTTCATACAGGGTGTATCCACCAAGAGTGTGTTCAAGCCCAAAAGAAGTCCCTGATACCACAAAGTTCAATAAACCGCATGTGTAGATGTTAGTCAAAAACATCCGACGTTGAGCAGGCACTGTTTTAATGGAACATGGACATCATGTCAGTATTAAAGAACTAATCAATATTAGTTGAAATATGTCAAGAGAAACACATCAATGTATCAACTTTCCCCCTACATATAATAATTACTAACCACTTTGTCAGAGCACGCAACTAATGTAAGTGTAAAAACCCAGTGTCCGTTCATGGTGATGTGTTCAAAAGGATCATATCAGTGTAACAACTTGCCCCATAGATGTACTACTTATTAACCAAGTATGACAAAAGCAAACAGCAGCCAATACAGTACTGCTTCATCATCCATTATCAACGTGTCGCACTGTAGGAGAGTCAGATAACAAAAATATGTTAGCCCTTATTCTAAAATATTTACAAAACATACACCAGACCACAATCTTACTCGAAATAGATGACTTACGTCTTTCAAAATGGTTTGGCACGGTAGCACAGAGACCCTCAACCTGTCATGAAAGTAAAGACATGCAGGAAGAAACAATTTTAGATAGTTATTGAAATCCATTACTTATAAACTGTCTAGCCCTACTTATGACTTAAAGGTCGCCATCTTGGGGTGTAGTGATCACCTCTAAGGAAAATGGGAAGATCGGTTAACTTATATTGTTGTCAGTCTTGGTGTAGAAACAGCTGACAATTATAAAACATAGGACGTAGTGCAAATGTGCAAGTGTATAAAACCATAATTCAAGTCCCCAGCACACGTTGAAATCTGACAATGCAATAAATGACAGCAGTAGCTATTGTAAGTCACAATGAAATATATACAGAAATCAAAGTTGTTTCCTTGATCTTTTATTCCTTCTCATGGATTCTTCAAACTCGGATCTTTGAGCCAACACGTGTTTTGTCGCCCTAGTAATATGTACATGCAAATTTTTCAAGCCTTTGCAGTTTTATGTTTTATGTATTTGAAGTGTGGTGATAATTCCATCCCACACTGTCCTTCGGCGTGTGTTAAGCAGTAACGATGCGTTTCTTAAACTCGCTCTTCAATATTGGAGTTAGGTCACGTCTCAGTATTCCTGTAAACGTCCCGAGTCCACATGCCGACTTTTTGTGTACGAGCTTGAATTATGTTGTATTGTAGCTTAGGCCACAGGATTTGGGGAGGCGGGTGGGTCTCTCCACCCTACAGCACCATACTAATTGAGACTATTCAATCAATATTTAGTGGATATACCCTCTCAGGCACCATTTCCCTATTACCCACACCACCATTCCTTCCTGTGTGCACAAAACTGGTTTAAGATTACGGTGTAATGTCTGAAGTCTAATCTTGATCAATGGACCAATGAAACTTATTATTATCAGCATTTGTTAAGCGCATAGCTATCCGGAGGCATCCCAGCGCTAGCAGCAACAGACAGGGCAGAAGCTAGGTGGTTTATGGGATGGCGTTATGGAACAACCAGGTTTTGAGGAGCTTCCGAAAGGGGAGATGGGGGTCACTGAGCGAAGATGTGGAGAGAGAGTGTTCCACAATCTAGCAGTGTTATCCAAAAAGGAACTGCCTCCACAACTTACCCTTTTACCTTTAGGGATTGAGGCTAAGTATAAGTTAGTCGAGTGAAGGCATTACCTGGTATGGTAGAAAGTGATGACAGAGCAATTAATTGGGGGCCCTTTCCCCCAGAGGGTCTTATGGGCTATGTAAAGAGATTTAAATGTAATTCTTATAGAAATTGGCAGCCTGTGTAGGGTCTTCACGGCCGGCTTAGCGGAATGGAATTTTTGGAATATTAAGCAGCATCCGTGCAGCAAAATTCTGCACAACTTGCAATTTCCTTATCGTTGAGTTTGGGGCCCCAAGATAGAGGGAGTTTCCGTAGTCCGGGCAGGAAAGGATCAGAGCTTGGATCATGACTCTCCTTGCCATCATGGAAAGGAGAGGTAAGACTTTCTGAAGCAATCTAAGAATCACATAACAGGTTGCTGCCAGTTTCACTGCTCGGTGGTCAAATTTAAAGGACTTATCCAGCCAAACGCCTAGACTTTTAATCTTTGTATTGGGGATCGGAGCAGGGCCAAGACAGTTTGGCCATGCCCATTTGAGGTCAGCGATGGGGGTATTGCCCAGGGCCATTAACTCTGTTTTATCTCCATTGATCTTAAGAAAGGAGTGTTCCATCGAGTTTGCCACTTTCTCTAGACAGGATTCCATGTCAGATGGAGAATTCTGGGGGTGGTTAAGAGCAACCACCAGTTGCGTATTGTCAGCATATGTGACAATATTAATCCCGTATGGTAGGATAACCTCTGCGAGCAGACTCATATACACATTAAACAATGTGGGGCTCAGTGACAAGCCCTGGGACACTCCACAGCTGAGCTATCGGCTCTTGGAGGGAGTATCTCCTTCGAAAACCTGGAATGTTCTGTCATCTAAAAAAGACTGAAGCCAGGTAATAACCTAGTAACTATATCAGAATAATAATTCAGGGTTTTCTATCCCACTAAATAATACATCTTTAAAAAAAAAAAAAAATGTATTGTCAAAAAGAAGTATATTCATGCAGTCAATCAAAATATGCATATACAAGACATCATTAGAATAGAACCGCAAAGAAGAATACGTATAAAAGTAAAGACCAAAAAGGAAGATACAGAAAAAAAACAAGGACCATAACCAAATGTCCAAAAGCCCACAATAGTTACATTTCTTCTAAGCCATTTCCAAAGTATAAATTGATATAGCCATTATATAGATTAATTAGCATTCAAGCACATGTCTTAGAGCTCTTCCAAAACCCCCCAAATAGACCTATGTTTCTGCAGTGCTTGAACTCCCCTGGCTTTAGCCAGTGCCCTTTCCCTTTCTCTAGTTTCTTTAAGAATTAGCCACCATTCTATCTCCGTAGGGGGTTTAGGGGAAATCCAGACTCTAGCTATCGCTAACCGAGCGACAATCAGCATAATTGTCAGTATAGGGACATTCCGCTCACCTTCATCCTTATATCCTAGCATCTTTTCAGTTACTAAGAGCGTGAGGTCCCTACCTAATTTACTTTGAATTGCCCCTAATATCTTATCCCAAAACAGCTTCAGCGAAGGACACAGGACAAACATATGCACGATATCTGCAGCATATAGCCCACATTTAGGACAGTTCTGGCGCGTCCCTCCTGAGTCCCTCCCCATACAGTCCCACCTTGAGACCATCTGGCAATCCTTTCTGGTGTATAGTAAAGCAAGCAAAGTGTCCGAAATTGCTGCAACCATAAGCTAACCGAGTGTACAGATCGGGCAATAGTATCTAGAGCTATCCTCATAGTTTCAATAGTAATATTTTCCCCCAGGGTCTCACTCCACTTAAGCGCCAATTTCTCACATCCTTCTGTCCTGTTTTTACAAAAAATGTGGTACGCCTTACTAATAGTTGCCTGCTGGTTCTGGATATACATACACTCCCACATGTCTGACCCGGCAACCCTCCGGATTTCCAAACTTCTAACTAGATGGTCCCTAACCTGTAAATATTTAAAGAACAGACACTGGGGGATATTAAACGTTGCCCGAAGATTCTCAAATGTCTTGAGGCCATTACAATCATAGAGTTGTCCCAGGGAATGGACCCCATACCTGGCCCACTGATGGGCCGTGCTGTCTTGGAAGATTCCAGGAAACATTGGGTTTCCCCACAAAGGGAGTCTACTATGAATTGGAGATAGAGAAAGTCTAATTTCAATGCCCTTCCATATATATACACAATCCCGAATGGTCTTGAACCGTACACGTTTAAAATAGTGGGGGTCGTTAATTCGATACAAAAACATATGGCTCTCCACCCCAAGAGCCAGCCAATGCCAAAAATCCGTTAGCTCAGGTTTCAAAAGGCTCCATAAGCGGCTAACAAAAGCAGACAAAAAATAAAGTTTAATATCAGGAAGGTCTAAGCCACCTTGATTGTATGGGAGTTTCATCATTCCAATAGACCTTCTTGCCTTCTTGTACCCCCATATAAAGCTACTAAAAATTCCATCAAGTTTCCTAAAAAAAGCATTCGGGATACGTAGCGGGATGGACCTAAAAAGATAGAGAAACTTAGGAAGTATCTTCATTTTAATAACATTGCATCTACCCAGGATGCTTAATGGGAGTTTATGCCACAGCTTCAATTGTTTAGTAACTTTAGTTAGTAAAAAAACGTAATTTAAGGAGTGTATAAGCTCAATTTTAGAGGATATTTGTACCCCAAGATATGTAGCCCTCGAACACACCCCCTCGATCGCGTCTTCCGGCTGAAAATTAAGCAAAACTTAGGTTTTATTCCTATTTAACTTATATCTGGAAAAACGTCCAAACTGTTTTGCCTCTCTATCTATATTTTCTATAGCCTCCTTTGTTTTTTCCGTAAAAATGGCTATATCGTCGGCATATGCCGTCAGCTTAAGGTGGCGCTGTTCAATATTTAACGGGCAAATCAAATTATTAACCAAGAGTGCCCGGATAAATGGCTCAATATAAAGAGCAAATAAAAGAGGGGAGAGGGGACAGCCCTGCCTCGTACCGCGCCGAATTGGAAAAGGGATGGTTTGAACATTGGGGTACAATAGCTTAGCCATCGGATCACGATACATAGCCGCTACCAATCTTCGGAAATTTTCTTTAACCCCAAATGCTGTAAGTGTTGCCCAGAGATAATCCCAGGCCACCCGGTCGAATGCCTTTTCTGCATCCAATAAGACCATGCCCAGTTCGATCTTTAGCTTCCCAGCTACATCGAAAGCAGCTATTGCTGTATTTACATGGGCGGTGGTATCTCTCCCATGAATAAACCCATGTTGCTGGGGAGAGACCAGGCTGGCCATCATTGGAGCTAACCGGGTGGCCAATATCTTAGCAAACACTTTTGCATCTGCATTAATTAATGAAATTGGGTGGTACGAGGCCCGTTCTTCCGGATCTTTATCTTTCTTTAAAAAGATAATTATATTAGCCATATTCCATGAGTCGGGAACATGTCCTGTGTTCCCAATTTGAGAAATGACATCCCACAAAACCGGGGCGAGAAGATTTTTACAACACTTATAAAGCTCCGCAGGGAGAGCATCATCCCCCGCCGCTTTCCCTGATGATAACCCACCGATTGCCTCCAAAACCTCTTCCACTGAGATCTCCTGTTCTAATAAGAAAGAATCTTCCTCTGTCAAAGTCGGCAAGTTACTCCCCTGTAGATAGTTCTGCATATCAGTTAAATCTTGCCCAAAATCAGGGGAATACAATTGCTGATAAAAGATAGAGAACTAATTAGATATCTCCTCAGGGCACCTATAAAGGACTCCCCCCTCCCCTTTTATAGCCTTAATTTTAGTTTTGAGCCGATTATCGATAAGTTGATGGGCCAAAACTTTCCCAATCCTATCGCCATATTCGTACTGTAATGTCTTATGTTTGGTAAAACGCACTGCCACTTTTTCTTTTAGAACCCTATTTGTCACAGCCTTCTGCTCCAAAAGCGAGATATACAGAAGATCTTGGTCTGCTTTTTGAAACAGAACTGCCTCAGCATGCTGAAGTTCGCAGCTAACAAGCTTTTGATAAGCATCTTTGGCTTGTCCCTCCCGTTCCTTATTCTGTTGGTAGATGAACTGCTGAGTAGCTCCACTAATAAATGCTTTCATAGCATCCCAAACAACCCAGAGCGGGGCAGAACCCATATTATCTATAAGATAATCCGAATTTTTTTTACCAATAAAAGCCACAAATTCTGAATCCGTAGCCAAATACCTAGGAAACGGAAATAATCGACCAAATTTGATAGCGGGTTTAGCTTAAAAAGAAAAAATTATGGGGTTGTGATCAGATGTAATCCTAGGACAAATCTCCATGTCAGCCGCTGTTACAATAGTATCTGAAACCCAGGCCATATCAATCCTTGAATACTGGCGATGTGGCGCCAAGTAGTACGTATAACCCGGCTTGTTTGGATGCAGAACCCGCCATGCATCCTGCAAAGAATATAATCTCGGCAATTCTAGAATAGAAGCTCTCACTTTCATCATTCTTGGAGCAAGCGGCTGACTAGTAGAGTCCATACCATAATTAATAACACAATTAAAATCCCCCATCAAAACCATCACCCCCTGCCATTCTACTAATTCTAAACAAATATCATCAAATATAGTTGGGTCATCAATATTCGGGCCATATAAAACACAAAAAACATATTTTACAGTATTAATTTCCATTTGGGCAATAGCCCATCTTCCCCTTTGATCCGCTAGAACTTTATGAACTTGGCAATCTAATGTTTTTGATACTAAGATAGCAGCCCCCTGATTGACACATTCTGAGAAGTACATACAACAATCTGGAACCCAAATTGCTCAAGAAGCCGCCGGTCTTTGTATGCTAAATGTGTTTCAGTTAAAAGTACTAAATGGGGTTTATATGCCTGGAGCTCTTCCCGCACTATCTGTCTTTTAGATCCCCTGTTCAATTCAGATACATTCCAAGCTAAGCACCTAATTAATGCCATATCTGTTTAATAATATCAACCTTCAAAACAAAAATCATAGTATCCATTCTTCTCCCACCATCTCGAATAGGACTGCAAGCCTTCTTTTTGACTTTTTCCCCTCTTTTTGTATCCCCCTCCCACCCTAGAACCTCATCCCCCCATCATTATGGCCATCCAGCCCATCCTCCCTGTTTCCCAAAGAAGGAATCACCCCCCCAACAGCTGCCGCTGAATATGGCAGCTGGCTTCTCAGCGCCCCACAGTCCCAACCCCGATCCGGCCCTATATAAGCTTAGGCTTAAAAAAAGAAAAAAAAATATAAGGCGGCTTACACCCTTACTATATACCTTACTATATGCTAACCGCACCCCACAGTATCCAAGCGTGGTTATAAAAAAAAAAAAAAAATAGAAAATCGAAACCAAAAAGAACCAATGATCTCAAGACAAAACAAAAGGGAAAAAGATTATGGAGATCAAGATAACCAAGGCAGTCCAGCAAGTATTCATAGTAATAATAGTCAAACAATCTGCCACTTTGTGAATGCAAGTTTAGCCTCCAAATCCGAGGAAAAGAATAATGGTTTTCCATCTTTAATAACTTTCAGTCTTGCTGGTTCCTGGAGGAACACTTGAGACCCAGTCGCCTTGAGTGGATCGATAAGTTGTCTCAGCTTCCACCTTCTTTCCATGGTTGCACGGCTTAAATCTGATCTAAAGAATATTGATAGAGAGTCCACTGCCACTGGAGATTTAGGACGAGCCTTAAAAGACAATGGCTGTCTCAGCAAAAAATTCCCCCAAAAAATCAGAATAGGACAGGGATACCGGGCATTAGCCCTTTGTATGGTTAAGGGAAGCCTGTGTGCTCTTTGAATTTGGCAATCCCAATCCCAATCCGATAGATCGGGAAAAGCTTTCTGAAGGAGTTGGACCACAAAAGCACGGGGGTCTGCATCTTCCTTGCCCTCCGGCACCCCAAACAATCTTAAATTATTCCGTCTTTGACTATTTTCCAGGTCCTCCACCTTAGCATGACAAGCATGAAGCTGTTGCTCGTGTGACTGAACAGTCTGTACGACTGAAGTAACTGTCTCTTCCACTTCCGCAACCCTGCTTTGCAACTCCATCACATCTTTCGTGATATTGGCCACCGTATTTGTTACCTCATCAAGTGACATCTTGATGCTTAGATAGTCCGCCCTGACCTGTGCATGGTGGGCCTGAGCCTCGCATCGTTGTTCTTGCAGTGCATGTAGAATTACTGCTAGAGAAGGTTCCCTCACCATAGATAAATCTCCTCTTGTCTCCACTTCTGCCATCAACGAAGCTGTCTGTAGATTGTTAGCCCCCTCCATACTTAGTGTGGGCGGGCTATCTGAACTGATTAGAGGAGAAGTCAAAGAAGTTTCTTGCTCAGCTCCAGCCTCATAATTTTTGCCACGAGCTATACTTTTCGTGCCTTGGATCTTAGCTAGATTAGTGGCAGACAATCTTGAGATCATTGCTCTGACTTCCCCCTTAGCCTGCACCGATTTCCTTAATGGACTGTTTTCCAATCCTCGACGGGCACCCGAACACATATACAGGCTCCCCCCTTGTGAGTCACTGGATTTCCCTCGAGTATTAGTAATTTTAAGGCCTTTTCCTCCTTTCTTTTGATTTGTCCCCGAAGTTTTATAAGCATTAAATGAGCCCCCTTGGTGATTCTTTGAAGTTAAAGCCTCCCCCCCTGAGCCAGGCTTGTTTGAGCTTATTTTCCGCTGGTTAGCTGTCTTTTGAAATTGCTCAAGTATTTTACTCTGATTAGCTTGATCCAATTGTATATCCTTACTAGGCTGATTAGTCACAGGGCTAAAAACTTCACAATTTTGACTAATATTACTGGGGGTATCACCATTATTCTCATTATTACTGCCCAGCTGGTTAGGGATCAATAGATCTCCAGTATTATCCATTTCTCTAGTCAAAGGCTCCGCCCCCATTTGTAAGTCTGAGCTCTCCCTTTGATCCAATCTGCCAGGCAGCTCTCGCTCTGCAGCAGGTTCCTCTTCTCCCCTCTCCAGAGAGTTCTCCAGTGCCTTATTACCAGCAGCATCTGCCTCATTTTCTTTTGTGGTCGGGTTACAAAGTAGCGAAGCAAATGCAATAGTGTCAGCAGTTGCAGCGCAGAGCTCTCCTTCCACTATCAACTCTGCCGCCTTACCTGCCTCTATGAGTCTCGCTGCTGGCCTGCCAGCTTTCATCCAAGCCGCTTTAGCCCCGTTTTTAGAGTTGTCTTCAGTGTGCAGGAGAGGTTGTACCCCCGCAAGGCGAGCAGCCCGAGTCGCTTTCACAGTATTTTTCGGTGGCGCCATGTCCACCCTTGACTCAGTTTCCCCTGAGAAGAGACAGGACCAATAGACTTCCGATTCGAAGGAGCCGCAGGAGTACGGTGTGCGGCAAATTCTCCAACAGGCTTGCCTCGAAGCCCGCCAAAGGCTGCAGCTGGATATAAGCATCTACGGGGAGCAGGAGCGGAGTCCAAATAATTGTTGTGAGGCGCAGAGTTACCCCCGGATATTCAGTGAAGTTAAACATCTCTGCTATAGCGATATGTCAGCCAGGCCGGACGGGAGCTGGGAACCCTGTGAGGCTGCGAGACGCGGCAGCTCTAGTCTGCCATCTTCCTTCCCGACAATCCCCGATTCTTACTGACATCCCCCCACTAAATAATACATCAACATTTTAAAGTTTCAATTTTCAATGGTCCTGTTGGAGAACAGCTCTCAGAATATTTCAAAAGGAGAACACATTCCATTCATATAATAATGGGGGAGCAGTGTCAATGAATTACTGGTAAAGAACACCAACAATTCATTTTGTTCAATTAGTCCAAGATTTTGGTCAAAGGGAAAATAAAACACATTATATGACACTGTAGAAGTAAAGTCAACCCATTACCAAAAAAGAACGGCAATTGTTTATCTTGTGCGATTAGTCCAATCTGATGTATCCATCATTCAGTAAAGAAAAAACATCACAATCTATATTTAATTGGTCACAGTTCCCCCTGCCAAGAAGTATATGAGAAATTGCATCCTTAAGCCTAGATACCTTAAAACACTTAGGGGCACATGCATCAAAATTCGGTAAAGCGATTCCTTATTAGCGAAAAATAAGGATTCGCTAATAAGAAATCGCTCTTCGGGATGCATGTACATATTCGGTAATATTTAGCGATTCGCTAGAAATCGCTAAATAAGCCCGAATATACGATTGCGATTCGCAAAGTAAGAAATTCGCTAATACCAAATTCGCTATTATCGAGTTCGGTAATAGCGAATTCGGTATTAGCGAATTCGCAAAAAACAGGTCGCAGCAGGAGCAGGCTGATGACATCACAACCAGGAAGTCATCCAGGCCATGCATCATTCAGTGCCCTGAGGAGCTCAGAGGAGGAGGCAGAGGACTGAAGCTGAGCTGAGAGACTACACCCTCACAATCCAGCTACACTACACCTAGCCAGGATGGACAACAATGCTGCAAAGAAAACTGCCACGCCCAGGAAGAGGAAGAGAAAGTTCTCAGAGAGGGAACTGGAACACCTGATAGAGGGGGTGAGCAGCAGCCATGACAAACTGTTTGGCAAGTTGTCCCTGAAGGTGCCAGAGGCTGAGAAGTGCAAAATATGGCTGCGCATTAAGGAGAAGGTAAATGCTGTGGGAGTCACACACCGCAGCATTGACGACCTGAAGAAGAGGTGGTACGACCTCAAAAAACGTGCCAAGGAGCGCATAGCAGAAAGGGTGAAGGAAGCAGCTGGCAGAGGAGGGAGAGCATCAAAAGTACCCGCCAACACAGCCCTGGAGGACCTCGTTGAGGGGACGATTGAGCCTGAGGCAGTCGTGGGAGTCACCCAAATGGACACTTCCGGCCCAGCAACCACACAACAAGGTAAGACGCATGCCTGCGCAAATACGCTGCAAATTGTATACACATGCACATCCCCCCCCAGGCAAATCACAGTGTGCTGGAAGAAGTCCATTACACATATACCCTCACATACGAACAGCATCATGGGAGTTGTAGTCATGTCAGCCAAGTGTGCATGGATAATCACCAATGCGCAAGAAAAGACACCAGCAGTACATGTCCGACAGTGTGTTCAAATCTGTGATTTATAATGTGTAAAATAGGCAAAATGATAAACAGATAGAGGAACAAACTAAAATAACAATGCACTGTTTCACACACAGATGCATCTCCGGTGGACTCAGATGACAGTGAGCGCCTCATGATTTCGGAGACACCGGCAGAGACGGATGGAGAGACCCCGCTGGACCCTCAATCCCCACCACCACCACCACCACCACCACCACCAAAACGCAGGCCACATGTACCCGCACTGCAGGAAATGGAAACTGATCCGACACCAGCACCCCCAACAGTCCCTTGCCAGACACGTCTCCCTTCAGCAGCTCCAACACCAGCACGTGGACGAGTCAGACAACTGCGCAGGTCCAGGAGCAGTATTGCGACAGAATCAGGAGAGGCTCTGAATGTCTATGCTGGGGTTGAGTCACAGATGCTACGTGTTCAGCGCCTGCAGGGGAGACATATGGGCACAATCAACCTGCATATCTCCAAGCTTGCCAAAAACATGAGCACGATGTCAGACTGTGTGCGTCACCTAACCAGAGTTGTTGCAGAGGGGAATCAGGAAATGAACAAGAGCCTACAGGAGCTCACCCGTGCCGTCATAGCAGGACAACGCACTAAGCGCAGGAGGCATCGGCAGGGCTTGCTTCGTCTCACTGCGAATACTAGGGCCATCACCAAGCTCTGCAACAGCACTGCTGTCTTGTCACGCCGCTCCGTGTCACTGCAGATTGACCTAGGACATTTCTGCGGGGATGTTGCTAAGGCCTTAGGCCAAGTGACCACTGCTGTGGAACAACTACAGACTGGGACAGTGAGTGCCAGCAACTTGGAGGGGGAGGAGGGTAGTGAGGAGGCATCGAGCATGAGTAGCGTGTCCGTGCCGGAGCCCACTAGCAGGAGGCGCAGTTCGCGCAGCTCAACAGCCACAGGCACACATCAGGGTGATGTCGAGGAGCCAGGCGACAGGAGGCTGGGGGTACGTGGCAAGAGGTGCTAGACAAGCATTCCTGCCTCTTTGTCCATGGTGGGGTAACCATGTTCCACTTAGATATTGGGATTGCACTCCCGTGCTGTTAACGATTACTTTTAATTTCATCAACCTATGCAATCACCGTTATGTTTCAGAAACATGTATATTTACTTTGACATGTGCCTATGTGAATAAAACATTAGCATCCAAAGACATTTTGTGATGGCTCATTCTTACCAGGCTCAGAAGTGATGTTGTGTGATGTATGTCCGCCTCCTCTGACTCTCAGCTGTGTTTGACACATGTGACTGTCTGTGTTGTGCGGGTGGTTGGTTATCCCGTCCGTTGGCATTTCCGTCCATCACAATGGGGATCCCCCTTCGGGTTGCAATGTTGTGCAGCATGGCACATACTGCTACAATCCTGCAGCAGGTCTCGGGGTCATATTGCAATGCACCACCAGTCTCATGTAGGATCCGGAAGCGACTCTTCAGGATCCCAAATGTTCTCTCGATCACATTTCTGGTGCTGATATGTGCCGCGTTGTAGCGCCGTTCCTGTGGTGTTGCTGGGTTGAGGTAGGGTGTCAGGATATATTCCCGCAAGGCGTATGCGCTGTCACCTATGGGGTGGGAAGCAAAGGATTAGCCGCAGTAATTCAATTACATATGGGATAATGATGTTGAAAATAGGAATATGTATGTACCGAGTAGGTGTCCCTCTCCAAATTCACCGTTGAGCAGATGCCTGTGGATGCCACTGTGCCGGAATATATATGAGTCGTGTATGCTCCCCGGAAATTGTGCCACTATGTCCGTAATTATGTGCTTGGCATTGCACACGACCTGTACATTGATGGAGTGATAGGACTTTCGGTTGCGGAAGATGTACTCGTTGGCTGAGGGGGGACAGATGGGGACATGTGTGCAGTCAATGCATCCTATGACATGGGGGAATTGTGCCAACTGGTAGAACTCCAGTTTGGTCTGGTTCAACTGCTGTGGGGTTGTGGGGAAGGTGATGTGGGTATGGATCATTGTCAGCATGGCATCAGTGAATCGACGGAAGAAGCGTGAAAGTGCGCTTTGTGAGACGCCTCCGGCCACCGCTACGACCCCCTGGAAACTACCGGACTCCAGTAGGTGCAAGCTGCATAGGACTTGAACGTGCGCAGGAATGGCATTTGTCCTACGGGTCTGGTGCTGCAGTAGTGGTTCCAGGTCAGCAATTAGGCGCATTATCATGGCACGATCCAGACGATACTTGTCATGTACTTCCTCCTCATTTTGGCCAAGCAATGTAATGCGCACTCTGAATACCCTCTCCTGGATCCTCCTCCTGCGCTGTGCTGCTGCATTAAGTCTCATCCTCCTTGCAAGCACGTAGAGGGCTGCCATTTTGGAAACCTTACGGGGTCTCCAGTGCCATTTTGAAGAGTTTCAGATAGTTTACACCTGTGTTTTTTTTTGTCTGTTTCATCAGATTTACCTCCTGTTTGAGATTCCCCTTATTCTGCTCATGCTAAATAGCGACTTTTGATATATTCGTTAATAGCGATTTTTTTTGCATGCCTTTGCGATTCTTTAATAGCGACTCGCTATTTGCATGCGCAATTGATGTATTCGCTATTTGCGATTCGCAGATGTGCGAATCGGTAAAATAGCGGGGGCATTTTTTGCGAATGGGTAGTTTTTTCGCTATTGGGGTTGATGCATTGCACTTGCGGGTTTTGCGCTCGCTAACGGCCTATTTTAACGAATCACTAATTTAGCGAGGGGTATTTTGCTTGATGCATGGGCCAGTTAGCGTTTAAATTCACATATTTCATTCAGTACCATCCTTTAACTTTGCAATACATCTACTTTCATCCCTTGGTGTTGAATAGCGTTGCAAAATTGCTACCTCTTGGGTCATGTTTCATCACCTCCACCACCTGCCAATTGATCTTGTCATCTGCGTGGCCTATTTCAGTGTCTAACCTGGGAGGCATCTTCCACTTTCCACTTGATCATGCTGCGGTATTGGCTTTTTCAATGCGCTACCATCTGTGAACTTTGGCCAACATAGAACATACTGACAGGATAAGAAATTACACAGCTTGCAATCTTTGTATTACAGTTGGAGAATGACCCAAGATGAAATTGTTTAAAAGTTGTCTCAAATGTTTCTGTGTTCTTCATGAACCTACACTTTTGGCAATCACCACACTTGTAATTACCCTGTAATTCTGGGTCTGCCCAATATGACTTAATAATGATCATTGAAATCAAGAAGACTTAGCATCTGATAGAAGGAGCATCCTGGACATCTGCCACCTCACTCACAACATCCATACTTGTGCTCAACTCCAGGCTGCTGATACATACCCAGGTCTTTTGAAACCCACATCCAGCGCGAGCGAGTAAGATTGATTGCCAAGCCACTGAGCCTCTTGGCGAAGTTGCTCAGACTAAAACCACTATAGTACTGGGACACTTTGGGGCCCGATTTAGAGTCTGGCGGAGAGCTTCTCTCCATCTCATTATGTTCAGGTGTACCTTAGTATGTAGATGTGGGGACTCCTCCATTTCTGACTCTGACATACACCAAGGACAGTCCAACAGTGTAAGGGGTATTGGAGGCTTTGTCATTTATCTGTCTGTCCTATTTATGTTGGTCAATCAAATGACAGTTTTTCACTGTGGGTCACCGCCTGGTAAAGCCTGCTGTATGGCACAGTAAAAACTGCCAAATGACCTTCACAAATTGGATAAAAAACCATTGGCAAGGGGGTCAGTGCTTTTATTAATTTCAAAAACAAAATCATGCTTTGGTATTTTTTTAATAAGACAGTTCTAAAAAAGTTGAAACACGTCAACTTTCAATGCATTGGCAGGAACAGGTGTGACGGTGGTTCACAGTAATACAAGTGATGTCGACTTGCTAATGAACATCCCTAAATATGGTGGGCAGAGTACTCACATCATGGCGGGAATTAAGAACTCCACCATGGAAACAGTCTGCCAGAGTATAAATCAGCCTGACTTTGAAGAATCCATTGTGGAAAATCTAAAACGTACTCTTTCTAGTTGGGCCTAACCTGAAAGTTGCCTCATGTGAATAGAGATTAACCAGTTTCCTTAGACAGGATACTGGGACTCTATGACTTACCCAGACAATGCAAGAGCACAGGCCTTTCCAAATTTGAACACTTATTAATTAGGGTTGTTGAGCATGTTTTGAGTTGTAAGTCTGTGTATACCTTGCATCAACCTCACTTGCAAGAAGCCTTAGTCGGTTTGGCCTGTGCTACCACTGAGACTCAAGTGCTTAAGGGATAGCACTTAACACAGTTACTCAGAACTCATGGTGGACTGGGACCCGGGACCTTCGGATTAAAAGGCCTCAACCACCTTGGTTGGACTCAGTAACTCCTCTATTACCCATGGCCCTCTGACAAAGGGCCTCTCCTGTCTCAAGCAAATGACAGATTCCACCTGAAAAGGGCTCAGACTTTGTCCTCCAGTCAGGAAGGCACCAAGCCCAGTGGGGGGAAGAACTGCCTTCAAAACTGGTTTAGAGTGACCACAGAGGAGACGACTGTGCATTAACCTGCCCGGTCTCTAGGTGGGTACAGAGACACTGCACAAGGGGAAACAAGTTTCTTAAATTTGAAGATCATGGGAGTGGGGGCACTGTGGGATTGTTTGCTATGAGGCACACAAGAAATGCTGCAAATGTTTGTATGCTTACCCCTTGGAACTTTATACTAAATTGGTTAGGGAGGAGCCAGGAATACCTACACCCATTAGCTGGTACCTGGCATGTAGCATACCCAGATACCCACTTTATAACACTTTATGGACCTGTGAAAGAATAAAAGAGGACTGGACCTGCTGTCTGTGACCTCAGAGGAGCACTGAATGACAAGACAAGGCTTGCTCTTGCACCAAGGACAAAGAAGTTGACTTCAAAAGTCGATTTGCTGAACTCCTGTGTGACTACAAGGACACAAGCTATAAGTGACCTTTTCTCTGAAGTGTCCAGCTGACCAGTAGGAACTGGGCCTGACATGAACCCTGTTGGTGCCCTCCGTTGAAAGGAGTCTTAACCCCCAAATGCTCTTCCTAAGCTCCTTGGACATTTTGCTGCATTTAACTGGACTTCTCCTACCACATCTGAAAACATGATTTAGAAATGTTGAACTTCAAGACTACTGGAGACTGAGATAAACCACCCCAGCCTATCAGCCCATAGCTCAGCCTTACTAATCTAAGAAGTCAATTTTTCCCACTCTGACCTTCTCAAGCAACATAAAACCCAATTCAGCAGGCCTTCAGTGAAAAGGTATCTATCCGTGTGGAATACATCATCAGCTACAGCCTGCTGCCTTGCCCCGCTGGATGATTATAAGCTCCAAAAAAGGGACTACGGATCAGCAGATGAACTACCAGTCACTAATGTTTCCGATATCTCATACACCCTAATACAACTAGCATTGGATATAATATGGCGGACAGAATGCCAGTCACATTGGTGCTTAAGTAGCATATTCGCCAAACTCTACATCAACCCCTAAGTCAAATAGTAGAAGGTTTGACAGGGTGAAGTTGCAAAAAGTATCTGCCGACGTCAGGACTTCCCTGGTGGGGATTTGTAATTTTCTGTTTGGAGCTTTCCCTGCTAAACCCAACAGCACAAGTTAAAACCCCTGGCCCGGTGAAATATGGTTGGCATTTCCAACATGCAGTCCACCGGAAATCAAACCTAGTTTCAAATCTATTGCAAGTATTGACTATTGCTTTTTGGCACAATTTTGCTTTAAATCTATACAAAACGATATCAATAAACTTTATTTATTAAAATTTGCTCTTCTTTTCTATATCAGCTTATGATTTCTATTGCTTGGTGTTATGAATTTATACAATTTTTGGTACTGTATAAATATTTTGAAATTTTTTCTAATTTGAGCCAAGTCTGGTCTGTGTCGTAGGTATTAGATGCTGAGCGCAGGTTAATTTAGTTGCTTTAAGGGTGCATCCTGACACCCTGTAAAGGATTGTTATTTTTCCTTAAGGTGGCTCGTCGACCGCCAGTAGGTAATATATATATATATATATATATATATATATAAATATATATTTGTATATGTATATATATATATATGATAAAAACAGTGCACCTTCAAGCTTAGAGTATTGCATTAATTATGCAAAAAAACTAAGTAAGGAACTCTGGGTAGTTCCCAAGTTTAGGTGGAGAACAGCTCCTATATAGAGCACCCTGCAACACCTGTGACACTCTGAATGGGCTCACCTCAAATGTCTGTTTTTCTAGCAAGGGTTTTAGGCATGGGATTAGCACAGTACCATCCACAATGAGCTAAGAGTGTCCCTGATGTAGCAGGGTACTCGATATAGGAGCTGCTCTCTACCTAAACTTGTGAACTACACAGAGTCTCTTGGTTCATTTTTTGCATCATTTAGTTTGTGTACTGTGCTGACTTATACCGGGTGCTCCCTTGTGTCTGGTCAGAGATATACCTCTATGAAAAGTTGATAAGAAGAGCTAAACACGTCAGGGGTTGCCTTTATTAAATCCATGTTGGCTTGGATGGAATTTTACCAGTCCAAACTTGTAATACTGTGCCTGGAGTAGTAACAGCTTTTGTCATTTTTAACACCAGCATGGATGGCACTGGCTAATACTATGCTTAAAGAGTTTGCTGTAAAAATGGAAAAAATACTTTGGCACTTTCTGGCTCAGCATGGGTGGCACTACACTAATCCTATCCCCTTAAACTTTGCGAGAAAAACAGACATTTGAGGTGAGCAGATTCAGAGTGTCACAGGTGTTGCAGGGTACTCTATATAGGAGCTGCTATCCAACTAAACCTGGGTAATACACTGGTTAAAGTGTCCTGATATTTTGATAAAAATGTGAGTCAAAATGTAAAATTGTAAACTACAATAAATACTGAATGTCAGCAGTTTTATTTTACAGAGCAGAACGTGTGTCCCCACTATGCCCTGTGTTGTCATCAGTATTGTCATCTGAGATGTTATCAGTGATGTCATCATCTGACATGCGCAAACGATGAAATGAGTCTTGAAGTTGGTGTATTAAATGTGGTGATAACGGAAACTTCAATATCCTGAGTTTTTCTTCTTCATAAATCCAAAGGGGATGGGCACACAGGCACAGACCTGGATGTATATATATATATATATATATATTATCTACTGGCGGTCGCCAGTAGATAGTTATAGTTAGGACCTATTATCCATAGGAAATCCGCGACATTCTATTTGCAATAACGTTGGCGCCGGTTGACGAATCTTCGCAAAGCTTCCAACTTGTTGGGGCGCTCCGGTCCGCTCCTACCCTGAAAGTCTCTGGGTGATACGTCAAGCGGGGGCCGAGAAAAAGGGGGTCCCAAAACGCGTTTTCCCCATTCATTTTTCCATAGGAACCTTTAGTCGCAGCTACAGCCCGAACTGCTGAACGGAATTACCCCAAATTTGGCAAAGAGGTAGCCCTTGGTTCAGACTGGTGCCTTTTGCTAAAATGGTGTAAATCCGTTCAGTAGTTCCTGAGAAATTCACAATTAAAATCACATATATATCTATGGGCGCGTCGGATCCGCGTACCCTCCCGATCACGAGCTGCATGCTAATTGGCTGTCAACACTCCAAATCAGGAAGTGTTGCCAGCCATTTTGTCCCTCGGTAGAACCGAGGGACAGAAACAAGTGCGCAAAACGCACAAAGGGGGCAGGGTAGAAACACCCTAACCCCCTAGGCCTGCTCAGTGGGTCCCACAAGGACCCCCTGGGCAAAAAAAAGCATTTAAAAAAAATCGGCAGGATGCGCTCAGGGATCGCGGATCCTGCCCAAAAAAATCGAGCGCGGTCTACCGCGCTCGATGTACTTGCCCCCGGGTGGGCCAAGTCCCGGGGGCATGCTGGGGGGGTTTATTTTATGTATGGGGGCCTCTAAGGGCCCCCAAGCCCGGGGACCGCCACCCCCCGGGGCTTTATCATTAATGGTGCGGGAGAGCTCTGAGCCCTCCCACAGCCCCGGGGACCGCCACCTCCCCGGGGCTTTTTTTTTTTTTTTAAACCTGTGTGGGGGGGGGCTCCAGCCCCCCCACATGCCCCGGGGACCACCACCTCCCCGGGGCACTAAGAAAATTGAAAATGGGGGTCCGTTTTGGACCCCCAAGACCCGGGGACCACCACCTCCCCGGGGCTTTCAAAATGTAGGGAGTGGGGCCGCGCGGCCCCCCTCCTGGAGCCCTTGATGGCCCTGGGGACCACCACCCCCCAGGGCCGGCTCCTGCAGTGTCCCGGGGTGCCTACCCCCGGGACACTGTAGTTTGCTATGACAGGACGGGAGCCTCACGGCTCCCGTCCTGTCATAGCAAACTTGGTTTGCATTTTGAAAGAGAGAGCAGGAAACTCATACTTACAGCCCAGTACTGATCCTCAAAAGTAATTTTAACCGTACTTACCAGTAACTTGAATTTCCTTCCATAGGCTAACATTGACTGGTTTCACTTGGAAATTCTTCTAAGTGTGGAGTTTTGGAACTTTAAAATATTCCTCTAAAATCAGCCGAAATACGAATTCTGATTTACTCACCTGTTATCAGGAGAGACCTCAGTGCTGCATCTTTTAGCCCAGCACTGACCCTGAAAAGTAATTTTAACCGTACTTACCAGTAACTTATATTTTCTTCCATAGGAATCCATTGTCTGGTTTTCAGCAGAAAAGTTTCAAAGTGTCGATTTTCACAAACTACAAATATTCCTTAAAAATCGCCTGTATGACTTAAACGCATTCTTTCAACTGTTTACAGGAGATGCACCAGTGCTGGATCCAGGATCCAACACTGAGTAAGAAAAAGTAACGATAACAGTTTTTACCTGCTAAGTGAATTTCCTTCCATAGGATAACATTGGTGATTCTATGAGAAAAGTTTCTAAGTGTCAACTTTTAAAATACAATAATATTCCTTAAAAATCACTACTGTAACCAAAACACTTTTACTCAACTGTTTACAGGAGATGTCCCAGGACTGAATCTAGGATCCAGTCCTGTGGTTAGAAAAGTAATCCATAAAGTAACTAATTGCATTTAACTAGAAATTCACATTGAGCTGAATGCTGCATTGTGTTTTAAAATGTGTTGCCCATTGCAACAACTGTAACTACTGTACTTAAAAGTCTATTGCCTATGTGCAAAGTATTTAAACTAAAGTAATTCATTCTGAGAAAGTATTTTTTGTAATGCATAATGTAATTACAATGTAATTTAAAAAATAAAATATGTAAAAAAAATTGTTTCTAAAAATGTAGTAAATCAGTATGAAAAAAATAAATATAACAATTAATACATTTAAAAATTGTCATTTACAAAACCTTTGAAATTCACTGAAAAAACCGTAGGTTTCAGACATGTTATAGTTAGGAATTAGCATTTAAAAAACCTTTGAAATTCACTGAAAAAACCATAGGTTTCAGACACGTTATAGTTAGAAATTAGCATTTAAAAAACCTTTGAAATTCACTGAAAAAACCATAGGTTTCAGGCACGTTATAGTTAGAAATTAGCATTTAAAAAACCTTAGAAATTCACTGAAAAAACCATAAGGTTTTAGGGACAGTTATAGTTAGTTGGACATTGCACTCGTACAAAACCCGTGAAATTCCCCCGTTATAGTTAGTTCAGGTAACTATAACTCGCGCCCCGCAATGCACTGCTGATGACGTCACATATTACATCACTCATGACATGGTCAGTGACATCACTGATGACATCAATGATGACATCTCAAATGACATCACTGATGACATCACTGATGACATCATCCATGTGAGAATTTAATGCATCTTCTCACACCCTAATATAAGTTTTGATACACCCACTCTACATTACAGACTGCCATTCTCAAAACCATACACACTCCAATACCAATAAGTACATATCCACTCACTGATTCTTAGGTCTACACACACACATCTACTCACTCACCCGTACAGTCACTCATACTTACAGTCACTCAGTACAGGACTATCATATGCACTCATACACCTATATAAACACTCACACAACGCAACTCATCCATAGAGGTACTCACACACCTAGTCAGTCATGCAAATAATTAATCACACTCCAATTTACTCACCTATACAGTTATACACACCAGCTCACTTACTCATAAAAATACTAGCACATTCTTACGCTCCTATGCAATCACTGATGCAAGCACACACTAATCCATATAGCCACTCTCACAAGCACACACTCTCACTTATAGCCATTTATATACTCCAACACACATATATACTGCCTTTCACATATGTAGTTACTCACACATGTACCACTGAGATATACATTCAATCACTAACACACCCATACACACACTCACCCACCCATACAGTCCATCACAGACGCACTCTTGAAACCATGCACCCAGTGAATCACCCACTCACACATCTATGCACAGAGTCACACACACCCCACCCACACAAACACTGAGGCACCCATACAGATACTCAGAGAACCAATCCATAACCCATATAGACACTCATTTAGCTAGTCATAAACCCATGCAGTTGCTTACACAACAACAGACAGACGGATACAGACATTCACACAGTTTAGTCACTCACCCATGCATCCAGTAAGATACGTTTAATCACTCACTTATAGACTCAGTCACGCACCTACTAAATCATCCATTCAGGCGCTTCTACACCCACTCATTCTTCAATACGCCTTTCCCTATATATATTAAACATATTTAAACTTTACAGAAACACACAGTCACTGGATGATGTCATCAGTGATGTCATCAGTGATGTCATTTGAGATGTCATCAGTGATGTCATCAGTGATGTCACTAACCATGTCATGAGTGATGTAATATGTGACGTCATCAGCAGTGCATTGCGGGGCGCGAGTTATAGTTACCTGAACTAACTATAACGGGGGAATTTCACGGGTTTTGTACGAGTGCAATGTCCAACTAACTATAACTGTCCCTAAAACCTTATGGTTTTTTCAGTGAATATATAAATATATATATATATATATATATATATATATATATATATATATATATATATATATATATATATATATATATATATATATATATATATATATATATATATATAATATTATCCCATATTTATCATCCAAAAATAATCGGGCACAGACTGTTATATGTCCATGATGCATTTTGGACGCCGATCGTGGCCTTGATCACATGATATCAATATGTAGATATTTCCATATTGGTACGGCTACACACCCCTCATATATGTAAGTATGCATGTATATTAACATTTATATGATTATGTTTCTGTATATTTCAGCATATATTTATTAGAATAAAGCATGTTTTAAATACGCACTTAAATAAAAATATGATAGTATAACTATCATCATCCATACCAGTTAGAAAAGCTACCTAAAATATAATATTTAACTATTAAATTTTATTCTGCAAAAGGAATTTCTGAAGAAACTTTATACACAAGTATCCATCATAATGATGGCATTATTGCAGTTTCTCACTATTTAGGGAATCGTGACATCAGATATTTGGAACATAACAAAATGTTAATAGCTATGATTAAGATTTGTCTTTCTAGCAATTTTTTTCTTTTCAACAAACAAGTTTATCAGCAGTTGCGAGGGGTGGCGATGGGGGCATGCTTTTCCCCCAGTTACGCATGTCTCCATGTAGGCTGGTGGGAGGAGCATGTCCTCAGGGGTGAGCACAGTGATCTGTTTGAAGGACATGTTTGTCATTGGTGGCGTTATATTGATGATGTGTGTTTTATCTGGAGAGGTTCACACACAGCTGTACTAAATTTTATTGACATCATTAACACCAACAGACTAAATCTTAATTTCACAGCCACTATCAGCCCAACCAATGTTGAGTTCTTAGATGTTTCAGTTTATGTGAAAGACAATGCAATACACACTAAATTACATAGGAAAGATACAGCAGGGAACTCGGTTCTTCATGCAACCAGTTCCCATCCTAGACATCTGATCCGCAGTATCCCGTATGGGGAATTTCTGCGGATTCGCCATATCTGCAGTAATGAAACAGATTTAGAAGTCTGTCAAAATGAAGCATTACAAAGATTTCTTTTACGTGGCTATAAATTACATGATTTAATTCAGGCACGTATAAAGGCTAATGCTCTATCACGTGAGAGTTGTCTTGGCATTTTTAATCCAGTAACTGAAACTACGGTTAATGCTATCAACCCAGTTGAGAACAATATGCAAGTAGTAAGATTAATTACTACATATTCTAAACAACACAAACAGATTAGACAGATTGTACAGAAAAATTGGCCCATTATCCAAACTGACCTCACACTCTCTCAAATTTTACCTACTGCACCAGCTCTCACATTTAAGAAGTCATCAGCTATGAGAGATAGCTTAGTGAGAAATAGCCCTGAAATTATGGTTTCTGGCACATGGCTACCTGCCAGAAGGTTTTTTTTAAAATGCAACTCTTGCCGGGCGTGCAAATTTGGGACCAGCACTAAAGAGTATATGACCGCTTTCAGTAATACCCCAGTTATTATACAAGGGTATTATACTTGTCGTACTGACTTCGTGGTCTATGTGCTACGGTGTACGTGCAGGTTGAAGTATGTTGGTAGCACTAAGCTCCAGGTCTATAACCGCATACTTCAACATTTGAGAGCGGTAGTTAATTCAGATCCTAATTACCCCGTAGCTAGACATCTAAAAGCAGCACATAATAATAATTTGAAGGATTTGGATTATTTTGTAATTGGAGCTGTGCCTAAATCTATTCGGGGGCAATAGAGAGCGTCAGTTAAGACAACTTGAAAGTAAGTTCATCCTCGAACTCGATACTAGAATGCCGAATGGGCTCAACATGGGGGAAGACTTACACAATTTTCTGTAATTAATTGTTATTTTTCGAATGATTAGATTTTTAACTCCATATCTGTAGTCAACACACTATACTGTCTCTTCAATATGGTTTTAGAATATTTTTAGGCCATCTATTCCTTCTATGTAGGGAGATGTGGGAATCTTTTTGACAATCTTTTTTGGTTTTTTATCTTTATTGACTATTTCCTTACACAGAGGATATTATTTTGACTTTGAAATCATAGCCTGGGATTGTTATAGGGCACTGGCCCATCATATCTGATTTCTATGTTTGATTTTAACATCTCAGGGCTCCCCGGGGCTCCGGGGTTAATGTTCCGCTACAATCAATTTTAGTAATTTAGAGTTTTTAAACACAAGCACATTTGCACTTTACACATGTTTGCACTTAGGCGTTATGAGGCTGTCATTACAATCAAATTTGGAACTTATGGCCTTGATATTGTTCATATGAGCTATTGCATATTTTGCACATGAGTCAAGTTTACAATAAGCATTTTTGCACAATTTGTCAACAGGAGTTTTTTATAGAATGCAAATTTTAGTTGGTATTAATACTGGTTATTATGTATTATATGCATCTATTTAAATGTTTCATTTTCCTGATTTTACAATGTGATATTGGATATTTATTGTTTTAATATGTAATAATTACCTTTTCAATTTAATGGTTTTTATTCTTAATAACACATTGATTATGACATTTTCTTCAGCAATTGTACTCTTAGTGCAGTATGTTTTCTATGTTTATATGCCATGTGACTAGGTTTCACAATTTTACCCAGGTGCAAGGTGTTTGTTTAGCATTTTTTTGATCACTATCACTATTTATTGACTCACTAGGCTGTAGCGCGTTATGTGAACAAGACGGAGGTTTCTCTGTCAAAACGAGTCATGCTGAGGCACTGGCCAGGACTGACTGGTTGCTGGAATTATGAGGATTGAATAAAGCACTTTTATCCACCTACTCTCGTCCTTTGAGTGGTCCGTACCTGCCTGTGTGCCGTGGAGGAGTGGTGCCATTCAGGAATGGTCTTCATATATATATATATATATATATATATATATATATATATATATATATATATATATATATATATATCAAATCAAATTCAGCTTTATTCGATTTTTTCTTACAGTAAAAATCATAAAAGCACGATTAAAAGAGACATTTCAATTATAATACACAGTAAAAAGCAATCAGAGTCACATACTTAAAAAAAAATGTTTTACATCGTGCTCCTGAATCTAATAACAGACTTTAAAAAAGAGATAATAGCCATTAAGATCATTTGATTTTCTAAGGATTGTAATTTCAAAAGAGCTATTCTACATTGTCTTAAGCCCATACTCCTCAGAATAGGTAATAAAAACCTTTTCCTGGGAGAGGTATAAAATTTACAAAATAAAATGCAATGCAACGTAGTTTGAGTCGAAATGTCATCACAGGGGCATGGTAATAAGTTTCTCGACCAGTCATTGATTTCAGGGAAGGTAATCATTCTATGAAAAATTCCAAAACGAAACGAGTTAGAAGCATACGCCCAAAGCTTCCCTGTTCCTGCACTAAATAGGGTTGAATACCTGAGCATGTTGTAATCAAAAGGTTATTCATGACCGATCTTTCTCTCTCTCAATGAACCATCGCTTATTTTCTAAGTGGGTCAGACATTCTGATTTTAAGGTTTTTCTAGGGATTGTTACCATAATCTCCGGAGTTTCAAAATATTCAGGATGGCCAATTTCGATTCGACATATTTTTGATGAACTTAAACCATGGTATATTAGCCACCCTGTCCAAAGTTAAACAGTCCATAATTACATCACGATTAAAACCAGTCTCAGGTGAAGCCCACACCTTATGCCAGAGTAGAAGCGGGTTAAGACTAATAATATCAGAGATAAATGGCAGACCAAGTTCCGTATGGCAATTAAAAGTAGCTGTGGAACTAGGGACTGCCAGCAGATAACGAGTGAAGGCATTTTCACAACGTTGAATATGTTGCACATCTGCAGATCCCCAGATACCTGCCCCATATATCGCTGTAGAAATACATTTTGATTTGTAAATGGCCAATAGCTCAGGGACAGGTCTGCAGCCCAATTTCCTTGAGAAATTAATAACCGCACCTATTGCTCTTGAAAACATTAGCTTTCTTGCCTGCGTGGCCGCATTCCAGGACCCTGTCCGATCGAAGTTAATTCCCAAATAGGAGAACTTATCAGTACTTTCAATTTTTTTATTGTCAATAAAAATATCACATATTTTTCTTGTTTTTTTTCCACAGCTCATTGTATATGTCTTGCTGATGTTTACTTTTAGGCCCCTATCAAGCATATAATTGGCAAAGTTAGTGACAGTTCTTTGCAAGCCTATTTGCGTCCGCGCCATGATAACTGCGTCGTCCGCATAAAGTAAAATGGGGACAGGGGTGTTATTAATAATCGGGTAGTCCTGCCGGCGTTCAGTCAAGAATTGACCAAGGCTATTAATATATAGGGAAAAAAGGAAAGGGGCAAGTATACAGCCTTGCCTCACTCCCTTTTTTATACGGAACTTAGCTGTACACTCCCCCTGTCTCCCATAACGAACCCTTGCCCCAGACTCCCTGTACAGTTCCTTAATAAATGAATCAAAGGTGGATCGACTTCCATATCTTTAAGGACACTCCACAGCTTATCATGTATTACGCAGTCAAACGCTGAACTGAGGTCAACAAATGTCAAAAAAGTTTACCCTCCTTTGCTAAAGTATATTTACTTATGATCAAGGTTAAATTGAGGCCTTGCTCAATCGTACCAAGCCCTGGTCTAAACCCATATTGCAGGTTAGACAACACACCTGTCTCTTCCGCCCATAATTGTAGCTTATTTAGAATTACCCTCCCTACTACTTTCAGGAGGGAATCTAAGAGGGAGATTGGGCGATAACACCTTGGTTCATTTCTATCCCCCTTTTTAAAAATAGGAATTAATATTGCATCTGACCATGTAGGAATAAAACCATAACGACTACAAAAAATTAAAACATTAGTTAAAAGTGGGGCCCACAGCTCAATATTAGATTTATAAATGTCCACCGGGACGCCATCCGGTCCTGGTGCTTTACCAGAAGCACTCTCTATTATGGCCCTGGTGACTTCCACCAACGAGAGTCCAATAGATATAGGAAAAGCTGCAGTCTGTACATTATCATCGGTCGTCTTGACTACTGAGGATACCTCGTTGTCTCCAATGGTCTCATCATTATAGAGGCACGAGAGATATTCTACCCACTTATCCTCTATATATATAATATTATCCCATATTTATCATCCAAAAATAATCGGGCACAGACTGTTATATGTCCATGATGCGTTTTGGATGCTGATCGTGGCCTTGATCACATGATATCAATATGTAGATATTTCCATATTGGTACGGCTGCACACCCCTCATATATGTAAGTATGCATGTATATTAACATTTATATGATTATGTTTCTGTATATTTCAGCATATATTTATTAGAATAAAGCATGTTTTAAATACGCACTTAAATAAAAATATAATAGTATAACTATCATCATCCATACCAGTTAGAAAAGCTACCTAAAATATAATATTTAACTATTAAATTTTATTCTGCAAAAGGAATTTCTGAAGAAAATTTTAAATGATGATGGTGATGAAGAAAAAACATTAGCCCTAGCAGGAAACAACCCAATAAATGTAAAGGGCTTGAGGAGCCTTTGTCCAATTAACATTCAAATGAACCGCTGCCAGAAGACTCAAGATGGATCAGAAAACTGGCTCACTGATGATGTAAGAACATTTTTAAACTATTGTACAAAGCACTGTGCTACTTACAAATAAACTGAAACATTATGAGATTAAATGCTATTATTTTAATGGAAATATCTTTACTTTCTAGGTGCTTAATGCACGAATTTATCAAATAGTTTCAGAGCAAAGAGATGTAAGTGCATTTCATCTATTTTTTCACTATAGTTATGTCCAACTAAAAAAAAAACCTAATGAACATATAAGGTATAACATTAACCCTGCTGTACATTATAAGAATATTACAAGTCACCAAGATGTCCCATAACCATATAGAGGAACAATGCCGAAGGCCAAGTTCCTTTATAAAGTTATGTAACTCCGAGGTGACTTGCAAAATACTTATCAGGTTTACAAGGGGGTACATTTTCACATACAATACATTGTCCCACCATCACCTTTCCCAAAAACCACTTAAAACATTGTTGCATAGTTCTTTTATATGAGCGAGCATGTTTGCAAAGATGAAGAATAAACTTGTAGTGCAAAATTAAACACATCAAAAAGCTGTTGGATATTTGTTTTTAAACAGATATTATTAACAGTTCAATACAAGTCAGTTTTTTTTAAAATATTGCAGTAGCTTGGAAAGTGAAGAAACATGCAAAAAACTAGCTTTTCTCTTTGTAATAAGTGCAAAAAATATTCTGTCTGCTTGTCACTGTAAGCTTTTAAAAAAACAGATGAAACAAAAGCAATGGTCCTTTTGCTGCTTTAAACAGCTGCTTTAATAATGCTCCAAGACCTGTTCTGCCTTTCGCCCCAGCTTCTACCTCGAGATATATGAGAGAGACATGTAAAGAGAGACATATATAGTGTGAGTGAGCAAAAAACTGGCAAAACAGATGTTATACAAAAAAGAGATGGATTGAATGCTTGAAGTATTCTCAGCCACTGGTAACTACTCGAGCCACATCACATTACATCTTTATTGGTCCTCCCCGCACACTGTGTCACTGGAACAAAGCTATACCTGGCTGATGAGCCCCAACAAGAGCAAAACAAGCCCTAGGTTCTTGTGCTCCTGTTCAGGGAGTACCTAACAGGTCAGTTTGGTCTAGATTGTTTACATTCAAGCAGGGTCAAGACTGATTTACATATGGCTTGGTCAAACAAAGGTGAATGCTGTACAGAGTAATTACCATTGGCTGAGATTAATTCATGCATTTTATCCAGGACTTTTTGCACCTAAGAAGCCAGTAGAGTATCATAGGGTAACCTATTTGTGGTTTACTTGCTTGGTCCCGAAAGTCTGATTTCTATGTTGCTATGTCTCATTTAACAATTTTTATAGCAATTGGTAACATTTTCTAATTTAATCGCACCCTTTTTGTGAAAATGGCATTTGACAATTGTTTACAAGTAATATTCCCCAACTCAGAAGACTACATTGTTTTATTACTATAGACATAAGAAGGCCTTTTTTACTTATGTGAAAGAACAGATTTTAAATTTACCATGGTCGTGATCTTAACATAATTTTTTAGTTATCACACAACTACTAAAAGCAGATAAGAGCAGCTCTTAAATAGACTTTGAAATTTTGAATCTAGTCTTCAAACTAACCAAAGAAAAGTAGCATAGCGGAGTAAAGTTTTGTGTCATACTGTAATACGATATACTAACTTTTATAATGTTTTGTATTTCCGTCCTCAAGAATCTCAAGTGTAAAACTGAAAACAGAAGAGCAAACTATATATATATGGTGAAAAGCTATGACAGTCTTCTCCAACAAGTAGCTTGTGAGCCATTGGTGGCTCTCCAGCTACTTGTAAATAGCTCTCCAGTATGGAACCCAGCCTACTAAATTAGAAGCTTTTGCTTGGTTGTTTAAATAAATATATACCAGTTTTGAAAACTGTGTATTCGAGATGAAAAGCTAATGTTTTGAGAAAAGTTTTGTGAATTTCATTTAAATTTCCAGTAGAATTTGCAATACAACCAATTATTTTTGCGTCAATATACCTTTTAGCTTGCACATGTGTTTTTTAAATCTACATGCTCTGTTATATTAAAAGGTATTATTTGAGTAATAACTCATGCATTCGTAGGAAGTCTTATTATTTTGCTTCCAGGGGCATTAGATTATTGCTGTTATGTTTTATCCATACAGAGGCCTGACAAATTGATAAATGCAAAAACAACAGTTGATGGACAGAATGCAGAACAATGTCATACATTCACCCCAGTACAGAGATCTGGGCCTAAATCCATCGTTTTTTTGCTCACCATGCCATTCCAGTTTGGACCCAGCCATATGCAAATCAGTCTTGACCCTGTGCCTCATGGGAACAGTCCAGCCCGAACTGCCAAGCCAGGTCCTCCCTGGACTGGAAACAAGCATCCTAGGACCGGTTTTGGGGTTTCACCCCTCTTCAGCCAGGATAGCTTGATTCCAGTGGCATGGAGAGCACGGGACCCACGTCTGGGCATACCCGTCCCACTCGGGGTGACAAATGCAAAAACAACAGTTGATGGACAGAATGCAGAACAATGTCATACATTCACCCCAGTACAGAGATCTGGGCCTAAATCCATCGTTTTTTTGCTCACCATGCCATTCCAGTTTGGACCCAGCCATATGCAAATCAGTCTTGACCCTGTGCCTCATGGGAACAGTCCAGCCTGAACTGCCAAACCAGGTCCTCCCTGGACTGGAAACAAGCATCCTCGGACCGGTTTCGGGGTTTCACCCCTCTTCAGCCAGGATAGCTTGATTCCAGTGGCATGGAGAGCACGGGACCCACGTCTGGGCATACCCGTCCCACTCGGGGTGACAAATGCAAAAACAACAGTTGATGGACAGAATGCAGAACAATGTCATACATTCACCCCAGTACAGAGATCTGGGCCTAAATCCATCGTTTTTTGCTCACCATGCCATTCCAGTTTGGACCCAGCCATATGCAAATCAGTCTTGACCCTGTGCCTCATGGGAACAGTCCAGCCCGAACTGCCAAGCCAGGTCCTCCTGGACTGGAAACAAGCATCCTAGGACCGGTTTTGGGGTTTCACCCTCTTCAGCCAGGATAGCTTGATTCCAGTGGCATGGAGAGCACGGGACCCACGTCTGGGCATACACGTCCCACTCGGGGTGACAAATGCAAAAACATCAGTTGATGGACAGAATGCAGAACAATGTCATACATTCACCCCAGTACAGAGATCTGGGCCTAAATCCATCATTTTTTTGCTCACCATGCCATTCCAGTTTGGACCCAGCCATATGCAAATCAGTCTTGACCCTGTGCCTCATGGGAACAGTCCAGCCCGAACTGCCAAGCCAGGTCCTCCCTGGACTGGAAACAAGCTTCAAGATAGCCTGGCTGATGAGGGTTATGAACCCGAAACCGGTCCCAGGATGCTTGTTTCCGGTCCAGGGAAGACATGGCTTGGCAGTTCGGGCTGGACTGTTCCCTTGAGGCACAGGGTCAGACTGATTTGCATATGGCCATGTCTGAACTGGGGTGGTGGAGTGAGCTAAAGAATGATGATGGATTAAACCCAGATCAGTTGACTGGGGGTGAGTGTTTGATTTGCTCTAACGCTCCGTCCATCATCCCCTTTGGTTTCGCTTTGTTCGCCCTAAGTTGGCAGGGTATGCCCAGACGTGGGTCCCTTGCTCACTTTGCCACTGGATTCAAGATAGCCTGGCTGATGAGTGTTATGAACCCGAAACCGGTCCCAGGATGCTTGGTTCCGGTCCAGGGAAGACAAGGCTTGGCAGTTCGGGCTGGACTGTTCCCATGAGGCACAGGGTCAGACTGATTTGCATATGGCCATGTCTGAACTGGGGTGGTGGAGTGAGCTAAAGAATGATGATGGATTAAACCCAGATCAGTTGACTGGGGGTGAGTGTTTGATTTGCTCTAACGCTCCGTCCATCATCCCCTTTGGTTTCGCTTTGTTCGCCCTAAGTTGGCAGGGTATGCCCAGACGTGGGTCCCTTGCTCACTTTGCCACTGGATTCAAGATAGCCTGGCTGATGAGGGTTATGAACCCGAAACCGGTCCCAGGATGCTTGTTTCCGGTCCAGGGAAGACATGGCTTGGCAGTTCGGGCTGGACTGTTCCCATGAGGCACAGGGTCAGACTGATTTGCATATGGCCATGTCTGAACTGGGGTGGTGGAGTGAGCTAAAGAATGATGATGGATTAAACCCATATCAGTTGACTGGGGGTGAGTGTTTGATTTGCTCTAACGCTCCGTCCATCATCCCCTTTGGTTTCGCTTTGTTCGCCCTAAGTTGGCAGGGTATGCCCAGACGTGGGTCCCTTGCTCACTTTGCCACTGGATTCAAGATAGCCTGGCTGATGAGGGTTATGAACCCGAAACCGGTCCCAGGATGCTTGTTTCCGGTCCAGGGAAGACATGGCTTGGCAGTTCGGGCTGGACTGTTCCCATGAGGCACAGGGTCAGACTGATTTGCATATGGCCATGTCTGAACTGGGGTGGTGGAGTGAGCTAAAGAATGATGATGGATTAAACCCAGATCAGTTGACTGGGGGTGAGTGTTTGATTTGCTCTAACGCTCCGTCCATCATCCCCTTTGGTTTTGCTTTGTTCGCCCTAAGTTGGCAGGGTATGCCCAGACGTGGGTCCCTTGCTCACTTTGCCACTGGATTCAAGATAGCCTGGCTGATGAGGGTTATGAACCCGAAACCGGTCCCAGGATGCTTGTTTCCGGTCCAGGGAAGACATGGCTTGGCAGTTCGGGCTGGACTGTTCCCATGAGGCACAGGGTCAGACTGATTTGCATATGGCCATGTCTGAACTGGGGTGGTGGAGTGAGCTAAAGAATGATGATGGATTAAACCCAGATCAGTTGACTGGGGGTGAGTGTTTGATTTGCTCTAACGCTCCGTCCATCATCCCCTTTGGTTTCGCTTTGACAAATTGATAAAGCCTTTTTTAGCATTACTGCTAATAACCTTGATGATGCATTGAGGTAATCACTGCTGGCAGTCTTGAATGGCATTGCCACAAATGTAAATCTTGTCTGATGTGGTCACTATTAAAGCACTAATAATAAGAGTAGCTCATGAAGATTTCCATTGAACATAAGTAGCTCCTACTAAAGAAAAGGTTGGAGATACAGATTTTTGTAACTTTACAAACACTTTATATGCAATGTTACATCTTAAAGTATGACATTGCTAATTACATAGCATTACTGTCTGTATAATAAATAACATTGGCTACACTTCTATTTCTTTATACCTGGATATTTAATTTGTTGACATTTGTTCAGTGCCTTTAAATGTCATGTGTTCGGGTCAAATACAATAAGTGATAGGAACTAAAACTTACTCCATTACTACAGTATATATATATAAATTATGGCAGAAATAATTACCCATATTCTATGTTGGCCTCTTCCTGTATTGCAATTATTTATTGAGATTGTATGATGTATTAAATGAACAGTAAACAGCTATAGGGATAAGGTGATCAATTGTACATTTTACAGTTGTGTGTGTGTGCTCCCATAGGATGTGCATTTTTGATTGTCTATTTAAAGTATGTGATATCTTTGAGCAGTACCATAAAACAAAAGAAAATATCCTTTCTTGCCACACAATGATACTTTTATCAATACTTAGCATCACATTATAGAAACATTCCAGTTTGTTTCTTGGTGGAGAGAATTAGAACATTTAGGAACAGTGAAGCAAAACATCTCAAGATTAAAGGTAAGCAAATATAAAAGTCTACTTTGGGTTTTTGAACCAAATAACAAAGTCCTATTTTGGATTTTTTTGCAATAATGCTCACACTTCATTATGAAGAACTTATTTACAAAGAGGTTATTGTTTTATAGTTGTTCAGTGTGTATTGTCATTTTCTAAATTAATTGATTTTTTTAATGGTGAATATTGTTGAAAAATTTAAATTGCAGGCACATGCACTACAATAATCACAGTACTCTAGGAAGCAGGTAAATAAATACAATAGGTGGACATTTTGAAATTAATGTGAATCCCTAACAATTAATTTAGTTGCACTCAATCATTTAGCTCATATGTGCCATTAGAGATAAGGATTAACTACTTTAGCCCATCACTCTCATAAATGTACAACCGAAAAAAAATGGTAGACCATTTATACTCTCAATGGAGATCAGGCCCAGCTCTCCCATGCTGCTGCACCACTCTGCTTCCTCCTCATTTTTCACAGTGCGTTGTCTTGATTTTCCATAATTTTTACTGCTTTTTCCTTCCTTTACCCCCACTTTTGCCTTCTTTTTTATGGCTTTCGCCTTCATCTCACCCATTTTTCGGAGTGCTTTCTCCTGCTTTTCCCTCATTTTTCACTGTTTTCTCCTTCTATTGTCTCTGTTTTTCTGAGTGCTTTACCTGCTTTTTCCGCAAAGCAGATAGCAACTCCAGAGACGAGAGACCTTAACGGGTGATTTGCTCTGCTTTATACATCCTTATCGATCGATTGATTGATTGATTAACTTCATATAATTGTTGACCTGTTGAGCCTCACTAAAGATCTGTAAGTCTCTATTCATAATATGTAAATCACATTTCCATGTTCTTCTTAGATTCCTGCTTGGCATTGTCGTTCATCTTTTAGGAATTAATCCAGAAAAGCTCATCATTCCTGTGCATAGAAAATCTTGTATATCTTTCATAATTTCTGAAAGTGGCATTATGTTGATAACAAACTTCCAAGCATATTGGAGATACAGTATCCCACAAATGTTTAACTTATGAGCAGTTCAAAATAAAGAAGTCGAAGATAACGGCAAATGTCTGGTCACATATGCTATGGAATGTTATTTTATGTCATGTTAAGTGTACTTTTAAACCAACATCTCTCCCAGGAGGGTATCCTGGTGCACATGAGCAAGTGGGCTCCGGCTGGTGCCTATGTGAAGAGCTTCATTTCTTTGTTTCTTTCTGAATTCAAATACTGAGTTGGCACCCCTCATGTGAAGTAGATTAGGAGCCAGAACCAGGAAGGTGATGCAAGTGGCTCTGGTTCTTCAGATGTGGGAACCAGTGGTGATCAGGAGGTTGGCTCAGCGGAGTTGTCTAGTGGGGGTGTGAAATGTGATGCGGATGTTGCGGTAAGTGGGTCCTAGTCTGTGAAGTGTTTTGTATGTATGGGTGAGTAATTTGAATAATGTGTGCATATTTGTATGGGAAAATGTTTCTCCTTTATGTCTGATGGGATGTAATGTGGTCCAGTAATCATGGTGGTGAAATTGCGTTTCCCTGTGCCCATAGTAAGATTGGTATGTCTCTTTTAAATTTTAACATCAAGTATCAAGTACAGGAGGAGTTAACCGGTGTAGCATTTCACCATAGGGACTTTTTTAATCTGCCTGAGTTCTGCTACAATAGTTTCCATGAAACATGAAGAATTTCACAACAAAGCGGGCGCAAACGCCCATTGCGCCCCTGTGGCACTCTCTGTGATATGGCCCTTAATGTCTTTATGACTCTTGTTTAGGTCTGTAAAGCGGCTGTAAAATATTATTTGTTTAGCATTGTTTTCTATTTTCATTTTGTAGGACATTCACAGGGACAGCATTGTTTTTTTTCCTCGAGTTGTTGGAGGCAGTTCACCGGAAACTGGAAACCATTTTATTCTGTGGGTATGCTAAGTTACATTTAAATTGGAAACATTTCAAATCTAAAGAGTTATTGTAAAATCTGGCATAAGATTAAGAAGAAAACTATATTTCAAATCTGTACTGATAAACATCATAAGCAGTCACATTGGCACACCCGTTTGTTGAGAAAGTGAATTTGTGGGTGCACAAAGTGACACACATCAAAAAGATTTGAGTCACAATCATACTTCTAGTGTAACAAACAAATCTTCTATCAGCTTTTGGAACAGTGGTGCTGTAGTGCCAGTTATGAACACCTACATCTTTATTGGATAGATACAATGAGATATGTACTTTGTTTCCCCTTTGTGCATGTCAGTGGACAGTGGCTTAAATGCAGGGGTGTCCAATTTGAACCGTGTAAGTCAAATCTATGCCTTATTGAAATAATATCTTATTGATGTATTGATTACTGCATTTTAGATTCTTAGGGGTCGATTCCGATCTCGGCCGGTAGGGCTCCGAATCGGATTCGGCTTTACCGGATCCGATTCGGACGACCTGTTTCCGACCGAGTCGGACGTGCGTCCGGGCGAACGAGTACGATGCGAACGTACGCGAAATCGCCGACCGACTCGTTCATGGGACCCAACCGCTCCGACTGACTCGCACGGACACGACTCGCACCGCGCAATGGAGACGTTCCCCGGCCGGGTAAGTACGATGCGCGCCGCGAGCAGTCCGACCGACTCGCGCCATCCGGCTCAAAAGTGCAGTCGGAGCCGCACTTTGGGGGTCCGTGTTGGACCCCCCTGTACGCATAGCCACGCAAGTCGCACACAGGGGGGACCCATGGGTCCCCCCTACCTGTGCGTGTACGGCATGACCCGCTTCGACGCGTACCCACTATAGGGGGCGCCCTTGTTCGCCTCGCACCCATTGAGTCAATGGGAGCCCGCGTACGCGTTGTACGACCGGCTCCCATTGACTTCAATGGGAGTCCGACCGAATCGAGTCCGATAGCATGCGAACGCATCGTACTCGTTCGGTCGGACTGCTAGGGTCCGATTCGGTTGGAAATCTCTCCAGGTCCGGCTCGGTCGGAGAGATTTCCTATCGGAATCGGCCCCTTTGTATTTAAACATCCTTTATTGATAATATGGCTTGGCATAGATATATAAATGTACGAGCATTGGACAAGCCTTTAATTAAATCGTTTTGATGTATAGCAATATTTCATTAGATTTTTTGCAGATTTTTAATGGCAAAACACATATAATTCAAATGTTTGATTCCTTGGGCAAATATAACAGTATTGATGATAATGACATGAACATCCTTTGGTAAGTATCATCAGCACACCTGTTAAATTAGTATTATCAATAATTTTATAATAATAGTAGATCCACTGTGGTATATTTATCAGAAGTGTAATTTTGTTTTTATAACTCAGTAATGTTTTCAAGCACATATGGGATCTTCAACAGTGGAAAATGGAATACCCAATACAATGGAAACAGACAGACAGTGAGAGTTGTGGTGTATTTGTCTGCACTGTAAGTTTCAATAGAAATCTTTATTCATTGTCTATTATTAGTTTCCATGGATAACCCACAACTGTTATCTTTTGTTTTTCAATTAATAGGCAGCTGATGTAGTAAGTCGTGGTATCTTAATGTCATCCGAAGAATTATCAGCGAATAATATGCAGCACCTAAGAAGATACCATGCTTCAAACATCATGCTGATCCTTAATCAATTAGATAATAAATACTAGTAAAATCTGTACATGTTTTTCTAGTGAAATAATATATTTTTCATAATGATATGGGTTAACATCATACATCCAATTATGATGTGTGTACACATATTATTTATTTCACTGATTATTGTTCAATATTGATGTGCATTTTATGTGGCGGGTGAAATTATGGACTGTCAGTTTGTGGAAAATACATGCAAAGGACATAATTGACGTCAGTTGGATGGTGGATATGAGATCATCAACTGTCCTCAGAAGTTATAAGCATATATGCTGTTGGACTGTCACTCCTTAATTAGGATAATCTGGCGCCATGCATCAGCTTGTCATGATAATAAATTGTCATCCTATTTACCTTGGCATAATTTGTCCTTCTGTTACAATACAATTGGAAAATGTTATGACTGCAATTTTTTTTTCAAAACATGCATTTGTTCATCTAAATATGATAGTATTCAAATACAGCTGAATGTTTAAAGCCATGATGTGCACATATGTCAAGTCCACCTAAGACAATTTATCAAAGTAAAATGTCAACCAAAATCTATTTTTAATCTAACTGTAGCTCTGTCTGAGTTTGATGTTGTGGATTGTATGACAATCATCTGATTATTACATCGACAGCAGATTTAAAACAAAGTATCATACAAAAATAATGAATTCCATTACATTATGCACAATTATCCCAGTTTTTTAGATGTGTTTAGATTATTTTGTGACATGATTTATCAATTGTATGTTAGTATTTTATGTAGTAACTTCTAAGTTAAATTAGCAATCATTAATGTTTTTGTTAATGTCTTACCTTAAAAATTTCATTTTCATAAAGCCAATGAAGTAAAGTACAGCTATTTTGTTCAAACTCTAATCTTGACAGTCACACTTTCCTGAGAACAGTTCTTGAATTCTGTTGTGAATTCTTACTCAAATGTCAAAACATTTCATCATGCAAACATATAGCACATATGCATTTATGTCAGCCTGTTGTGTTGCACCATACGCAATTGGACTCACTATATTTTTTTACCATTAAAGAGAATCTTTTGTCTTGGGATGAAAGCCATTTCCATGACAAACAACTATGAGAAAGTGAAGTGCATGCTTTCCTAAGTTCAACCTAGGTGCACAAATACCTTTGGGAAAAGGGTCCTTATTCACTGTGTAAATTACAGCTATACAGTAACCTCACTGAACATAAACATTTGCAAGTATATTGTTCTTTTATAGGGCATTGAGAAGGAGAAGGTAGTTTCCAAAGAGACTGGTCTGAACACTGAACAGTTAATGCAAAAAGAAGATACTGTAGGAGCAGAGCAAAGTGTTGTCAAAAAAAGAGACACAGGAAAGAGCCTAGTTCGAGGAATCGATGGCACAGAATGCATTGCAGCACAAGTGATGGTCTGCCTATAACAAGAGAGTGCTGATTTAAAAAAAAAGTAAGTTAAGTCATGTCTGTTAATAATATAACTATATATTATATAAATATTAGTTTGTGACAGTGAAAAGTACTAGGATGTCTTCAAAAATCAAAACCTGCAACTAATATAATAATTATTTTTTACAGGGAAATGAATGCAACTGAATCTATAGTGATCTTGTTTCCTGTTATAAATAAATAGCAACTGTCCTAAGCTGGAACAAAATGAGAGCACGCTTCAATTTTTTTTATTGACATTGTGTTTATGTTGTTCTGAGTTTTGAGAATTGGAGATAATGTTAATAAGTACTTTTTGCCTGGAAAAGTGATGTAAAAGATGCACATTGTATTTTAAAAATTTAATTTTCACTGTTGTAAATTTGTTCTCACAATATATTTGCATGAGCAGGTCACTATATCCCAAAGAACAAAAACTAGAATGGATAGAGTGCGAAAAGTGCAAACAGTGGTTACATTCTGACTGTGCAGATGTGCCAATAACAGAACAGTTTGTGGACACACCATTTTATTGCGGATGCCACAAAGAATTTCCACTTGCATTGGACAGGTAAATATGCAGTTTAATATTGAATATATGTATTTATTTGACCTGCTTCTTGAAAGGGAAGGTGCAAAACTATAAGCCACAGTAAACTTGGATGATAGATAAGGCAGTTTGTACTGCATATCTCTACATTTATATTTTATGAATGATTCAAGTGATACCTTTACTGTTCCTATTACCATTTTTGCCTGGGGGAATCCATAATAAATGATTAGGTGTAGATATATCTTGCTATATAATTGAACACCACATTGATGGAAATTATGAGCAGTTGAAACTTCGGAAAAGCAAATTGTGATACTTGAAATTCCCATCATTTGAAGGCCAATAGAAAGTCACCAGGTGAGGTTAAAGAATGGAACATTATGATAATTAGTTGAGGTTTAAAGGTAGGATGATCTACTATGAGAAAAATATGCCAGAAGTCGAGGATAAAACCTGTTAGCAAGTACACTTGCTACATTTCCACAAACTTAAATGGTTGCACATATAAATTATTTGAAATTCCAGCAGCATTCTAGAATTACTGACATGAATCTGTAACTGACATAATTTATATTGAGTATTCTTAGAATTCTTCATAGCTTTGAGAAACGTTAGTCAAGAATTCACAATAAACTAGTCTTTATGAGATGATATTTCAAGCTTTTATCAGCAATAGAGCACTATGTAATTCACAAGTAATAAACTATTATGTTTACATTTAGTCACACAATTAGTGAAATTGTTGGTAAAAATTCACAAGAAGAAATTCTAAAAGTCTGATTCTGCTAAATGCATTGTATTAAATGGTTTCTAATTGTTAAATTAAGGTCATAAATGAAAACATTTAAAAGAGTTTTTAAGGGTTAGGCATTACTGTTTTGTATTATTCTGAATAAGTATTCCTTAAAAAGAGTCATACATAGACATTAATTACATTCAATGGTTGTTTTTAAAAAAAAAGGTAATATTGTCAGACAATCAATTAATATGTAAATATAAATTTTTAGGCTAAACAAAAACCTGGAAGACAGAGGCATAGTGAATTTACTTACTGAAGATGAGATAAAGGCTTGTATCAAATAATGAGTATTTCTATGAATTTTCCATTTTGTGTGTTTAAAACATGTACTCATTAACACAAACGTACTGAAAGTAAATACCTTCATCAAATTAATTTAATGTGATCATGAGCCATGACATAAAAGGAGGTTGCATGCTGTTTGAAGATTAGTGAAAACATGGAAAAATCTTAACTTTATTAGTTTCTGTCCTCTTGGAAAACATTTTATTAATAACAACATAATTTATTAAGTATTTATGTCCCTACTAGCCATTTATCAACTTCTTTTAAAAATCTCATTTCCTTAATTACATCTTTATGTCATATGAATTTTTTAATATGTTGAGTGTGTTGTCTGGCTGAATTAAATATACTGAAACTCATGGTCCGGGTTCTACATGCGACCTTCGTGCGAATTAGTAGCAGTACATGTGGATAAGGGGTAATATAAACATGTAAATGACTCTTAAAAAAATCTAGGTCTGAGATACGTGAAGAAACAAATATTTTAATAAATAAGGAAATAATGTGAAGTACTTTGGTGAATGCATTTATCAAAAAAGAGCATATTTCTGACTCATGAAGTAAGAAGCAAAACGTACAACAAGACTCAGAGTTACTAAAGTTTGATGCAAGCCCATGTTCAGCACTTACAGGTCTATTTAGAAACCGCATTTAGTAATATTACTTTAGTACTACTAACAATCTATAAAATGCTATTTACAAACCTACTTGTAGACTGTACACCTATCCTATTGTTTCTGCTGTGGAGATCTCTGTCCAACTGTGGAGGATCTGCATACCTAGGTATAAGTTAAAGTAGTAAATATGGAGGGTTTTGAGGGGAGGCGCTGGAAAATAGGGAACAGTTATGACTAAAGTGAATGGGTTTGGGGAATAATGAGGGATTTACGGAGGGTCAAGGAATGTGAGTGAGGGGGTTAGGAACCCACAAAAGAGTAAGACTATTTCTATTTAAAAAATCACTTATGGAGTTACTACAGCCCAAAAGAGCTCCAAAACAGTAGGAAATCAGTCAATCTCAGAGATGAAATAAGCTCAGAACCACCCATGGTCAACAAATGATAATGCAACACCCTCCCATACAAAATAAAGGTGATAGGAACTTACATTAAAACGCCATTGGAAATCATCTTACATTAAGATAAATTAAAATAAACAGCTACAAATTTAAATAAATAAGTTTTGATTTGAAATCTGTCATGTAAAAATTGTACTTTTGTATATAATTATAAAATATGTTATTATTTATTTTCATGTACAAATTAATGTGACAGTAATTATTATTAATCTTTCTTCTACATTAGGTGGGAATTGATTTTTTTCATTTAAAACTCCCCAAAATTATTTCAATTTATTTTTATTTAGATTATTATTATAGAATTATATTAATGGTCTAAGATGATGTGAGAATTGAACATGGCTCTCTAGGAGTAGTTAATTTGGTGTCTGTTAGAAACTGGGTTACGGGATGGCAAAGGTATGTGCACTGTACATGGTGTAACCACATTCATAGTCAGGGTAAGTCAGAAACACACTGTGGAATTAACCTGTGCTCAACCTCTGGTGGCTTGGCACAGAGCAGTCAGGCTTAACTTAAAAGGCAATGTGTAAAGTATTTGTGCACCACATCAAACAGTAACACAGTGAAAACCCCTCAAAAAATCCACACTGTTAAGAAAAATAAAGACTTAGGGCCCAATTCCGATCTTGCTAGTAATGCCCTCTGTAGAACTTGGATCCGTAGGGCTTTACGAGCAATTCGTGCAACTGGAGTCCGAACGAGCGAGTACGATGCATTTTTATGCTTACGGGCTCGGTTTGCTCTGACTCCCGTATGGGAGCATGTATACTGGACTCGTGCACAGGCTCCCATAGTAAAAAGGGGTGAATGGGGAAAAACGTACACCCTGTGGTGGGCACCCCATGGTGAACACCACACTGTGCATGCATGGGAAGAGGGGATCCATGGGTAACCACACAGGTCTGAATCAGAGGGCTCCAAGTGACGGTAGGCCTGCTACGGGACCCAAAAGAATTGTTCCGGCAGATTTTCCGATCCCGACATACCGAATCGTGAAGGCTGTCCGAATCATGCATAGTACTTGCTCGCTCGGAAACAGAGTCCATAGAGCTGTATGAAGCATCTGCGTACGAGTCATACGGACTGGATCAGGTTGGGAGACGATTCACTCGAAGCGTACTTGAACTTTGCATCGTACTTGGTCGTTCGGACCAGTCTACGAATTGGTCGGGAAAAAGGGATACAAATCGTATCCGGTAAAGCCAAATCCGATTCCTAGGCCTTCCGAGCGAGATCGGAATCGACCCCTAAGTCGATGGATTAAACAAGATCAAAACATAAAAATAAAAATCTGTAAAAGTCAAGGCATTAATTTTTAAAGATTAAATGCAAAAATAGTGCTTAGAAGCAGTTATTGCCTAAAGAGTTATTTGGTCATGCCAGACCGGGACAAAGTTAAGAGTGCAGACCGACTGCGATGGAGCACGGGCCGGATACAGGGACCCACCTGGGCCTATTAAACAAAAGTACCTTAGTCCTTGGTTTGCATAGATAAAGAAGTGGGGTGCAGCCGAGCGATATGTCAGTGATACCCATGCAGTTGTGGTGTTGCAAAGAATGTCTCCATGCAATCGCGGTGAAGCATCAGTTCCATGATTGAGATGCCCGGTCTGAAGTGTAGCGGTTCTGAGTGTGATGCGCTGGGGTTTCTCCACTCTGTAAAGATGATTTGTCGATCTATTCCACACAGTGGCAGAGATGCATTGCTTCTGAAGTGGTGGTTCCAGAGGCGATGGGAAGGTTGCGAGTGCAATGCACTGGCCTGGCTTCAACACAGCAGTAATGCATCACTCCAAAGCTCACTACAAGGGATGTGTTGGTTCTGATCAGTGCAACTGCCTCAATGCAAGGGTTTTGGTCGTTGCAGCACTTTATGCTAACTTTTAAGAGCCCTGGACTGGGTTGGTACCACTTAGCAGAGCAAGACTTGCAGCAGGCACTGTCCAGGTGCTGTTTATTGGTTGAAAAGATGTCTTTGATATCTCTTATACTTCAGGAACAGGATGCAAGCCAACAAGCCGTTGGAGATACTTAGGCTCAGGGATGTGGAGATACTTAGGCTCAGGGATGTAGAGATGCAGATCCAGTCCTCCTCAATCCCAGGCAAAAGGACAGCAGGCAGCAGGCAAAGACATCAAAGTAGTTCAGCAAAGTGGCATTCCCTCCAGCAGCAGCACAGTAGTCCTTTTTACTGATAGAATGTCCTCAGTTCTAGAAGTGTTCTGGGTTGGTGGAGTCACCACTTATACTCTGCAGGGCCTTAGAACTGGGGAGACTTCAAATAGATGCCTTTTAAAATGCACAAGTCACTGCCTTTCTAGCCCTGGCTCCAGACTCACTAATGCAGCCCTTTGTGTGGGGACAGTGCATATCAGTTTCAGGTTTAAGTGTCAGCACCTTGCTTTCATTCTGCCCAGGATAGGCCCTCAGGATGTGGATGACCTTTTAGTCACAGCTATGCTCCCTTTGTGTGTGGCTGTCTAGAGGTAATGAAGAAAGCCAGCTGTCACCTACCCCAGACGTGTATGCAAAGACACATAGAAGGCACCAAATGGTTACAGTAAAAAAGTGACATTTTCGGAATTGCAATTTAAAATCCATCTTCATCATAAGTTGTGTTTTTAAATTGTGATTCCAGAGAGACCATAATTTGAGGTTCTCATCTCTTCCCATTTGGAAATTAAACTTTTGAAATGTAATAAGGCAATCCTAACTTATCCTATGGGAGAGATATGCCTTGCAGTAGTGAAAAACAAATTTAAGAGTATTACAGAAACAGAACATGTAAAACTAAAAACAAAATATTTCCTACTTTTGAAATACACTGAACCCTGCCCATTTGCTGTCCAGGGCCTAATGTAGGGGTGACCGATGTGTAATAGCATGAAACATGTTTAAAGGGCTACTTAAGTAGGTGGTACAATCAGTGCTGCAGGCCCACTAGAAACATTTAATTTACATGCCCTGGGCACATGTAGTGCACTTTACTAGGGACTCATAAGTAAATTAAATATGCCAACTGTGGATAAGCTAATGTTTTCAGTAAAGCACAGCTGCACGTTAGCACTGTTTATCAGTGGTAAAGTACCCAGGCTCCTAAAGACTTCAAAAGTGAAGTCAGCAAAAACACGAGCTCTGAAGGGAAAAAGGCAGGGTAAACCATGCCAAGGATGTCAGGTCTAACAGTGTCCATAGTTAAAAAGAAGAAAAAGTAAGCGGAAGTGAAGGAAAGAAGGTATATTCACCCCAATCTTTTGTGAGGCCCTTGGCAAATAGTTTATTCAGGGCCCTGATTAGGTCTATTGAGCCCATCTCATGGTTCAATCATTGTTTTTGCCTTGGTAACAGGACACATATTTTGCCTTGGTCTGGTGATCTTCAGAAAGTACAAGGCCAAAACTCCTACATCTCTCTAATAGTGTTCCCAACAATATAGGCTTGCCAGACAATAACTTAGGAACACACATACAAAGACCCCAGCAGGCTAGCGCATACATATAAGCAAGCATAGAAACAAATTAGAATGACACGCTCAATAACATACATGCTGATTTACACTTATTACAGACACAGGTATATGTTGAAATGCGTCTCTACCTTAGTCTCATAATCATTTAAGACTTACCTGTTGGGCAAAAGTGGTAAATTCCTCCTTTTTGCATGTTGCAAAGGCAACAGGTAACTGTAGGGGAAGGCTGTGGCACTTGTCAGCCAGCCACATTGTGGAAATCTTCAAAAGGAGTCACGAGAGCTGCAGCGCTCTGTCTCCTAAAATCTGCTGTACATGATCATGAGCAAAAGAACATTGAGTTAGGTGAAGCTCGGGGAAGGTCCAGAGATGGGAAGATATGGAATTGGAGGAGAATTGCCTTAGACTGGTCCCTTGAAACATCAAAAGACATCTGAACCTGAGATTATAGAGGAAGGATTCTTGCAATGGTGAGTACAGGAATAGACATACATCAGTAGCATCCTTTAACCTTCTCCCTCCTAGAGCCCATCTGCTCAAGTCACTGTTGTGATAATTTAAAGAACCTGTGACTATAGATAGGATAGATCTAGAGGACTCTGCAAAGAAAATGTCTGCCTTAGAGCGAGTTATGGCAAAATAACTCCTATTAGAATCACCAGCCATTCTTCACCGGTGCCTTGCACAAACACATAATGAACTTGCAAGATTAGGGTAGCATTGAAGACAAACAAATAAAAAGTATGTGCCACTGCCATGCTCTTATGCTCTTTAACTTCAAAGATCACCAGTGGGAGGATATTTGGCTATCAGTAGATATTGCCAATCCCTTTCTCATCCCTTCTCAATGAGTGAAGGGAACCACCCATAACAGATACATTGACAACATGTGCCAAATGTAAACAGATTTCTTATATAAATATATATTGGTGTATAATTCAGGAACACTTTATGGGTGGTTTATGTGCGGACACCTGGCTTGCCTCTGCCTAAAGACAAGCTTAAAAGCAAAGGAGATGCAAGTGTCACTTTTTGTCACGAAAGCCATGACATTATTATTGAAAAATAAGAAAAAGTCATGAGGTAACTGGTGTGTTACAAAAATTTGCTTCTAGGCTTATAGGAAAGGGAATGTAATTGGTGCAGCCACTCTTTCAGTGGCAAATGTGTATAACCATTCAAGACATGTTACAATTAGATATTTTTAGCGAGTGGGACAGAAAAAAAGAGTTCAAACTAAATAGCTGGTGGAGCAAGGACCTGTACTAGGCTGAGCTTAGAAAGGAAGAGCAAACAACTAAGCTAGAAGCCCTAATATGGCTAGGGTTAGATAAAGTTGAAAGTCTTTCATCCAAGATGGGAAAGACAGGTATGGTGAGAACAGATACAAGCTAGTATGTTACCCTGTAAGCATTGCATAGGCAGATTTGGAATTTGGAGACCATGGCGGAATCAGGGTCTAAATGTTCCTCATTAGGTGAAGTTGTAAACAGAGCAGATAGCAGAGCAGTCTGTCTTGTGTGGGCCAGCTACATGGGTGAACAATTAAATGAGGGGCTGCCATTTAAAGGAAAGAGATTCAAGGTGTGAACGAGACCTACAATTTCTATGCCCTCTTTTTTTTAATAATTTTTACTGGGGGATCCCCTATTTAATTATAAGTAGTAGCATGATTGTAATCATTATAACATTTTCCCTTTATTTTTAAATACATTTAAATTAAAATAAGAAAACAAAATAAGAAAACAAGAGAGAAACTAACCCATCAATGTAGAAGACTATGAGAATGAGGTGGATAAATGACCTAAACATATTCTAGGCACTATGTAGGTAGCATTTGTAAGACAAATAAGAGAATGATCACGCAGACAAGGCAGTACTGGTTGGTAATGCCAGCAGAGTTTTGAAAAGACTAGTTAAGCCATCAGTATAATAATAGAATATGAAGGTATGACCCATGAAATAGGGTTACTCAGAAGATATGAGAATGAAAGGGAATCACTCAGAAATTCAACCTGAGACAAGAGGTTAACAGGATAATGTGTGCATAATTTTAGAAATCCATAGCAGGGGAGAAAGCAGTAAATAGTAAGAAAATAACTTTAGGTGATGGTTAGCTAACAGCATTACATCTTTAGTGTACATTGCTTCTTGAAGAGTTTCATTATTTGCTGATAATCCAATTTTTATATTACATAAATTTGTGGAATTTTTACCGTAACTTTATGATTTTCATCTTTACTATATGGCAAAAGGAAATGTAATGACATGCTATATAATAAAATACGTATTTTAAAACAAAATTAATAGTGTCACAGATTAAACCTTTGTAGGTCCACTGATTTTTATTATATTCCCCATGCGGTACATAATAAATTGTAGGGTGCATCAACTGTCATAAAGAATACATTTAAGATAAATTTGAGATATTACTGAATGATTCTATTAAGTTATATAATCATTAATATAGTAACATACCCAGCAGGATGTCAACAAATAGCAACATTATTAGGGTGGGATTGGTATCTGGGTGCCTGGTGCAATTTCGTTGCTATTCTTTCACCACAGTTTAGAAAAGCAGGTACTAACTTATATTGAGTTACAACAACTTTAATATGTATATATTAAACGTAAAAGTGACTCATACTTAACAGAAAAGATAAAGGAGACAATTGGAATATAGTTGCGACCACCATAGCTCACAAGTGGGTGGGGTCAAATTTAACTTACCTTTCCACCGGCCGGGTCCAGCATCTTCTCTGCTCCTGCCTCTGGCAGTAACAGGAACCAAAAGCAGGCAGCCAGGCTCCCTCCAAAAAAACAATCACAATACTGCAAGCAGCATTGCAATTGGTTCAGATGCCGCCCAGCCAGCGGCTTATGGGGAGGCTATGTTCTCCATGCAGGCTGCCTTGCAGCCTACATGGTGCAGGGCAGAGTGCGCATGACTAGTTTGGGTGTCCCCAGGGGGCCGACTAAACAGTCTTTGCATACTCAGTAGTGCGCAGGCACACCGCTCCGCCCCTGCCTGCTGCAGAGCAGTGCCGCCAAAACACCCCAGCAACCAAACATAAAATGCTAATAACAGAAAGTTATTACCATTTTATGTTTCTGCTTCTAGCACTGCGAGAAAGCAATACGTCAACGCTCCTCCTCCCTAGTGGAGGAGCTGCCTCTGTTAGAATAGGCATACATTTTCATCAGGACTGATACACAAAACCTTTGCTATGATTATATGTAGACTATTATTGCAACATCCCTGGTTTACTCTTGAGTTACATGTATAAGTTGTCTTACTCCTAACATACTCCATGTGTGGGGAAGTCAAGAGTACAAGAGTACATTTGGTCATGATCTTTGTAGCTTGTGCTCATAGTAAATAAAGTTGATTCTTTACAAGTCTTTTCAATAAGTAAAATGATGTAGAGCTGACTGTAGTTAAAATGTATAAGGTTGGTTAGTTAATGACAGCTGAAAACAAACATTTTGGACATTTTCAGCTACTTGCCATGTGATAATGAGGTCAAAGTTGAGAAACATTGATTTGCTAATTGGTGATTTGTCTTTTATCGTTAATAGGAACATGCAAACAATATTATCAAGGGTAAAAAGAAATCAAATCGAATGTTCCTTTTCTCAAACCCTACATTTATGCCAAAATTAAAAAATGAATTAAATAGGAGGATGACAATATTCAATGAAAATTATGTGAGTAAAATATTATATTTATCAACCACACTTTGTAATTGTTTTAGTAAATTAAACTATGTCGCTAATACAAAAACCGTTATATTATGATTATTTTGTATTGCAGACAGGAAGTCTAATGGAACAAATTAAAAAAGTTCTACATTTTTCACTAATTAACCGAAAGACAACACTCATGATTGATGTATTATTACCAGAGGTGAGAGTTTACGTTAATCAAATGATCACTGCTTTTCTAAATTGTGTTTTCTAATAAAAGAAATAAATAAGTTCAAACTGCTTTTAACACTTTTTTGTGGCTAAGTATACAAACTATAAGTAAATACATATAAAATACAAATAAAAAGGAGTTACATGATTAGACCACACAAATGACAAATCAATGGTGAAGGAGTTGATTTTAAGATTAGACACGTTAGTTTTTATAGCATCTCATAACAAGCAGCCGTGTGAATAAATTAACACATTAACATGAGGATTGAATTGCACCATCATCAGCATTGCCCAAATTGTGTATATTCTTATTTAATGACAGAAATGTCATAAAAACTATCTAAGAAAACAATATTAATACAATGAGAAGATATGAAAGACTGCAATTCAAATTAAGTACTGCAGATAATTACCATCTCTTTTGTGGTTCTCCCCAATGTGTGCCCAATGTCTTTTGCTGGATTTCAACCTATGTGCACATTATTGCAACTTAAAAATCGTAATATCCGGTGCTTTCACTTTTAACACATGTATATGAGCTTATCCTTAACTTAAATGACTTATTTAACTTTCCTAAAAGGCTCTAGTATAGGGTTAGAAAATGAACCCAGGGCATGGAAGTAAAATTCCACCTTTGGAATACTCTAAACATTATGCGATCCACGGATGGGCCTGAAAAATATGATTTAGGCCTTCCATATATTGCCAGACTGTAGCAGCTTAAAATGTTTTCTGTTACACATGTCACTATAACCCTTTTGACAGGAAGGAAACCTAGCTTTTAAATATTGATAATTCACTTCTAAGTACATCTTGCTGCCAATATGGTAGGGTACCGGAATTTAAAAGTAGAATGTGTGCAAAATAATATTGGCATGACCCGCGTGTGAGTGATAGGCATTTGAATCCCACATTGTTTAATTTATACATTTCCCCTTTAAATAGGCTGACATAGAGAGTTGGCCTTTTCATTATGATATACTCAAACAATTCACAAATTGTAGTCACCTTGATAGCTGAATCTACGTCTGGGATTACTTTTCATGCCTGTATGGTTTCAGTGAACCAGTGGCTGTGAAAAAATGCCTTGAAATTTAATAAGGCTAAAACACAACTTCTGACTTCGAACCTTTGTCAATAACTTAAAGTAGAAATTGGTGCACTTCCAAATTGCAAGGGGCTCCTACACCGGCACCTTCTGATAAAACACTGTGTTTCTTCATTAACATTTAGGTCACTTTCTAAAAGCAAGTCAATGCAAATTTAGTGTCCTGTTTTTCCTTTTTGGGTTGCTTACCTAGGTGTGAAACATAGTGCTACCATTCTTTCCCGGGTAGACAACTGCAATGGACTATATTTTGGGCTTCCTTCTTAAAAATTTGGCCCTGCTTGCAACATGTTCAGAAAAGGGCAGTTAAGATACTGCTTGCTGTGAATTGAAACAACACGGTCACCCAGACATAGTCCACAGTTTACACTGTCTGCCATTAAATAAGATACATTCCAAACCGATCTTTAATATCTGCTGATGCCCTTCTACTTGATGTTCCTCAACTTAAGTATGCGCCTAAGGGGAGGAGATCATTTGCTTTTCTCACCTATAAGGTATATAATACCATTACACCTGCAGGGTGAGCCCAATCACCTACAAATGTTTAAGTTTCTGAAAACTTGTTTCTTCAAAAAAGTAGTTGTGTCTTTAGTCCCAGACATTCTTTACTAGGTATATGTTGGCAACCAAACATTTTTTCCACTAACAAAGCACCAGCAGAATCCTAGAAAATGTCAAAGTAAAGATTATATACTTTAATTTGTAACTATTGACAGGTAATTAGTACTAAATTCATGCAAAGATGTTCCATGTTTATAAAACAAAAACAAATACATTGATAATATTGAATAGTTAGCAAATATTTATTTAAAGTAATTTTAAGAAAGTTACCTGTTCCCTGCCTAAAACTCTGGGATGCTAATTTGCATTAGCTCTACAGCAGATGCCAAGCCACTCCTTGGCCTTTATAAACTGTCAAAACTGCTCCCAGTGCAGTAATAATGGCCTTGCTCTGTGGAGGTGTTTTTCTTCCCCTTACCGGAAGGCTAGTAGGGTTGGACCAAAAATGTACTTAACAAGTAAATGAACGTGGAGCCTGGAGAAGGCTGCCCTTTGTCCCCCAGCCACGTTTGCACAAAAACTATGTGGGAGGGAATCTTGTCCCTGTAATGGTTTTGAGTGACCACAAAGAAGAGTCCTGATGATTTCCCTAACCAGCCCCATGTGTAGGCAAATAGGATCTGCACAAAGGAGTATGAATGAGAACTATCTCCAGCTGAATGCAGATAAGACCAAGATCATGCTGTTTGGTAAAGCCTCTTCCATCTGGCCAGCCGATTGGTGGCCTCATCAACTGGGTGCCACTCCTATGCCCAATCAAGCACTAAAGAATCTTGGGATAAAACTGGACCAAGCCTTAATTATGAGAGAGCGCATTCTGGCCACCACTGGCTCATGTTACCACAACCTACGCCTACTGTGTAGAATTTTCCCTTACCTCCCTATTTCCGCTCTGAGTACTTTTGTTCAGTCCATCGTAATAAGCAGACTGGATTATGGCAATGCCCTGCTGTCAAACGTCAGTGAAACGCTGATCTCTAAACTTCAGGTTGTTCTAAATACGGCAGCCAGGCTTGTGATTAACCTCCCTTCTGGCACTTCCTTGGCCCCTTTGCTGCAAGAACTACACTGGTTAGCCCGGTTGCCCGTGAAGAAACGCTCTTATTTTAAAATCTGCTGTCTCACATATAATGCCTTAAAGGGCAAAGGCCCACTTTATCTTCAGAAAAGAATAAAAGTGTATGCTCCCTGCTGTAATCTTGAATTTTATTGTTTATGGGAGAAAGAGAATGGCCTCTGCAAAAATGGGACTTAGAAACCTTTTGGACTTCCAGACCTCTGAAGGACTGGGACCTACCACCATAGCAAATCTCGTGAAAGTGTGACCTTCCTGGCCTGGAAAGTGTGTCCGATTCGGTCGAAAACAAGGGTTTCCGGATCTGATTCGGCAAACACAAATCCGATTCAGAGCCCTTGTGAACAACTTCGGAATTGGGCCCCTAGGCACTGTTTCCTGTTGGAGTTCTTAATGTCTCTGCCAAGGACCATAATATTTACCTTGTTCAGGTTGGCCTATAATAATTTATTGTTGTTGTAGATTTAAAGGGAATTCAATGGCCTTTGCAGGCCTATCGGATACAGGATAATTAGGTGAACTATATAATGTGATATTTAAATATGTTGATTGTCAAATTTTGGGGTGAATAGTCGGGCCTGAATTAATGCTACACCAATGTCAGCTTTATAGAGAGAGAATAGACAGCAGCCTTGTTTCCAACATCTGTTAGTAGGTCCCTGGTTAGAAATTCAAGTGCCACCACCTACTTCAATTATGACCCAAATGGTGTTGAGTACAGAAAGGATTTCACTGAGTAACTGTGTTTGGAATTCCTCAATCTTTCAAATTATCCATAAAATCCTTCTTTCAACAACAATAAATGCTACAGTATAGTCAATAAAACAGACATATAACAAAATGCATTGCTTGTCAATACAGCGATGGACATAAGGATAAGAGCTATGATATTATCTTCATTGCAGCAATTTTGCCAAAACCATTTTTGATAGAAAGAGATATTCTGTTTCTCCTCATCCCAGTTTTCAAGATCAGTGAGCAGCTTGGATTCAATCCATTGAATCCTAGCCTGGAACTCGTTTTAATCCAATACTAAAAGGGGCATTTAGGCACTAATGACATGGATTGGCTCTGTGTCCCGTTTTAGAAAACACATGTAAGATGGAGCCTTCCCATGTGTCAGGGACAGAGCCCAATTGAAAGCAGGCATTAAGTACTGTGTGTGACCAAAAGACCAAGAATTCTGTATCATATTTACACACTAAGGGGCCTGTTACGATGGCGACCATACCGGGAAACAGGACTGCCCGCCATTGTTGCGTCGGTCCCGCCAGTGGCATTAAGATGCGCCCGCCACACTAGTGGGCGCATCACGCATTTGTCACATTGCGGCGGGCGGTGCTGCAAGCAGCACCCGCCGCAATACGAGAAATGCATGTTGTGCATTTGAATGCACAACGTGAAAGGCACCACGCCTTGTGCATTCAAATACCGAGTGCACCCCCACCCCCAACACCCTGGGGGCCCACATCGGGCCCCCAATGTAAAAACTGCATGCCTTTCCATGGCGGAGTCTCCGCCATGGAAAGACACTTCCCCCCAACATCCTGATATGGATGGCGATGCCTGCAAGGCACCGCCACCATATTGCTGGGCTTTTCCGCCCCGTAGGCATTCATGCGGATTGCCTACCAGCAGAAAACCGGCGGACAGTCTTTCCGTCCGCCGGGGTCCCCCCTGCCATCGTAATGTGTCGGGGGGGAAAAGGTAGGTGGGCGGTGACTTTTGGCGGGCGGATCGCCACCGCCATACGGGCGGTGGCGATCCACCCGCTATAATAATAGACCCCCAAGTTGGATGAAGGTGCATCATTGGATGTAATTTTCTGATAGCTTAGATGGATAGTAAACAGGTAAAAGATAATTGAAAGAAATGGAGGATGTAAGACAAGTAAAAACATTGACCTTTGTTTGTTGTGTTATAAAAAAGAGGGCATCCCTCGACTTGAGTCTGATTGGTATTTTTATGAGGCATGGAATGAATTGTAATAAAAATCAGTGTTTTTGTTCAGTGACTCATGTTCCATTTTTTCTGTCTGGGCTGTTGATATCCTCACGTTGATTTCTAAAATGACAGAATTTGTTGAGAGTGTAAATTAAGACCAATATTTGATTAAAAATTGCCTCTTTGGAGCCTCTATATTTTTCTTGTACTTTTGTTTTTCATTTGTACTAAATTTTTTACAAGTGCTTCATACCTTTGGCTTATTTACTATTGTTGTTTATCTCTATTAACTGCACTCATTCTTTGTCTCAGTGAACCTGAGAGCCAATTATTTCCTACTTGGGGTCTAAGTCTTCCTATATGCCGGTTTGTGCTAGCTAGATTCTTTTTCAAGGAGTTATGACACTCAGCCATACTTAATAAATATGGATAAACGTATCCTGGCTTTCAGGATGGTTCACACGTTCTAGGGTCAGGGTGGATTCCTACCAATGTTTACATTTATCAGGGACTAAGGAACCTTTTGATCATATTTAATAAGGAAAACATTTGGTATTTCCAATATGTGGCTAATAAACAACATATGGGATTTCACATGACATTTTGCAAGAATATGGAAGTGGTCAATGTCGTTCCTCTGAACCACAGTAAATTGCGAACACAATTAATATAGTGAACATGAAACAAATATATAATCTTGTGTGGGCCAGCTACATGGGTGAACAATTAAATGAGGGGCTGCCATTTAAAGGAAAGAGATTCAAGGTGTGAACGAGACCTACAATTTCTATGCCCTCTTTTTTTATAATTATTACTGGGGGATCCCCTATTTAATTATAAGTAGTAGCATGATTGTAATCATTATAACATTTTCCCTTTATTTTTAAATACATTTAAATTAAAATCCACCGCTCTAATCAATGCTGCTCCAAGACATATGGTCTTCAATCTGTCGATATTACTAAAAACAAAAATTTAAATAAAATGTTGTGGACGCTTCCATACTTAGTTAGATTGACAATTCTACTAATAAAATTTGGGATCTTTTTCCTAATATACTACATTTATACAAAAAAACAGCTTTGAAATCAATTCATAACTATTTTATTGTGTAATAGTAATATGGATAGCTGTAGATATGTAAATTGAAAAACTAGATGGTGAGGGACCATGTTTACATGTCATTGTATCCGGGAAGTAGGTTTTATGGTAGCCATTTACGGTCTGAGATTTTGTGCTACAAGTCTAATGCAAACATGAAATATACCAGTTTAATTAGAAGGCAATTGTAGTGGGTTGTTGAGAAAATCTCCTTCGATCTGATGCGTTGTAGGAGATTAAGGAATATGATAGTTGACTAGGTACATCTAATTATTGATACACGTTAGTAGGAGTGTTGTTTGAGCTGATCCCGAAAAATGTTTAGGAGCCACGGTCAACTTGTTATCAAAGCCTATGGAAATTAATATTGAATGTCTATGGTATGGGAAAAGGTTTGAGTCTCCTATTGTTCCAATTGATGCTGCAGGGGCCTAAATTAAAGAACTTGGGGGCATATTAACAAGGCGGCGATAAACAATTATCGCCGCTTTTGCGACCGTTTTCGGCCGAAAAGCGGAGATAATTATATCGCCTTATCAGCAAAGACACGCTATCGCGTGTTTTGCTGATTTTGCTCCCGTTTCCAGCACGCCTGACTTCGCATCGATAATGAGATGCAAAGTAGGCGTGTCTGTGGAAACAACATGGGTAAATATCGCGAAGGCAGCTTCGAATATATTTACAATGCGGGGAAGCGATTATTTTAATCGCGTTAAGTATGCCTTAACGCAGGAATTTAACGTCTGTTAAATTCCTGACTAAGGCATACTTAACATGGGGGTGGATTCTGTGGCTAAGACCACAGGCCCTATCATCTAGGATATCGCCGTTTTCCCATGGAAAACGGCGATATCCACGCTATCTCTGACATTTTTATCGCCTCGGCGATGCGCGTTGTTAATAACGCGCTAACCGGGCGATAAATTCCAGAGATAGCCGGCGATAAATATGCAAGCGCTAAGCGCGCTTTGCGATATTTATCGCTGGCCCTTGATAATATGCCCCAGAGTCTGTGTACAGTATTCCTAAGAATGTATGGATATTTTTTTACATTATTTGTACAGCACATCTCTGCCATAAGTAGTACCGTTTGTGATTAATGACAACTTTTTCTTATTATGTTTGCAATGGCATAATGAAGTTAAATACTGCTTAATTCAGGCTTCCGCAAACTAATTATTGAATAATCGCAGCTTTAAATGCCATATTGTTATTAATCATGGTATATTTGTGGCCATTTGTCACATCATTCTGACTATTCTTGGAATAATAATGTCTATGACTAACATGTTGTGAAGGTTCTTAGCATTATGGTGGGCATCCATTGAACAGTTGTGTCCCTGACAAAACAGTGTGCTTCCTTGCATAAAGTAGTCATCTTTAGCATTATGGTAGGCAAATCTGGCATGTGATAAACAAAACCTGGTCAGGCTGAGCAGAATCTTTCAATGAGATTCATTGGCATTAGGAGAATCACAAGCGGGCATATAGGAGTTATGCTTGAAAAATGTTTTTGAAGTAAAAATTGAGTTTCCTTTTGAGACAAAACATTTTTTTATTTGAGTGTGTTTATCCATTATAAGACGTTCATATTTAAAAAAAAATAAAAGACAGGCATTCTGATTAAAAGGGCTAAAACTATGGGGCCGATTCCGATCTCGGTCGGAGGCGCACCCAATACCATTCGGTCGGGAAAAAAGCCATGCGAAAGCCTGTTTCCCGACCGATCCGTACAGCACACCGAACGAGCAAGTACGATGCGCACAACAGCAAAGAATCCGGCCGAGCCGTACTCACCCAAACCAGGTCCTGTTCTCCGACCGAGGCGAATCCGGAAACGCCGAATCGAGTCGCACGGAAGGAAAAATGCAGCCCCGTCCGGCCGGACAAGTACGATGCGCTTTCCGTACGCGCCGAACCCGTCGCTACGCACGGCACGTCAAAGCATCCGGGAGAGGCGCACATAAGCTCCGATTCGCGCCACAACATGATCCACGGCTCCGAGACGAACACGCCAGCGACGAGGACGAGGCGAAGCGACGAGGACGAGGCGAAGCGACGAGGACGAGGCGAAGCAACGAGAAGGACGAACGACACGAACCAACCATGAATCCCTTCGTCCCGATCATACCAATATTCTACATTTACTACCGGAACAGGCACGGACGCGTACGGCGCAGAAGGTAAGCCAGACACCAACCACAAAACACATACAACACGTACACGACACATCACACACACACACAGGGATGCAGAATATACTTACACCAGCAACAGCAGCACCATAGGGGCGGGATGCCCATCACCAATGCCACATATGCACACAGGGGCCTGAATGCGCACCACCACCCCTACCCAGGGGTGGCATGATGCCTACCACCACTACCACCCTCACCCAGGGGGGAGGATGCCTACCACTACTACCACCTTCACCCAGGGGGCAGGATGCCCACCACTACTACCACCCTCACCCAGGGGGGCAGGATGCCTACCACTACTACCACCCTTAGCCAGGGGGCAGGATGCTTACCACCACTACCACCCTCACCCAGGGGGGCAGGATGCCTACCACTACTACCACCCTTAGCCAGGGGGGCAGGATGCCTACCACTACTACCACCCTTAGCCAGGGGGCAGGATGCCTACCACTACTACCACCCTTACCCAGGGGGGCAGGATGCCTACCACTACTACCACCCTCACCCAGGGGGGCAGGATGCCTACCACTACTACCACCCTTAGCCAGGGGGCAGGATGCCCACCACTACTACCACCCTCACCCAGGGGGGCAGGATGCCTACCACTACTACCACCCTCACCCAGGGGGGCTGGATGCCTACCACCACTACCACCCTCACCCAGGGGGGCAGGATGCCTACCACTACTACCACCCTCACCCAGGGGGCAGGATGCCCACCACTACTACCACCCTCACCCAGGGGGCAGGATGCCCATCACTACTACCACCCTCACCCAGGGGGGCAGGATGCCTACCACCACTACCACCCTTAGCCAGGGGGCAGGATGCTTACCACTACTACCACCCTCACCCAGGGGGGCAGGATGCCTACCACTACTACCACCCTCACCCAGGGGGCAGGATGCCTACCACTACTACCACCCTTAGCCAGGGGGGCAGGATGCCTACCACTACTACCACCCTCACCCAGGGGGGCAGGATGCCCACCACTACTACCACCCTCACCCAGGGGGCAGGATGCCTACCACTACTACCACCCCCACTCATAGGATGGACAATGCATGACACAACCAGCACACCACAACCTAGGGAATGCAAGAAGAAGACATCCCCCAACACCATGACAAGCGTGTGTAGACTGTGTCAAATGCCTACAACACCGAACATGACTTTGAACATACAATGTGACCCCCTAGCACATGTGCCACACATATATGTGTGTGGCACCCACAATGCAAGCAGGCCATGACCATTGTGGCAATGGGGTCCAAACCCCCATCATCACAGTGACCAAAAGGTAAGTGTGGGGTCCCTAGCTGAAGCACATTTCGAACATTGTGGCAATGGGGTCCAAACCCCCATCATCACAGTGACCAAAATGTAAGTGTGGGGTCCATAGCTGAAGCACATTTTGAACATTGTGGCAATGGGGTCCAAACCCCCATCATCACAGTGACCAAAATGTAAGTGTGGGGTCCATAGCTGAAGCACATTTCGAACATTGTGGCAATGGGGTCCAAACCCCATCATCACAGTGACCAAAAGGCATGTGTGGGGTCCATAGCTGCAGCACATCTTGAACATTGTGGCAATGGGGTCCAAACCCCCATCATCACAGTGACCAAAAGGCAAGTGTTGACAAAGTAAGAGGTGCAACTGCCAAACTGCATGGATGATTCCTGGTCACAGAACAACAAACACATCAGTGGCAAAGTAGTGTATGTGTCCCATTGCAACATAAATTGGGGGAGCCAAATCCTGCAGTGCAAATAAGACATAACTTTGGCCATGTGCAGACAAACAACACCCATGGGGGCTGACACCGTCAACAATCATCAATGACACAATGACAGAAGTGACCATCCGAATGCAGACCCACATATTTGCACCAATGGGCACACACATGCAGATACCCTGTGGAGACTGCAGATGTGAGGTGAGCAGATACCATACCATGGCAGCAATGGGACACACAATCAACAATTAGCAACAAATGAGGGCTCCCGTCCCATCAGCCTGGTTATGGAAGTGCCAACGGAATCATCAGCACAGATCCAACACACTTGTATAGCAATGTTGCACTGACAACACAGATTAGTCCTTCCCCATTGATGCCCAAACCTGCATGTTCACTGGAGATGGCCACACGGTCAGGGAAGTAGACGAATAGAACAATGGCAGGCACAACAGATGTGCAGGGGTGGAAGCCACAGATGTGAAGTTGCCAATCTAAGTAGGAAATCTCATTGCCAAATACTGAACACATGACACCCTCAGATGCTGCTATGGATGACATGGATACACCACAGGATAGGACACATAACCCCTGGACCACATAGGTTCCTGCACAGTAACACTTCATTATCATGAGACCAAATATCACCATCACTGCAGCAAGGGCATGGTTAGCATCATCAACATCATGTACATCAGAAGCAAAAGCACTAGAGAACAGAAAGTTGCTTTATTCAGCATATGTGGCATTAAAAGTAGAAGTCCGGTAGAACATAAACAAAGGCCAATGGCCAGTCCATCAACAAAGTCACAAGTGGGTGACAGTGGCAGATGCCACCCTACACATGCCTGCACAAAACCAGGGACAATCCACTAGGAGGGGCAACCGGGGGGTAGGCCAGGCACCGCAGGGACAGGATCAGGGCTCACCAGGAGGAAGCAGGGAAGGGGTGGTGGGTGCTGGAGAGCCACTGACAACTGCAGTGGAGGTGTCTGACATGGTGTGTGCCGGCACAACTGGGGGCATGGCTCAGATGTTGTGGGTGCCGGCACGACTGCAGTGGACCCTGCAGATGGAGTGGACAGGTCCGCCACTGCAGTGCCCAAGTCAGACAGGGTGGTAGTGGACTCCACTGCAGTGCCTACCACCAGGGGAGGAGAATGGGGAACAGGCAAGGTGGGCTGGACAGAGGGGGAGGACACCCTCACCACATCAGTGGCACAGACAAGCGCAGCGGGGGTGTGGTGCCGGGAGAGCAAGTGGCAGGGGGAGAAGGCCGGAGCCTCTTGGGGATGGTATATCTGTGGGTGGGGGAACCTGGGGCAGGGTGTGGCGGGGGCACCTGTGGAGTGGGGGCCTGAGGGATGGAGGAAGGTGACCTGGTGCTTGAGCTGCAGGGCGGCGGCGGGGTCTTGCTCTTACCACTCCGGGGGACTTGCGGGTGGGGGCCTCAGTCTGTCTGCGCCTGGGGGAGGGTGTCCGGGGGCGAGGGGCACTCTGCTCCGTGTGGGGGCTTCCTCTTCCCCCTGGATGCTGGGGCAGCTGGATCGGAGGGGAAGAGGCCAAGGTCACTGAGGAAGAGGCGCTGGGTCTTTGGGGTTGCAGGTGAGGCAAGGGAGGGTGCTTTGGAGGGAGAGGCAACTGAGGACTGCGCAGTGCCCGTGGATGCGTGAGTGTGTACCAGGGCCCCATCCCCTGTGAGTCTGGTTTCAGTCCCCTGACTGTGCGTGCGTGTGCGTTTAGTTTGTGGCGTGTGTGTCTGTGTGCTGGATGTGTGTGTGCTGGTGTGTGCCTGTGCCGGTGTGTGTGCTTGGGACGGGCAAGGTGCTGGGGAGTGTGGATGGAGCAGAGGCAGGAGGGGTGAGGGACTGTCTGAGGTGGACACTGCTGCCATCAGGGAGGAGTCCATGGACCTGTTGCCCCTCTGTAGGTCAGACATGCCCGATGAGATGCCCTCCATGAACGACACCAGCTGAGTCAACAGTGCGGTGTGCGCATGGAGGACACTCAGCATGGCTGTCTGCCCTACATGGAGCTGGCGAAGGAGGTACACAGACTCCTCACTCAGAGCAGCAGGGGACACAGGGGCAGGGGGTGCAGTGCCTGGCCCAAAGGAGACACGCTCCCGAACATGGGAGCCTCCACGGACCTTGGGAATGGGAGCCAATGGGAGGGCGGTGGTGGTGCTGGTGGTGGCGGGGACAGCAACACTAGCTGGGGTGTGGTGGCTGCTGACACCCGCCTCCACAAGGGAGTCATCCTCCGAGTTGCTCTGGTCCTCAGCTGAGGTGGATGGTGCTGAGGATTCCTCGGTGTGGCTCCCCTCGCCCTCCGTGCCACTGGGTCCCTCCGACCACTCCTCAGCTGCTGACCCAGTCTGGCTCTCTGGCTCCACCTGGTCCGTGGAGCTGTCCCCTTCCGTGGCCGTGGATGTATCTGCAAACAATGGGGAAACAGACAGACATCAGTCACCTGCACAAAACGCACACACCACTGTGAGCACAGCACATCACAGAGCAAGCCCTGGCATCATTAGTTGTACATTGCTAAAAGTGCCCTAACTGAACAGGAGAAGCCAATTGTCAGTCTGATGCCAAGCATGGCACTCACATCCCACATGGCCTTGCACCCATCTGTCTGGTGTCTGTTGGATTGCAACACCCCAGTGTGGACACATGCACCAAGTACACAGTAGTTGGACAGTGCAGAGGACACGGTGTGGACACATCACAGCTCTTGCCACTGAGTCAGTACAGGTTTCCGGATGAAAGGGATGCCCAGAGTCAAATAGGAAATGCATGTGATGCATAACAGCGACAGACACCATGATGCACCCATGTCCTGATAGCCAGCACCACTATGGTGTGCATGTAGCACATGTCACTCCCCTGCAGGACCACAAATAAGTTGACACATGCCATGGCAGAGGCATGACTGTTAAGTCATACATCACTGTCTCAGTGATGTATGACTTGGCAGCCAGACAACAACACTATGCACTGTGTCACAATAGTAGGTCATGGGGAATGCAAGTCCTGGAGCTGCACAAGTGCACATGTACATCCCCCACACAACACATCATCTCAACCCTCATCTGTCCAGGTCACACCTATTGGACATATGGGAGACCTGTGACACTACCCTCTGAACCTGAGCCCCTCACAATTTGCTGTGAATGGGGAACAGCTGCCTGAACATCACATTCGCATACCCCAGTCTGCACGGGCAGCTGATCAAACACCTATGTGACACACAAGTATCGTCTCCTATGGTCACATCTCCAGGGGCATGCTGAGCCCCTACCAAGAAACACCCCAGCAGTCCTGGCAACTAATCCACAGCACACTGACACAGAGGCAGACACCGGAGGGGTCAAATCACTGTGCACAATGTGTCAGCTGATACACGGGAGTGGGAGTACAGAGTGCATTGCATGGCCTGGAGTAGGCATGACTGTCCTGCTCCACATGAATGAGGGACGTGCCCTGGACAGTGGATAGCTGGCTATGTATGTGTGACACACGTAATCTGCACACTCCTGGGGCACAAACATTGTTCCCACCTGCTGCATGGGCGTGTGCCACATACCCCAGGCACATGTGGTGGCTCAGCTCAGCAAGTGGACCGCATATCAAAGCAACACGCAGATCACATGTCCAAACCCAGGCGTTGTGTGAACAATGGACCCACCCATGATGCCCACAACAGAGTTAGGGAAACAGATGCTGTCCCCCACCTTTAGTGAAGCAAACTGCAAGGACACAGTCCCAAGTGACACAATTCCCTGACTGTAAGGGCCACACCTGGGTATCAGATGAGCAGTGGGCAGTGCACAATAGAGGGACATGGCTCCTGGACAACATGACTGCTGCACTGTGGCAGTTGAACCAGGCCAGAGGAGGGCACAAAGCATGTAATACAGAGTTCACAGTGCAGTCTTTGACTCACCCCTCCTTGCTGCTGTCTGGCCTTCAGCTGCCCATCCAGGTCTGGAAAGACCACCGCCAGGATCTGGAGCATGTGGGGGTCAGGGTCCGTGTTCCGCCCCTCCTGCGAGGAGGCGACAGCTTCAGCTGGACCCGTGCAATCCTCCGGGTCCAGCCCCGAAGGTCCTGCCACCTCTTCTGGCAGTTGCGGATCCGGCGCTTGTAGACCCCCACGGACCGGACAGCCCGGACGATGTCCTTCCAGATTTCCTGCTTCCGATGGGCATTAACCTGTCAGGATGACAAAGTGAAAAGGCCATTACCACACATGCAACATATCCGTGCATGACACAGTTGTATATACATGTCTCAATCACAGGGGCACATGATGTACACAGGCAGTGCAAAGCTGACCATGGACAGTTTGCCAGACGTCACTACATGGTATCATTGCATGGGAAGTAAAACCATGTTCAAATGCACTGTCACTGCACCATACCTGTCCAGTGCAAGTCACTACACACTATGGGGGGTGACAACTACTCAGTGAGCCTGCTAGCCAGTGGCATGCAGACTCTCAGCCTTGCTAGTCAGACAAAATGCACATTCAGAAAGGCAGTGCACAGAACACTCACCTGCTCCCCTGGTGTCCCATACAGCTTGCTGTACTGTGGAAGTAGGCTGTCCAGCAGGGCCTGGTTCTCTTCAAGGCTGAAGGCTGGGGCTCTCTCCACAGTACGTGCCATTGCAGGGTCCAGAGGGGCAGAGACAGCAGCAGTGCAGTGGCAGATGTCGTCTTGGAGCATGTAGTGCAGGCAAGTGGGCTCTCAGGGGAACAGCCAGCAATATATATGTGCTGGAGAGGCAGATACTGTCCCTTGTGTCCAAAGTGATAGGTCCAAGTCGTTTGCATCATCTGAATCTGGCCAATCCATGGAATAGCAGCACCAAAACACGCCCACAGCATCCTTCAAATCTTCAACTTCATGACATACATGATTTTGCAACATTGTTGTGGGTGACCAACTGATTTTCCAGCAACCGACTCGTTCGAAATTCGAAAACGCGTCCGTTGCCAGGCAAGCCCATTGTCAATGGGTGCGCACCGATCGGTCCATTGCGGTACAACGCGCACAGGGGTACAACGCGTACCACGCACACATTGAAAGCAATGGGCCGGCCGGAGGCACCGATCGGTCCATTGCGGTACAATGCGCACAGGGGTACAACGCGTACCCGCACACATTGAAAGCAATGGGCCGGCCGGAGGCACCGATCGGTCCATTGCTGTTCAACGCGCACAGGGGTACAACGCGTACCCGCACACCATGATAGCAATTGGCCGGCCGGAGGCACCGATCGGTCCATTGCGGTACAACGCGCACAGGGGTACAACGCGTACCCGCACACATTGAAAGCAATGGGCCGGCCGGAGGCACCGATCGGTCCATTGCTGTTCAACGCGCACAGGGGTACAACGCGTACCCGCACACATTGAAAGCAATGGGCCGGCCGGAGGCACCGATCGGTCCATTGCTGTTCAACGCGCACAGGGGTACAACGCGTACCCGCACACATTGAAAGCAATGGGCCGGCCGGAGGCACCGATCGGTCCATTGCTGTTCAACGCATCACTGTACATGTGACTGGCATATGTCAGCATGCCTGTCTCAGATGGACATATGCCAGCCACAGATAGCTCCCAGGGAGTGAGGGGCACACCTACATCACGACAGCCTGTCCAAACTTTATCATAAGGCATGTAAGGCTGCATTTCCTATTGTGTGTATGTTGGTGTACATGTTGTCCTGTGGGTGTCACCTGTGGGCAGCCACCCCCAGGCTGTGCACGTGTTCATGGGGACAGGATCCTGGGTGTTACGTGTACGTGACCACTGTGATGTGCAACTGTTCATATCTGTGCATGTGCCATGGTCACATTTCACAGTGGTGTATGTGTATGTCATGTCACATACCCCGTGAGTCCCATGTGGGACGGTATGTTTGAGCCAGGGTGTCCCAGTGGCACAATAATGATGGTCCTCCACAGTCTTTGTGCATGTGGTGTTTACAATGTCTCTGATTTCATGTGCACAATGGGAGACAGTCTCCACATCCACGTTCTGTGTGCATGGACTCTGATGTTGTGCGTGTGTGTCACAGACGTCCATGTCTGTCCTGCCGTGGCAAGTGGGGCCACTACCTGTGGGGGTCATGGTTGTTTTTCTATGGTGTATACATGATACTCCATGTAATGCCAGTGTCCATGTGGCATTACAGGGTCCCTGGGAATGTACCTGTCGTTGAGCTGTGGTGCCTGGGGCACATCTGTCCTCACAAGTCCCTGTGGGGGGTTATTGTGACACGGCAGCAGGAGATGGGAACTGTGACACGGCCTCATGATATCCAATGGGCCAACCTGGGACTAATTGATGCCACCTGTTGGACCGTGTTGACAGATGTTGGCCATGTATGTACCATACATGTCCTTCCGGTACTGCACACTTCATGTAGTTGTGCCTCATAATGATGTATGTTGGGATCTTGAGTGTGTTCAATGCCGCATATGTGGGGTGACTGACAATCTTGCTTACTTCTCCTCTGCACTGCAGGGCTCCTGCTGTCCATCGGCCATTCCCAGACCTGGCAACGATGGTGGAACGGGACAGCATCCGACGGTACCGCTTCACCAGGCAGCTGATTGAGGATTTGGCAGTGCAGTTCTCCCCACATTTGCAGCCTGGCCGGCCGTATCCTACAGCGCTGACCCCCAAAGTGAAGGTGATGGCAGCCCTACACTTCTTTGCCACTGGTACCTTCCAACATACTGTGGCGATTGCTGGTGGGATGTCACAGACCATGTTCAGCCGTGTGCTCCGCGATGTTTTGGCGGCAATGTTGCTCTTCCTGAACCGGTACATCTATTTCCCTACACTGCGACGACTCACTGACGTGAAGAGTGACTTTTATGCCCTGGGGAGGATGCCGCATGTAATTGGCTCCATTGATGGGACACATGTGGCTTTGGTACCACCACAGGCCCAGGAGCAGGCCTACAGGAACCGCAAGCACTACTACTCGGTCAATGCACTGGTGGTGTGTCTTGCAGACATGACCATCACACACGTGTGTGCCCGTTTCCCTGGTTCAGCACACGATGCCTTTGTGATGAGGTGTAGTCGCATCCCCAGGATGATGGCACAGATGCAGAACCAGCGTGCCTGGCTTGTCGGTGTGTACTGACTTTGTGCCATTGTGTGTGATCTGATCTGTAGTATTCCGCCCACTTTTCCAAGTCAGCTAATGTGCACTTGTCTGTCCGTAGGTGACTCGGGATACCCCAACATGCCGTGGTTGCTGACACCCCTCAGGAACCCTGTGACACCTGCCCAGATGCGCTACAATGAGGCACATGGTCGGACCAGGAGAGTGATTGAGCGGACCTTTGGTCTCCTGAAGAGCCGCTTCCGCTGCCTGGACAAGACCGGAGGGTCCCTCCCATATGCCCCTGCAAAAGTGTGCAAGATTATCATCGTCTGCTGCATGCTCCACAACCTGGCAGTGCGGAAGGAGTTGCCTCTCATCCAGGATGACAATGACCAACATCCGCCACCTGTGGAGGATCCTGGCCTGGACCACGATGCCAGTGACGATGATGATGATGATGGTGATGGTGATGTCCGCACACAGCTCATCACCAACTTCTTTAGCTGAATGTGAGTATCCTGAGGTGTCATGTCAATGATGTGAGTTGGCATGATGTGTGGGTGGTGCTCTGGTGCTGTGGGAGTGTGTCCATGGGCCACTTGACTGGATGTGTGTTGCGATGTGTGGTGACAGGTGGGCTGTACTCCCCAACAGTGTTGACATGCTAACTTGGTTCTGGGTGGGTATCTTGTAACATGTATTGTGCATGTGTTTTGCTGTTCTGTCCTGTACTCCATTGCTTTTGACTGTGTGTCATTTCTGTCCTTCACAGGGTACTTTCAGATTCGTTTGGTCAACTGTGTCCACCGACGACGTGATTGCACATCCAGGCTGGTAGCCGTTGTGTCCCTACAGGTGATGTGCGCCACACCCATGGACTACCTTCCGTCTACAGTTGTTGACTGTGTGCCCGCTGCCAGGTGGGGTTACCTTGCATCTGTAGTGGTTACGGCATGTTGCAACTGTGTAATAAACCTGTGCTTCACTTTGTGATGTGCGTTGTCTGTCGTCACACATTTGACTGCCATTTGCTTACTGCACCTGTGGGCTACTTGACTACAACTGGGAATGGGTGTGGTGTCTGTGCATTGCACCGTCTTCCCTGGCAACATCAGTGTAGGCAATGAGTCAGATGGCCTAGGTGTGTATGTGTCGTGTAGCCCTGGTGGTGTGTCTCCCTCATGTGTGTCACGTTTCCTGTACTCACATGCCTGTGTTGTCCTTGCTGTTGCAGTTCGCATACACAGTGTAATTTTGCAGTTCATCATCCCCATAACAGCACCCACGTTGGAATCACGACAGAGGCAAGTATGGTGTATTAGTGTGTTTATTGTGATACATTTGTGTTAATAGTGCATAGGATGGGTTGTGCTGTACATGAATCTTGCAATCCCAAGTTCCTAGGTGAATTGAAAGTCCGGGTAGACAGGATCCCCAGTATCGGGGCCACAGTTGTCTTACACATTGGTCCAACTTGTACTCCCCATGCAATGTGTGGGAGTAGTGTTGCCGCCAACAGGGTGAACAGTCTGTGCACAAAGGCGAACATCCAGAACAGGTTCAGGCTTCCTGGGAGTTGCGCTTGGCCATCGGCCTCTCACTTTTCCCTCCTCGGACGACCCCTCTTCTTGGGGGGCCCTCAAGTGCAGGCTGCTGCGGTGCAGGGGACTCTCCGCCAGAGTCCTCCTCCCTCCCTGTGGCAGTTGCAGTTTGTTCGGCACCAGATGTTGTTGGCACACAGGGAGGTGTGGACTGGTTGCTGTTCATCTGGCGGAGGCATTGTAAAATGTCCCTGTGCACCGCCGTCATCTCATGCAGTGCATCCCACTTGGACTCCACGCGGACATGTGTGAGTCCACACGGGACATGTGTGACTCCACGTGGGATATGTGGGAGTCCAAGCGGGCATGATGGGCAGCCTGCTGCTGTTTAATGTCTCTGAGGAGCCCCACTACCTGGCTGAGCTCTCCGGTGCTGGACTGGTACGCATCAGCTATGCGTACCAGTTGAGGGTCATCATGCACACCAGCAACGTCTGCAAGCAGCAACCTCTGTCTCCCACTCCTCCCACCACCCCTGCTGACATGTGCAGTGTGTGCAGTGGCACGCACAGATAACCCTGGTCCACCTTGGGGGTTGGTGGTGGTGGTGGTGTCCATGGCCCCAGGTTGGTCCAGGGTCACTGTGCTGGTGTTGCTCCTTATTCTGTCCATGTCGGCAGGGATGGTATTCGTGGTGACAGTCGTTGTAGGGGTGGGTGCAGGGGTGCAGCTGGTGGTCCTGCTGGTGCTGCAGCTGGTGGTCCTGCTGGTGCTGCATGTTGACTTGCACCGGATGTGCCAGGTTGTTCTTCATCGTCCGAGGAGGACAGAGGCTGTACGACGCCAGTGAGCTCGGCATCCTCTTGAGCCTGGGACTGGGACTCCTCAGCGTCTGCTGCTGTGTCCCCATCATCACCTGTTTTTGGGAGACACAAACAATGTATGTCATGTTTCTGCAGGCATCAATGGTTGACACACATGACAGTTGTGACTGTGCCTCTGGGTGCGGGCCTGTACATTGCATTGTCCTGAGTCGTCACAGTCAGGGGTTGATATTGGTGTGGCACATTGTCCTGCATTATTTGGGCATTTCTATGTATTTTCTGGGGTGTGAACATGGTCTGCATTGGTTGTGTTTGGTTGGCAGCTGGACCTCCTTCCCACCCACCCAGCCAGTCAGTTATCCCACCATGGAACGTGCTTGCGTTGCAGGGAGTGTAAGTTGTCTCTCAGGATGTCAGTCAGTGGTGTCCTGTTGTTTGTTGGTGCACAGTTGGCAGCAGGGCCTTGTGCTCCCCACAGCAGTAGCCAGTGTCAGCCATCTTGTGAGTCCTTCTCCACTCCCTGTGATGTGAGCATGGTTCAGGGTGGTGTTGATGGGACAGTTGTGGGGTGACCAATATCAGTGACTACGACTCCCATCATGCTATTGCCTCCACCCCCTTCCCAGCATGCCCATGCTTCCTTCCTTTGACTCTGCTTCCCTGTGGGGTGGGCTGGCTGTGCTGACAGGATGGCTGGGAGTGTTGTCCTGGCAGTTGTTTGGCTAAGAGTCCCAAGAGTGTCCCTGTGCTTCACACAACATAACCCAGGGTGGTGGTTCTTTGTGGGATCTTGTGTTAGGATGGAGGGCATTGCATTCTACCAGGTGGGTACTGTGGAGTTTGTGTTGGGGGGTGTGTGAGGGGAGGTGCTTGTGACTATAGTCAGTGCTGCAAGTCCCCCTTCCCAGCCAGCCAGCCAGCCAGATATCCCACCATGGAACATGCTTGCATTGCAGGGAGTGTAAGTTGTCTCTCAGGATGTCAGTCAGTGGTGTCCTGCTGTTTGTTGGTGCACATTTGCCAGCAGGGCCTTGTGCTCCCCACAGCAGTAGCCAGTGTCAGCCATCTTGTGAGTCCTTCTCCACTCCCTGTGATGTGAGCATGGTTCAGGGTGGTGTTGATGGGACAGTTGTGGGGGTGAGCTATGTCTGTGACTACGACTCCCATCATGCCATTGCCTCCACCCCACTTCCCAGCATTCCCATACTTACTTGCTTTTGTGTGGAGTTCAGTGTGTGTGGGTGTGAGAGCAATGGCAAGATGGCTGACAGTGGTGTCCTGCTGTTGGTTGGTGTGCAGTACCCAGCATGCCCTTGTGCTCCCCATGACACAGCAACAGTGTCAGACATCTTTGATGGGCCTTTCCACTCTCTGTGGGATGTGCATGCGTGAGTGTGAGCTTGCTGGGCCATGTGGTGGGGGATGTAGAGCTGTGACTACGACTCCCATCATGCTATTGCCTCCTCCCCCTTCCCAGCATGCCCATGCTTCCTTCCTTTTGACTCTGCTTCCCTGTGGGGTGGGCTGGCTGTGCTGACAGGATGGCTGGGAGTATTGTCCTGGCAGTTGTTTGGCTAAGAGTCCCAAGAGTGTCCCTGTGCTTCACACAACATAACCCAGGGTGGTGGTTCTTTGTGGGATCTTGTGTTAGGATGGAGGGCATTGCATTCTACCAGGTGGGTACTGTGGAGTTTGTGTTGGAGGGGGTGTGAGGGGAGGTGCGTGTGACTATAGTCAGTGCTGCAAGTCCCCCTTCCCACCCAGCCAGCCAGATATCCCACCATGGAATGTGCTTGCATTGCAGGGAGTGGAAGTTGTCTCTCAGGATGTCAGTCAGTGGTGTCCTGCTGTTTGTTGGTGCACATTTGCCAGCAGGGCCTTGTGCTCCCCACAGCAGTAGCCAGTGTCAGCCATCTTGTGAGTCCTTCTCCACTCCCTGTGATGTGAGCATGGTTCAGGGTGGTGTTGATGGGACAGTTGTGGGGGTGACCAATATCAGTGACTACGACTCCCATCATGCTATTGCCTCCACCCCCTTCCCAGCATGCCCATGCTTCCTTCCTTTTGATTCTGCTTCCCTGTGGGGTGGGGTGGCTGTGCTGACAGGATGGCTGGGAGTGTTGTCCTGGCAGTTGTTTGGCTAAGAGTCCCAAGAGTGTCCCTGTGCTTCACACAACATAACCCAGGGTGGTGGTTCTTTGTGGGATCTTGTGTTAGGATGGAGGGCATTGCATTCTACCAGGTGGGTACTGTGGAGATTGTGTTGGGGGGGGGTGTGAGGGGAGGTGCTTGTGACTATAGTCAGTGCTGCAAGTCCCCCTTCCCACCCAGCCAGCCAGATATCCCACCATGGAACGTGCTTGCATTGCAGGGAGTGTAAGTTGTCTCTCAGGATGTCAGTCAGTGGTGTCCTGCTGTTTGTTGGTGCACAGTTGCCAGCAGGGCCTTGTGCTCACCACAGCAGTAGCCAGTGTCAGCCAACTTGTGAGTCCTTCTCCACTTCCTGTGATGTGAGCATGGTTCAGGGTGGTGTTGATGGGACAGTTGTGGGGGTGACCAATATCAGTGACTACGACTCCCATCATGCTATTGCCTCCACCCCCTTCCCAGCATGCCCATGCTTCCTTCCTTTTGATTCTGCTTCCCTGTGGGGTGGGCTGGCTGTGCTGACAGGATGGCTGGGAGTGTTGTCCTGGCAGTTGTTTGGCTAAGAGTCCCAAGAGTGTCCCTGTGCTTCACACAACATAACCCAGGGTGGTGGTTCTTTGTGGGATCTTGTGTTAGGATGGGGGCATTGCATTCTACCAGGTGGGTTCTGTGGAGTTTGTGTTGGGGTGTGTGTGAGGGGAGGTGCTTGTGACTATGGTCAGTGCTGCAAGTCCCCCTTCCCACCCAGCTAGCCAGATATCCCACCATGGAACGTGCTTGCATTGCAGGGAGTGTAAGTTGTCTCTCAGGATGTCAGTCAGTGGTGTCCTGCTGTTTGTTGGTGCACAGTTGCCAGCAGGGCCTTGTGCTCCCCACAGCAGTAGCCAGTGTCAGCCATCTTGTGAGTCCTCCACTTCCTGTGATGTGAGCATGGTTCAGGGTGGTGTTGATGGGACAGTTGTGGGGGTGACCAATATCAGTGACTACGACTCCCATCATGCTATTGCCTCCACCCCCTTCCCAGCATGCCCATGCTTCCTTCCTTTGATTCTGTTTCCCTGTGGGGTGGGCTGGCTGTGCTGACAGGATGGCTGGGAGTGTTGTCCTGGCAGTTGTTTGGCTAAGAGTCCCAAGAGTGTCCCTGTGCTTCACACAACATAACCCAGGGTGGTGGTTCTTTGTGGGATCTTGTGTTAGGATGGAGGGCATTGCATTCTACCAGGTGGGTACTGTGGAGTTTGTGTTGGAGGGGTGTGAGGGGAGGTGCGTGTGACTATAGTCAGTGCTGCAAGTCCCCCTTCCCACCCAGCCAGCCAGATATCCCACCATGGAACGTGCTTGCATTGCAGGGAGTGGAAGTTGTCTCTCAGGATGTCAGTCAGTGGTGTCCTGCTGTTTGTTGGTGCACATTTGCCAGCAGGGCCTTGTGCTCCCCACAGCAGTAGCCAGTGTCAGCCATCTTGTGAGTCCTTCTCCACTCCCTGTGATGTGAGCATGGTTCAGGGTGGTGTTGATTGGACAGTTGTGGGGGTGACCAATATCAGTGACTACGACTCCCATCATGCTATTGCCTCCACCCCCTTCCCAGCATGCCCATGCTTCCTTCCTTTTGATTCTGCTTCCCTGTGGGGTGGGGTGGCTGTGCTGACAGGATGGCTGGGAGTGTTGTCCTGGCAGTTGTTTGGCTAAGAGTCCCAAGAGTGTCCCTGTGCTTCACACAACATAACCCAGGGTGGTGGTTCTTTGTGGGATCTTGTGTTAGGATGGAGGGCATTGCATTCTACCAGGTGGGTACTGTGGAGTTTGTGTTGGGGGTGTGAGGGGAGGTGCTTGTGACTATAGTCAGTGCTGCAAGTCCCCCTTCCCACCCAGCCAGCCAGATATCCCACCATGGAACGTGCTTGCATTGCAGGGAGTATAAGTTGTCTCTCAGGATGTCAGTCAGTGGTGTCCTGCTGTTTGTTGGTGCACAGTTGCCAGCAGGGCCTTGTGCTCCCCACAGCAGTAGCCAGTGTCAGCCAACTTGTGAGCCCTTCTCCACTTCCTGTGATGTGAGCATGGTTCAGGGTGGTGTTGATGGGACAGTTGTGGGGGTGACCAATATCAGTGACTACGACTCCCATCATGCTATTGCCTCCACCCCCTTCCCAGCATGCCCATGCTTCCTTCCTTTTGATTCTGCTTCCCTGTGGGGTGGGCTGGCTGTGCTGACAGGATGGCTGGGAGTGTTGTCCTGGCAGTTGTTTGGCTAAGAGTCCCAAGAGTGTCCCTGTGCTTCACACAACATAACCCAGGGTGGTGGTTCTTTGTGGGATCTTGTGTTAGGATGGAGGGCATTGCATTCTACCAGGTGGGTACTGTGGAGTTTGTGTTGGGGGGTGTGTGAGGGGAGGTGCTTGTGACTATAGTCAGTGCTGCAAGTCCCCCTTCCCAGCCAGCCAGCCAGCCAGATATCCCACCATGGAACATGCTTGCATTGCAGGGAGTGTAAGTTGTCTCTCAGGATGTCAGTCAGTGGTGTCCTGCTGTTTGTTGGTGCACATTTGCCAGCAGGGCCTTGTGCTCCCCACAGCAGTAGCCAGTGTCAGCCATCTTGTGAGTCCTTCTCCACTCCCTGTGATGTGAGCATGGTTCAGGGTGGTGTTGATGGGACAGTTGTGGGGGTGAGCTATGTCTGTGACTACGACTCCCATCATGCCATTGCCTCCACCCCACTTCCCAGCATTCCCATACTTACTTGCTTTTGTGTGGAGTTCAGTGTGTGTGGGTGTGAGAGCAATGGCAAGATGGCTGACAGTGGTGTCCTGCTGTTGGTTGGTGTGCAGTACCCAGCATGCCCTTGTGCTCCCCACGACACAGCAACAGTGTCAGACATCTTTGATGGGCCTTTCCACTCTCTGTGGGATGTGCATGCGTGAGTGTGAGCTTGCTGGGCCATGTGGTGGGGGATGTAGAGCTGTGACTACGACTCCCATCATGCTATTGCCTCCTCCCCCTTCCCAGCATGCCCATGCTTCCTTCCTTTTGACTCTGCTTCCCTGTGGGGTGGGCTGGCTGTGCTGACAGGATGGCTGGGAGTGTTGTCCTGGCAGTTGTTTGGCTAAGAGTCCCAAGAGTGTCCCTGTGCTTCACACAACATAACCCAGGGTGGTGGTTCTTTGTGGGATCTTGTGTTAGGATGGAGGGCATTGCATTCTACCAGGTGGGTACTGTGGAGTTTGTGTTGGAGGGGTGTGAGGGGAGGTGCGTGTGACTATAGTCAGTGCTGCAAGTCCCCCTTCCCACCCAGCCAGCCAGATATCCCACCATGGAACGTGCTTGCATTGCAGGGAGTGGAAGTTGTCTCTCAGGATGTCAGTCAGTGGTGTCCTGCTGTTTGTTGGTGCACATTTGCCAGCAGGGCCTTGTGCTCCCCACAGCAGTAGCCAGTGTCAGCCATCTTGTGAGTCCTTCTCCACTCCCTGTGATGTGAGCATGGTTCAGGGTGGTGTTGATGGGACAGTTGTGGGGGTGACCAATATCAGTGACTACGACTCCCATCATGCTATTGCCTCCACCCCCTTCCCAGCATGCCCATGATTCCTTCCTTTTGATTCTGCTTCCCTGTGGGGTGGGGTGGCTGTGCTGACAGGATGGCTGGGAGTGTTGTCCTGGCAGTTGTTTGGCTAAGAGTCCCAAGAGTGTCCCTGTGCTTCACACAACATAACCCAGGGTGGTGGTTCTTTGTGGGATCTTGTGTTAGGATGGAGGGCATTGCATTCTACCAGGTGGGTACTGTGGAGTTTGTGTTGGGGGGTGTGAGGGGAGGTGCTTGTGACTATAGTCAGTGCTGCAAGTCCCCCTTCCCACCCAGCCAGCCAGATATCCCACCATGGAACGTGCTTGCATTACAGGGAGTGTAAGTTGTCTCTCAGGATGTCAGTCAGTGGTGTCCTGCTGTTTGTTGGTGCACAGTTGCCAGCAGGGCCTTGTGCTCACCACAGCAGTAGCCAGTGTCAGCCAACTTGTGAGTCCTTCTCCACTTCCTGTGATGTGAGCATGGTTCAGGGTGGTGTTGATGGGACAGTTGTGGGGGTGACCAATATCAGTGACTACGACTCCCATCATGCTATTGCCTCCACCCCCTTCCCAGCATGCCCATGCTTCCTTCCTTTTGATTCTGCTTCCCTGTGGGGTGGGCTGGCTGTGCTGACAGGATGGCTGGGAGTGTTGTCCTGGCAGTTGTTTGGCTAAGAGTCCCAAGAGTGTCCCTGTGCTTCACACAACATAACCCAGGGTGGTGGTTCTTTGTGGGATCTTGTGTTAGGATGGGGGGCATTGCATTCTACCAGGTGGGTTCTGTGGAGTTTGTGTTGGGGTGTGTGTGAGGGGAGGTGCTTGTGACTATGGTCAGTGCTGCAAGTCCCCCTTCCCACCCAGCTAGCCAGATATCCCACCATGGAACGTGCTTGCATTGCAGGGACTGTAAGTTGTCTCTCAGGATGTCAGTCAGTGGTGTCCTGCTGTTTGTTGGTGCACAGTTGCCAGCAGGGCCTTGTGCTCCCCACAGCAGTAGCCAGTGTCAGCCATCTTGTGAGTCCTCCACTTCCTGTGATGTGAGCATGGTTCAGGGTGGTGTTGATGGGACAGTTGTGGGGGTGACCAATATCAGTGACTACGACTCCCATCATGCTATTGCCTCCACCCCCTTCCCAGCATGCCCATGCTTCCTTCCTTTGATTCTGTTTCCCTGTGGGGTGGGCTGGCTGTGCTGACAGGATGGCTGGGAGTGTTGTCCTGGCAGTTGTTTGGCTAAGAGTCCCAAGAGTGTCCCTGTGCTTCACACAACATAACCCAGGGTGGTGGTTCTTTGTGGGATCTTGTGTTAGGATGGAGGGCATTGCATTCTACCAGGTGGGTACTGTGGAGTTTGTGTTGGAGGGGGTGTGAGGGGAGGTGCGTGTGACTATAGTCAGTGCTGCAAGTCCCCCTTCCCACCCAGCCAGCCAGATATCCCACCATGGAACGTGCTTGCATTGCAGGGAGTGGAAGTTGTCTCTCAGGATGTCAGTCAGTGGTGTCCTGCTGTTTGTTGGTGCACATTTGCCAGCAGGGCCTTGTGCTCCCCACAGCAGTAGCCAGTGTCAGCCATCTTGTGAGTCCTTCTCCACTCCCTGTGATGTGAGCATGGTTCAGGGTGGTGTTGATGGGACAGTTGTGGGGGTGACCAATATCAGTGACTACGACTCCCATCATGCTATTGCCTCCACCCCCTTCCCAGCATGCCCATGCTTCCTTCCTTTTGATTCTGCTTCCCTGTGGGGTGGGGTGGCTGTGCTGACAGGATGGCTGGGAGTGTTGTCGTGGCAGCTGTTTGGCTAAGAGTCCCAAGAGTGTCCCTGTGCTTCACACAACATAACCCAGGGTGGTGGTTCTTTGTGGGATCTTGTGTTAGGATGGGGGGCATTGCATTCTACCAGGTGGGTTCTGTGGAGTTTGTGTTGGGGTGTGTGTGAGGGGAGGTGCTTGTGACTATGGTCAGTGCTGCAAGTCCCCCTTCCCACCCAGCTAGCCAGATATCCCACCATGGAACGTGCTTGCATTGCAGGGAGTGTAAGTTGTCTCTCAGGATGTCAGTCAGTGGTGTCCTGCTGTTTGTTGGTGCACAGTTGCCAGCAGGGCCTTGTGCTCCCCACAGCAGTAGCCAGTGTCAGCCATCTTGTGAGTCCTCCACTTCCTGTGATGTGAGCATGGTTCAGGGTGGTGTTGATGGGACAGTTGTGGGGGTGACCAATATCAGTGACTACGACTCCCATCATGCTATTGCCTCCACCCCCCTTCCCAGCATGCCCATGCTTCCTTCCTTTGATTCTGCTTCCCTGTGGGGTGGGCTGGCTGTGCTGACAGGATGACTGGGAGTGTTGTCCTGGCAGTTGTTTGGCTAAGAGTCCCAAGAGTGTCCCTGTGCTTCACACAACATAACCCAGGGTGGTGGTTCTTTGTGGGATCTTGTGTTAGGATCGGGGGCATTGCATTCTACCAGGTGGGTTCTGTGGAGTTTGTGTTGGGGTGTGTGTGAGGGGAGGTGCTTGTGACTATGGTCAGTGCTGCAAGTCCCCCTTCCCACCCAGCTAGCCAGATATCCCACCATGGAACGTGCTTGCATTGCAGGGAGTGTAAGTTGTCTCTCAGGATGTCAGTCAGTGGTGTCCTGCTGTTTGTTGGTGCACAGTTGCCAGCAGGGCCTTGTGCTCCCCACAGCAGTAGCCAGTGTCAGCCATCTTGTGAGTCCTTCTCCACTCCCTGTGATGTGCGCATGGTTCATGGTGGTGTTGATGGGACAGTTGTGGGGGGCAATATGTGTGACTGCGACTCCCATGATGCTATTGGCTACACTGACTTGGCCAGCATACACAGAATTCCTTCCTTTGAGTGGTCATCACTGTGTGTTGGTGTTGTTGTGGTGGCTACATGTCTGGATGTGTTTATTAGTTCTATTTGTGCCACTGCCTAGCTGTAGTTGTAGTTGTTTGTACATGTGATGGCACAGTTGGATGTGACTTTTTTGATGGCATGTGTTGTGTTTATCTGACTGACATACACATTTTGGGATGATTCTGTTCTGGTTGGTGTGTAATTGCTATGAGTGCATGGTTTGACTCTCCCCTTGACAGTGATGTGTGTGTGTTTTGTGGCAGTATATTGTGTACATTTGTTGTGTACTCACCAGGCTCTGGAATGTCCTCTAGTCCATATACGCTCACTGGCGGAAGGATGGCCCGCACCTTCTCCTCCCAGGGCCTGAGGTATATTGGCTTGGCAGGAGGGCCACTGCCGGTGTATTGGCTGTTGATGTAGTCTTTCTTCAGCATGTCCCGTACCCTCCTGCGCACGTCATACCACCTGTTCTGGATGTCCATCTTTGTGCGCCGACATGGTGATTGGGCGTTCACCCTGTTGATGATCCTCTCCCACATCTTGGTTTTCTGCGACATGGGGGTCTGTTGGACCAGTGTGCCAAACAGCTGTGGCTCCGCCCTGAGGATCTCGCTCTACCATGACTTCCAATTCACTATCTAGGAACTTGGGATTCTTCTTGGGGGTCATGGTGATGGGTGGTGATGGTGGGTGATGTGTGTGTTGGTGTGCAGGTGAGGGTGTGTGAGTGTGTGTTTTGCTGGGTGTATGTGAGGTAGGTATTTGTTGGTGTGCTGATGGTGTGTGGCTTGTGTGAGGGATGAGCTGTGGGTGTGTGGTTGCTTTCTCTTGGGTGCTGGCAGTGGAATGGCATTTGCAAAGGCTCATGGTAGTGATTTGTGTCCTTTATATAGGTGGAGTTGTGGGTGTGTCTTTGTTCTCTGTCCGCACCCCCAGTATTTATTGGCTTGGTAATTGCTTGTTTGGCCTTTTTTGGGTGATTTTTCCTTTGTGCTGTTTGTGTATGTTGGAAACGTTCTTGTGACCGAGTCGGACCCTGCATTGGTCTTGTACGGTGTTCTCCGTTTCGTTCACGCTGTGTTTGTGCAGTTTTCTATGCTGCGTACGCGTCGGTCGCGGTGTATTGTGTTGCTTCGGTTCGGTTCTGTATGCGTGTCGGTCGTACGGCTTGGCCTCCGTCCGACTCGCTCGTGGTTTTCGCGCCTTGCATCGTACTTTGCGGTTTGGAGTTCGCGTGTACGTTTCGGTCGGATTTGTTCCGGGTGCGTGTCGGTCGGTTGGATTCGCGTGTTTTTCCGGCCGGATTGCTGCTTTCCGTGCGGCTCGGTCGGTCGACTTTGTTTCGGTACGTGTCGGTCGGATTTTCGCGCCTTGCATCGTACTTGGCGTGTCGTGCGCCACGGGTACGTGTCGGTCGGTATTTTTTCCGGATCCGAGTCGGTCGGTGCTTTTTCCGGCCCGAATCGGAATCGACCCCTATGTGTTGACGTTTAGCCATCTTCTGTGATCAAGTGGCCAGATTGAAAACGTGGGCATGTGGTGCAGGAAAATGTTGTTATACACTTGCAGAGGGTATTGGGAAAATTTACATAAAAATAAATGGACACAAATTAGTAAGCCCTTCTCTTTACAACACATACCTTATAATTTGGCATTATTCTGAAAACTGCCAATAATTCATTATATATCACCAAAATGACATTTCAACTAAAACATCTATCACTGCATAAAAAACTAGAAAGTAAAATGTGCTATTTAAAAGTGTATGCACATAAACCTGAAAGTATGTAGGGTTTAACTCATCAGCGAAAGACTGTAAAACATTGAAAATTGAAATAACCAGGCATTTTCCAAGCACAACCACAATAGGCAAACGGATATCTTTGTATGTTTAAATTGGGTGAAATCTGACAACTTGTAACATGTTCACAAATGTAGGTAGCAAGGGTAATGATAAGTATAAAAATGAGGAAAGACAACAAAAGATAAGCCATATTTACAATCTTAAATAGTTGTACATTTATCTGTGTGTTTTTCGTATAACATGAAATAAAAATGTTTGCATGGAAAGAATAAAAAGTAAGCAGCTTATCATATTGGAAAATGCTAATTTAAAACATTGATTGTGAATCAAACTTTTGAAAATATAAAATAAGTGTATACACTTCACACCTGACAATAAATCCATCTGATAAACGTACACTACTGAAAAATCAAATAACAGAGGACTGTAATTCTTGTAAGGAATGTTATATGGTATGAACACTTTCCATGTAAGCTTTAAAGCTAAACGTATGTAGATTTAAAAGTTATTTATTTTCTTATTGCAGATGACAATCAAAATTCTCCAAAAACAGGAAGAGTTAAATAGATATGAAGCAGAACTTGTACTGATGAGAGGATACTTCCTAGACTCCGATGAGGAGGAAGTAGATAAAGTGCAAACATTGAAAAAAGTGAAAAGGGACGCACTGAAATAACATTTTTGAAAGATTGTCTTGTTCATTACATTGAAAAATTAAATTGTATATTTATGTCAAATGGTGTATAGGATTACATGTAACTTTACTAAAAGAATTGTTATGAAAAATATTTATTGGCTAAAATATAATATGTATAAATGTTTACTGCGGTTTAATTAAAAATAAAAGCAAAACAAATGGAGGTATTTGTAGTAATGAGATAAAAATACAATGAAGATATTCTTTGTCATGCCTATTTTGATTACGCTTCATTTCAACATAGAATATTATTAAACAATTCCAAAAAAAGAACATCTTTTCATAAACAATCAGAATCATATTGTACATCATTTTTGGTTTGAGGAGCATAGAAATCAAAATGACTACCATATAGTGCAATTTTAAAAGTTGGATTCTACATCAACTACCAATTCATGGTATTAATAATTGAAACTGGTATTAATATAGAATGCACTTAATTGCGGTATAGATGTTTGCAAAAAGGTGGAAAAACACGTCACAACTGTCACAATTCAAAAGGCCAACAATTTTAGTGGACTTTCTGAGATGAAACAGTCAGGTAAAACAAAATAAATAATCAGAATATTTTCTACAAATAGAATTGAGTATGGTGGTAAAACATAAAATCGGTGATATATCTTTAGAAAATGAACATCTTTTGCAATATTTATACCCAAAGTCTTGCCATATCTGTTACTGCTGGCTATAGAACTTTGTATACGTTACACCTGCCTCCCACTGGTGAAGTGCCTGTACTCCTCCTTTCAAATTGATAAAATTGGTATACTCTAACTTGGCATATTTAATCTTACTTCTAAGCCCCTAGTATGTGGTAAAAAGTGTACCCAAGGCCGGCAATTTGAATGCCACTATTGAGTGTACCATCCACTAAACTGATGGTACAAAACTTGGCTTTAGGCCTACCTGTAGGAAAGTGGAATATGATATATTATGGCTGGGGAGCCCTACCTTGTAATATTTTACTCATACTCCAAAGATGGTCCTTGGATTCACAGTAATACATCATTAGCTTAGTCCTAGTAAGTAGAGTGTCAAAAAGCAATCAGGCTTTTCTAGAGGAACATGTGTTAATGATTTCTGAGTACCAACATGGACAATAATTAATTGACATGACTTGAGAGAAATCCGACACCAATTTATACAAATTGTGTGTAATTTTATCTTAATTTAGACAACAATATGAACGGAATAGCATACGTATAACTGGAGTTATAGATTTTTGAAGCAATATTAAAACAGTGCAGAAACGTACCTCACCTACCTCCAGCAACACCAGCTAGCCTACTATTTCAGCCTGGACCCCAGTCACTACAGAGGACACCGCCACGACCATGAAGAGCATTCACTCAGTAGCCCCCACGGACCCCTGCCCACCGCACATCTTCCACAGAGCTGCCGCCAACATAGCTCCCGAACTGTGACACACCATCAACTCCACCTTTGAAACAAGCATGTTCCCCAATGACTGGAAACGCGCAGAAGTCAAGCCCCTCCTCAAGAAACCCTCCGCTGACCCAATGGAGCTAAAAAACTGCAGACCTATCTCTCTCCTCCACCACGCAGCTAAAGTAACTGAGAAGATCGTCAACATCCAGCTCACGAACTTCATCAAAGCTAACTCCATCCTCGACTCCTCCTCCCAATCTGGATTCCGCAGCAACCACAGCACCGAGACCGCCCTCCTAGCTGCCACAGATGACACATGGCATCCGCACTCTCCTCGACCAGGGCCACATGGCGGCCCTCATCCTATTTGACCTATTTGACTTATTTGACCTCTCCGCTGCTTTCAATCTCGTCTCCCACCGCACACTTACCGCCAGACTCTACGACGCCGCCATAGAGGTAACCACCCTCGACTGGATCTGCTCTTTCCTCACCGGCCAAACCCAAAGACTCAGATTCCCGCCCTTCCTCTCCAAACCCACAGAGATCAGCTGTGGAGTAACCCAAGTATCATTGCTCAGCCCAACGCTTTTCAACATCTACATGGCCCCCCTCGCTGCCATCGTCAGACAGCACGGACTCAACATAGTATCCTATGCCGATGACACCCAGCTCATCCTCTCCCTCACAAAGGAACCCGACACCACTAGACTAAGCTTCCAGGAAGGAATGAAAGACATTGCTTCCTGGATGAGCAGCAGCTGCCTGAAGCTCAACTCAGAGAAGACAGAAGTCCTCATCCTCGGACCCACCCCCTCCACATGGGACAACACCTGGTGGCCCACTTCCCTCGGCAACCCCCCCACACCTACAGAACACGCCCACAACCTTGGCATCATACTCGACTCATCCCTCACCATGACCCGACAGGTCAAAGCTGTCACCCCCACATGCTTCAACACCCTCTGCATCCTCCATAAGACCTTCAAATGGATCCCCCCGAATAAAGGAAGACTGTCACCCACCCACGCACTCATAACCAGCAGACTGGACTATGGAAACACCCTCTATGCCGGGAATCATCAAAACCCTGTTCCGAAAACTCCAGACCATCCAGAACACCACTGCCAGACTCGTCCTCGGCATCCCATGACAAGGCCACATCTACCAGCACCTACGAAACTTCCACTGGCTCCCCGTCGAGAAGAAAGTGACCTTCAAGCTACTCACTCACGCCTACAAATCCCTCCATAACACCGGATCCCAGTACCTCAACGAAAGAGTCTCTTTCTACGCACCCAAGAGAAACCTTCGCTGCCCAGACCTCGCCCTTGCCGAAACCCCTTGTATCCGCAGAGCCAGAACGGGTGGGAGAACCTCCTGCTACATTGCACAAAGACCTGGAAAGAACTCCCGCTCAGCATCACACGTTCCCCCATTCTGCTTGCCTTCAGGAAAAGCCTCAAGACCTGGATCTTTGGGTAAGACGGAACTGCACGTTTCTCCCCCCAGCACCTTGAGACCCTTGCATGTGAGTAGCACGCATCACAAATCCTTGATTGATTGATTGATTGAATATGTGAGCTGCAGAATCAAGCGCAAAGATGAAGTAACACAGCAAAATTAAGCTATTTCTCCCTGTTACTGCTCTCTCAGGTAGGTGCACGATTTCCACATTAAATCAGGTTTACTACCTTCAGTAAATCATGAGTGCTTTAAAATACAAGGTTGGGTGTATGGCAATGCTCCTGGTCCCCCCATTTAATGTCGAACCCGACACAGTGTAACCAACGTGATTCACTTTTTTTACAGAGCCACGCAAGGTGACACAAATTGGTCCTTGAGTGGCTTTCTAAATCTGAAATAGCATTTTGAATTGTGGCTGCTCCAAAAAGTGACACAACCACAATGAAAAATGTTAGTAAGTCTGAGCCTCAACTTCTAAGTGCTGTCCCTGAGGTCGTGGGACACTTGGGTGTGTCTAACTAGACTTCTGCTGCAATCTCTGAAAAGTTGGGACATAGAATGGTTTTGAACTGCCAGCCATAGGAGAACTGAGACCAACAATCTGAGCCAATCCCACCAGAGTGCAGCTTCAGTGGGTTGAAGAAAAAGGTTTCTCGTGCAAGGAGCTTCTCTGCAGCAGCAAATCTGTTTCAGCTGGTCCTCTCTGAGAAGGTATCCAGGCTGGTGGAACTCATCATCAGATAGAACCTTTAGCCTTGTCAGATGGAGGATACTGACCTCTGAGAACTTGGTGCCTGATTATGAGTTTGGTGGTGAGATGGACCGTCAAACCCACGGTGGCAGCGCAGGAACCGCCACACCAGTGGTTGGACTACCGTATTACATGGATGGCAGTCAGACCACCATAGGACCGCCACAACCACCAGAGATCCACGATCCCTGGTGGTGGATCAGTGACCTGGGACCACAAAAAGCTGGAAGTACCTCTACAGCACCGACAAGCATATTACTATTTCCTAACATCCAACGTTTTCATGGCGGTGAGCCCCCCATAAAAAGGGTGGCAGTGGGGCAACTTAGGGGGCGTTACAAGGCCCCCTGTTCCCTCAGGGCCATGGGATGCATGCAGGGGGGCACTTTCTGCATGCACCCCTTTCCTGCACGGCATGCACTTTATAGTCCATGCCGTGCAGGAACTGGCTTTGGCGTTCCCATTGTGAGGCCTTTTTAATAGGCACCACCGTGGGAACGCCAAAGGACGCCTGCCAGACTACAAGATAACTCTTAATCTGGTGGTTGGCCAGCAGTGTGGGAGGGGGCAGTGCCGTGGTGTGGCGGCCCGCTCTCACACCACAAAACTCATTACCAGGCCCTAAGTCCAAACGTATAAATCTTGACTCGCCTAACAAAAGTACTTACTTGACCCAAAATTCGGACATCTCCCACCCCCTCCAAAACCAACAGCTTCAGCAAGACATTTGCCTAAAAACTATCTGGCTTCCAGAAAACTTCTGGTACAGCCTGCAACATTGCCGCGCTCAAGGATCTCCACTTCCATTTCTAAGTCCTAAGGTAAAATCTTCAACCTGAATGAACCTGTTTGGTGTATCTGACTGCATTCCATCTTGGTTTGCCTCAAATTGCACCTAGCTCCAGGTCCCCCATGAACAGTGAAATATTCTTGACACACCTTCTTGTGAAAAAATAATACTTCAGGTTCCTCTTACTGGTTTTTCATTGTTTTGAAGTCAATCTGTTTATTCAATTTTAATCTATTTTTGTAGACTGGATTTGGATTATTATTGTGTTGTGTTTTAAATTGTTAAGTGTTTTGGTACTTTTGAATGCTTTACAAATTTTCTCTAATTTGACAGTGTTTGCTTTGTGCTATATCTACCAGGGGATTAGTATAGGTTTAAATTACTGAAACTTAGCTTGGACCAAAAATGTTTGTGACTTTATTACTTTGCTGACCCATTACCTACTCAAAAGTAATAATTCATTTTCTTACAGGTACTCTATGTGGTTCTTATCTGCACTACATTCTCTCACCCTGCTTTGCAACTGTAGGATTGTCAGAGTTGCCAACAATCTCAGAGTTTGTGAAAGTTTAATATAGGCTGTCCTAAATACTGCCTACACACACCAGCGCATAGCAACTTTAAACTCTTCTGCAAAACAACAAGGAAGAGAGAAGCTCCAATACTTAAAGCAAGAGCACATTACAAGCTCTTCAAAGTTCAGGGTTTATACCTAGAATGAAGTATTAGTCAGTGAGCAGAGATAATATTGGTTGTATTCAGTCTAAAAAGGTTACATTGTATTCATTTGATGTCTGTGTCTTTAATTTCAGAACAAATGTATCTAAAATGTCGCATAATGTCAGAACAGGACTAGTGAAAGATCTTTGAGCTTTAAGGGCCCAATGTATAGTTTGATAGGCGGTAGTCTGTCAGTCAAGGTGGTGGAAGAAATTACATATGCCACTATGATGGACTACAGCACACCAGATTTAGAGTTAACCTCCAGCCCAGCAATGATCTCTTCCCTGTACCTTCAGAGGAACAGCTGTCACAATGGGTCCTATGAAGTTACAAAAAGCATTGTGAACAGCGGACATCGTTTTTGACGGCCACCCACCAAACTCCAAAAAGATATAGGGGCTCATGAAAATGTTGGGTGTTATCACTTCTGCCCGACACTGACTCAGTCATGGGACCGACTGACACCCGGTCGTCGGCCCGACCGCCCCATTAGGATGCGACCAAACACTGTTCTGTCGCATTCCTATATTTTACTATGGGAACATGTAAACCAGCCGTAATGCATGCTCCCATATTAAAATGGGAGGTGTAGTTCATCCCTGCACCCCATGGTAGGCACCTCAAGGGGTCTTCTCTGCCTCAAACGGGAGGCCGTGCACCAAAGGGGGCCCTGCTGGGGCCCCCGAACACACTTTACAACATGGTTTCCATCTCGGACAGACCGGCATGGAAACCATGTCGGAAACCATGATCATAATCTCAAGGGCGAAAAGAGCCACCCTTGAGATTGCAGACCGCATTCCTACTGGCAGACGGCTTCTCCAAGCCAGTCGGAAGCCAGCCGGAATGACCGGTCTGATTCCATTCAGACCGCCTCCATCAAAATGAGGCGGTCGGAAAGGAATCCAACTGGCCCATTACGATGCAGCTCGCCATCTGAGCCATATCGTAATGGGCCCCTTAGTGTCATGGCTATGGTGTAGTCGACCCTCAATGCATATGCTAGTAATTAAAGTGACACAGGTTACATCATGGAACTTGTCCCAGACTTGTGCACCCAGCCCCTGTTATTAGCAGTGTCACCTACCTGGTGATGCATGTGATGGATGGGTGTCAATAAAGCTGCTAAGGAACAGTAGTTAAGTTCTGTGTTCAGCAGAACACTACAATGGCAAGGATACTAATACGTGATATATTGTGGCCAGGGTTAACCCATTAATTCAGAGCCTTTGCTTATTTTTCTAACTCTTGTATTACCCATGTGAAAGTGATGCCCTTGGAAATCACTAGCTGGCACAGTGTGAGAGGTTTATTACATGATTAGATACAGGAAAGCATGTCAGAAATATTTTACATGTACTTGATTAGTGTAAACGAGAATGGTTTATAATGCTTAAGTTTGGTAGAAGCAGACATCTGAGGCCAGTGGTAAAAAATAGAGTACTGGTTAGTTCTCTTTGAAGCCTAAAAAACTTGAGAATTTGTGGCATGTAGGACAAAACCAGCATAGTAAGAGAAGTAGAAATCATGAAATATGGTCTTTGCAGTGTCTTCCCAGCCCAGTTACTCGCCAATGACTAAGCTACACAGGGAAACTTTATTTGTGTACGTGTACGTGCAACTGCAACTCACCATACTGAAACAGCAATCAATGCATTACGCTCTAACACTTACTTCACGTTTCTAGGGAGACAATCAGGAACCAAAAGGGTTCCGTCACTATTTACTCACAAGATACTACAGTCTGTTCAAGTACATTTTGCCAGAATGTAATCATTATAAAACTACTACATTTATGTAAAATCCAATTTATAATGAAGCTTTTTGACCCTCCGAGGAAGATCTGAGTTTTGTTTTATCCTTCTTGTGTCATTTCCCTTGTTTCTCTCTCTCTATTTTATCACAGGGGCCCTCAGTTTGCCGTTATGCTTTTTGACCAGGATCCTAGCCTCTCATCTATTTTTTAAATTCTTAATTACTTTCCTGATGTGAAAGTGAATGTCTTTGTAAACACTCCCGAGCATTGTGTGAGAAATTTGTGGCCTATTAAGTCATGCCAATCCATTTTAAAAAAAGCATTTTAACAGGCGTTTGTTAATTAAGCACAGACCCTCACTATGATATGGGCACAACGTTGTGAAACGATTCCACACTTCCAGTTTGTTCATAATGAGACATAGGCAGACAAATGAAATACACTTATAGTGAGTTCCTCCCCACCCACAGGGCCCCCAGCTGAAAGTCCAGTTCGTGCACCCAAACCCTAAGCACACAGGTTCAGATCGAGTGTTCCCTCAGTTAATCCATCAGGGGCTCCCAGATGTCTCTTGGGCGAGACGAGGCTGGCAGGAGTTCTGCTTAGTTCATTAACTGATTCTTACAATAAATAAGTTCTGCTAGCAATTCCTTAAATTTGTGGGCCTGCCCTCTGCCCCATCTGAACGCCACCCTCCGTTTGGCTGGCAAAAGACCCATTGCTACAAATTTTCTGTATGATGTTTGCATTTCAGCCGTGTAGCCCAGAAGTGTCAGTAGGGAGGACATGGCAGGAGGGGTGTCTATCATTTGGGACAGAGCAGCGATCACCTCACGCCAATACCCATGAACTTTGCAACACTGCCATGCAAGGTGTAAGAAGCCTGCCCCCGCTTGATGACATCTCTCACATAGGTCGTCAGTTCTCAATTTGTATTTGTAGAGCCACGTGGGTGTATAGAAAATTTGATGCAAGTATTTGAAGTGTATGATTCGTAAGCGACTGCTTGCTGTAATAGCTTCCGTCTGGATGCAGCAATATGTCCACTGCCTGTCCGTCAAGGGCAGCTCCAGGTCATGATACCACGCCTCCCTGACACTGTGTTTCGGCTTTGTCCTCTCGAGCAGTGCGGCCCAGTATATGCTGGAAACCGTGTGCTCCGGTCCAGCCATTTTGAATAGGGTGTGTAGTGTTTATAGAGTTGGGGGTTCCTGAGGGAATCCCGGGACATTGGCCCTAAGTTTGTGTTTCAGTCTTATTTAAAGAAATATCTCCAATGGAGTGACATTATCCCCAGTCAATAACTCCTGCCTTTCCCCGAACGCACCCCCTGGTAAAGGTCGCCCTAGCAGATTAGGGCTCTCCTACGGCACACATGAGGCATACAGCCTCATGTGTGACTTTCGCACACGAGAGGTACAGGAGAGGCACAAGTGAGGAGTACAGTGTTGGTTTGCCCACTAATTAAGCTAGGTGCTCCCAGGCTTCGTTAGTGCAGGTTACTGTGTGATAGGCTACTCCAGGGGTGCACGTTCCCAGAAAGGAGTTCGTGGGCATAGGAGTCATATATCCCTGCTCGATGGCCAGGTGTGGCATAAAGGGTGGCGGATGGAGCCAATATATTGTGTAGTGGGCTTGAGCAGCCAGAAAATATAGCTCCATATATGGGGCCTCAAAACCCCCACTGAGGAATGCTTGCGTCATGGTCCGCCATCCCACTCGGGGTTGTTTCTCACCCCATGCTAGTCTGATGAGTAATGATAGGAGGGTGTCGAAGAAGGGGCATCCTGGGTTATAGGCTATATTAATGAATAGATGCAATAATTTAGGTAATAGGACCATTTTCATCAAGGCCACTCTGCCAGCCATTGAGAATGGTATCATGATCTATCGAGACACCCAGTTAGTGATGGTTTCAATAGCAGTGCCATACTTTGCGCGAAGCGTTTCTTCTTTATTTCTTGTTATTGTCACGCCTAGATATTTTATTTCCATTTCACACAATTTCAATGGGAACTGAACAGTGCTGGGCGTGAGCAGGAAAATCTGCGATTTTCTCCAGTTGATCCCTATCCCGGAGAGGGAACCAAATTTGATGAACTCGCTTAGGATCGGTTTGAGGCTAATCTGTGGGTCCCGTAAATAAAGGGTGACATAGTAGGCATGTAATGATATTAGTATCTGACGTGAGGAGTATGGTATAGCATGCTCTCTATGATGTTGCTGTGTCTTGGCCGCGAGGGGTTCGATGGCGAGAGCAAAATGCAATGGGGACAGAGGGTAGCCCTGGCGTGTGCCTCGCATAATGGGGGTTGGATTGGAGTGTAGACCATTAATCTGTATAATGGCCTCAGGCCGGGCCTACAGCAGCTTTTTCCATGCCAGGAATGGCTGAAGAAGGCCCATTCTACCCAATATTATGAACATGTAATCCCATTCCAGGGAATCAAAGGCTTTAATGGCATCTAAGCAGATACCTGCTGTGCTGACCTCCGGGTCAATGTCGCGTAGTAATGCAAATGTTGTGCGCATATTATGGGAGGTGGCCCTGCCAGGTATGAAACCTACCTGGTCTGGGAGGACCAGGCCCTCCATAAGCAATGTCAACCTATTTGCGATGACTTTAGCTAGGATCTTGGTGTCACAGTTGATGAGCGACAGGGGTCTGTAGGCCTCAAAGCTGCTGGCCTTTCTGCCCGGTTTGAGCAGGGATATGACCATGGCTTGCTGCAATGTCATGGGAAGAGTCCCAATCTCTCTGGGCTCCTTGAAGACCTGCTCAAGGAAGGGGGCTAGCTCATTTATGTAACATTTATAAAAGTCCACCGAGAGCCCATCGGGTCCTGGGGCCTTGCCGGAACGCAGGCCCATTATTGCGGCCCGGATTTCATCCTCCGCTATATAGGCAGACAGAAACTCTCTGCGAGAGTCGTTGGCCCACCCAAGAGCAGTGTCCTTTAAGTTGGACCCTATGTCAGGAGGGACTTTTCTATGCTTGTGAGTTTTGCATAGTAGGCAGTCAAAATATTAAGGATCTCCTGCGATTCGATATGCCTAATGCCTTCCTCGTCTATTATTTCCAAAATCTGATTAGCGAATCTGGGGGGTCTGGTTGCCTCGGACAGAGTTCTGCTGGGACACTCACCTTCGCCAAATGTCCTGGCCACATGACATTTAGATTGGAATTTAGATTCACGTTCCACCTCATTGGAATATTCAATTAGTAGTTCTTTAAGCTGAACCCTTCTCTGTGGGCTAGGGGCGGAAGTTAGGAGCTCCTCTGTTTTTTTGACGTCTCTTTCTAGTCTATTTAGTGTTCCCCTGATGGAACGTAGGATCCCTCTGCTTTTGGCTATACATATCCCCCGAATGGTGACTTTGAAGCTTTCCCATACACATGCAAGTGTTGAGATACTGTTTTTATTGCGAGGGAAGAATTCAAGAATTTCCTGACGTATTTCTTCACAGAAGGCTCTATCTAGCAAGGTTGTGGGCTGGAGTCGCCAGGAACGATATGGGGATTCATTGTCCGGCGTGTATAGTCTCATGAGCACGGGGGAATGGTCAAGGGAGGTTTGCGCCAAGTGCGTCACAGCCTGGATCCAAGTGTTTAGTCCCTTCAACAGCAACCATAGGTCTATACAGGACCAGCTGGAGTGCATGCTAGAATAGAAGGTGCCCTCCCTTCATGATGGATGGAGGGACCTCCAGGCGTCAAAGAGCTGGTGATCTGTCGTGATGCCCGTGAGGTGTTTGGTTGCCTGCGGATGTGAGGATGAGGTGCCATGTGAGCGAACAGCAAGAGAGTCTAGTGCTAAGTTGAAATCAGCTCCCCATATAATAAAAGTGGAGCCTATTGATAATATGTGACCCCATACCTTGTCAAAGTAGCTGGTATCATCAATGTTGGGGCGAAGCAACTAACCAGGGTTACTGTGTGTCCCGCTAATCTGCCCCACATCATGATGAATCTGCCCTGTGTATCTTGTAGTGTCCCTAGCGGGCAGTATCTTACGCTAGCTTTGATAAGAATTGCTGTGCCTCTAGCATATGTTGAGTAGGAGGAGAAGCAGCTGTGTGCTGCCCATTTCTTTTCAAAGGTGGGTGCTGCTTTAGGGTCCAAGTGTGTTTCCAGCAACATAGCCACCTGCACTTGGTGTCTGTCTAAGTATCCTAGGATCTGCCTGTGTTTGCGAGGGACTCGGAGTCCTCGCATGTTCCATGTCAGGAAGGTGTAGCTGTGGGTCTTGTCTGCTCTTGGCTCCGCTATATCTGTCTTGTCCTCTCTGGAACCGGAGGGGTCAGTGTGTTCTGCCATGGTGAGTTTGTATGGATCGTTCTCTATCCTTTCGTAATTGTATGTGCTCAGTATTAATCTGTGCAGCGCCGCCATGTGTAACAAAAGTAAGCCCGCACCCCCACCCACACCTGCGGCCCAAACCTGTAGGTAAATAGTATCCCTCCCAAACCCCCCATTTTTTGTTCTGCCTGTTGTGTTGTGCAAGGATGGATGTTGGCACCTCCAGGAGAATAGACTCATTAACGACAATTTAGTAACATGCAAGAGGTGTGTCTTATACAAAACTAAGACTGGTAAAAGCAGTATACTAACGTATGAGTCAATTAGTAACATAACTTCAACATAGTACATCATTCAGGGAATTCCCACTGGGGTAATGCACCAAAGAGGCCGTCAGCGCACCTCGCAGGAGCGAAGTGTCCAGGAAGTCATTATTGCTTGGCGATTTCATTAGTCCCGGCAGTACCACCCATGCAGGCTACATCAGGGTCCGTGTGTGGCCATTCCCGCCAGGGGCGGCGCATATTTTCAAACCGATTAGCAATGAAATAGGGAATGCATAGTCTTACCAGTGATGCAGGTGACCAATTCCATAAAATGACCTGGCCTTAGTCTTCTTCAGGAGCAGGTGACGTCCGTCGGGTGCCGGGATCACCATCCCCAAATTATGGGTGACCGTCTCTCAACAGTTTTTAGGAAATCTTAAGCTTGCTGCGGGGTGCTAAAGATGTGTGTCATCCCACGGTAGGGGATTCGCAGTCTGGGAGGATAGAGCATCGAGTATTGTATGTTGGTTTGCTGGAGTTTCTGCTTGACCGGTAGGAACTTCCTGCTCGCTTCTTGTACTGCCATGCTGAAGTCTGGGTAGATCGAGCGTTTGTTCCCTTCGTAAACCAGTTCTTGCTTTTCCCTTGCTAGTCTCAGAACCGTGTTACGGTCCTTGTAATTGAGTAACCGTGCCAGTATGGGCCGGGGAGGCGCGCCCGGTGGCGGTCTGGCTGCAAGTCAGCGATGGGCTCTCTCCACCACTAGAACTCTGGAGAGTGCCAAAGATCCCAAGCAGCAGTCATTCTACATAGTCTTCCATGCGGCCAGTTGCTGTAGACTCCGGGATCCCCACTATACGCATGTTGTTCCTGCGTGAATGCGCCTCCAAGTCTTCATTCTTTGCAGCAATAGTTTTTAACAGTTTATCAATCTCTTGGAGTCGTTCACGGCTCTCAGAGGTAGGTGCTTCGAGGGTGGATATGCGCTGTTTCATTTCGGTAATGCGGCCATCATGCTTCTCCAACCTTTGTGTGATGTAGTCCAAGCGCATATTCATGGTGTCCATTTTGGACTCGATGGAATTGAGGCTTTGGCACATCATGAGGAGGAGTTCTTTTAGATCTGTATCTTGTGGGGTAGTTGATGCTGTGCTTTCCTCTTCCCGGCATGAGTCTGTGTCTTCAGAGGTATTGGTAGTGTTTTTCCAGGCCGGGAATTGGAGTTTGGCCTGTTTGCCATCCTCGACCCATGATTCTCCCCTCTGCGTGGTATGGGCGGGCGCTGTATGCCTCTCAGGAAGATCAGGATGCAGCGGCTAGCTCCGCTTGTCCCTCAGGGTGTGCAGATCCCACTCAGGTCAACAGGCGCCAGTTTGTGCCCTCAGGCGGTTATAAAGGCCTGTTTGTGCCTTCGTGCAGTTATTTAGGCAAGCCTTGGCTCTGCCACGTCCCAACTCTTCACCCTCCGCCCTGATTTTTGTGTCGGTGAAGAGGGCCCAGGCCCACGAGAAGCAGTGTGTCTTGCTTGGATTTTGCAGGTAATGTCCATTTCAGCCTGTCTTACCGAGTATTACAAGGCAGCAAGGCCGCTCTGCGTCCCAGGATCAAGGCCTCACCATTCCACATGCCACCTCCCGGCACTGTACAGGTCGCACAGGTCTATCAGCGCCCTTCTAGCAGCGCGTCTCAGCAGGGTTCTCCTCTCGATCCCTTCAGGCCCAGGTGAGTGTGTGAATGGGGATCCGGGAGCCAGCCACATCAGCAATCTCACGACTCACATCAGGGTGGCCCATCACCTCAGCCGAGGCCCAAGGTCACTCGGGGGAAGCAGCGCGGGCTCAGCCCGGCACAGCCTTAGCGTCGGCACAGGCCTACCACAGCTGGTCCCGATCTCACTCAGCAGGCGACCCTCTCCCCATAGGGTAGCTCCGCATTGGGCAGCTCCTGGTTCCTGGCAGCGGCGGCGGCCGGGGTCTCTCCGTGGCAATTCCAGACGGCAGGGCCAGGCGATGCAGACCCGGCTAGCTCAATCCCATCACCGCAATCTTGAACAGCCGTAGGGCGCAAAATAGGGATGCGCTGCGTGGGATTACTTAGACGGTGTCAGCGAGTCCGCACTCGTCCCATCAGCTCCCCGGTGAGTCGCATTGGGCATAACATGTTTAAAGGCAGTTTTCGCCACTTTAGGAATGAGGATTCAAGCGGATTATGGTCCCGGGCTAACAGAGCCTCACGGGAGTGCAGCCATTTTGTTCTCCGGCTCTCTAGCGCCCCCAAGTCATGCCAATCCATGTAAAAAATGTGTGACATGTTGTGGCACATGGGAAGAAGAAAAAATGTGGTGTAAAAACAATCGCGTGCAGTATAGTTCATCATGGTTATAGATGGTACAGTGGTCATTACTGAGAACAAAACATATGTTTTGACAAGGGTTCAAACCCCACCAGGAGAAATTTGTTTTTATAATATTTCCCTTAATTATTCTATTTTACCGAAATTAAAGATGTCCCTTTGTAAATCCACCCCCCCCCCCCAGGAGTGTCTGGTGAGATTTGTGGCCTTTTTAGTCTAGCCAGTGCACGTCAGATATTTTTGACATGCTGTGGCATGTGGAAGGGGGCAAGGTTTGCTATGAAAGAAATCCCTTAATTTGTGGAATGAGACTTTGGGGATGGTTGTGAAAGATAAAGAAATGCATTGGGCAAGTGCCAGAGTGAAAGAAAGTAAGGGCTATTTGTTTATGGAGTATGAAAAGCAAGTGTGGATTTGTGGCATGTAAAAGCAAATCACCATGGAAATAGAAGACGGACCAGACACTCTTTCTATGACAAAAATGCCTCAAGCAGCAAAAAATTCCAGTGATACAGATGGCACAGTGTTTCCTAACAAGGGTAATGAGTGCTTTTTGACAAGGGTTCAAACCCCAGCTAGGAAACATCGATTTTTATATTCTTTTCCATTTTTTTTCTAATTTACACAAATGAAAGCTGTCCTTTGTAAATCAACCCCGTAGTAGTGTATGGGAGATTTGGGGTCTCTTTAGTCAAGCCAATGCATTTCAGGCATTGGTGACATACTGTGGCATGTGGAAAGGGGCCAAGGTTTGCTATGAAAGATATCCCTTATTTTGTGGAATGAGAATTTTGGGATGATTGTGTAAGAAAAAGAAATGTATGGGGCAAGTGCCAGAGTGAAAGAAAGGAAGGGCTATTTGTGTTTAAAATATGAAAATCAAGAGTGGATTTGTGGCATGTAAAAGCAAAACAACATGGAAATAGAAGAAGGACCAGCACACTCTTTCCATGACAAAAAGGCTATGGGCAGCAAACCAATTCAGCAGAAAAGATGGTACAGTGGTAGCTAACATGGGCTTTATTGCTTTTTGATCAGGGTTCAAACCCCAGCTGGGGAAAATCGATTTTTATATTCTTTTCCATTTTTTTTCTAATTTAAACAAATGAAAGCTGTCCCTTTGTAAATCACCCCCTAGCAGTGTATGGGAGATTTGGGGCCTCTTTAGTCAAGCCAATGCATGTCAGACCTTGGTGACATGCTGTGGCATGTGGAAAGGGGGCAAGGTTTGCTAAGAAAGAAATCCCTTATTTAGTGGAATGAGAATTTGAGGGTAAGAAAATGAAATGCATGGGGCAAGTGGCAGAGTGAAAGAAAGGAAGGGCTATTCGTATATAAAGCATGGAAATCAAGAGTGGATTTCTGGCATGTAAATCCAAACACCATGAAAATAGAAGAAGGACCAGCACAATTTCCTCATGACAAAAAGGCCTTGGGCTAAGGAAAAGTCCACCAAAACAGATGGTACAGTGGCAGTTCACTGGGGCTATTAGTGTGTTTTGACCAGGGTTCAAACCCCAGCTGGGGAAAATCGATTTGTTTATTTTTTTACATTTTGTTTCTAATTTCCACAAATGAAAGCTGTGCCTTTGTAAATCACCCCCAGCAGGCATTGATGGCATGCTGTGGCCTGTGAAGGGGGGCAAGGTTTGCTATGAAAGAAATCCCTTATTTAGTGGAATGAGAATTTGGGGATGATTGTGTAAGAAAAAGAAATGCATGGGGCAAGTGGCAGAGTGAAAGAAAGGAAGGGCTATTTGTATATAAAGCATGGAAACCAAGAGTGGATGTGTTTCATGTAAAAGCAAAACAACATGGAAATAAAAGTAGGACAGCACCCTTTTTCTATGACAAAAACATTTTTGGGGAAGAATTTTATAAGCAGAGCACATGGTATAGTGGTAGATAACAGTGGCTATGTGTACCTTTTGACAAGGGTTCAAACCACACCTTGGGACATTTTTTTGATATTGTTTTTTTTATTTATTATGTATTTATTTATTTTAGTAGAGTGAAAGATAGTCCTTTGGAAATCATTAACTGACATTATCTCCAGTTAATCATGAAAGAGAATGTAAAAAATCTGTGGCACATGTCACATGAACTGTGGCATATGCCACATGACAGAGTGACACGTGTCACATGCCAGGAATGGGCTCCAACCCTTACTGCTGGGCAGCCTGCCGAGGGCCAACTGGTGCCCCTGGAGGAGGGTATCAGCATGGTTGCTTGCCTTGATGGGGGTCAGAGGTTATGCGGCCGATGGGAGGAGGTATTGTATTTGTGGTGTCCGCATTGCTTTGTGGACACACTGTCCTCGCGGCACGCGTCGCACACTTGCAGCTGTAGGCAGCATTGGTGCTTTAGGTGGTGAGTCTGGGGCCCGTTGGGGCAATTTCATTAGCCTCCTAGGTGATGTCGACATGCTCAGGTGGTGATACTGGGCTGATCCGGTGCATTTGGGCACAGTTGATAGTCGGTGAGGCCTACTTTCCCCCCTTAAACGGCCCGCCCGTATGCCCGCGAGTTCCCACTGTTGTGGTGCAGGGGGGGGGGTAATCCCATTTCTTACTGCTGACGTCTGTACACAGGGCCTCTGTTCGGTTGTGGCACTGGCTTGCACAGTCCGGAGTTGAGTCGAATCTTGCTTCCGTTTCCTCCAGCCTGGGAAGCTCCCAAATGAGATGCATAACCGGGTGAAAAGCTGACCCCTACTAAAATATACAATTACCTGCAACAGGGGACAAGACAGCGAGAGAAAAATAACGTCAGGGGTCGAAGTTCAAGTTCCTTGCTCAGCGATGGACTTCCTGTTAATCAGACAGATTGCCACATGCTCTGGGACGTTAAACAGACCTGCAGCATTGGCACAAGCAGAATGTCATTGTGAAGTTCGCACGCACTTTTCTAAAGTATGGGCAGAAATGTATAGCTTCTAAATTACAAAAGTAGCTCCAATTAGCTCCACTAAGGCGTTGCATGAACAGGAACATTGCCAAGTTGCATTTGCTCCCGTATCATGATTTTCTGGTAATTAATGTTCATGTTTTTTTGAAGGAACACATGCTTAACAAAAAGAAATCCAATTTGGGAGAGCAAATACAGGATGATGATTAACTGTTCCCTGGAGGCGACCATCCTTCTGTCGGTAGCCAGTCACAGAGGGTCACTAATAGTGCACTGCCCAATTAATATTCATTAAGCGCCTCATCCTGCAACCACCTGAGACAGTAGAGTTTGCCATGCAATCTGTTAGTTTCAATGAAAGTCTTTTAGTACATCAAGCCCAGTGTGTGCAGCCGCACATTGCGAATAGAGGGTTCAAAAGATCCTGGTCCTAGCTGAAGGGAAGGCATGCTACAGGCTCTTACCCTTCCAGTTCTGTGGCTTCCTTACAGATAATAGGGACTGACGATGTGGAACCTGCAGATGGTGTCTTGGCTCTGGTGAATGAAGCCTGCGCACAGTGTGGGAGTTCCTTCTACCCTTTGGATGTTGTTAAAGCATGGGTTGTTTTGGTGGGGCATAATGGGGAGAGCTGTCAACTTTGGTCCTGGGGACCTGGGTTCAAGCCTCAGGATAGGTTCCATAGAGCATATTTGGATATTGTTGATTGTGGGGGACTTCGGAGTGGTACTTTTGCGCTTTTATCATTGGGTGAGTTTGGCCCATTGGTCCTACTCCTGTCTGCCTGGGTCGTCTTGGGGTACGCCTGGTTTGGCATTGTATGAGGGAGCAGAAAGCAGCACCCAAGTACCAATACCAAGCAGCCATTGGGGGTAGTAATTGTCCTCGGGGTTCACACCTCTGACAGTGCAGCTTGAAGGAGCTAGGCACCCAGCGCAGCACTGCTGCTTAGGGTATTACAGTGGTGATGAGAGAGTCCAGTAGGCCCATTGGGTGTGTGAGGTAAAACCCCAGGCAGCTCAGATCTTGCCTGCCTCGCGCCACCAGAAATACATTCCTTCCCCGCACACACGTCACGCTTTGTTTTAATTGCTGCGGCCACCACCCCCATGTTTTTCATAGGCATCACCAGTGGGAAGATTGTGATGCCTGTTGGGGTGTGTGTGTGGGGTCTCACAGCAATTGCAGCAGTACCACCATTCACTGTGTTTGATGTAACGTTAAAGAGACTCACTACAGTCCTTTCATAAACTCATTAGTTCAGAATGGTAGCATTTTCAGTATGCTATGCAACAAAGCCATAATTTGGGCTTAGTTACCTTATGCAACTAACAAGCATTGACAAAGCCAATTGTACTGGCTTGTAAGTGTAAGGTTAATTTTGTAGTATATACCTGGACAATACTCTTACAATGAAGCCATACATTGTTGCTTATGTACCTTATGTAACTAACAACCATTGACAAAGTCAATAGTCCTGACTTGCTGTAGGTGTAAGGTTAAGTGTTGAGTATATATATGGATACAAGGGCAGAAGAGGCAGAACTATGCGGCACACTAGGCAAAGCAAAGTTTTTAGGCTAAAATGTTTTTATCCAATGCCGAAGAGAGAGCCTCAAGTGTTTGGGCCAGAATCATTAGGCCACCTGGTGGCATGACAAAGTACTTTTAAACGTGCAGATGGCACATTGGAAAAAAGGGTGCATGCGAAATATTCCTTAAGGTCTACTTTGTGCCAGTCAAATAGACGAGCATGCTTGTTTTAATCAATACTTTGTCAGTTAGAAGGGATGATTTGTCTAATTCAGATAATCCCCCTGACAATTATTCTTCAACTTGTAATTTGTTCAGGTCCAGCTTGTCTAAGTTGGGTGGGGGCGAGTTACCCAATAGCTGTTATGTAGCATTGACAGTTCGGATGGCTCATGGAGCAAGGGATGCTTGGCCTGATCGCATGGACAGGTGATCTCTTTGCGGGCTTAGCCTTGCATGCTACCCTGCATTTGGTTTAACTGACTAGGGTGATGCAATGAAATTGTTGCAGGCATACGCTGAAAGATGGGGTTTTCTATACTATGCAAGACTATAAACTTAACCTGGTTTAGTAATCATGCCAAGGAGTGGCTGTGTGACTCTCTGGTGCTGGAGATGGTTAGTTTGTTGGCATGTCTTTCGGGATGTTTGTTGCAAGCCCACACATTTTCAGGTACTGGCAAGAGCACTGCAGAGTTTGATAGTAAAAGTGGAGCTGAACCTATCTGTTAGTGTGTCAATTCTGTTAAAGCCAAGGAGTATTACAAGGTGTGTGAAACTGGTGCTTAGGAAACCCAGATAAAGCATGGGCCGATTTGTTGTCAGTAGGTCCACAGCACTCCACAAGCCTGCCCCTAGCACTGGTTTTCAATTTACCCCAGTTTTAATACGAGGATATTAAAAAGTCACATTGTCATTTCCTCAAATGCGCCAATAAACTCCTGGTGGGGCATCACTGGCCTCTCTCAGAGGGCATCAAGCAGAAACCCTCCAGGGTTGTGATAGATGAAGAGCATTATAGCTCAATATTCAAATACAAGAGAAATGTTATTCAGCGGAGGTCTTGACCACAAGTATTTTAAGGTGTCCTTATGTCAAATGAAGGTGTAAGTAAAATTATGACAATTGCCTAGGATCACACAATTTAGTCAAGCAGGGTATAGGGGCATCCATTACTTAAGGCCATCCCATCAGAAATTGTGGGGTCATGTATAATGGTGGGGACAGGCACCCACAAAAAACGGTATTGGGCTATATTGACATGCTTCCTCAACCCTTAGCAGCAAGACTCTGCCAACAGCAGCATGCGCATTTGGGGGTTTGCTTGAGCCACAGGCAAGGGTGTCAAGTGAGCAGAACGTTTTACCTAGGCCATGCATATTAGGCAGAGGGGTGCTAGAGGATCCACATAAGGGTGGACTGCACCAAAACATGAAACTGCAACTGTAAGATTCCGACATAATGTCCCTGCACATCTCATATTGCTTATAGTGAAACGGCCTTCAAGGATGGTCAGTTAAACAGCACAGGATTCATCTGCAAGTGGAAATCCCTTTAAGGAGTTAATTGACAGATTGAATTATACAGACATGCATTTTGCAAAGCCGCTTGGGTATAAGCACCAGACGCTGGGCAGGCAGGGAGCTTGGTGAGGACGGCACAAACGTATAACAGTTGGTGGTGGCCACTCTAACAAGACATTTTCACACTCTTCCTAATGGAAGTCTCTATGTGGGAAATGGTGAGTGGTGCATGCCATTAGTGCAAAGGATATGAGGGTTAAAGAGCATTCCAGGGTCCCCATGGCTCTGACAAATGACCACTGCACAGGAGGTTAAAAGGTATTATGAAGGGCATAGGGGGATGGAACTGGCAATGCATGAATGTCAGCGTAGGCTTAGTAGAAGGTTGCATAGCACCAATCAGTAGGGTACTAGGAGGCAAACCAGTAAACAGGTGGGCCTTTGATTCTTGTGGAGGGAAATTATTCCGGGGATGGTTACAGCCCAGCTAGGCTCTGCTGTTCCCACCATGGATTTACTACAAAGTTCATGGACGGGGAGCTTATTAGCTATCACAGCTGAAGTGTATCACAAATCGAAGGGTACGCGTGATTGCTGAGGGCCCATGGATGCTTGTCAGGGTAGTCATGACAGTCCAGATCACATCACAGAGGGGAAGACAAGGCCATGCCCCCAGACAGAATATTTCAATACCTGGAATGGGTGCTTGTGATCTCATTCCAATATGCAGTCAGAAACTGAAAATTATAGAAATACCTGTGAAAGTACGGGGCCCACCCAGCAGGGAAGAAAGGAAGAGATTTAGCACAATTCGATTTTTACACAGCCAAAACAAATTAAGGTATTCACTGGCAGTTAAGCAATAGACATAAATTTCCTGAAACCAGATTTGACCCCATTAAGGTGTTCACCACACTTTAACAATAAAAATGTCTGTTCAAATGTCCGGTCAAATTCAGCTAAGTAGGTGCACTTGGTAACCAAGGGCATGTTACAGGTTGCTTCAGTTAAGCCAAAAATGATCCACCCATAGCCAAGGTAGCTTGGCAGGTTGTGGAAGCTGTCATCTAACAAGGTGCTGTAGTTCCAAAAGTTGGGGAAACAATGGGGTAGATCACAAAAGGCTACAAAGTATTAAAGAACATTTGGCATTCCCATTATTCAAGAAAGGGCAGGTATCTGTACATAATGTTCTCCTCCTGTCCCCACCCTCTTGTTTGCTCCCTGGTACACATTAGCAGAAGTTGGGAAGAGGACGACTTACGCTAGGGTGGGGACATCAACATGGCGACACAGTATCTAAATATCACAGTCAGACGGTGAGGGGCTGGCATGCAATATGGACATGAAATAAAGCAGAATACAGGGGGTGCAGGTGCAATGCCACAGGCGTTACATGTGCCCATACACAGGTAGAAGGGTACAGTGCCAGGAACCTGCAAACAGAGTGGGTTTTAAATAGGTGTGGTTGCTTAAGTTTGTCATTCCAAAAAAGTGTGTGAGGTGACTCCAATGGGGTGGAGAAAGAAGGGTTCAGAGCAGCAATGCTGACAATCACCAGAACACAGTGTGCATTCAAATTTAGAAGCAGCAGGCAATTTCCCACTTCCTGGTGCTGCACACGGTTATCAGTCTGAACCCCTATGTTTGGAAATAACCAGGTGGGGGGTAAACAAGGGCTTAGTCAATTCTAAATGCAAGGCACACATTGCATTCAGTGCACAAGGAATTAAATCAGACAGAACTATGGTTACGTGTGGAGAAGTAGTTTTGCTTTCCCTATGGGGTAAGAATTCCTGCCGGTGCTGCACGCCATATAGGTGGAGTTCAGCTGCAGAGATATGGGTATGGTGTTGGCCACAAACAACAACTTGTTGACAAATATTCTGTTGGCCTTGGAGACGAACTCCACTATGCTTACAAGTGTATCCTGGAATCATGGACAGGGCGGTGGGGTAAATACACTACTCGACAACATCTAACAAGAAAGCCCGTATTGGCAAAAAGGGTACCATAGGGTTAACCCTGAACTGTGTTTAAAGTAGAGTACAGTTGTTCCCAAATTCGGGGAGTCCTTCGTACCTGCCTACTGATAGGTAATTAAAGCTGTGGTCAAAACAGAGAACAGTAGTTCCTAATTTAAGTGGAGGCCATCGAACATGCCTACAGAAGGGTAAATAAGCTGAGTATAAGCCCACCAAGCAGGAGGGCTTGGTTCAGCTCTAATTCTAAATGAAATAAAATAAGAAGGGCTTGGTAAAGAAGGCATGGTCTCTTTAGTGCAAACAGCACATGGTTCCCCCTTTAGGGGCAGGGAACACCTGCAGAGGTAGATGGGAATTGTCCAAGCTATAAGAACTGGTAACCTGTCAGAGGTAGATGTGGATTGTCCGAGTGAGAATGACTGGTAACCGCATGTTGCAGGAGGTTATGGAGCCTGTCATGGTAGGGGGGGATCCTAATATGATGGAGGCCACATCCATGGCTTTGGCGGAGTTACAGGATGATCCGGAGGCTGATTGGTACGAGGGGTACCCTTTCAGGAGCACAATAGGGGTGCATTATGCCAAAATCCAAGGAGTCTTTACGGCAGAACCCTGATTGAAAACGACAACGTGCTGCTAGTCCTTTGGGCGGATGTAAGCCTGAGCAACCGGGGGCTTGCCTGGATACGCTCCGCCCCTAAAAAGGCATGAATAAAAGTGATGGACAAGGGGTCCATGGTATGTAACGGGGATAACCCCCACATAAATGGTAGCACCAATTGGGTTGGCTACTGTGCAGTTTGGCTCATCAGGTGGGCAGGGCAGCTTAGGTTAGGCTCTGCTGCCTGCCCTTGGATCGCCCATAAGCTATCCCACCAAGTTGCCATACTCCTTGTATGTAATAAACCTGCAGCAAACTGTTTTTCCAACAAAACTTGTGTGGACTGTTTATTTTGCACAGCGCGACTATTATTGCTAAGCGGGGGGTTGCTGATATCGGCACTATGCCCGGTGGAATAAAAGAGCTGCCTGCCCCCCTGTGCAGCACTGTCAGCAGCCCAACACTAAGACGTCAAGCACCTGAACGGTCCACGCTCTCTGTCCCTTTTTTATGGATGATTGTATCTCAGGGCACGTGCAGTGCTCTCCCTTCCACGTCAGTGCTTTGGAGCTAACCTTGAAGAGTATCCGTGTTACGTCATGTATCGTTATACGGTAGGATCGCCACTCCAGATAGAAGGGCACCAGCACACCATTAACAGAAGCCTCCTCTGACGTGTTGGAAATGGCTGGATAGCAGCAAACCTTCCCGGAACTTTATAAGGTTCCGTCTGCTCTATTACACCTTGCCTATCTCCAGCGAGTACATCCGCAGAGGCACAGGGACTGGACTGTGCCATTATTACCACAGCAGATGCTCATTTTTTCAGCTATTATTTGTGAAAATAAACCCTCTATATCTGAGGCTGAGGGCTCTAGTAAAAAAGAGCCACCATTTCCTGTCACTGTGTCACTTCCTGTAAGTAGAGGTGGCTCGGCGGACTGAAGAGGGTACCTGCAGGTGCATGGCAGAGAAGTAGAGCATGAAGGGATGGACAGTGGAGCAAAGACTTCATGCTAAGAAGGTTCCATGAAAAACCTAAGAACTTAAACCTTGAAGTTAGAACCACTGCTTTGGAACAATCTTTACCTCAGTCCTCCTGAAGAGCCCTCCACTGCTGACAGCTTGTGTGTATTTATTTGTATCTCCCAGAAAATGTAAAGGACAAATCTTGTTTGCCAAACAATGGAACACCGGCCATGAGTTGGAAACCAGGGACCTTTGTTTATTAGTGTGCACCCAGGAATGGGATGTGAGAGGAGCAAAAACACACTGAAGAAACACATTTTATGTGGCAGATCACTGGCAGCAAAACCCATCGGTTTCATGATATTGTGACCATGCAGGAAAACATGACTGTGAAGGGAGGGACAGAGTGAGGTGGCATGCCTGAAGAGCAGTTGTGTGGTGATGCGATGGTCATAAGGCAGCCCCCACAGAGGTAGATACTGGGAAAACCCTAAAGAAATGGTGTCCAATAGAAGTCAGAAAATGAAGCAGTCACTCACTTAAGCAGTCACAAGATGACGGAATGAACTGTCAGGGTCGCATGTTTGAAGTACTGGGAGGAAGTTCTCTTTCCTAACTCTATGTCAGACGCACTATCAATAAATTACATTGAACTTTGGCAGAAAACAATAGAACCATTACTTCTGCAGTCAAACACTGTACAAAACATCCATAACAAATGTACTGAAAAAAAACAACACATTATTACAAAATACTGAATTTTCCAGATCCATCTCAGAAGTTTGTCCAACAACAAGTACAATCAAGACCTTGATCTAAAATGGACCTGAATTGCAGGAAAGAAATTAAGAAAAACACTTATACGTGATGTAAACTATTTCGGGAAATAAATAAAAATGTTTTAATAGCAAATTTAAATTGATGTCTCCCCTTATCCATGAATACAGGTAACGACAAATTATGAGCACTACATTCAGCTAACAAACTAGCCAATGGAAGGATCTTCTGGTGCAATTTAAGAGAACATTAGCATATTGTGGTTCCACATGGTCCGAGTAGTTGAAAACCCCTCATCAACATCAGGAGCCGTAATACAGATAGGGTGCACTTTTCAAATTTGCGCCGCAGTGCACCTATAAATAGGTGCACTAAGAGCAACAGGGAAAGTGCACTCTGCTATGAAGAATGTGCTGCCCTCAGGGCAGCTGGGATCTTATGCTGCCCTAGGAGCAGCACATTCAAGTGAAATACAAAGCGGCTGCTTCAAACCACTTCATGCTTCACTGTGGAGGCGGCAATCCACCTGCATATTTCAGGGGGATTAGAGACCCCCTTACAGGTGGATGTAGTGAGTGACTGCATCAGCCTGCAAAAGGGTGTCTGAGGGGTCCATAGGGGGGACATTGACAGTGTGCCACCTTTTTGTGGCACACTTTCACTGCACCTCCTGACAGCTTCCTTGCATTAGCGCCTATATCCATAATATAGCGCAGAAGTAAAGAGATCTTGGGGCATATTATCAAGAAACGGCGTTAAAATTATCGCTGCTTTAGCGGCAGAAAACTGCCGCTAAAGCCGCGATAATGGCCTTGATAATATGCCCTTGAGAATTCCAATAGAAGCCCATGTTCTGGTGTCAACATGGGCTTCTATTGGAATTCTCAAGGGCATATTATCAAGCCCATTATCGCCGCTTTAGCAGCAGTTTTCTGAACTAGGTAATTTATTTGTTGTGTCAATTAATTTTTATTGATGATTTTTTGTGTTTTTAATATAATTATTTTTTAACATTTAATTTGTATTATTACAACAAGTGTTTATTTTACTTTTATATATTTTTAGCTGTTGGTTGTTGGGTTTGAAGGAGAGTAGAGTGATTAGTGTGTTTGATCACTAACATAGTTTTTCATATAAAGGTAAATTAATAAATGATTACTTGGTTATTTCAATAAACGTAATAATTATTTGTATTAATAAAATGTATGTTTTATTTAATAATATTTTGAACATCTAAAATTAATATTTTAGTGTTTCTAACACATATTTTTTATTTTGTTGATTTGCAAGAGCATGTGTTCAACGATTATTAATGTATTTATTTTTAATTTTGATTATTGGTGATTTATTTATCATATGATGTCAATAGGTATGTAATGAATATTATTTTCATGTAGAATAGTAGAATAGAAAATTGCTTGCCTCAATTCACAGTAGAAAATTTACCCTGAAGTGTCTAAGTTTGTATTAAGAATAGTAAATATAAACTTCCCCACTTACCCCATCTAAAGTCCAGCACTTGCCCTCATGGGGCTACGTTTGTAGCGGGAATAGCAAATGTAATCATTTCAAAATCAAAATTTCATATATTTTTTAACTTTGTCTATCAAATATTTACATTCAGATTTAACCTCTGATTGAGTCATTTTAATTTGATTTTATAAAATGCCTTATCCACAATATGACTTTTAATAATATTTATTTATGCATGTTTTAGTAAAGCTAGGGATAACCGCGCGGATAGAAACTGTTAGCCTCCTATGTGTGTTACAGATTTGCCAAAAGATATGGATAGGTCACCTCACCTACTAATTTTTGTGGCATACTTCATCATAGGTGGCATATCCACACCGAGGTAGGTGAAATACCACCTCGGGGACTCAACCATTGTCCAAGATTTCTTAATAAAATGGTACTGGATGGAAATATGCCATCTTAAAAAAAAGGAAGCAAGAAGATGCCTTCCCTCCCTATCCTTTGTTTCAGTCACATGCTGGGATGCCAGAACAGATTAAAAAGAATGCACTGTACTGTGTATCACACACATGGGAAATAGAGACACATAAATAAATAGATACCACACATGGAACATGTGAATTTGCACAAATGAGTACCACATATTGATGATTCATCTGATGTCTCGGAGGTCTTACAGGTAAACTAAACTTGATATGTAGTATTTGGGTGATCATTGTGGATAAATGGTGGTCTTCACATGTCACTGGGATGGCTACTTTACTTGATAGTCCTTTTGTTAACATAAGTCCATTATCTCTAGATTCTTCAGAGGTCAATCAGTTTGCCTCGACTATACTAGAACTCAATTTCTTTTCATGTCTTTGTTCAACATGTAGATCTCTTTAAAGTATCATTGACCACAGCCGGAAGAAGGGCCAATGCCTTTCTAATTCTATGGGAAGCAGGACTCAAAGAGGCCTACTCCTGTACACTGGAGAGAGATGTGCTCACTGCACAAATGCTGAGTAGTCGCTATTATATATATATTTTACCTTATTAGACTTCTATATGACAATGAAATCCAAACGTCTGAGTCACAAATAGTCAAGTGTTGCGAGAGGTGAGCTGTTGGAGCGATACTGAAGCACAGCTGTCAACTCTAAGATTAACTATATATTGTACCTAAACTTGAAAATATTCGCTAAAAAGATATCATTACTGCTCTAAGGTATTATGGGTATGCACTGCATCATTACACAAAGGGGCAGACAACAAGGGAGGTAAAATGAAGGCAGTAAGCTATCCTGAAGAATGCACAGGACCAATACTGGAGAGATTAGTTGGCTGGGTGGTGCAAGAGATGTCTCCCATCCAACGTAAGACATATCTGTGGCTGGTTCTTGACCATAGATTTCAACAGCTGACGTGCAAGCAATGTGGACAATCATTGTTCCATAGTACTTATCATATCCCTCCAGGTCTCCAACACAACACATGTTTGCTTAGTCATTTGAGCACAGGCTATACTCATACAAAACTGAATCATTGCATTTCTATAAAAGTCAACAATTTTAGTAACCTGCTTATTTCTTCTTCTGTCATGTAGTGATTTTGAATATGCTTTCCCAGGGAAACTGAACATATAGACAAGTTAGAAGCATCTTTCCATCATGAAAGTATCACCTCAAAAGCGAGAGGAAACAAAAAGGTCAAATAACCTAGGTTTAGGTAAGAGGCATTCGAAGTCAGGAGCCATAGTCCCAAAGAAAACATTTTGAATTGATAACTGAATATTACATTGAAAACTTTTCAACATTTAAACCATATTTCTTACCAAAATTGAAACACATAAGAACAATATTAGAGTGAATGAATTAAAGAACCTGTAGATGCAGAACAAGACCATCATAATGGAGAATAATTTGAAGTACATTTAGAATTAAATTCAAGGTTAATTACTGCCCTATTGTAAACAAAAAGTAGAGATTGTGTAATACGTACAGCTTTAGATGTTTTGAATATTTTCAGCCACTTTTTATCCCAAATGTGGCTAGGAAATGAGATCGAGAGGTCAGCTTCCCATAGGGATTCAGTAGAATTTTTGGGTCTTGTTGTAGTAGGGGGTAAGAGCATATTGTATAAATAAACAGCTTTGGGTATGGAATCGTGAGAAATATTATGTAATAGTGTCAAGGGTGTATGTGATAAAGTGTGAAAAGGGACATTTTTAATTGATAGAAAAGCTTGAAGAGCAGAAGATATTAGATTGTATTTTTGTATAAAGGATCTAGGTAAATTATATTGTGTTTGCAAATTTGGAAAAGGAATAACAGAGTTATGTTGTATAAATTGATGAACAAACATAATACCCTTCTCCCTCCAATGCTTAAAATAGAACAACTTGCGTTGAAATTTGATACATTTGTTATACCAAATAGAGGATACAAGGACACATTGATAACATCAAAACCAGTAGAAAATATGGTATGTATCAGATATTGGGAGTGTCTCAAATTAGGGTTTATAGAAATTAAAGTGCAATTGGACATATTCATTACATCAGTAAATGAGAAATCCTTCAATCAAGAATGTTCAAAAACAATCGATTCTGGTAAGGGGACATCCTGAAATCATATGTCAAAGCATAAAATTGTCAAATTAGAATTGCAGAATGATACAATTTAAAATCAGGAAAACGAACACCACATTTATTCTTTGGACATTTAAGTTTTGCTAAGGCAATACGTGAATGTTTGTTATTCAAGAGAAATTTGGTGAAAATAGAATTAATCGGAGAGAAATAGGAAGTAGGTATTTTAAAAGGAACTATGGACAAAATATAAAGAACATGTGGTACACTCATCATCTTAATGGTATCTAACATACCCCCACCAATATAGGTGTAAAGGAGACCATGATGAAATTAATATCTGGATTTTAAGTTTTAGAGTATAAAAAGTAACAAATTGTGTTTGAAATAGTAGAAGAAAACCAAATAACATGATACTTTATTTTAGAAGGGCACCAGTTAAAATTAGTGTCAGTAAACATGTATTGGTAACAGGAGGAATTTATTGGTAGAATTTCATTTTTGGAGAAATTTAGTTTATAACCAGAGACATTAGAATATAAGTTGATTTGCTGTAAAAAAGGATTTAATGAGGAGAGAGGGATAGACATATATATAAAAATATCATCAGCATAGGCTGATATCTTGGTTTCAAGAGAATTATGTTTAAAACCTGATATCAGTGTGTTACAGTGAATACGTTCAAGAAAAGGTTCTAGACAGAGAACAAAAGGCAAAGGGGAGAGGGGCAACCTTGTCTAGTACCTATATGTAAATGAAAGTAGGGGAAAAATGTCCATTAATAAAAATGCTGGCATGAGGATCAGAGTATAATAATTTTATAAAGGAAATTAAATTGAGGCCCAAACCAATGTAAAGTGGTAAACATAAATTGCCAATTAATGCGGTCAAAAGCCTTTTCTGCATCACGAGATAATGCCGCTTGGAGAGAATGATATTTCTTAACAAATGCAAGAATATTCGAAAACATCCTAGCATTATCTGCAGCAAGTCTACCCTTAACAAAACCAGATTGGTCAGATTTGACAAGTAAGGGAATTATATTCTCATGGCAGGATGCCAAAGTCTTTGCAAAAGTTTTACAATCACAATTAATTAGTGAGATAGGATGATAGTTTTTATGAATGGTATGATTTTTGTGTCATTTGGAAATAATAATCAATGCTTCTAGAAAAGAGCTAGTGGCCTTTGAATTGAATTGAATTGTTAAATTTCCAAAAAACAGTTTTAGAATTATGTAAAGATAAATCAAATGAAGATAAAAGAGTGGCATGGTCCGAAATAAAAATGGAGCCAATTTCTGAGGATTGAATGGAGGAAAGTAAAGGTTCAGTAACCAAAATATAATATATTCTATTTGATGAACATTTGGAAAAAACGTAAATTCACAGGTTTCAGGATTACATATTTTTCAGACGTCAAATAATGGACGAGTGGTAATGGAAGATTGAAATGCTTTATGGGATTGATAAGGATTGAATTTACATTCGGATTTCCTGTCAGTAAACACATCTAACCATTGATTGAAGTCTCCTGCTACAATAATGTTAGGATTATCAATGGATGCCAATTCTATTTTAATGCTGTTCCAAAAACCAGGATCAGGTTTAACAGGACCATAAATATCAATAAAAGATAAAGATATCTGTCTATTATGAATTTCAACCATAACCAATACCCACCATCCGTTAGTATCACATTGAGTTAATATAATCTGTGCATGTAACGACTTATGGAAACGGATGGCGACGCCACCTTTACAATTAATGGCAGGAGAATAAACAACCTGGCATACCCATTGCCGTTTAAACTTAAATGATTCAATATCAGAACAATGAGTTTCCTGCAAAAAAGCAAAATGTGAATTAACTTTGGTCAAATGAAAGAGTACCTTTTGCCTTTTGACAGGGTGTCCCGAACCACAAACTTTCCATGAGACAATGTTAAACATATGGGGGATTAGGAGGAGAGAGACAGGAACATGGATGACAAGCTGCAGAAATGGAAAAGGAGATAAAAAAGACACTACATATTAACAACTACATAACATTTGGGCAATACAAACATAATAACAGTCAAACAGAAAAAAGTACTCACCAAAGAAGAGGGTCAAATAATAGAGAGAGGAAATGGTAAAGGAATATAGAGATAAAGCAACAGTTCAAGCAAGAAAATATAGATCTGAAACAAAGCGCATGGGAAGTGAGCATGGGATGTGACAGCACCAAGAACAAGAATAGCAGCAGGAAGATATAAAATAGAATATATAAAAGACAGCTATCCATTTTGATGAGTACAAAAGAGTAGAAGTTAAGGACACATATAAGTAGACAGAATTTTCAAGAGTGCTGAAGAGTAGTATCCATTGAGTGAGATGAAATACTTTGGATGAATAATTTCAGTTTGACAGGATCTTCAAAAGATCATGTGATTCATTCACAGTAATTTACATAGGCACGGATGTAGAATGCCATAACAAATGCTCAATTGTCACATTTGAGTTCGTAGTGTAAGACATTATTTCTTCCTAGCATTAGTAGCATTGGAGAGGTCTTGGGATATATATTGTGGCCAGACCAGACAAGGCATCATTTTTCTTTTACTGCCCTCAAAACACATATCAGGTCTGTGAATTCTAAAAATAACATTATAAGGCAGAATTTGTGGATGGTCTAAGAGTTCGGGCAGGAATTTCTTCAAGAATTGGTTGGGACCTTCCAAATTCTCTGGTAGGCCATATAAATGAAGGTTATTCAATCTGTTTCTGTTTTCGAGGTCCTCGGTATGCAATTTAAGTTTGTGGATCTCTTGCTCCAACAGAGGAATCTTTGTAGCAGCATCCTGGAGATCACATATGTGTTGTTCCATATCAAACAGCTTAGTTTCCATAGTAATCCATTGATCTTTAATTTATTGAAGTTTTTCATTAGTGGCACTCATTAAGGGATTCACTCCCCTCACCTCATCAAGTATAGTGTCCAAAACAGGGTTATGAGATGACATAATGGGAGATGGAGGATCATTTGTTGCCCTTTTTGGTTTCGTGCCAGAAGAAGTGGGTTTAGAGTTTGCAAGAGGATCACTGGCCATCTTAGCATAATGTAGAGGGTGATGTGCGATCTTTTCGAGTGATCAAAGCTTACCCATATACTATACCAAAGTATATAGGAAAGTAAAGTGAAAAACAATAGTCTACAAAGTGACAGCCAATGAAGGTATCTGTTCCAGTATAGATTAGAACGCAGGAAACTGCCGCTAAAACGGCGATAATGGGCTTGCTAATATGCGTTATAGAATTCCAATAGAAGCCCAGGTTAGATGTCCTGCACTTCTAACCTGGGCTTCTATTGGAATTCTATAAAGCATATTACCAAGCCCATTATCGCCGTTTTAGCGGCAGTTTCCTGCCGCTAAAACGGCGATAATTTTAACGAGGGTCTTGCTAATATGCCTCTACATTTTACAATCCCTGTTTAAAGATTTTGAAACAATAAATCTAAATGACCACAACGTTGCACATATTTATTTTCAATCACTGTTTTTTGGCTTGGCATCTCTTTTACAAGGGTCATTTTTACCGCCATTCCCCCTTCTTGCAGTGTTCTTTTACTCCTGACATTCTGGTGCTGGATTACTTACCTTAGCACACCTCTTCACTACTTGTTTTTGCAAATTTGAGACCAATATGATTTATTTTCTCTAACATTTCTTTCCAGTGTCTTGCATTGGAACTCAGTTTTTTATTTTTATTTAACCCCTTCCGTGCTTCCGTCGGCCAACGGCCGTCGCGAGCACTACCTCGCTAGTGCTGCGCACGTCCGTTGGCCGACGCGGCCCCGCCCACTCTTTTAAACTGCCGCACCGCGGCGGAATTCGCGCCGCGGTTAAGTGGTTAAGGCCCTTTGTTTGGGCTAATATTTATCCAAATATCCAAAACCACACCCAAATATGAGTTTGTCCACAATAATTGGGAATATTAATTGGGAATTCTTGCTGCACCAAAATCTGCATGTCCCAGTAATTACCAGGGATTTTTCCCTCAATACATTTCAGCAAGTTTCACCTGCAGAGATATATCCAAGGAAAACTGTTGTAATGTGTTACCCACTGAAATAAAAAGTTCACTAACAGCAGTTACAGCCCATGCTGGAAGAATCTAGGCCCTATGTAATGTGGGTAAAAATATGAGCATATTCTAACCATGAATCATTGCTAGTTTAGCATTTGTTGCAGCCATCACTTTTTGTGAGATTATATTAACCCCTTCGCTGCTAGACCTTCCCCCCCCCCCTGTGCTAAGCCTTTTTTTGGCTATTTGGGGGAGTTCGCGCTTAGGCCCCTGTAACTGTTTGACCACATAAGGTATCCACGCCAAATTTGCGTCCTTTTCTTCCAACATCATGGGGATTCTAAAGTTACCGAGGGTTTGTGGATTCCCCTGGAGGGGACCCAGAAATTAGACAAAATACAGCTAAAAAAAAATTTGGGGGGGAAAAATGGGAAAAAACTGCTGCAAATGAAAGCGTCTGTTTTTTTCCCTGCAAGTGGTATCAAAAAAGGGTTTGTGGGGCTGAAATCACCATTTTCCCAGCTTTTAGGGAATTACAAACTTTTGTCAGAAAACCAACATTTTTTACAGTTTGGGCATTTTTCTGGGACATAGCCTATTTTTGCTATTTTTTGTGCTTTCAACCTCCTTCCAGTTAATGGTAGAAATGGGTATAAAAGCAGTAATGGATCCTGGAAAGCTATACATTTTTGAAAAGTAGACAATAATCTGAATTCAGCAAGGGGTCATTTGTGTAGATCCTTCAAGGTTTCTTTATAGAAACTAACAGTTAAATATAGGAAAAATTGAAAATTAGTTGAAAAAAAAGCCTTTTGTATCAACGTTTTCACCTGTAACTTCTTCTAATTATGACAGCTCTTTGAAAGCAATATAACATTACATCCGCTGGACCTTACTGGTTGTGGGGATATATAGGACTTGTAGGTTCACTAAGAACCCGACGAACCCAGAGCCAAAAACTGAACAGCAACTTGCAATGGTTTTTTATTATGTACCGGGTATATAGCAATTATTCTGGGAAAATGTATACATGGAAAAATCAGTATGAAAGACACCTATGTATTTCTGAAATGGGAAGAAAATATAGAGTTTAGAAACAGTAGATATTTGCACATTTCCGAAATTGGGAATACTCATACTAGCATAAGAATTATCGGTCATTTTTCAAAATAACTTCATTTTTACACATTGTCTTTCATTTGGAAGGCAGAACTGCATCGAAAGTCAATAGGTAATAACATTTGCTTTACAAATCTGAATCACCCTACGTCTTCTGATAAAAATGATACCTCACTTGTGTGGCTAAGCATAGTGCCCACGACAGGAAACGGCTCAAAACGCAACGTGAACACACCACAATTTCACAATGAAAAATTACCCTATTTTTACAAAGTGCCTAGATGTAGTTTTTGAACCCTAGCTCTGCCGGCACCTAGGGAAACCTAGCAAACCTATACATTTTTGAAAACTAGACACCCAGGGGAATCCAGGATGGGGTGACTTGACTGGCTCTCACCAGGTTCTGTTACCCAGAATCCCTTGCAAACTGAAAACATTGTAAAAAAAAACACATTTTCCTCACATTTCTGTGGTGGAAAGTTCTGGAATCTGCATGGATCCACAAATTTCTACCCCCTCCACGTTCCCCAAAGTCTTCCGAGAAAAACGGTACCTCACTTGTGTGGGTAGGCCTAGTGCCTGTGACAGGAAACGGCGCAAAACGCAACGTGGACACACCACAATTTCATAGTGAAAAATGACCCTTTTTTGGCAAAGTGCCTACCTGTAGTTTTTGAACCGTAGCTCTGCCGGCACATAGGGAAACCTAGAAAACCTATACATTTTTGAAAACTAGACTCCCAGGGGAATCCAGGATGGGGTGACTTGACTGCCTCTCACCAGGTTCTGTTACCCAGAATCCTTTGCAAACCTAAAAAATTGTCCAAAAAACCACATTTTCCTCACATTTCTGTGGTGAAAAGTTCTGGAATCTGCGTGGACCCACAAATTTCCACACACCCCGCGTTCCCCAAAGTCTTCCGAGAAAAATAGTACCTCACTTGTGTGGGTAGGCCTAGTGCCTGCGACAGGAAACGGCGCAAAACGCAACGTGGACACACCACAATTTCATAGTGAAAAATGACCCTTTTTTCGCAAAGTGCCTAGCTGTAGTTTTTGAACCCTAGCTCTGCAGGCACCTAGGGAAACCTAGCAAACCTATACATTTTTGAAAACTAGACATGCAGGGGAATCCAGGATGGGGTGACTTGACTGCCTCTCACCAGGTTCTGTTACCCAGAATCCCTTGCAAACCTAAAAAATTGTCAAAAAAACCCACATTTTCCTCACATTTCTGTGGTGGAAAGTTCTGGAATCTGCCTGGACCCACAAATTTCCACCCACCCCGCGTTCCCCAGAGTCTTCTGAGAAAAACGGTACATCACTTGTGTGGGTAGGCCAAGTGCCCGCGACAGGAAACGGCGCAAAATGCAACGTGGACACACCACAATTTCACAGTGAAAAATGACCCTTTTTTGGCAAAGTGCCTAGCTGTAGTTTTTGAACCCTAGCTCTACCGGCACCTAGGGAAACCTAGCAAACCTATACATTTTTTAAAACTAGACACCCAGGGGAATCCAGGTTGGGGTGACTTGACTGCCTCTCACCAGGTTCTGCTACCCAGAATCCCTTGCAAACCTAAAAAATTGTTTAAAAAAAACACATTTTCCTCACATTTCTGTGGTGGAAAGTTCTGGAATCTGCGTGGATCCACAAATTTCCACACACCCTGCGTTCCCCAGAGTCTTTTGAGAAAAACGGTACCTCACTTGTGTGGGTAGGCCTAGTGCCCGCGACAGTAAACGGCCCAAAACGCAACGTGGACACACCACATTTTCACAGTTAAAACTGACCCTTTTTTTGCAAAGTGCCTAGCTGTAGATTTTGAACCCTAGCTCTGCCGGCACCAAGGGAAACCTAGCAAACCTATATATTTTTGAAAACTAGACACACTGGGGAATACAGGATGGGGTGACTTAACTGCCTCTCACCAGGTTTTGTTACCCAGAATCCCTTGCAAACCTAAACAATTGTCAAAAAAATGCACATTTTCCTCACATTTTTGTGGTGAAAAGTTCTGGAATCTGTGTGGATCTGCAAATTTCCACTCACCCCGCGTTCCCCAAAGTCTTCTGAGAAAAATGGTACCTCACTTGCGTGGGTGGGTCAAGGACCCGCGACAGGCAAGGGCCCAAAACCTATTGAGGCGACATCAAAATTACCTATCACAAAACAACCTGGTTTTGCAAGGGGGGTTCCATGAGTTTTTGGCCCCAGGCTCGGCCGCCATCTAGGGAAACCTACCAAACCTATACATTTCTGAAAACTAGGCACCTGGGGGAGTCCAGAGAGGTATTGCTTGCGTGGGTCCCCTAATGTTTTCCTACCCAGAATCCCCTGCAAACCTCAAATTTAGCTGAAAAAATCACTTTTTTCTCAAATTTCTGTGTGGGAAAGTTCTGGAATCTACGTGGATCCATAAATTTCCTCCCACCCAGCGTTTCCCCATTTCTCCCGATAAAAAGGATACCTCACTCGCATGGGTGGGTTAAGAACCTGCAACAGGCAAGGGCCCAAAACCTATTGAGGCGACATCAAAATTACCTATCACGAAACAACCTGGTTTTGCAAGGGGTGTCCCATGAGTTTTTGGCCCCGGGCTCGGCGGCCATCTAGGGAAACCTACCAAACCCACACATTTCTGAAAACTAGACACCCGGGGGAGTCCAGCGAGGTATGGCTTGCGTGGGTCCCCTAACGTTTTCCTACCCAGAATCCCCTGCAAACCTCAAATTTAGCTGAAAAAATCACTTTTTTCTCAAATTTCTGTGTGGGAAAATTCTGGAATCTACGTGGATCCACAAATTTCTTCCCACCCAGCATTCCCCCAGGTCTCCCAATAAAAATGATACCCACCCTAAAAAAAATGGTGCAAAAAAAATCCCTGGCATTTAGTGGGCTTTCTGCCCCCCCGGGGGGGTAGATTGGGGGCTACAGCCCCCATCTGCCCACCAGGGGAGGCAGAAAGGCTGTAATGGTGGTGGGGGTAGGGGCATTGGCGTGCCCATTTTGGGCAGCCCCCACCCTAAAACAAATGCACCCAAAAAAATCCCTGGCGTTTAGTGGGCTTTCTGCCCCCCCGGGGGGCAGATTGGGGGCTACTGCCCCATCTGCCCCCCAGGGGGGGCAGAAAGACTGAATTGTGCCCATTTCTTTATGGGGGGAGCGAAGGCCCTTGCCCAAGGGGCCGCTCCCACCTCCCTGGTGTCTAGTGGGTGGATCCCTGCTTAGGGATCGCCCTCCTGGGGCGATCCCCAAGCAGGGATCCACTGGGGAGGGGTACCATTGGAAAGGGGAGATTCTTCCCTTTCCAATGATACCTCTCCCGTCTTTCTACATGCCCGGGGAGCTGAGACAGCCCCCTGAGCACATAGAAAGTGAAACTTCAGTTTCGGTTTCTGTGCAATGATGTCAGCGCGACGTGCACGCTGATTGTCATGGCACAGAAACCAGGGAGGGGGCCTCAGGAGCTGGGGAAGCTCTTCCCCGGCTCCTAAGGTCACAGGGGAGAAATAGAAATCTCTCTGCTGTCTGCAGCAGAGGGATTTTGTGCCCCTGGTCTCATGAGCACAGGGGCACCGATGCTCATGACGGAACCATTCCGTCATGAGCATTGAAGGGGTTAAACAGGCACTCCTCAACTTTTTCAAAAACAACATTTTGTCCACCATTTTAGATACCTCTCATTCTACCAACTGAATACCACAGCTACAGACATCTTTTCATTACTTCCAGACATCCCTTCAAGATGCTTACAGTGTGGATTGTTGGGCACAGCTATCTTTTCACGTTCAAAAGGTATGTTGAATGTAGAGGAATTGACAAACACCTAGCTTTGCAAAATGTGTATTATAAATGGATTGCACAGAGAGGATTAAAGTGGCACCAATTGATGCCTTTTGTTAAAACCTTTTTGCATCTCCAACCCCCTGACCTCATGATTCTGCACTGTAGTGGCAATGATCTAGGCACATCGACTGGGGTAGGTCTAGAAATACTAATGAAGTACACCTTTGCACAATTGATGTTGCTTTTACCTCAAACTGTCTTTGAATACTCTAATATATGCCAAAGACAGAAATGGAAGTGGTCAAATCAATTCTGTCCACAGAATGAGAAAGCTAGAAAGAATGTCAATAAAGCTGTTTCTGCTTACCTCAGAGACCATAGGTAGGGCTCCATGTATAACAGCAATCTAGGTTTTGATATGGATGACATCTTCAGAAGTGATGGAGTACACTTCACAGATCAAGGAAACAAAGTCTTTCTCAACAATCTAAAGCTGTGCATCCGCACTTACATGTTGCTACAACAAACTCATAATGAACACAAGGGCTCTTCTTAGAGCCACCCTATAACACAACAGTGAATTATTTTTTACACATACATATTTCTTTTTTTTAAATTGTGGATTTGTGAACCTGACGCAAATTGGCAAAAGCATGAATTCAATGTACTACAACACAATACACTTTTCAGGTTTAACTATTAGTTATTAATGTAATATATTTTTAACAACTCTATCAATTTTAATCTTATCATTAACTTCAATCACACTACCTCTTGCAAACAACTTCACAATTATATGCTACTAAATTACTTATTTGAGGTGGAGTCGCGAATCCAACGCAACGTTACACGGTGGGCCACGCTGAGAGCCTCCAAAATATAAACAAAAAAACGCCCCACTTCCATTATTCGGTATTCGCCCCGGGGACCCCATCCCCCGGGACTTGCCACTTTCTTTTCTTAAAAAAAAATTATGGAGGGGGCCACGTTTCCCCCTCCTGTAGCCAATTATGGCCTATGGGATCCCATCTCCAGGGGCCTGGCCAGCCTTTTTTTTAAAAATATATATAAGGGAGGGGGCCATGTGACCCCCTTCCCTGGGCCACTATAAGCCCCGGCGATCCCAACCCTGGGGCCTGGCCAGACTTTTGTTTTTTGGAGGGGGACCTTGTGGCCCCCTTCCTGAGGCCAATTATGGCTCTGGGGTCCCCATATCCCTGGGCCTGGCCTTACATTGGGGACCATGGGGGGAACCCCAATGCCTCCATGGTCCCAGCTGGCTCCCCGCCTTCTGGGGGAGCCAGCATTGCTTTTGCAGCTAACATGCAGCTCCCCTTGCCCAAAAGCAATTCTGCTTTGCTTGTTGGAAGCGAGAGCAGGTTTCTGCTCTCGCTTCCAAGAAGCAAAGCAGTGTTTGCTATGGCCGGGCGGGAGCTCCCGCCCCGTTATAGCAAATGGCAATGTCCCGGGGTGGGCACCACAGGACATTATAGGAGCACAGCCCCCCTCCCAACTGTTTGAAGCCCCAGGGAGGTGGTGGTTCCTGGGGCTAGGGGTCCGCAACGGACCCCCACCCTTAATTTAAAGTTTGCCACAAGGAGGTGGTGGTCCCCAGGGCAGTGTGGGAGGGGCAGGAGCCCCCACACTTTGATAATATTTAGGCACCAGGGAGGTGGCAGTCCCCAGGGCTTGGGGGGCCCATGAGGCCCCCCTCATAATTACATAATGCCCTGGGGAGGTGGTGGTCTCCGGGGCTTGGGGAAGCCCATGAGGCTCCACACCCATAATTACACAAGCCCTGGGGAGGTGGCAGTCCCCGGGGCTGTGGGGGCTCATTATTTGGGCTTTGCCCCGGGTCCTGTCCCACCCGGGGGCTTAAGAAAAATAAAGCGCGGGAGCCTGCGCTTCGTTTTCTTTTATTTCTTGGCCAGATTCGCACACCGAGCACGACTTTGGACGATTTAAAAAAAATGCTTTTGTTGGCCCTGGGGGTCCTTGTGGGACCCCCTGACAAGGTCTAGGGGGTCAGGGTGTTTCTACCCTGCCCTCTTTTCTTGTTTTTTTTATCATCTTTTAAACAGTTTTCTTGTGACTCGGTTAACAAGTCACAAGAAGGCTGCCATCACATTCTGGTTTGGAGTGTTGGCAGCCAATCAGAATGAAGCCAATCCTCCTTGGTGCTCAGATATCGATATTTTTATTTTTTGAATTTCTCAGCAACTACTGAGCATATTTACACCATTTAAAAAACGCACGCTTTCTGGACCAAGCCCTAACTTTTTGCCAAATTTGGTGTAATTCTGTTCAGCAGTTCGGGCTGTAACTTTGTCTAAAGTTCCTATGGAAATTAAGATGGGGAAAATGCGTTTTGGGACACCCCTTTTTTCTCGGCCCCCACTTGATGAATCACCCCAACTTTCAAGACAGGAGCTGACCTGAGTGAACCATTAATATTGAAGATTTCATGAAGATTCGTCAAACAGCGCCACAGATATTAGCAAAACAAAAAACACTTTTTGAATAGAAATGAGGTCCTAACTATAACTACCTAGTGGCGACTGCCTAGCAGATTGGACTAACTTCTTCAAGCAACAAACGTTGGTTAGTGGGCCCCTTCTCTTGCAGCATGCTTCCTGTGCCCGATGTTGTGAGAAGATGTAATTATTGGACCAGTCATTTTACCAAAGTACTCAATAGGTCCCATACACCACCCCCTGATTCTCTCTTGTCCACCTTTTCAAAAAAGGCCACTGAACTTCTCCACTCCTGCCACTCAGGGGCAGAGCTTTGGGTCCATAGTTTACAAATTTCCCTTCTCGCTATGAGAATTAGGTAGAACATAAAGTTTCTTTGTTCTACATTAAGACACAAACCCTTTAAGTCTTGTTGTCTCATCTTAAACATAATTAAATCCGTGCTTACCTCCATCTCTGTACCAATTGTGTCAGAAATAGTCTTACCTACAGCCAGCCAAAATTCTTCGATCTTTGAGCAAGTGGCAAATATATGCATGTCGTCTGCATCAGCTCTTCCACACCGCCTGCATTTGGAGTCACCATTACTTTTAAGTTTTGCCAACTTTGTCGGAGTCCAGTAAATTCTGTGGAGTGTGAAAAAATGGTTCTTCCTTAATGCAGCGGATTTAACAATCATATAAATTGTAGAAAAAGATACTTGCCATAATTCTTCCAGCTCAGCATCCAGCAAGTATCCTTACCATGCAGAAAAAGGCGCTCAAATCTTTTCATTGGCCGCTGTAAGTACATTTGAGTACCATAATGCCACTTCCTTCCTCCTGGCCTGCGAGTTTTGAATATCCCTTTCCATTTGATTTGGGCTTTCACTTATCCAGTCCGGATTTTGATGTTTCATTCAAGATTTTATTTGAAATATTTTAAATCTAGAGATTTTCCCTTCAGTCCTGTAGTTCCAAAACTCCAAAATCCGGTTAGTATCCGCGTCTAACAAGTGTCTCCATCTACTTATATCGCTTTGTCTCAAGGGGTATGTGAGGGAATCTAGCATAAATTCTGGGGTGCCAGGAGAATCCCATACATATGACAGCTTGCTATAATATGTGATACTCATGATAGTTCTTACTTCATACCAGACTTTAGCTGCTGCTTGGAGGCATTTTAATCTGACCTTCCTAAAGTACTTTGGGGTCCCAAATTTATACAGGAAGCCTTCCACAGGTAACTCACAAAGCATTGTTCTATACATTCTATCAACTAAACCCTCGTCTGGGCAGGATAACAACATTCTATTATTTTAAGGTTGAAAATCCCAACAGTATAGTTGTAGATCAGGAAGCCCTACCCCCCACACCAGCCTTCCTCCTCAACTTCTTCCAGGATAGATGCACGCCCTTATTGGCCCAGACAAAAGGCGTTATCTTCCCCTATAGAGGTATAATGCTTTATTTCTCAAAACTATATAGTTTACCTGCTTCCTGGCTCACCTTCTCAAAGTTTAATATAGCTAGTTTCCCTATACCTCTAGTTATGTGGATCCCCAGATATATCATATCCGTAGCATTTCTTATTTCTCCTACATTTTGATTCCACACCATTCATTCAGTTTTTTCCTTGTTAACTTTATAACCTGAAAGGGCACCAAATCCTCTTGCCTCGGCCATTAGTTGGGGTAACGCTGAATGCACATCTGAAGTGAAGAGCATTAGGTCATCCACGTATAATGCGTTTTTTCTTGAGAAAGATTCAAATTTAAATGCCTTTATCCTTCATTCAGCCTCAGACTTTGAGCAAATGGCTCAATGTACAGATCAAAAAGTATGGGTGAAAGAGAACAATGTTGTCTCGTCCCTCTTTCTATCTTCACAGATGGTGAAAGGATTTTGTTCACTAGAATGCGGGCTGTTGGGCTTCTATAAATCTTCTCTAGCATACATATCATTAATTTCCCATTCCAAAGGGATCCATTACCTCCATCAGATAGTTGCAATTGACCCAGTCAAATGCTTTCGCAGCATCTACAGTCACAACAGCGAGGGGGAGACCTTTTGTTGTAGCTAAATTGATGGTCCCAAACTGGGCATGATTCAACTCTCTCAAATTTCTCCTGGGTATAAAACCTTTTTGATATTTGTGTATTGAGTGCCCGACTACCTTGTTTATGCATGCTGCTAATATACTAGTAAAGTCAGCATTGAGTAGAGAGATAGGACAGAATGATTGGCATTGAAGAGTACTTTCTCCTGGCTTCGGGATAAGCGTTATGACTGCATCATTCAATGACTCCGGTATTGGCATATCTTCTACCAATAGAGTTGAACAGTTTGACCCAGATTGAAACAATCTCATCTGCCATTGCCGAGTAGATTGTTTTTCTTTATTTTCTTGACAGCAATAAATATCTCACTGCCCGTTATTTCCTGAGATAAATAACCCTGCTGTTCTGGAGTGAGTTTAGGAAGTTGCTTCTTTTTAAGCCAATCATCTATATCTGTTCTATTTATTGCAAGGTCTTCTGTGTATAGGTCCTGAAAGAACTTCCTAAAGACCTCTCTTATCCTACTGCAATCTCCAGTAGTGTGCCCAGCATTACCCACTTCAATCCTCCTAACATAGTTTTGGTTCCTCTCTAGCCTTGCCTTCCATGCCAACAGTCTCCCACAGCACTCCCCCTGCACTATATCTCTAGCTCTACATATGTCCCAAAGTTGCTGAACCTTTTCTTCCGTCTTGACTCTAAATTTCATCTGCAATTCCTCCACTGCTGAGACAGTCGCCTTCCTATCCTCTTTATTTAAGTCCTCTCTCTTCAGCACCTTTTCTAAGCCCCCTATCCTTTCCTCCAGATTGACAAATTCCTTTCTCTCCTCCCTTGCCCAATTCACCGATATACTTTTAAGTACCCCACTTAACCAAGCTTTGTATGCGTTCCACACTACATTCAGGGGCGCTGATGGCAGATTCAAAGAAACAAAAATTCCTGGGCCTTGTGCCAATTTGGACACCACCCCCTCTTGTAGCAGGGTCCTTCTATTAATCGTGCATCTCCTGGGCCCCCTTGGGTCCTGCAATTCCAATTTAAGAAGAATTGCCGCATGATCTGAAAGGTGCATGGGGAGATGCTCTATTCCCACCACTTTCTCCACTTCATTCCTGTCCACAAAGTAATAATCCAGCCTAGAGAAGTAGCTGTTTTTTTTTACTATGGAACATATAGTCCCTGTTGTTCCCTTTAATTCTACGGAAAACATCACATAAATTGCAATTTTCCAACATATCCACCTAATATGCCCTCAATTTCGGGGAATTGATTTGTATTCGTATGGAAGCTCTATCCAGAGTATTATTTAAGAGGATATTGAAAAATCCCCCTAAAATTATAGGCACTTTAAAATTGACCAGAGATGAAAAAATATTTGCCAAATGTGAACTGTTGTCTATATTTGGACCGTAGTAGCTCACTATCGTAAATAGGTTCAGCCTTATTTTCACTTCCGCCACGATCCAACGTCCTCCCTCATCTTCCTTGTGATGGACCAACTCAACTCCTGATTTAGCTTTGATTATTAACGCTTCCCCTTTAATACAGTGCAACTCGTAAAAAACTAGAGAAATTCAACAGCTTTAGTTAGCTGAGCTAACTATAACTCGCACCCAAACAATGCACTGCTTATGACCTCACATATTACATCACTCATGACATTGTCAGTGACATCACTGATGACATCACTGATGACATCTCAAATGACATCACTGATGAAATCTCAAATTACATCACTGATGACATCACTGATGACATCATCCACTTAATATATGATACACCTCCTCACACCCTAATATAACCTTTTATACACTTACTCAAAAATATAGACTAACATTCTCGAAACCATAGACACACCAATACCAGTTAGTACACACCCACTCACTGATTCATAGGTCTACACACACATCCACTCACCCATACAGTCACTCATACATGCAGTCCCTCATCAATACACCCACTGATATATGCACTCATACACCTATACAGATACTCACACACCGCCACCCACCCATACAGTTAATCACATACCTAGTCAGTTACACAAAGAATCAATCACACTGCCATTTACTCATTATACAATTATACACACACCATCTCACTTATTCATACAGATACTAACACATACTTACTCTGTTATACAATCACTGACATAAGCACACAGTCATCCATACAGCCACTCTCACAATCACTCACTCTCACATATAGTCACTTATATACTCCAACACTCACATATACTGCCTTTCACATATGTAGTTACTCATACATGTACCATTGAGACATCCATTCACTCACCAACACAGCCATACACACACTCACCCACCCATACAGCCCCTCACAGATGCACTCTTGAACCCATACAACCAGTGAATTACTCACTCACACATCCTTGCAGGGAGTCACATACCCCCACCAACCCACACAGACATTCAGGCACCCATACAGGTACTTAGACAACCAATCATTAACCCTTATAGACACTCATGTAGCTAATCACCAACCTATACAGCAACTTACACACCAACTGACAGACTGATACAGATATTCACACAGATTAGTCACTCACCCATGCATTCACTAAGACACATTTAATCACTTATACAGTCAGTCACGCACCCACAAAATCATCCAGACAGACATGCATACAGCCACTCATTCTTCAATACACCTTGGCGTATATATAGATAACATTCTTGAACTTTTCAGAAACACTCAGTCACTGGATGCTGTCATGAGTTATGTCATCAGTGATGTCACTGACCATGTCATGAGTGATGTAATATGTGACGTCATCAGCAGTGCATTGCGGGGGCGCAAGTTATAGTTAGCTCAAACAACTATAACAGCCGAATTTCTCTGGTTTTGTACGAGTGAAATGTCCAACTAACTATAACTTCCTGACAACTTGTGATTTTTTCAGTGAATTTCTAAGGTTTTTTAAATGCTAATTTCTAACTAAAACGTCCCTGAAACCTATGGTTTTTTCAGTGAATTTCTAAGGTTTTTTAAATGCTAATTTCTAACTATAACGTAGTAGTTGTATTTGCAGAGTGGTGCAGAAAGGGGACTGGGCCTCCGATCAGCGCTCTGGCATTCTGCTGCGTTAGACTTAGAGGAGGTACGAGAAGGGCTACTTTGCCCCAAAGTCCCTTAGGAGTAAAATGTACTTCATCCCCCTACCAGTACTGTGCCAGGAGGCGCATTTGAAGAGTGGCGGAGAAAGGTGAGCGTGGCCTCCGAAGACCTCTTAGCAATCCTACTGTGTGGGACTTACTGAAGGTAACAGGAGGGGTAGTTGGCCCCAAGGACCCAAACTACCCCTCCTATTTCCTCCAGTAAGTCCCACACAGCAGGATTGCTAAGTTCTCAAAGCAGACCACGCTCCCTTTGCCCACCAGTCGGCAAACAAGCTCCCTGGCGCACCCTTGGATCTGGATTAAAGTCTCCTCCACTGCTGGGGGTCGTTAGGGGCCGAATAGCCTACCTGACACCTCCAGTAAGCCCCAGATACTAGGATTGTTGAGAGGTGGACACAGGCCATGCCCCCTCTCTCCACCACTCTGCAAGCGCACCTCCTGGCGCGCTCTTGGTTGAGAGATGAAGTCCACTTGCCTCCTGAGGGTCCCTGGGGGATAACTAACCCTCCTGTTATCTTTAGGAAGCCCCACACAGCTGGATTGCTGGGGCTGGTTCGAGGCCGCATCCCCTTTTTACACCACTCTGCAAATGCACCTCCTGGCACACTGCTGCTTGGGGGATGAAGACCACTTTAGTTCTGAGGTCCTCAGAACACAAGAGGACCTCATCAGCCTACCAGCAATGTGCAAAGAGGAGCGTTTGCAGAGTGGTGTAAAAAGGGGTGTGGCCTCGGACCTATTGACACTCCCACTGTGTGGGGCTTACTGGAGGTACCTGGTGGGCTAGTTGGCCCGTAAGGACCCTTAAGAATCTAGGAGACTTAATCCCCCAACCCAGAACGTGCCAGGAGGTGCGTTTGCAGAGTGGTGCAGGGGGGGCGGGGCATCCAGCGAGATGCCGGCTTTTCTTTTGTTTGTTTTTGTTAGAAGGGGTGCTGTGTGGCCCTCCTTCTCTTAATATGTTGTGGGCCGTGGAGACCCCATTCCCCAGGGCCTGAGCCATTTTTTAAATGTTTTTTTAAACCATGAAGGGGGCCTCGCGACCCCCATCACAAAGCCGATTTTGACTTGGGACCCCATTCCCCGGGGCCTGGCCACATATTTTTTGGGGATTCATTTTAAAGGAGGAGTGCCGCGTAGCCCCCCTCCTGTGGCCATTATTGGTCCCGGGACTCCATCCCCGGGGCATTGCCTTGTTGAATTTTTTTTATTTTAATATTTATATGGGAAGGGGGGCCATGTGGCCCCCCTTCACTGGGCCACTTTTGGCCCTGGGGACCCCATCCCCAGGGCCCGGCCTCTTTGTTGGGGACTGCAGGAGTAGCCCCAATGCCCCGGCAGCAGTGATGTCATCAGTGATATCATTTGACATGTCATGAGTGATGTCATCAGTGATGTCACTGACCATGTCATGAGTGATGTAATATGTGATGTCATCAGCAGTGCATTGCGGGGGCGTGACTTATAGTTAGCTCAGCTAACTATAACGGACAAATTTCTCTGGAGTGAAATGTCAGCCTAACTATAACGTCCCTGTGTAGTGTAGCTCCTATTTCCCTAATAGGCTCTGCGCATTGGAATAATATATCCTAGAGGTTTGACATAGGACTGAGGTCGGTATGTCCCTATCGAGTATATTAAACTTAATTACTTGTGCCAGCTAGCTCAGAGGCCACTAGAAACTTCTTGACAACAAGAAGGGAGTAGTTTCTGGCAGCCGCAAAACATGACCACTGTGTTTCCCTTTAGAATCAGAACGTGTCCCAGAGTCGTGGAAACAATAGATAACTATTTCACTCAGCTCAGTCGTGCATGCTTAGTTTTCCTCAAAGTTACACAGAAAGAACAGACGGGCGTTTCAATAAAAGATTTATTGAACAGTCTTGTTTCTGTTGTAAGTTAAATGTGCTGTTACGATCAAAAGACAGTATGCGAGATAAATAATGTACAGAGTGAGCAGTAGAAATAAATAATACTGCGTTAGCATTATCTTTTCAGCATATATGCATTTACATAAAATGACACAGCCTAAAAATGCGAGTACTCATACGATGCGTTTCTAGCCTAGTTATACCCCAGTGTACCTAACCTATCCTAGGTGTAGGGAGAAGTAGAAGTAGGTGAAGTATTCCTTACTTATAGTATACTAAGAGTATGTTAAGCCTAGTATGCCTAGTATGCCTAGTATGCCTAGTATGCCAAGTATGCCAAGAGTCCCTCTAGGTTCTTGTCAGCTCCATACCTGAAGAATGAGAGAGGTAGGAATCTCTTTCCAGACTCGAACTCCAACACCCCGCAAGGGAAGTTAGATCACTGGAAGCTGGACTCTCTGCATGCAGGAATGACAGCGTCTTCTCAGTGCATCTGGCCGGGAAATGGGCTCCTCTGAAGTCGAGGTCTCCTCTGATTTATAGGGGTTTGGGAAGGTATATTTATACCTGAGAATTACCTCAGAATGTTAGCATTGACGTTAGTTGGACAGCGGAAGACATCATGAATGAACCCTTAAGGAATAACGGTTCATGCATAATATATGAGTCCTTGAAGAAATCAATAGTCCTGGGCTAGGGAAACTCCCGCAGCCTAAGAGTCTGTTTTTTTCATGAACTCATTGTGACGCTAGGGTGGACGGATGTCGGAGACCATGCCTGTATTTGGAGTGCACGGTTTATGCCTAAATAAGAGCTGGGATTTTATGCCTATATAAGGGCAGGGCGAATTATGCCTATATAAGGACATGATTGTGGAAAGCCCATTTATGGACACCCTAGGAAGTATACAACACCCACTCCTCTTTCGTGTGTACGGTAATACTAAAATGCTAAACATTGAAAATGCTAAACATTAAAATGGAGTACTGCATATTAAAATATTTCCTAAAAGCATTAAAAAACATATAAAAAAATGCAAAAGGTACTGTACATTATTAAGCAATGCTTTTCATTACCAGCATAAAGTTCGAAATTAATGCAATTGGAATGAAATATAAAAGCAATATTTACATATGACGAAAATGATCGATAAGTTGTTCAAAATCAAAGTCATTCCCTGTCATGAAAATTAAATGAACTGATTTAGACACACAAGATGACTAAGTGTCCGTGGAAGCACCGCCGAGTCTGTATTATAAGGCTAGTTCTACTTTAAGCAGATTGAAGTGCCATTTTCGTTCGAAAAATGGGACAAAAGTTCAAATTTGGTAGAGTTCCAAAGTTTTTGAAAAATGAAGGCCAAATTGTTACTGCATCTCTGGAACACTGTCTGCTGAATCAGAGTCAGTTTACGGGTCTGGTGTAAACATGAGATCATCTATTTATTCCTGTGCTCAGTGTGGAGAGGTGGGCGCTCTAGTTGTCAGGCCCTCTTTGATCGGCCTGGCTTTCCCGCCTCCCACACTATAAAATAATCATATGGCGCCGTCGCGCAGCGGTCGCGCGCAGCGGGCGTGCCGCCGGCGCGCCGAAGGCAAGCCTGTCTGCGCCCGTCCGCGCCTGGATCGGGCCTAGGGCCAGGACCTCTGGTCCAGGCCGACCAGAGAGTAAGAGGAGGGTAAGATTATATTCCAGCGAGCAATTAATGGCCATTCGTGGTGTCAGTAATTATTGTAAGCAGGTTTGTCCACTTTTTAATTTGGAAACCCCTCCAACGATATCACAGGTTTATGTCAAACCTGTGGGTTTAGATTAGAGGCTTATGACAGGATATTCATAGACCCCATGGAAATGGGATTTAATTCGACAATCCCAAAAAACCCTAAAAAGAAGGATATGATCCATTGCGCATTGGTTAACGCGCGCTCTCTCCCTAAACATAAATATGAGATAGCAGAATTATTAGATAAATGTAATCTGGACCTTTTATTCATTACAGAAACATGGGCTGACCTTTCAGCTGGCCCAGATTTTTGTATTGCTACTCCTGAAGGCTTCTCGGTCTACAGATGTGATAGAACCTGGAAGAAAGGAGGAGGACTAGCACTCATCTATCGAGATGAGTTTTCAGTTAGGACTGAGGTGATTACCACCGCAGTCTGTGAAGCATTTAATTTTAATATAATGCTTACTAAACAACAGTCCTTCAAGGGAATCCTTTTATACCGTCCACCAGGCCCCAGGGGAGATTTCCTATCAGCCATAGGCAACCTACTGGAACCGGGGGCGGATGAACCCAATTTCACGATTCTGGGAGATTTTAACTTCCATTTGGAGGCCCTCACTGATAGAGAGTCTATAGCCCTCATTTCAGAACTAGAGGTACTAGGACTTTCTCAAAAAGTGATGATGCCTACTCACTCAGCTGGGCACACACTAGACGGTTTGTTTTCAAACAATGATCAAATCTCTATAAGGAAGATACTTCCCCTGACATGGTCTGATCATTGTGCAATTTTATTTGACATCACGATACCTCAGTCCACCCACATGCTCACAGGCTCTAACCTTTCTAAGCAATTTAGGGCCTGGAATAGCATTAATCAAGTCAATCTTAAACAACACTTAATAGATTCACAACCGGAAGCTGTGCCAGACCCTGAACTGGCCTCTAATAATTATACTGAATGGCTCCAAAATACATTTAGCAGATTAGTACCTTACAAAACAGCTTCCAAAAATAGAAAGACTCCCTCGGCGCCATGGTTTACTGATGCACTTAGATTGGAGAAACAACAGTGTAGAAATCAAGAAAGACACTGGCGCCTAGAATATGATGACACTGAAAAAATATGTTATAAGGCGGCTCTGACAAAATACAAACATCTTATAATTAAAGAAAAAAGTATTTATTATACGAGAAAAATTGAAACCGCACAAAATTCAACCAAACAACTGTTTCAGGTAGTGTCCAATCTGACAGGGCCAGTGGTGAATTCCACTAAGGATGCTTCTCAATCACTTTGTGATTCCTTAGCCAGCTACTTTCAAGACAAAGTAGGCCAAATATATTCCAATTTCTCCGCCCCTACGGCGGACCGGAATCAATTGGTGGATAATAATAGAGACAGAGATACACCCATTTTTAAGGAATTTAGACCAGTGTCGGTGGAACAGATTACTGATTTAGTTAACACAGTTAAATCAGGCTCTCCGTCTGACCCATGCCCCCCACTAGTCCTAAAAATGATTCCGGACCTGATAGGCATGAATCTAGCGAACATTTGCAACTCCATGTTTTGCTCAGGCACTTATCCGTCCATTTGGAAAAAGGCTATCATTCAGCCACTGTTAAAAAAAGTAATCTTGACCCGGGAGAGACCAAAAACTATAGACCTATCGCACGTCTACCTTTTCCAGCAAAGATTTTCGAGAAAATTATGAACATCCAGCTGGCGCAGTACATTGAAGAGAATAAACTGCTAGATGACACACAATTTGGCTTTAGGAAAGGCCATAGTACGGAGACGGCACTCATTAAAGCATCAGAAGAAATTAGAATGGTACTTGATAGAGGAGGTGCCGCAGTCTTGGTGCTTCTGGATTTATCAGCAGCTTTTGACACGGTTGATCATGTCACTTTGATCAACCGTGTCTCAGCCATAGGCATCGGACGGAAGGCTAAAGTACTTCTGGCCTCCTTCCTCTCCAATCGAACCCAGTCAGTCAGTATGGGTACTTTTCACTCATCAGTTTTCTCTATCCCCTGTGGAGTCCCTCAGGGATCGTCGCTAAGTCCGACTTTGTTTAATATATATGTGTCGGACTTGGCACGAGTAATAAAATCCTTTGGGATGAGTCTTACGTCGTATGCCGACGACACGCAACTGGTGCTGGCAGTGCATAAAGATGGAGAGTCGGTGGCAGCGAGTTTCCATGATGGTATGTTGCCCATTAGCTCATGGATGGCAAATAACTGCCTTAAACTTAACTCTGAGAAAACCGAGGTAATGGTCTTTGGTAACCTTGCCCCGGGGTGGTCTCCAACCTGGTGGCCAGTTGAGATGGGATTACCCCCCACTCCTGTTAAGAAGGCCAGAAACCTAGGTATTATATTTGATGACAGCCTGTCTTTTATACACCATGTTAATTCAGTGGTCTCTTCAGCTTTTTATGTTTTAAGGACGATAAAGAAACTGTTACCTTTCATCCCAATTAATACTGGTAAAACACTCATTAGTGCTCTGGTTATGTCAAAGGTCGATTATTGTAATGGCCTGCTAGTTAACGCTCAAGAAAAAGTTCTAAGTAGGCTGCAACTGATACAGAACGCAGCCGTCAGGACACTAACAGGTATTCCAAAATTTAATTCAGTTACTAAAGTGTTACGCCAGCTTCACTGGCTGCCCATAAAAAAGAGAACTAAATTTAAGGCGCTGTGTATCGCTTATAAGGCAGTGCATGATGCAGGACCTGAATACCTGAAAAAAGCCTTTCTAGCATATGTGCCTAGTAGAGCCTTGCGTTCAGCAGATGCCAACCTTCTGATCATCCCCAGAACCAAGAAAGTTAACTGGGGTGATAGAAGATTTATAGTGGCTACAGCTAAACTATGGAACTCACTTCCCATACAAATTAAGACCAGTCCTACATTGTTATCATTTAGGAAACAGGTCAAAACTTGGCTCTTTGAACAATAGGTAACCGGTCCTCTGCTAATCTTTACAGTCCATAGCGCCGAGACACCCAAGGGTATTTGTGCGCTCTAGAAGTTGTTAAAATAAAATAAATAAATAAATAAAATATTTCTATAGACAAAACATGATCCACTGTCGTTGTTGTGAGTTGGAACACCTCGTGTAAAAGATTGACCGCACAAAGATGTGAAGCATCGCTCTCAGCATAGGTCGCCGCAGCAATGTTCGCGTCCGTTGTTACCTGTGTGCCTGGAGTTCTTTCTCGTACCTCAGCAGCAGCCGGAAGCGTCTGTGAGATCTCAATGAATGCTGACATCAGGATTGGGAGCCTCTGGGGACAACACAGAGCATGGGCCGTTATCGGGACCAGCAAAGTATCGACGTCCGTTGGCGTAGCTGATGGAAATGTTAGACAGGTGTCCAACACGCATTCTTCACCGCATAGCAGGCATCGTAGAACAGGTAAGATGCAATCTTGCCAGATTGGTCGGAATGACAGGAACCAAGTTGTATTAAGGTCCCGTAGATGAGTCATGCCCAATAGCTGTACTATTCGCTCACGGCACTTTCTTTCAAGGAGAGCTTTCTCCATTTCGCTCGGAGTGATGTCTGCGAATAGGCTGGCCATAGCGCAATAGCAGGAAGAGAAATAGAATTCCGGCAACAAGTGCTAGAATTAATGGTATGCCACCAAACACCGAATGTGCAAAGTTCGGGATGATTCCAAGTATTGCCTGGAAAGGTGCTAACAGACCGGAGCAGATGCTCTTAAATACATGTACAACCCTTGTTGTATCTGACATGGTAAAGATACGTGTTATCATTTCTACAAAATGTATAGGGCAGTTTGTACGTATTAAAGTCTGTATCTCAGCCGAAGTCCTTGCTACTTGTAGATCATAGGTTTCTTTGGCCGAGGTCAAAGGCACTGTTTGCTGTAAAAGCATGGCTTTCATTCTGCTCAAAGTATCAAATCTTATAAAAGAGACGTTCAGCGAAGGCCATAGAGGCGACTCCCTGACTGTGTCTATTGGGGGAAACAATACTTGCATACAGCAAGTGACCCTGCAGTTGACCGTTACTAGATATGGGATGCCTGGCAACATTCCGCAGCAACTCTGTGATCATTCAACATGAGGTAACTACCATTAGAAAGTTGTCCAAACGTTGGATTAATCACAGCAGCTGGTGTACCCTGCTGATGGCAAGACAAATTTGCCACAGAACCATTACAAGCCCTGTGTAAGGAAATGTCCTGACATATAAGTGAACCGGTCAGTGCATGTTTACAGTTAGTACCGCTCAAAAACACTTCACGATCCCCACTCCAACATCTATGTGTATACGGTAAATCCCAAGATGTCTTAATGTATTCCATACCCAACCTTTCATATTTGCCTGCTTGCATTTGTATGAGGCAATACTGAAACTGAAAAGTAGTCACAGGTAATGTTATTTTGCCATGAATAACCCATTCTGTAGCTGGTTTTTCTGCCACTGTGAAAGGTAATTTTTCCAGTTTTTCAATGCTCAGCACTGTATACTTTGCTCCTCTTTGTGCCAGTTCGATCTGTTTATCAGTTAGATTGTAATCTGCAAACAGAGACGACGTGTTGATGAAACGCCAAGGCACATAGCCCGCTCGCAAAGATTGCAGCGTCCAGCTCAATGACACTATAGAACGTAATTGAGATTGACCTTGTTGTAACATAGCCAAATCTTGTTCTAGAATGTCGATAGCAGAGGATACAATGCCATCCAATGAATATATTCTGGAGGACAAAGTTGTTAACCCATTGTCAACCACAGAGAGTGTTTTCTCTAAAGTAATACGATCAAGTTCACGTATGCGTTCTGCGGCCTCTATCTGTGACACTTTCCATGCTTCGTTATAAGCAGCATAAATGCCGGCATATATGAAACATTTTTGACGCGGTTTTCTTGGTCCAAGCAAGAATTCCCTAAGGTCTGCGTCATCTGCAAGTAAGGATAAGTGTTGTTTCACATCCTGTAGTGTAGACTTATGCAGCCAATCGAGGCATAATTTTCCTACACTGTATGTTGTTACTACCCCTGGATGCTGTCTTTGGACATATCTTGGGTCTGGCCTATGAATAGTAAAGCCCTGAGTTTTATTCAGGAATCTTTCCTGACAGTTGTTTGTGTCTGTGGGCCAGATCAACCATTTCTTCCAATCAGGATCAGATCTGTTGAGTTGTAGTATATTGTCAACTGTCACCACTGCCTTTGTATCGTTATCACTGGCAGGTATTGGCACAGAAGGTGTTTTCATCTCTTTGATCTTGGCTATTCCAAGACAAGATGTTTGTTGGACGGTTTCATTCAAAAACAGTATTTGTTCAGGGATGATGCAGGCTCTAAATAATGCTTCTATACCCTGTACTTGACATTCTTTACTACCCCAGACAGTTTTTGTCTCTACTGTGTCTTTCCATAAGTCAAAACCCTGTGTAGACAGTTGGGCAATAAATGCTGCAGAGTAAATCTGTTTAGTATTTGTTAACATAATTTTCAATCTTGTTTTGTTTACACTTTTGTAGTAAAACGTTTCTGGATCAGATGTATTTTAACCTGAAAAATATGGAAACTTACTAGCAAATGTTTTTGAACTACCTTTTGGTGGTGTAGGACAATGTTCCCATTGGTTAAACATAAACACATTTCTTGGATATGCAGTTTTATGTAAATAATGATGACCATAGTGGTTATAACAATACATTTGTTCATAGTCTGATGAACCCTCTAAATATTCATTTTTAGAAAATGCAGCAGATTTTTTTAGATCAAACATTATATCATTTACAGTCTCTAAGTCCCAATCATCTGAATAGGTGCTAGACGTTATTAAATCACTTAGTGAAATTTTAAACAAATGTGGAATGTTCAATTGTTCCGTCGGTCCGAAAATGTCATAATCTGTTTTGTCCCACACTATACCATCATGTATAGGAATGGCTGTGATGTTCACTGATGACAAGTCTCTTGCTTCATGATGGGAAGATTTATGTGTTTTCAAAAGTACGTTCACGTCTTTTCCTTCAATGTTCACATGGATGTATCTGCCACTTATAAGCACGCTCACAGTTGTTACCAAAGCTAGCCATAGCAGGAAAACAAAAAGTCCAGATGTAATCCAGAGTTCAATCCATGGGGAAACCACATAAGTCTTTTTCAGAAAGTGAATAAAGTCTTGTACTTGCTGCTTGAGTTGGAATGATGCTGGCATCGTTTCAGGTTCGCTTGGATCCTCTGAGAATGTATCAAAGTCAATGAAATAGCCAGAAGCAGTTCTGTCAATTATTGGAATTGCATCAGGATTTGTTGAAATCACAGGAGACAGTTCATCACGTGTCACGTTGGTGTAAACAGGTGTATTTGGACGAACTGTTACTTGGTTGTCAAGAGGGATGAGTTCCATAGCTTGGTTGCTTAGTCCTCCATCAGTTACAGCTGAATTCTTGATAGTTATCAGTCTTTCAGTCTGAACCTCTTGTATAGTAGCGAGAGGAGTGCGTCTGCTACTAGGTCGGAGTCCACGAGGCCTACTGTTCAGTATTGGCCACATACTGTGGTTTGATGAGGTCGATGGACACAAATCTTTTCTCCTTTCTTCCAGCAAGGGGCGGCAGAAGTACTGTCCTTGTTCCTTGAACAGCTAGAACAGGTACTGGTTGTCTGTAAGAAGGTCCAAATTCCTTCTTATCCGCGATTTTCTCTCTGACTAGATCCCCAACTTTTGGAATCCAGACAGGCCTTGCTGGGACAGCCGATGTTTCCCCAGTGGTGGTTGGCTGCAGGAATACGTTGCTTTGTTGCGTTCATAGTTTATTGAAATCCTGTAAAACAGCCAAACGATCTTTGATATCAAACAGTTTATTTTCCACCACTGTGCCTACGTGTTCAAGGTCTGGTACCCACATTCTTGTCCCAAATAGGACCTCATATGGAGTGACCCCCCCTAGAGAACTTCTTGGCAGATTATTAAGTGCGCGCTGTACGCCACTGAGGTGTTTGACCCACCCATCACCCGAACCTAATACCCTAGCTGTTATAGACTGCTTTATGTCCCGGTTTTTCCTTTCCACAACAGATTTTCCCTCAGAATGGAATGGAGAGGAGTACCGCAATGCAACGCCCAGACTGGCCATGGCTTCTTTGTAAGCCCTAGAGCTAAACGCAGGACCCTGGTCAGAATGTAGCGTGCCTATTGCGTATGTGCCGAAAAAGACTTGCAAATCTTTTATAACAGTTCGAGCGTCAGCCGAGCGCTGAGGCCATAACCATAGGAACCTAGAGCATGAATCCACTGCAACCATGATGTATTTATAATTACTGTCCCTTTGCAAGGGACCACAGTGGTCCAGGTAAACACAAGCTAATTGTTTATCTGAAATTAACAAGGGTGTCTGCGCAGGACGTTTCACTGTTGAGACTTTCATCTGTTGGCAAATATCACATTCTAAAACATAGTTCTTAGTTTGTTTTTGAATGCCTGGCCACCAATATCTTTGCTTGAGCAAAGATACTGTCGCGTAAACACCTGCATGGGCAGAAGCTATCCCTTCGTGTGCTGCTAGGATTAGTCCTAATCTGCGTTCCTTGTTTGGAATTACCCTATCCCCCACTCCAGGGATTCGAGCAAAAGGAACGTTGTTCGCATAAATTACATAAGAGTACTTGAGTGGAAACTTTTTTGGTAACGCTGCACTGCTGCCTTTGCTTGAAGCATTGACAGCCAACATTATCTCACCGTCTATTTTTGTTTTTGAACGAGTGATCGCAGCTACGGAAGCCGTCTGAACAACCCCTTTGCGGCTTCGTCAGCCAATTAATTCCCTGCAACGTGAACGCCATCACGTTGGTGACTCAGTGTGTGAATCACGTGAGCCTTTGGTAGATCGATTTTCAACTGAACTACTTGTTCCCAAAGCAATTTATGCTTTATTGTGCCACCTTTCGCATCTTTGAAACCATTTTCAAGCCAGGATCGTATATAGTCATTATACGACTGAACACAGTAAAAGGAATCGCACACTATCAGTGTGGGGAATTCTCGATCCGTACTCTCCAGTTTGAATGCTTGTAGTTCAGCTCGCTGAGCTGTACAATCTCCTAGGGAATGAGTTTTTGTGACCATAGGTCTGAAGATGCCATTTCGCATGCGACCTTTAACGATAGCACACGCTGCACTGTAAGCTTGCTTACTCCCTGTTGCGGGCTGTGCGGATCTGTCAGTGTAAATTATAAATTCGTACTGATCGAGAGGCAGAATTTCAGTAGGCAGAGGACATTCTTGTTCATATTGCAGGAATGCTTGTGTTTTTAAATCTGGATCAAAAACATATTCAACATCAGTTGCAGCAAGAGAATTAACCCATTGTATCCATCTCGGATGTAAAGCTTTAGCATTTGGAATGCTTGCTTTTGTGACCGCTTCTAAAGCTGGTACTGGGGTAACGACAATAATGCGTTTCCCTTGGGCTAAGGCTCTTTCTTTTGCTACAGCCGTTTGAACTGCTGTCAGAATTTTTTCAGTTGAACTGAAGCGCATTTCCGCTTGTGTGTACAAATGTGATTTGTATGCGATTGGTATTTTCTCACCCTCATTGAAGGTTAAGTAGGTGAATCCACATTGACCCGAAATTATTCGAATCACCAAATTTCGTTGACTTACGCGTGTCTGTAAGTGATTTGTTGCTAACATGTTAGCCTGGAGTGAACGCAAGATTTCTGTGTGTTCCTGTGTCCAGTTTTTGATTGAAAAATCAGGTTTGATTAATGCGTAGAGAGGTTTAACCCTTTCTGCATAGTTTAGTATGTATGTTATTCCAAAGTTTAGGAAACCCAGGATGGATTGTAAGTTTTTTAGCGTCTTTGGAGGTTGGAGCAGCGCACATTTCTCTAGAAAGTTAGCTGCCAAACTCTTGCCTTCACTTGAAAGCTCATATCCCAAAAACAGGACATTGAGATGGGCAATTCGGGACTTTTTAAAGTTGAACTTGTAGCCCTCAGAGGCGAAACCCAGTATAATGGTGCTCACCATGTTCAAGTGTTTTTCCAGGTCATCGTCTGTCAGATAGATGTCATCGACATAGGACAATGCCTCGTTGTCATAAATTTGTAGTAACTCCATTACCCTCGCTGAGAATAAACCTGGGCTGTTTTTGAACCCTTGTGAGAGTCGACAAAAGTGACGCTGGGTCCCCATTATGGAGAATGATGTTAAGTACCTGCTTTCAGGTGCTATGTTTTGACAAAAGAAACCATTTGAGATGTCTAATGTTGTTTTGAATTTTTTACGCACAATGTTATTCATTAATGCTGTGCTATGTGCATTTTGTACTGCAAAAGTTTTCGAACAAGTGTTTAAGTGTCTGTAGTCCAAAACTAGACGATATGTATTGTCTGGTTTGGAGACAGGAAACAAAGGATTGTTCATTGAGGAGGTGGATGTTTCAATCACCCCTTGATATTCAAGTTGATCTAAGATCTCCCTGACCTGTTTTTTAGCTTCTTGCTTTATTGGATACTGCCGTTGTGCAGTTGGTTCATGTTTCAGATGTATTTTATGGTGAGGGGAATCCTCGTCCCATCCTACATGATTTTTATATAATGCTGGGGCCTGGGCCACTGCCCATTTCCTGGCATATGTATATCTTAGATGCAATGGTATAAGGTTGGAGAAGGCAGGCATAATAATGTCCTCGCCGTGTGGGCACTCCCTGACAAATTGTGGTGGCCAGTCTTTTCTGCTAGAAGTATGTCATAGCCCTTTGATAGTCTTTCCCCAAAAAGTGCTTTAACCTGTCTAGGTTTGTCTCCCTCCATCCGGAGTGTTATGTCATATAACTTTTGTGGAGTACTAACCCTGGTATCTACAGTCTCTACTGTGATGTACTCATTCAAGTCCACTATCTCCAGAAGTTCCTTCAGGTTCTGGTGAGCTATTGTGACTTCTGCTGCACTGTCCAGCATTGTCTGAGCCCATTCTCCGTTCTTGAGTTGTGTTCTCAGTATTCTCTGCATGTCTGATCTTCAGACCTGCTACCTTCTTTTTGGAGAATTGAGGTTTTGCTTTAGTTTTTGGAGCGTGTTTTTCGTCTTTTGATTTCACGCGTTCTTTTCTATGTTCTGTTCGTCCTCTTCTTTCCGAAGTCTGTGATGAGACCTGAAAGGGACGAGAGGAACGTGTATCAGTATCTTGATACCTGTCAGGTTTTCTCAAATTATCCCTATTCCTGAGGTTATACCTCCTTTCAGAGGGCTCCTTTTGAGGAGACCTACCTCTGTATTGAGAACGTTTCTCGTTTGAAGTTTGTTTATTAGATTCCCACTTCTTTTTAGAAGATGTAGGAGTTTGTTTAATTGAGTCCTTCTCAGGACTTTCAGATAGTTTCGGTTTAACTGGTCTTCCACCCAAACTATCTCTGCCTAATTCTGCATAAGATTGTTCTATAATTCTGGGTAGCTCTGTTTGATGTTCTGTAACATCGAATTCCCTTAATTTTTGGCAGATCGCCACTGCTGCTGCCTCCCCTTTAATATTAGATAATATTATTGTTGAGACCTGGTCGAAATTCTTCAGTAATTTCATACCTAAATTTAAAGCAGGCTCTGCCCCGTATTAGTTTTGAATTTGTTTTAGGACATCAGGTATTACCGCAATTGACGGAATGCCGTGTGTTTTAGTGTAGATGGCAGCAAAGACTGAGCCCCAAGTGGTGCAGTCTTCCAATTGTGGTGTGATCCCCATCGGTAAACTGATGGTTAGGATTCTGTGTTTCTCATGCGGGCTAGTATTTGGAAATACTGCTTCGATTTGAGTAATTTTTTGAGCTATCCATAATGGAATTTGCTCACGTTTTGTGGGCATTTTTCCCATGACTGAGTATAGAGTCTGTGGTGTAATTTTTAGAGTGCTCCCCTGGTGAGGAGTTTGATTTGGAAGTGTTAATGGTGGTTGGACTGTGAAAGTCTGCATGACATATTGTACCAATTGTCTGTAGATTTTTATTAACTCTGTGAGTTGAGTAAGTAGTTCCTCGTCTGACATTTCTTCAATGTCAGGATGAGGTGTGTAGCCGGCTAGAATCGGCCATGTTGCTCCTGGTCTACCTAGTGGACCGAGGCTGGTAATGTTTTTGTGATGTTTTAGGGCGCCTTTAAACCAGAGCTGATGCTCTTGGTATGTTAATGGAATTTCAATATCCTCGAAAGGTATGTATTCCTCTGGTGGTTCATCTTCTTTGTAGAAGTGAAACATGTGTGTTACTGAATTGGATTCAGGAAATATTACCCATGAATAGAATACCTCTGTCTGAAAGGATTCATGTGCCTCTATCACGAAAACTGCTCTACCTCCTCTCGGTGGTAGGCCATGTTTTATAAGTTTTAGAGTAATGGCTCTTCTTAAGTTTGGAGTGATGTCAATGACACCCTCCTCGGTTTCATTTAAACCTGTATTGTTAAAAAATGATGGTTGGGCTGGATCAGCCGCAGCTCCACCGTTTCCGGCGTCTTCATTCATTTTGTTTTATGAAAAATGTAGAACAAGTTTCAAGGAAACAAAGATAAGGTGCACAATATTTGTGGAACACTGTATCCTTCAACGTTGAACAAACCAAACAGCTGATATATAGGGTACTGCCCTATGTAGCCTTGGTGGATAACTAACCCTGCCCACTCCAGACGTCTTTTGGAGTATATGGGTAGGGGTCTCTGAGAGAAAAAGAAGAAGCACGGCTGAGTTACTCAGTATCTAACGTTGAATTACTGCCTTACCAAACCGTTGGGCGCCATGTAGTGTATCTCCTATTTCCCTAATAGGCTCTGCGCATTGGAATAATATATCCTATAGGTTTGACATAGGACTGAGGTCGGTATGTCCCTATCGAGTATATTAAACTTAATTACTTGTGCCAGCTAGCTCAGAGGCCACTAGAAACTTCTTGACAACAAGAAGGAGTAGTTTCTGGCAGCCGCAAAACATGACCACTGTGTTTCCCTTTAGAATCAGAACGTGTCCCAGAGTCGTGGAAACAATAGATAACTATTTCACTCAGCTCAGTCATGCATGCTTAGTTTTCCTCAAAGTTACACAGAAAGAACAGACGGGCGTTTCAATAAAAGATTTATTGAACAGTCTTGTTTTTGGTGTAAGTTAAATGTGCTGTTACGATCACAAGACAGTATGCAAGATAAATAATGTACAGAGTGAGCAGTAGAAATAAATAATACTGCTTTAGCATTATCTTTTCAGCATATATGCATTTACATAAAATGACACAGCCTAAAAATGCGAGTACTCATACGATGCGTTTCTAGCCTAGTTCTACCCCAGTGTACCTAACCTATCCTAGGTGTAGGGAGAAGTAGAAGTAGGTGAAGTATTCCTTACTTATAGTATACTAAGAGTATGTTAAGCCTAGTATGCCTAGTATGCCTAGTATGCCTAGTGACTGACTGACTGAGATATTTATAGAGCGCACTAATGCCGAGGCGTCTTGGCGCTGAGATAATGGCAGTCCAACCTGAATGACTGACCTAGGTCCTGGAAAATAGCCAAGTTTTTATCAACTTTCTGAAAAGGGGCCTACTATTCTGCAGTCTTAGATGTGTTGGGAGGGAGTTCCACAATTTGGCCGCTTGGTAAGAGAACCCCCTACCACCCCATCTGGCTCTTCTTATCCTAGGGACAAGAACCAGTCCGGTGTTTGCAGACCTAAGACATCGAGTAGGCAGATATCGAGGGAACAAGCGTTGAATGTCTGTCGCCCCTCCTCCATATATGGCTTTATGAACTAAGCAAAGCGCTTTGAAGTCTATTCTTCGGCGGACTGGTAGCCAATGGAGGAGTCTTAGGCTCGCGGAAATGGGGTGGTGTTTAGGTAAGTTTAACAATACTCTTGCAGCCGCGTTTTGTATAGACTGTAGTTTGGAAAGCTGCCTGACTCCTGCACCTAAGTATAGCGCATTGCAATAGTCAGTTCTAGAAGACACCAATGCACCGACCACTGTTTTCCTTAATGAGAGTGGTATAAATGGAAGAATCTTCCGAAGAATTTTTAGTGTGAAGAAACAGGCCGAAAACACTTGGTTAATCTGAGAAGTAAGCGTTAGATCTTTATCGACCATAAACCCCAAATTTCTGGCCTTCGGTGCCGGGACAGGGAAAGTTCCGGCCTCAGACGGCCACCAGAGTTCGCTCCAGACCGAAGGTTTCTGGCCGAACTCTATAACCTCAGTTTTACCCGTGTTTAGTTTCAGAAAGTTAGAGTTCATCCAACCCATCAGTGCCAGTAAGCAATTCCGGAACCTTTCCGCCATCAGATCCACATCTTGTGTGACTGACACAACTAACTGAGTGTCGTCAGCATATGACACTAGAGAAAGACCATGACTTTTTATTAGTCTGGCCAGTGGGGCTACGTACACATTGAACATAGTGGGGGACAGGGCGGACCCCTGGGGAACTCCACAAGGGAGAGTAAACTTTCCTGACTGAAGACCATTCCAATGAATTGCCTGTACCCTGTTGGCCAAATATGAGGCCAGAAGGGCCAGGGCCTTTTCCTCAATACCAGCCGCTTTCAGTCGTTGCACCAGAACCTGATGGTTTACGGTGTCGAACGCTGCGGTTAGATCTAGTAGTATCAGGATGGCCCTAGTCCTAGTATGCCTAGTATGCCAAGTATGCCAAGAGTCCCTCTAGGTTCTTGTCAGCTCCATACCTGAAGAATGAGAGAGGTAGGAATCTCTTTCCAGACTCGAACTCCAACACCCCGCAAGGGAAGTTAGATCACTGGAAGCTGGACTCTCTGCGTGCAGGAATGACAGCGTCTTCTCAGTGCGTCCGGCCGGGAAACGGGCTCCTCTGAAGTCGAGGTCTCCTCTGATTTACAGGGGTTTGGGAAGGTATATTTATACCTGAGAATTACCTCAGAATGTTAGCATTGACGTTAGTTGGACAGCAGAAGACGTCATGAATGAACCCTTAAGGAATAACGGTTCATGCATAATATATGAGTCCTTGAAGAAATCAATAGTCCTGGGCTAGGGAAACTCCCGCAGCCTAAGAGTCTGTTTTTTTCATGAACTCGTTGTGACGCTAGGGTGGACGGATGTCGGAGACCATGCCTGTATTTGGAGTGCACGGTTTATGCCTAAATAAGGGCTGGGATTTTATGCCTATATAAGGGCAGGGCGAATTGTGCCTATATAAGGACATGATTGTGGAAAGCCCGTTTATGGACACCCTAGGAAGTATACAACACCTGAAACCTGTGTTTTTTTCAGTGAATTTCTATGATTTTTTAATGCTAAATCCTAAATATAATGTCCTTGAAACCTCTGTTTTTTCAGTGAATTTCTAAGGTTTTTCAAATACTAATTTCTTAATATGTCTACATAGGTAGGACATGTGCAGAAAGAGGAAGAACGGTGCAGAAAGAAGCAAGAGAAGTGCAGAAAGAACCAACAGAGGTGCAGAAAGAAGCACCTTACAACAGACTCATCCAAATTAGCCTAATCACTAATCCTTCTCCTAAGATGTCTTAAACCTCACTTTTCTCTTGAAGGTTCACTATTAATCCACTGCTCAGAATGTTAGGCCTATCAAATATGAAACAGCAATCCTAAGCATATCACTGTTGTGAGTCTGACCAAGTTTGTGAAGGTATGCATGCGTGTCTCTGCTTTTATCTAGTGACATTTTACATAAAAATAAACATACAAATACTTAAATACCTGTATTTCAAACAGCATACTCTGTAAATATGTATGCAAAAAGGTGTATACATTTCTTTCTGCTCATAATACAGGGTGCATGGGTATTTAATAGTATATTTGAGGGGCTCTATAACACCTATAAACATAAGACATGCTTCCTGTGCAACTGAATATCAGAGCAGAACTGAGAACATTTAACCACCTATAGGGAAGCTACCAACTTTTTAAGCGACCATCTTCAGATGCATAACACATGTGAGAATACAAATATAAGTAGACATACACCTCAGTCACAAGAGCATGCAGACCGTAAAACTTGACAGCTTGCACTTCCCATATGAGAATAGTAAGAGGCGAGAGAAGTACAGAAAGATGCAAGAGACTTACAGAAAGAAACAAAAGAAATGCAGAAAGAGGAAATAGGGGTTCAGAAAGAGGGAATAGGGGTGGAGAAAGAGGCAAGGGGGTGCAGAAAGAAGCAAGAGAGTTGCAGAAAGAAACAAAAGAAGTGCAGAAAGTAGGAACTGAGGTGCAGAAAGAGGCAAGGCGGTGTAGAAAGAGGGAAGAGCGGTACAGAAAGTGGCAAAATGGGCAGAGAAAGAATCTAGAGAGGTGCAGAAAGAAACAAAAGAAGTGCAGAAAGAAGGAACAGAGGTACAAAAAAAGGAAAGAGGGGTGCAGAAAGAGGCAGGAGGGTGTAAAAAGAAGCAAGAGAGGTGCAGAAAGAAGCAAGAGAGGTGCAGAAAGAAGCAAGAGAAGTGCATAAAGAAGCAACAGAGATGCAGAAAGGGGGAAGTGTGGTGGAGAAAGAGGCAGGAGGGATACAGAAAGAAACAAAAGAGGTGCAGAAAGAAACAAAAGAAGTGCAAAAAGAAGCAACAGAGGTGCATAAAGAGGCAAATGGGTGCAAAACAAGGCAAGAGAAGTGCATAAAGAAGCAACAGAGATGCAAAAGTGGGGAAGAAGGGTGGAGAAAGAGGCAAGAGGGGTGCAGAAAGAAGCAACAGAGTTGCAGAAAGAAACAAAAGAAGTGCAGAAAGAAGGAACAGAGGCGCAGAAAGAGGGAAGAATGGTGGAGAAAGAGGCAAGAGAAGTGCTGAAAGAAGCAAGAGAGGTACAGAAAGAAGCAAGAGAAGCGCAGAAAGAAGCAACAGAGGTGCAGAAAGAGGGAAGAGGGGTGGAGAAAGAGGCAAGAGAAGTGCAGAAAGAAGCAACAGAGATGAAAAAAGGGGGAACAGTGGTGGAGAAAGTGGCAAGAGGGGTGCAGAAAGAAGCAAGAGAGGTACAGAAAGAAACAAAAGAAGTACAGAAAGCAGGAACAGAGATGCAGAAAGGGGTAAGAGGGATGGAGAAAGAGAAAGAGAGGTGCAGATAAATCAAGAGAGGTGCAGAAAGAAGCAAGAGGAGTGCAGAAATAAGCACCAGCAGTGCATAAAGAGGTAAGAGGGGCACAACAAGAGGGAAGAGGGGTAGGGAAAGAGTCAAAAGAGATGCAGAAAGAAGCAAGAGAGCTGCAGAAATAAACAAAAGAAGTGCATAAAGAATGAACAGAGGTGCAGAAATAGGAAAAAGAGGTGCAGAAAGAGGGAAGATGGGTAGAGAAAGAGGCAAGGGGGTGCAAAAAGAAGCAAGAGAGCTACAGAAATAAACAAAAGAGGTGCAGAAAGAAGGAACGCAGGTGCAGAAAGAGGCAAGAGGGGTGCAGAAAGAAGCAACAGAAGTGCAGAAAGAGGGAAGAGGGGTGAAGAAAGAGACAAGAGAAGTGCAGACAGAAGCAACAGAGATACAGAAAGGGGAAAGAGATGTGGTGAAAGAGAAAAGAGGGATGCAATAAAGAAGCAAGAGAGGTGCAGAAAGAAACACAAGAAGTGTGAAAAGGAACAGAGGTGTAGATAGAGGCAAGAGGGGTACAGAAAAAGAAAGAGGAGAACAGAAAGAGGGAAGAGGGGTGCAGAAAGAAGCAAGAAAGGTGCAGAAAGTAGCAAGAGAAGTGCAGACAGAGGCTAGAGGGGTGCAGAAAGAGGGAGGAGGGGTGGAGAAAGAGGTAAGAGAAGTGCAGAAAGAAGCAACAGAGATGAAAAAAGGGGAAACAGGGGTGGAGAAAGTTGCAAGAGAGGTGCAGAAAAAAACAAAAGAAGTGCAGAAAGAAGGAACAGAGATGCAAAAAGGGGTAAGAGGAGTGGAGAAAGAGAAAAGAGGAATGCAGAAAGAAGCAAAAGAGGTGGAGAAAAAAAGCAAGAGAGGGGCAGAAAGAAGCAAGAGGAGTGCAGAAATAAGTACCAGCGGTGTATAAATAGGCAAGAGGGGCATAAAAAGAGGGAAGAAGGGTGGAGAAAGCGGCAACAGAGGCGCAGAAAGAAGCAAGAGAGCTGCAGAAATAAACAAAGGAAGTGCATTAAGAATGAACAGAGGTGTAGAAATAGGGAAAAGAGGTACAGAAAGAGGGAAAAGGGGTGGAGAAAGAGGCAAGGTGGTGCAGAAATAAGCAAGAGAGCTGCAGAAATAAACAAAAGAAGTGCAGAAAAGAAGGAACATGGGTGCAGAAAGAGGCAATAGGGGTGCAGAAAGAAGCAAGCGAGGTGCAGAAAGAAGCAACAAAAGTGCAGAAAGAGGGAAAAGGGGTAAAGACAGAGACAAGAGAAGTGCAGAAAGAAGCAACAGATATGCAGAAAGAAACAAAAGAACTGCAGAAAGAAGGAACAGAAGTGCAGAGAGAGGCAAGAGGGGTGAACAAAGAGGGAAGAGGGGTGCAGAAAGAGGCATGGGTGTACAGAAAGAAGCAAGAGAGGGACAGAAAGAGGCAAGAGGATTGCGGAAAGATGGAAGAGGTGTGGAGAAAGAGGCAAGCAAGTACAGAAAGCAGGCAAAAGAGCTGCATAAAGAAACAAAAGAAGTGCAGAAAGAAGGAACAGAGGTGGAGAAAGAAGCAACAGAGGTGCAGAAAGAGGGAACAGGGGTGCAGAATGAGACAAGAGAAGTACAGAAAGAAGCAACAGAGATGCAGAAAGGGGGAAGAGGGGTGGAGAAAGAGAGAAGAGAGAAGCAGAAAGAAACAAGAAAGTTTCAGAAAGAAATAAAAGAAGTGGAGAAAGAAGGAATAGAGGTGCATCAAGAGGCAAGAGGGGTGCAGAAAGAGGGAAGAGGGGTGCAGAAAGAGGGAAATGGGGTGCAGAAATAAGTGAGAGGTGCAGAAAGAAACAAAAGAAGTGCAGAAAAAAGGAACAGAGGTGCAGAAAGAGGTAAGACAAGTGCAGAAAGAGGGAAGAGGGGTGCAGAAAGAGGCAAGGTGGTGTAGGAAGAAGCAAGAGAGGGACAGAAAGAAATAAAAGAATTGCAGAAAGAAGGAACAGAGGTGCAGAAAGAGGCAAGAGGGGTGTAGAAATAGGGGTGTTAAAGGGACACAAGGGGTGCAGAAAGAAGCAAGAGAGGTGCAGAAAGAAGCAACAGAGGTTCAGAAAGAGGGAACACGGGTGGAAAAAGAGACAAGAGAAGTGCAGAAAGCAGCAACAAAGATTAAAAATGGGGGAAGAGGGGTGGAGAAAAAGTAAGAGGGGCACAGAAAGAAGCAAGAGAGGTGCAGAAAGAAACAGAAGAAGTGCAGATAGAAGGAATAGAGGTGCAGAAAGAGGCAAGAGGGGTGCAGAAAGAGGGATGAAAAATAGGAAATCAGTGTGCAGAAAGAAGCGAGAGGTGCAGAAAGAAACAAAAGAAGTGCAGAGAGAAGGAACAGAGGTGCAGAAAGAGACAAGAGGGGTGCATAAAGAGGGAAGAGGGGTATAAAAGAGGCAGGAGAGTTGCAGAAAGAAGCAAGAGAGGGGGAGAAAGAAACAACAGCAGTACAGAAAGAGGGAAGAGGAGGTGGAGAAAGAAGCAACACAGATGCAGAAAGGTGTAAGAGGGGTGGAGAAAGAGACATGAGGAGTGCAGAAAGAAGCAAGTGAGGTGCAGAAAGAAACAATAGAACTGCAAAACGAAGGAACAAATGTACAGAAAGAGGCAAGAGGGGTGCAGAAAAAGGGAAAACGGGTTCAGAAAGAGGCATGAGAGGTACAGAAAGAAGCAAGAGAGGTGCAGAAAGAAGCAGAAGAAGTGCAGAAAGAGGCAAGAGGGGTGCAGAAAAAGGGAAGAGAGATGCCGAAAGAAGCAAGAGAGGTACAGAGAGAAACAACAGAAGTCTAGCAAGAAGGAACAGAGGTGCAGAAAGAGGCAAAAGGGGTGCAAAATAGGGAAGAGGGATGCAGAAAGAAGCAAGAGAGGTGAAGAAAGAAATAAAAGAAATGCAAAAAGAAGGAACTGAGGCACAGAGAGCGGCAAGAGGGGTGCAGAAAGAGGGGTACAGAAAGAGGGAAGGGAGGTGCCAAAAGAAGCAAGAGAGGTGCAGAGAGAAACAACAGAAGTCTCGAAAGAAGGAACAGAGGTGCAGAAAGAGGCAAGAGGGGTGCAGAAATAGGGAACAGGGGTGCAGGAAGAGGGAAGAGGGATGCAGAAAGAAGCAAGAGAGGTACAGAAAGAAACAAAAGAAGTGCAAAAAGAAGGAACAGAAGTGCAGAGAGAGGCAAGAGGGTGCAGAAAGAGGGGTGCAGAAAGAGGCAAGGGGGGCAGAAAGAAGCAAGAGAGGTGGAGATATAAAGGCAAGAAGTACAGAAAGAAGGCACAGAAGTACAGAAAGAGGCAAGACGAGTTCAGAAGGAGGGAAGAGGGGTAGAGAAAGAGATAATGGTGGTCAGAAAGAAGCAAGAGGGCAGCAGAAAGAAACAAAAGAAGTGCAGAAAGAAGGAACAGAGGAGCAGAAAGAGGCAAGATGGATGCATAAGGAGGGAAAAGTGTGCAGAAGGAGGCAGGGGGTGCAGAAAGAAGCAAGAGAGGCACAGAAAGAAACAAAAGAAATGCACAACGAAGGAACAGAGGTGCAGAAAGAGGGAACAGGGGTTGAAAAAGCTATAAGAGAGGTGCAGAAAGAGGCAAAAGGTATGCGGGAAGAAGGGTGCAGAAAGAGGATAGAGGGGTGCAGAAAGAGGCAAGGGGTGCGGAATGAAGCAAGAGAGGTGCATAAGGAAACAAAAGAAGTGCCGAAAGTAGGAACAGAGGTGCAAAAAGAGGCAAGAGGAGTGCAGAAAGAGGGAAGAGAGGTGGGGAAAGAAACAAGTGGGTGCAGAAAGAAGCAGGAGAGAGGGGTGCAGAAAGAGGGCAGGGGGTGCAGAGAGAGAAAAGGTGGTGCGGAAAGAAGCAAGAGAGGTACAGAAAGAAACAATAGAACTGCAAAATGAAGGAACCAATGTACAGAAAGAGGCAAGATGGGTGCAGAAAAATGGAAAAGGGGTTCAGAAAGAGGCATGAGGGGTGCAGATAGAAGCAAGAGAGGTGCAGAAAGAAGAAGTGCAGAAAGAGGCAAGAGGGGTACAGAAAGAGGGAAGGGAGGAGCCAAAAGAAGAAAGAGAGGTGCAGAGATAAACAACAGAAGTCTCAAAAGAAGGAATAGATGTGCAGAAAGAGGCAAGAGGGGTGCAGAAATAGGGAAGAGGGGTGCAGGAAGAGGGAAGAGGGATGCAGAAAGAAGCAAGAGAGGTACAGAAAGAAACAAAAGAAGTGCAAAAAGAAGGAACAAAGGTGCAGAGAGAGGCAAGAGGGTGCAGAAAAGGGCTGCAGAAAGAGGCAAGGGGGTGCAGAAAGAAGCAAGAGAGATGCAGATCTAAAAACAAGAAGTACAGAAAGAAGGCACAGAAGTGCAGAAAGAGGCAAGATGAGTTCAGAAGGAGGGAACAGGGGTAGAGAAAGAGGCAATGGTGGTCAGAAAGAAGCAAGAGGGCAGCAGAAAGAAACAAAGGAAGTGCAGAAAGAAGGAACAGAGGAGCAGAAAGAGGCAAGATGGATGCATAAAGAGGGAAGAGTGTGCAGACGGAGGCAGGGGGTGCAGAAATAAGCAAGAGAGGTACAGAAAGAAACAAAAGAAGTACAGAAAGAAGGAACAGAGGTGCAGAAAGAGGGAACAGGGGTTGAAAAAGCTACATGAGAGGTGCAGAAAGAGGCAACAGGTGTGCAGAAAGAGGGAAGAGGGGTACAGAAAGAGGCAGGATGTGCAGAAAGAAGCAAGAGAGGTGCAGAAAAAAACAAAAGAAGTGCAGAAAGAAGAAACAGAGGTGCAGAAAGAAGCAAGAGGGGTGCAAAAAGAGGGAAGAGGGGTGCACAAAGAGGCAAGGGGGTACAGAAAGAAGCAACAGAGGTACATAAAGAAACAAAAGAATTGCAGAAAGAAGGAACAGATGTGCAGAAAGAGGCAAGAGGGGTGCAGAAAGGGAAGAGGGATGTGAAAGGGGCACAAGGAGTACAAAAAGAAGAAAGGAAGGTGCAGAAAGAAGCAACAGAGGTTCAGAAAGAAATACAAGAAAGGGTGCTGAAAGAGGCACGAGGGGTGCAGAGAGAAGCAAGAGAGGTGCAGAAAGAAACAAAAGAAGTGCAGATTGAAGGAACAGAGGTGCAAAAAGAGGCAAGAGGATTGCAGAAAGAGGGAAGAGAGGTGGAGAAAGAGACAAGTGGGTGGAGAAAGAAGCAGGAGAGCTGCAGAAAGAAACAAAAGAAGTGCAGAAGGAAGGAACAGAGGTGCAGAAAGAGGACAGTGGGGTGCAGAAAGAGGGAAGGGGATGCAGAAAGAGGAAAGGGGGTGCAGAAAGAAGCAAGAGAGATGCAGAAAGAAACAAAAGAAGTGCAGAAAGTAGCAAGAGAGTTACAGAAAGAAGCAAGAGAGGTGCAGAGAGAAACAAAAGAAGTGCAGAAAGAGGCAAGAGGGGTGAAGAAAGAGGATAGAGGGGTGCAGAAAGAGACAAGGGGTGCAGAATGAAGCAATAGAGGTGCATAAGGAAACAAAAGAAGTGCAGAAAGTAGGAACAGAGGTACAAGAAGAGGCAAGAGGAGTGCAGAAAGAGGGAAGAGAGGTGGAGAAAGAGACAAGTGGGTGCAGGAGGAAAGTGGGGGGCAGAAAGAGGGAAGTGGGTGCAGAGAGAGAAAAGGGGGTACAGAAAGAAGCAAGAGAGGCGCAGAAAGAAGCAATAGAACTGCAAAACGAAGGAACAGATGTACAGAAAGAGGCAAGAGGGGTGCAGAAAAAGGGAAAAGGGGTTCAGAAAGAGGCATGAGGGGTGCAGAAAGAAGCAAGAGAGGTGCAGAAAGGACCAGGAGAAGTGCAGAAAGAGGCAAGAGGGGTGCAGAAAGAGGGAAGAGAGGTGCCGAAAGAAGCAAGAGAGGTGCAGAGAGAAACAACAGATGTCTCAAAAGAAGGTACAGAGGTGCAGAAAGAAGCAAGAGGGGTGTAGAAATAGGGAAGAGGGGTGCAGGAAGAGGGAAGAGGGATGCAGAAAGAAGCAAGAAAGGTACAGAAAGAAACAAAAGAACTGCAAAAAGAAGGAACAGAGGTGCAGAGAGAGGCAAGAGGGTGCAGAAAGAGGGGTGCAGAAAGAAGCAAGGGGTACAGAAAGAAGCAAGAGAGGTGCAGATATAAAGACAAGAAGTACAGAAAGAAGGCACAGAAGTGCAGAAAGAGACAAGATGAATTCAGAAGGAGGGAAGAGGGGTAGAGACAGAGGCAATGATGTGCAGAAAGAAGCAAGAGGGCAACAGAAAGAAACAAAAGAAGTGCAGAAAGAAGGAATAGAGGAGCATAAAGAGGCAATATGGATGCATAAAGAGGGAAGGGTGTGCAGAAGGAGGCATGGGGTGCAGAAATAAGTAAGAGAGGTACAGAAAGAAACAAAAGTAGTGCAGAAAGAAGGAACAGAGGTGCAGAAAGAGGGAGCAGGGGTTGAAAAAGCTACAAGAGAGGTGCAGAAAGAGGCAACAGGTGTGCAGAAAGAGGGAAGAGGGGTGCAGAAAGAGGCAGGAGGTTCAGAAAGAAGCAAGAGAGGTGCAGAAAAAAACAAAAGAAGTGCAGAAAGAAGAAACAGAGTTGCAGAAAGAAGCAAGAGGGGTGCAAAAAGAGGGAAGAGGGGTACAAAAAGAGGCAAGGGGGTGCAGAAAGAAGCAACAGAGGTACATAAAGAAACAAAAGAATTGCAGAAAGAAGGAACAGATGTGCAGAAAGAGGCCAGAGGGGTGCAGAAAGAGGGAAGAGGGATGTGAAAGGGGCACACGGAGTTCAAAAAGAAGAAAGGGAGGTGCAGAAAGAAGCAACAGAGGTTCAGAAAGAAACATAAGAAGGGGTGCTGAAAGAGGCACGAGGGGTGCAGAAAGAAGCAAAGAGAGGTGCAGAAAGAAACAAAAGAAGTGCAGAATGAAGGATCAGAGGTGCAGAAAGAGGCAAGAGGGGTAGAGAAAGAGGGAAGAGGGATGCAGAAACAGGAACGAGGGGTGCAGAAAGAAGCAAGAGAGGTACAGAGAGAAACAAAAGAAGTGCAGAAAGAGGCAAGAGGGGTGAAGAAAGAGGATAGAGGGGTGCAGAAAGAGGCAAGGGGTACAGAATGAAGCAATAGAGGTGCATAAGGAAACAAAAGAAGTGCAGAAAGTAGGAACAGAGGTACAAGAAGAGGCAAGAGGAGTGCAGAAAGAGGGAAGAGAGGTGGAGAAAGAGACAAGTGGGTGCAGGAGGAAAGTGGGGTGCAGAAAGAGGGAAGTGGGTGCAGAGAGAGAAAAGGGGGTGCGGAAAGAAGCAAGAGAGGTGCAGAAAGAAACAATAGAACTGCAAAACGAAGGAACAGATGTACAGAAAGAGGCAAGAGGGGTGCAGAAAAAGGGAAAAGGGGTTCAGAAAGAGGCATGAGGGGTGCAGAAAGAAGAAAGAGAGGTGCAGAAAGAAGCAGGAGAAGTGCAGAAAGAGGCAAGAGGGGTGCAGAAAGAGAGAAGAGAGGTGCCAAAAGAAGCAAGAGAGATGCAGAGAAACAACAGATGTCTCAAAAGAAGGTACAGAGGTGCAGAAAGAGGCAAGAGGCGTGCAGAAATAGGTAAGAGGGGTGCAGGAAGAGGGAAGAGGGATGCAGAAAGAAGCAAGAGAGGTACAGAAAGAAACAAAAGAAGTGCAAAAAGAAGGAACAGAGGTGCAGAGAAAGGCAAGACGGTGCAGAAAGAAGGGTGCAGAAAGAGGCAAGGGGGTACAGAAAGAAGCAAGAGAGGTGCAGATATAAAGACAAGAAGTACAGAAAGAAGGCACAGAAGTGTAGAAAGAGACAAGACGAGTTCAGAAGGAGGGAAGAGGGGTAGAGACAGAGGCAATGATGTGCAGAAAGAAGCAAGAGGGCAACAGAAAGAAACAAAAGAAGTGCAGAAAGAAGGAATAGAGGAGCATAAAGAGGCAATATGGATGCATAAAGAGGGAAGGTTGTGCAGAAGGTGGCAGGGGGTGCAGAAAGAAGTAAGAAAGGTACAGAAAGAAACAAAAGAAGTGCAGAAAGAAGGAACAGAGGTGCAGAAAGAGGGAGCAGGGGTTGAAAAAGCTACAAGAGAGGTGCAGAAAGAGGCAACAGGTGTGCAGAAAGAGGGAAGAGGGGTGCAGAAAGAGGCAGGAGGTTCAGAAAGAAGCAAGAGAGGTGCAGAAAAAAACAAAAGAAGTGCAGAAAGAAGAAACAGAGGTGCAGAAAGAAGCAAGAGGGGTGCAGAAAGAGAGAAGAGAGGTGCCGAAAGAAGCAAGAGAGGTGCAGAGAGAAACAACAGATGTCTCAAAAGAAGGTACAGAGGTGCAGAAAGAGGCAAGAGGGGTGCAGAAATAGGGAAGAGGGGTGCAGGAAGAGGGAAGAGGGATGCAGAAAGAAGCAAGAGAGGTACAGAAAGAAACAAAAGAAGTGCAAAAAGAAGGAACAGAGGTGCAGAGAGAGGCAAGAGGGTGCAGAAAGAGGGGTGCAGAAAGAGGCAAGGGGGTACAGAAAGAAGCAAGAGAGGTGTAGATATAAAGACAAGAAGTACAGAAAGAAGGCACAGAAGTGCAGAAAGAGACAAGACGAGTTCAGAAGGAGGGAAGAGGGATAGAGACAGAGGCAATGATGTGTAGAAAGAAGCAAGAGGGCAACAGAAAGAAACAAAAGAAGTGCAGAAAGAAGGAATAGAGGAGCATAAAGAGGCAATATGGATGCATAAAGAGGGAAGGGTGTGCAGAAGGAGGCGTGGGGTGCAGAAAGAAGTAAGAGAGGTACAGAAAGAAACAAAAGAAGTGCAGAAAGAAGGAACAGAGGTGCAGAAAGAGGGAGCAGGGGTTGAAAAAGGTACAAGAGAGGTGCAGAAAGAGGCAACAGGTGTGCAGAAAGAGGGAAGAGGGATGCAGAAAGAGGCAGGAGGTTCAGAAAGAAGCAAGAGAGGTGCAGAAAAAAACAAAAGAAGTGCAGAAAGAAGAAACAGAGGTGTAGAAAGAAGCAAGAGGGGTGCAAAAAGAGGGAAGAAGGGTGCAAAAAGAGGCAAGGGGGTGCAGAAAGAAGCAACAGAGGTACATAAAGAAACAAAAGAATTGCAGAAAGAAGGAACAGATGTGCAGAAAGAGTCCAGAGGGGTGCAGAAAGAGGGAAGAGGGATGTGAATGGGGCACACAGAGTGCAAAAAGAAGAAAGGGAGGTGCAGAAAGAAGCAACAGAGGTTCAGAAAGAATCATAAGAAGGGGTGCTGAAAGAGGCACGAGGGGTACAGAAAGAAGCAAGAGAGGTGCAGAAAGAAACAAAAGAAGTGCAGAATGAAGGAACAGAGGTGCAAAAAGAGGCACAAGGAGTGCAGAAAGAGAGAAGAGAGGTGGAGAAAGAGACAAGTGGGTGCAGAAAGTAGCAGGGGAGCTGCAGAAAGAAGCAAAAGAAGTGCAGAACAAAGGAACAGAGGTGCAGAAAGAGGCTAGAGGGGTGCAGAAAGAAGCAAGAGAGGTGCAGAAAGAAACAAAAGTATTGCTAATGAAGGAATGAAGGTGCAGAAAGAGGCAAGAGAGGTGCAGAAAGAGGTAAGAGGGGAGAAGAAAATTAAAGAGGGGTGCAGAAAGAAGCAAGAGAGGTGCAGAAAGAAACAAAAGAAGTGCAAAAAGAAGGAAAAGAGGTACAGAAAGAGGCAAGAGATGTGCAGAAAGAGGATAGAGGGATGCAGAAAGAGTCAAGGGGGTGCAGAATGAAGTAAGAGAGGTGCATAAGGAAACAAAAGAAGTGCAGAAAGAAGTAACAGAGGTGCAAAAAAGGGAAGAGGTGGTCAGAAAAAGGGAAGAGGGGTGCAGAAAGAGGCACTGATGCAACAAGAAGCAAGAGAGGTACAGAAAGAAACAAAAGAAGTGCAGAAAGATGGAACAGAGGTGCAGAAAGAGGCAAGAGGGGTGCAGAAAGAGGGGAGAGGGATGTGAAAGAGGCATAAAGGGTGCAAAAAGAAACAAAACAAGTGCAGCAAAAGGGAACAGTTGTGTAGAGAGAGGCAAGAGGGGTGCAGAATGAGGGAAAAGGGGTGCTGAAAGAGACAAGAGGGGTGCAGAAGGATTCAAGATGAGTGGATGCAGAAAGTGGAAGAGATGTGCAGAAAGCGGCATGAGAAGCACAGAAAAAGAAAGAAAGAAGCAACAGAAAAGAAGAATGTGGCAAGAGAGGCACAGAAAGAAGCAAGAGAGGTACCGAAAGAAGGAACAGAGGTGTATAAAGAGGCATGAAGGGTGCAGAAAGAAGAAAGGGGTTGCAAAAGAGGCTCAAGGGGTACAGGAAGAAGCAAGAGAGGTGCAGAAAGAAGCAACAGAGGTGCAGAAAGAGAGAACAGGGATGGAAAATGAGACACGAGCGGTGCAGAAAGAGGCAAGAGGGGTGCAGAAAGAGGATATAGGGGTGCAGAAAGAGGCAAGGGGGGCAGAAAAAAAGCAAGAGAGGTCCAGAAAGAAACAAAAGAAGTGTAAAAAGAAGGAACAGAGGTGCAGAAAGAGGCAAGAGGGGTGCAGAAAGAAGGAAAAGGGGTGCAGAAAGAGTCATGGGATGCAGAAAGAAGCAAGAGAGGTGCAGAAAGAAACAAAAAGAACAGAAAGAACGAACAGAGGTTCAGAAACAGGCCAGACGGGTGCAGAAAGAGTGAAGAGGGGTGTGAAAGAGGCATGAGGGGTGCAGAAAGAAGCAACAGAGGTGCAGAAAGAGGGAACAGGGGTGGAAAAAGAGACAAGAGAAGTGCAGAAAGAAGCAAGAGAGATGCAGAAAGGGGGAAGAGGGGTGAATAAAGAGGGAAGAGAGGTGCAGAAAGAAGCAAGAGAGGTGCATAAAGAAACAAAAGAAGTGCAGAAAAACAGAATAGTGGTGCAGAAAGAGGGAAGAGTGGTGCAGAAAGAGGGAAGAGTGATGCAGAAAGAGGGAAGAGTGATGCAGAAAGAGGGAAGCCGGGTGCAGAAAGAAGAGAGAGGTGCAGAAAGAAAAAAAGAAATGCAGAAAGAAGGAACAGAGGTGCAGAAAGAGCCAACAGGGTGCAGAGAGGGAAGAGGGGAATGAAAGAGGCACAAGGGTTGCAGAAAGAAGCAAGAGAGTTGCAGAAAGAAGCAACAGATGTGCAGAAAGAGGGAAGAGGGTTGGAGAACAAGACAAGAGATGTGTAGAAAGAAGCAACAGAGATGCAAAAAGGGGTAAGAGAGGTGTAGGAAGGTGGAATCTGACTACATGGTTGCCCCCACTTTTTTTCTGGTGTTTTGATGGTTTTTAACTTAGTTTGGCTGTGAACCAGCTATTCAGGTCCCCAGCCTAGCTGCTTCCTCTCTAAATTGATTCCCTGTACTTTAGGTACATCACAGATTGGATTCTGGAGTGCCCTTATAAGTCCCTAGTATATGGTATACTATGTACCCAGGGCATAGGTCCCCCCAGAGGCCTACCAGGGGCTGAAGCATGTATTGTGCCACCCCTGGAAGGCCATCCAAAATGACACCACAGGACTGCTACTGCCTATCTCCCCTAACACTGCACATAGAAACCTATCAGTCACCCCTATGGCAGGCCTTATCAATCCTGAAGGCAGGGTGCTTGGTTATATGTGAGAGGGTACGCATGCATGAGCAGAGCCCCTCTGCAGCTCTTGGAATCTCCTATCCGGGGTTGTCTGTGGTGCAACCTAACCATATACTCTTAAGTGCATTATATCTAAACGGTAAATGTTAACTTTGGGATGGCTGCACGAAAACATGTCGTGTTTGGTGTCAAACACCTTGGAATCATACCCCCACATCAGTTCCTGGTGTGGGAGTATGATCCCACCCTTCTAGAGGGAGAGACATGACAGAACTGGTATACCCGGTACCAACTAAACAGAGCCTGGCATCACAAAATGGATGCTGCAGCCACAGACACGAGTCTGGCCTCCTGCTGCTGACCGAAACTCCGTCAGGGGAGGCCTGGACAATAGGTTTCCTGTTGCAGGGAGGTGTGACCACCTCCCAGACAGGCCTTAGTGGATTGGGGCTGGGTGGTGCACTCTCTGAGTGCTTTGAAGTCCTGCACTGGGGGCACATTTGGTGTCCTCGTGCATATCCCAGTTCAAACCGGTTGCAGGGGCTGCCAGCCCCTGCTCTGGTGTGAAACTGGACAAAGGAAATGGGTGTAGCCACCCCTCTTTCCAAACCCTCCCATAGGTGGGTCCCCAGAGTTAGTCCAACCCCTTTTCTTAGTATAAGTAAGGGAACCCTGGCAACAGGACTTTAGATATCCCTGGACGAAACTCTGAAGCTGAATCCTGGACCTTCAATGCTCTACATCAAGATTAAAGGACTGAAGAATCTCCCTTGGGGTCAAGGAGTGGCTCCCCTGCTTGGCAGGCACCAACAAAGCATCTGTCTGGTCTGCATCGCTGTAGCTCCTGCCAAATGCTGAAGTCTTTGCATCACCAGAGGTAGATTTTCAGACTTCGCCAAGATTGCCCTGTGTCCCCAGCAAAGCTGAGGCCCGTAGCTGTTGTGGGTAATGTGGAACCATGACCCCTGAACAACAAGCACATTTGCAAGTGCATCAACTTCCTGACATCTCTTGAAGCTGTGCCTTGGGTTCCAAGTAGCCCTAGCCTCGAGCACCAACTGCAGTGAAGATCACTGGCCTACACTCCACAAGTGTCCCATGGGCCAGCTCTAAGTGTGACCAATTGAGGCTCCTTCACGATCTCTAGTCCATTGGCTAGTGGGTCCCCACGAAGGCAACTCTTCAATTGCTTGGGTTTTTCTGGTTGCATCAGACGTGCCCTGACTTACCCTCGCTGGGTGAATCCCTCAGACCTTGCTGGTCTGCACAGTAGCCTTTTCTTCACTTCCCCGTGACTTGCCGTTGCTAAGGCTTGTTGGGTCCAATCTGGTCGCCAACACCGCAGCACTCGACAAACTTTGTGGCACAGCTCGAATCCATCTCCTGGTCACCGTCGACGCCTCCTGGATCTCGTGGCTGAAGAGTCAAGGTGCCCATCAACTCACCTGAAGCACCCGACATCTGAGGGCATTCGACTATCGTGCCCCTGGTCACTGGCTAGTGACCCAGACTCTGTCCCCTCTGCTTTCCGGTCTTCCTCTTCCTCGATCCAGGTTTGGATCGCTCCGGACACTCTTCTCCACGGCAGCAGCACTTTTCCAGCGGTCGCCATTGAAAACGATGACGATTCCCGACACCTTTTAACACGTATGCACCCAGCTTCCCTGGGTGAGGTAACTTGAGTATTTCGGTACTCACGTAGGTGTGGGCCCTAGAAACTCTTAAGTTTTAAGGGATTAACTGGAAGTCCTCTCCGAAGTGTCCTTTTTTATATATATATACCTGGTGTGGTCCTCTTTCATTTGGTCACTCAAGAGATTATAGACTGGTAAAACAAGCTGCTTTACATTCCTCCAAGACTTAGCCTGAAGGCTGCTCTCCATAGATACCACTAGGATAGCTTTCAATAAAGGTTGTCTTTAACCTATCATCCATAAGGGGTTGTTTGGACTGGTGCAAGGTGCCCACTATAACTAGTGGACAGCATATGCCAGGCCAACTTCTCACAAGGGGTGGAGAAAGAGACAAGAGGGGTGCAGCAAGAAGCAAAAGAGGTGTAGAAAGAAACAAAAGAAGTGCAGAAAAAGGGAACAGAGGTGCAGAGAGAGGCAAGAGGGGTGCAGAAAGAGGGAAAAGGGGTGCTGAAAGAGACAAGAGGGGTGAAGAAGGATTCAAGATGAGTGCAAAATGAAGCAACAGAGATGCAGAAAGAGGCAAGAGAGGTGCAGAAAGTAGAAGACATGTGCAGAAAGTGGCATGAGAATCACAGAAAAAGAAAGAAAGGTGCAGAAAGAAGCAAGAGAAAAGCAGCAAGAAAGAACAGAGGTGTGCAGAAAGAGGCATGGGGTGCAGAAAGAAGCAAGAGAGGTGCAGAAAGAAACAAAAGAAGTGCAGAAAGAAGGAACAGAGGTGCAGTGAGAGGCAATAGGGGTGCAGAATGAGGGAAAAGGGGTGCAGAAAGAGGCAGGGGTGCAGAAAGAAGCAAGAGAGGGGCAGAAAGAAACACAAGAAGTGCAGAAAGAATGAACAGCAGTGCAGAAAGAGGCTAGAGGGGTGCAGAAAGAGTGAGGAAGGGTGTGAAAGAGGCATGAGGGGTGCAGAAAGAAGCAACAGAGATGGGGAAAGAGGGAACAGGGGTGGAAAAAGAGAAAAGAGAAGTTCAGCAAGAAGCAGAAGAGGTGCAGAAAGGGGGAAGAGTGGTGAAGAAAGAGGGAAGAGAGATGCAAAAAGAAGCAAGAGAGGTGCAGAAAGAAACAAAAGAAGTGCAGAAAAACCGAATAGAGGTATGAAAGAGGCACAAGGGTTGCAGAAAGAAGCAAGAGAGTTGCAGAAGGAAGCAACAGATCTGCAGAAATTGGGAAGAGGGGTGGAGAAAGAGAAAAGAGGGGTGCAGAAAGAAGCAAGAGAGGTGCAGAAAGAAACAAAAAAGTGCAGAAAGAAGGAACAGAGGTGCAGAAAGAGACAAGAGGGGTGCAGCAAGAGGGAAGAGTGGCACATAAAGAAGAAAGAGGGGTGCAGAAAGAAGTAAGAGAGTAGCAGAAAGAAACAAAAGAAGTGCAGAAAGAAGGACCAGAGTTGCAGAAAGAGGCAAGAGGGGTGCAAAAAGAGGGAAGAGGGATATGAAAGAGACACGAGGGTTGCAGAAAGAAGCAAGCAAGTTGCATACAGAAGGAACAGAGGTGCAGAAAGAAGCAATAGGGGTGCAGAAATAGGGAAGGGGTACAGAAAGAAGCAAGAGAGATACAGAAAGAAACAAAAGAAGTGCAGAAAGAGGGAACAGGAGTGGATAAAGAGAAAAGAGAAGTGCAGAAAGAATCAAGAGAGGTGCAGAAAGAAACAAAAGAAGTGCGGAAAGAAGGAATTGAGCTGCAGAAAGAGGTAAGAGGGGTTCAGAATGAATGAGGAACAGTGCAGAAAGAGGACAGAGGGGGCAGAAAGTAGCGAGAGGTGCAGAAAGAAACAAAAGAAGTACAGAAAGAAGGACCAGAGGTGCAGAAAAAGGCAAGAGGGGTGCAGAAAGAGGGAAGAGGGGTATGAAAGAGGCATGAGGGTTACAGAAAGAAGCAAGAGAGTTGCAGAAAGAAGCAACAGATGTGCAGAAAGAGGGAAGAGGGGTGGAGAAAGAGACAAGAGAAGTACAGAAAGAGGCAACAGAGATGCAGAAAGGGGGTAACAGGGGTAGAGAAAGAGACAAGAGGGGTGCAGAAAGAAGCAAGAGAGGTGCAGAAGGAAACAAAAGCAGTGCAAAAAGAAGGAACAGAGGTGCAAGAAAAAGCCAAGAGGGGTGCAGAAAAAGGGAAGAGGGGTGCAGAAAGAGGCGCAAGGGGTGCAGACAAAAGCAAGAGAGGTGCAGAAAGAAGCAATGGAAGTTCAGAAAGAAGGAACATAAGTGCAGAAAGAGTCAAGAGGCGTGCAGAAAGAAGCAAGAGATGTGCAGAAATAAACAAAAGAAGTGCAGAAAGAAGAAACAGAGGTGCAGAAAGAAGGAACAGAGATGCAGAAAGAGGGGTGCTTAAAGAGGGAAGAGGGGTGCAGTTAGAGAGGTGCAGACAAAGCAAGAGAGGTGCAGAAATAAAAAACGAAGTGCAGAAAGAAAGAACAGAGGTGCATAGATAGGCAAGAGGGTGCAGAAAGAGGGAAGAGGGGTGCAGAAAGAGGCAAGGGGCTTTAGAAAGAAGAAAGAAAGCTGCAGAAAGAAACAAAAGAAGTGCATATAGAAGGAACAGAGGTGCAGAACGAAGCAAGAGGAGTGCAGAAAGAGGGAAGAGGGGTGGAGAAAGAGGCAAGGGGGTGCATAAAGAAGCAAGAGAGCTGCAGAAAGAAACAAAAGAAGTGAAGAAATAAGGAATAGAGGTGCAGAAAGAGGCAAGAGGAGTGCAGAAAGAGGGAAGAGGCATGCAGAAAGAGGCAATGGGGTGCAGAAAGAAGCAAGAGAGGTGCAGAAAGAAACACAAGGAGTGCAGAGAGAAGGAACAGAGGTGCAAAAAGAGGCAAGATTGGTGAAGAAAGAGGATGTAGGGGTGCAGAAAGAGGCAAGGGGTGCAGAAAAAGCAAGAGAGGTGCAGAAAGAAACAAAAGAAGTGGAGAAAGAAGGAACAGAGGTGCATAGATAAACAAGAGGGGTGCAGAAAGAGGGAAGAGGGGTGCAGAAAGATGCAAAGGAGTGTAGAAAGAAGCAAGAGAGCTGCAGAAAGAAACAAAAGAATTGAAGAAAGAATGAATAGAGGTGCAGAAAGAGGCAAAAGGGGTAAAGAAAGAGGATAGAGGGGTGCAGAAAGAATCAAGGGGTGCAAAAAGAATCAAGAGAGGTGCAGAATGAAACAAAATAAGTGCAGAAAAAAGGAACTGAGGTGCAGAAAGAGGCAAGAGGAGTGCTGAAAGAGGGAAGAGAGGTGGAGAAAGAGGCAAGGGGTGCAGAAAGAAGCAAGAGAGCTGTATAAATATACAAAAGAAGTGCAAAAAGAAGGAACAGAGGTGCAGAAAGAGGCAAGAGGGGTGCAGAAAGAGGAAAGAGGGGTGCAGAAAGAGGCAATGGGTGCAGAAAGAATCAAGAGAGGTACAGAATGAAACAAAAAAACTACAGAAAGAAGGAACAGAGGTGCAGAAAGAGGCAAGAGGAGTGCAGGAAGAGGGAAGAAAGGTAGAGAAACAGGCAAGGGGTGCAGAAAGAAGCAAGAGAGCTGCATAAATAAACATAAGAAGTGCAGAAAGAAGGACCAGAGGTGCAGAAAGAGGTAAGAGGGTTGATGAAAGAGGGATGAGGGGTGCAGAAAGAGGCAAGGGGGTGCAGAAAGAAGCAAGAGAGTTGCAGAAAGAAGCAACAGATGTGCAGAAAGAAGTAAAAGAGGTGCAGAAAAAGGCTAGAGGGGTGCAGGAAGATGGAGGAGCAGTGCAGAAAGAGGGAAGAGGGGGCAGAAAGTAGCGAGAGGTGCAGAAAGAAACAAAAGAAGTGCAGAAAGGACAGATGTGCAGAAAGAGGCAAGAGGAGTGCAGAAAGAGGGAAGAGAGGTAGAGAAACAGGCAAGGGGTGCAGAAAGAAGCAAGAGAGCTGCATAAATAAACATAAGAAGTACAGAAAGAAGGAACAGAGGTGCAGAAAGAGGTAAGAGGGGTGCAGAAAGAGTGACGAGGGGTGCAGAAAGAGGCAAGGGGGTGCAGAAAGAAGGAAGAGAGGTACAGAAAGAAACAAAAGAATTGCAGAAAGAAGCAAGAGAGTTGCAGAAAGAAGCAACAGATGTGCAGAAAGAAGGAAAAGTTGTGCAGAAAGAGGCAGGAGGGGTGCAGAAAGAGTGAGGAGCAGTGCAGAAAGAGGGAAGAGGGTGATAGAAAGTAGCGAGAGGTGCAGAAAGAAACAAAAGAAGTGCAGAAAGAAGGACCAGAGGTGCAGAAAGAGGCAAGAGGGGTGCAGAAAGAGGAAAGAGGGATATGAAAGAGACACAAGGGTTGCAGAAAGAAGCAAGAGGGTTGCAGAATGAAGGAACAGAGGTACAGCAAGAGGCAATAGGGGTGCAGAAAGAGGGAAGAGGGGTGCAGAAAGAGGCAAGGGGTGCAGAAAGAAGCAAGAGAGGTATAGAAAGAAACAAAAGAAGTGCAGAAAGAAGCAAGAGAGTTGCAGAAAGAAGCAACAGATGTGCAGAAAGAAGTAAAAGAGGTGCAGAAAGAGGCTAGAGGGGTGCAGGAAGATGGAGGAGCAGTGCAGAAAGAGGGAAGAGGGGGTCAGAAAGTAGCAAGAGGTGCAGAAAGAAACAAAAGAAGTGCAGAAAGGACAGAGGTGCAGAAAGAGGCAAGAGGGGTACAGAAAGAGGGAAGAGGGATATGAAAGAGACACGAGGGTTGCAGAAATAAGCAAGAGAGTTGGAATAAGAAGGAACAGAGGTACAGAAAGAGGCAATAGGGGTGCAGAAAGAGGGCAGAGGGGTGCAGAAAGAGGGATGGGGTGCAGAAAGAAGCAAGAGAGGTGCAGAAATAAACAAAAGAAGTGCAGAAAGAAGGAAGAGATGGTGCAGAGAGAGGCAAGAGGGGTGCAGAAAGAGGGAAGGGGGTTTGAAAGAGGCACAATTGGTGCAGAAAGGAACAAGAGAGGTGCAGGAAATAGCACCAGAGGTGAAGAAAGAGGGAAAAGGGATGGAAAAAGAGACTAGAGAAGTGTAGAAAGAAGCAACAGAGATGCAGAAAGGGGTAAGAGGGGTGGAGAATCATGCAATATTTGTGCAGAATGAAGCAAGAGAAGTGCAGAAAAAATCACCAGAGATGCAGAAAGAAGCAAGAGAGGTGCAGAAAGTAGAAGAGATGTGCAGAAAGAGGCATGGGAAGTGCAGAAAAAGAAAGAAAGGCGCAGAAATAAGCAACAGAAAGGCAGAAAGTGGCAAGAGAGACGCAGAAAGAAGAAAGAGTGGTTTGCACACCATTAGTACCAATTTAACACCCACATTTAGCAATAAGTAACAGTAACCTTTCGTAGTTTGTAAAGGGCCTTCCACCATGCTGTAACACTTGTCGCTGCATTTTTGATAACGTTTGAGCCGTTTGAGCTAGAAACAAGTCCTTTTTTGTTCAAATCTGCAGATTAGGCAGCAGATGCTGGATTATGTGGCTAATGCGGAAAATATATAATTGTGTGAGAGTCAGTGAAGCCAAACAGTCGCATTATTCCAGTGGCCCTGCTCCTCAGAAGTGCTCCTCAGTGATTCCTTCTTTTTTTGTCTCATTGAGTTCATAGTTTAGCTTCTATGGAAACAAGAAAGACTAAACCTGAGGTTACCACTCCACAAGACAGACTACCATACCACATAATTACTCTCCATAACACATAATCCCACTATATATTCCTATACACTAAATACCACATACTTTCTATCCACATAATTTCTCTGCACAACATACCACATAATTCCACTACACACAAAAAACATTAGTAAATAACTTCTACATTTACAACGCCAATAGCTCTAACTCTCGCAAATGCACAACCTATTACATTGCAAATGCTTCATTAACTAGTAGTCACATTTGCAGTCGTGGAGAAAGGGTGTTGGGCCTCCGACCAGTGCTCAGGAATTCCACTGCATAGGATTTACAGGAGGTACTAGGAGGGCTTCTTGGCCCCCAAAGTCCCTCAGGAGTAAAGTGGACTTCATCCCCCAACCCGTAGTGTGCAAGGAGGCGTGTTTGCAGAGTGGTGGAGAAAGGGTTGTGGCCTCTGAAGACCTCTTACCAATCCCACTGTGTGGGACTTACTGGAGGTAACAGGAGGGGTAGTTGGCCCCCAAGGACTTCTTTGGGTCCAACTACCCCTCCTATTACCTCCAGTAAGTCCCACACAGCAGGATTGTGGCATGCTCTTGGATGGGGATTGAAGTCCCCTATGCCTGTGGGGGTCCTTAGGGGCCAACTAGCCTATCTGATACTTCCAGTAAGCCCCAGATATTGGGATTGGTGAGAGGTAGACACATGCCACGCCCCCTTTCTCCACCACTGTGCAAACGCACCTCCTGGCACGCTCTTTGTTGGGGGATGAAGTCCCCTTGTTTTCTCTAGTAAGCCCCGCACAGCTGGATTGCTGAGAGTGGTCCGAGGCCATGCCCCCTTTTTACACCACTCTGCAAACACCTCCTAGCACACTGCTGCTCATGGTATGAAGTCCACTTTAGTCCTGAGGTCCTCAGGACACAAGAGGACCTCATCGCCCTACCAGCAAAATGCCAAGAGGCGTGTTTGTAGAGTAGTGTAAAAAGGGGCGTGGCCTCAGATCACCTCTCAGCAATGCCACTGTGTGGGGCTTACTAGAGATGCCTGGTGGGCTAGTTGGCCCCTAAGCACCCTTAAGATTCAAGGGGACTTAATCCCCCAAACCAGAACATGCCAGGAGGTGAGTTTGCAAAGTGGTCCTCCTGCTCTGGTTTTCTTGACCCCAGGTAACATCACAAGGGAGAGCTGGGCCGAGCAGAGAGCACGCTGGGGAGCGTGGAACGTGAGGCGGTGGTTCAGGTAGTCTGGTCCAGTGTTATGGAGGGCCTTATGTGCGTGGGTGAGAAGCTTGAAGGTGATTCTTTTCTCGACAGGGAGCAAGTTTAGTGTCTGTAGGTGTTGGCAATGTGGCAGTGGTATGGTAGGTTGAGGACTAGTCTGGCGGCGGTGTTCTGTACGTTCTGTAGTTTGCAGGTGAGGGTCTTGTTGATCCCAGCATAGAGTGCGCTGCCGTAATCCAGTCTGCTACTGATGAGTCTGTGATGCCATTGATCTGGGGGTCCATTTTGAGTTCGGAGTCCATGATGATTCCGAGGTTGCATGCGTGGTCCGTGGGGGTCCCGAGGGGTGGGGCCACCAGGTGTCGTTCCAAGCATCAGGATGTGGGCCCATGATGAGCACCTCGGTTTTGTCCATGTTGAGTTGTAGGCAGCTGTTCTTCATCCATCTGGCGATGGCTTCCATTCTGACTTGGAAGTTGCGTTTGGTGATGTTGGGTTCATTGGATAGGGAGAGGATGAGTTGAGTGTCGTCTGCATATGATGTTGAGTCCATGTGATCTGACGATGGTTGCGAGTGGGGCCATGTAGATATTGAACAGGGTCAGGCTGATGTAGGATCGTTGTGGAACTCTGCTGGTGGTTGAAGTGGGTTCTGAGAGAAAAGGAGTGAGTTTGACTCATTGCGTTCTGCCAGGAGAGGAAAGAGAGGATCCAGTCGAGGGCCTTATTCCGGGTTCTGGCATTATGGAGATTGCAGGCTAGGGTGTGATGAGAGACAGTGTCAAAGTCCGAGGAGAGGTCTAGGAGGATAAGGGCCACTGTCTCTCCTTTGTTGAGGAGGGAGCGGATGTAGTCTGTTGCTGCAAGTGTTGTGTAGTTCCTATAGTACCCTATGCAGGACCTGCATGTTTGTATAACATAAGCTGTGGGCTTGGTGGCAGACTGACTCTGTACACCCTCAACGCGTATGTTAGATTATTTTGCATTAGCTAGCTCACAGTGCTACTAGAATATCCTCTTATCGGGGAGAGATTAGTTTCTGGCAACCTTAGATCATGACAACTCTGATCCCTCCGAATCGTGGAAACAATATACTACTTTTCGCTCAGTCACTCGTGCTTACATATTCGGTTTGTCTCAGAGAGTTACACAGAATAAACAGTCGGGCGTTTCAATAAGTATTTATTGAACAGTTGTTATTGTAGTGTAAATTATATGTGCTGCAGCAACCAGCAGACAATAGCTGAGACATATTATTAGCAGTACGATGAAAGGAAAGGGATTGAACGGTTCTACCATATTGCAATAGTTATGGATACATACATGAATATAAAAGCATTATGCAAAATGTGCGTACTCCTACGATGCCTACCTAGATGTACTTATGTGTACCTAGCATATGTGTGTAGGTCTAAAAGCTAAGAGCCAAGAATCCTTCTAGGATTTAGTCGCACCCCCATACCTGAATAGAGAGAGTGTGGGACCCCGTCCTGGTCTCGAGTTGGACACCCCGTCCGGGTTGTGTCAGACCACTGTCAGCTGGAGTGACTGCATGCAGGAGCCACAGCGTCTCTGGTCAGTGTGTCGGCATGGAAGTCTCGGTTCCCTCTGCCTTACCGGGGCAAGATGTGGTATATTTATACCCTGGAGACTCTCATCCCTTTGTGTGGTTTGCATTGGGCCTGGTCAGTCTTGAGGAAGACAACAGGGGTGAACTTTGTACAGATATATTATGCGGGTGCTATATTGCTAGAGAACCATGCATAATTAATGAGTACAGTGTGGGCCTGTGTTTGGGAAAAACCCTGCTGGATTCAAAACCACAGGATAGATAACATTCAGCCCTCAGAGCACGTTGTGTACTAGTGGGACTAATGTAGGCGAAAGATCATGCCTATATAAGGAATCATGACTATAATAGGACATGTACAGTTATGACCATAATTGGGCATATGCGACTATGACCGTAATAGGGCAAGTACGAGTATGACCATATTAGGGTAAATATGAATACGTCCATTTTAGGGCATGTACGAACGGGTCTATATTAGGGCCTCTATACGGGACATAACACCCACACCTCTTCCGAAAAGTATGACAATGACCATACTTAAAATCCAGACAATTTAAAAGCATTTTAAAAGCAAGTAAAAACATGGTTTTAAAATCTGTTTAACATTTTTTTATCAGAAATATTAATAATTCAGCTAATTTCAATTGGCACTAAAAGAATGTCTATTTTTGTTTCTCCATATAAGTTGCCTCACCCAAAGTGGAAGAAGGCCATGCTTTCTCAAGCGAAAGTGTCAATTTAGGAAATGTTCCAATTTAGTTTGTTTGTTTTGAAACGAGTGAAGAAGCCACATTTTTTCCCAGGACACGATGAGCCAATTCAAGATTAAGCGTCCTAGCTGGGAAGCACAACATTATCGGTGTCAGCTGCTGCAGATGACAAATCCAACGCCTCACAGAGAACGTCAATCGCACATAGATGGAATGTAGCACTGCTGACAGTCAGTGCTGCGGCAGCTTGTGCGGCAGTTGTAGCCTGGGTGCCTGTGGAAGAGTCATCTAACCCAGCAGGAGCGAATGGCACCTGTGGATTTTCCAAGAATGCATTCATCCGAATCGGAAGCCGCTGAGGACAATGCAGAGCATGGGCCTTTATGGGTACCTGCATTGCATCCGTGTCCAGAGGCGCATCTGATGGATATGTCAGACAAAGATCCAACGTGCATTCCTCTCTGCAGAACAGGCATCGAAGAACAGGTAAGATGCAGTCTACCCAGACTGGTCTAAATGATAGAAACCAGGAGGCATTGAGTTCTCGCAGGCAAGAGATGCCCAGACATTGTACCATGCGTTCACGGTATTTCCGCTCCTGGAGCATGTTCGACATTCCCTCGGGAATTGGGCCGTCCATTTCGTAGCAGTAATATTACAATCAGGATTCCTGCGATTAGGAAAAGGATGAGCGGGATTCCTCCAAATATGCTTCCCAATATGGAGTGTATAAAATTTGGGATCACTCCGAGGACTGTCTGAAAGGTGCTTAACAGTGTGGACCCTATGGTCTTAAATAGTTGTAAAATTCTGCTTGTATCTGACATGTTAAAGATACGTCCCACCATTTCTGCGAAATGAAAGGGGCAGTTTGTACGTATGAGTGCCTGTATCTCGGTCGAGGTCCTTGCAACTTGAAGTTCATAGGTTTCTCAAGCGGAGGTTAAGGGCACGGGTTGCTGTAAAAGCATGGCTTTCAATCTGCTCAGACTATCAAACTGTATAAAAGAAACATTCAGCGAAGGCCATAGCGGCGCCTCCCTGAGTGTGTTCAGTGGTGGAAACAATAATTGCATACAGCAAGTAACCCTGGAGCTAACAGTCACTAGATATGCAATGCCCGGAAGCATCCCACAACAACCTTGATCATTTAACATTAAGTAACCCCCATTTGAGAGCAGCTGGAAAACCGGTGTGATCATGGCCGCTGGGGTCCCTGACATGTGACAAGATAAGTTCGCTACTGAACCACTGTAGGCTCCGTGTAGAGAAATATCCTGACACATGAGAGAACCGCTTAAAGCGTTCTTGCAGTTTGTACCACTCAGATACACTTCTCGATCCCCATTCCGGCATCGGTATCTATATGGTAACTCCCAAGTTTCCTTGATGTATCCCTTACCCACTTTTACATATTTGCCTGCCTGCCTTTGCTCAAGGCAATATTGAAACTGAAACATAGTGACCGGCAGAGTGATTTGGCCATGAATTAGCCATTCTGTTGATGGTGATTCAGCTACAGTGAATGGTAACCTTTCCAGTTTCTCAATACACAGCATTGTATATTTGGCTCCTCTTTGTGCCATTTCTGTCTCTTTATCAGTCAGATTGTATTCTGAAAACAGAGACGTGTTGTTTATAAAACGCCATGGCACATAGCCTGCATGCAAGGATTGTAGCGTCCAGTTTAACATCATAATAGAACGTAGTTGTGATTGCGCGTGTTGTAACAAGGCCAGATCTTGTTCTAATATGTTGATCGCCGAGGACACAATGTTGCCTAAGGAGGAAATCCTGGAGGTCAAAGTAGTTAACCCATTATCCACTACTGCTAATGCTCTTTCTAAGTTAATACTGTCTATCTCCCGTATTTTTTCTGCGGCCTCTTGTTGTGATATTTTCCAGTTTTCATTATAATAGGCATAAAGGCCTGCATATTTGAAATGTTTCTGACGTTGTTTCCTGGGTCCTAGTAGAAAATCTCTAAGATCCATGTCAGGTGTGAGTAGGGTCAAGTGGTGCTTTACTTCTGTCAGTGTTGAGGTCTCTAGCCAATCAAGGCACAACTTCCCAACACTATAGGATGTCACTACCCCCGGGTGATGTCTCTGTACATAGCGTGGGTCTGGCCTATGGATACTAAACCCTTTGGTTGTATTCATAAATCTCTGCTGACATTTGTTCGTGTCAATGGGCCAAACAAGCCATTCTGTCCAATCAGGATCTGATCTGTTGTACTGGAAAATGTCATCTAATCCTACCCCTTGTGTAGTTGAATTCTGCCCCCCACCTATCTGCGATGGTGTTGGAAACCCCGGTGTGTTCATTTCCTTGCCTTTGGCTAATCCAAGACAGGTTGTTTGTTGTACAGTTTCATTCAGAAATAACATCTGCTGCGGAATGATGCATGCTCTAAAAAGTGCTTCTATTCCCTGGACTTGCCAGTCCCTAGAACCCCAGATTGATTTGGAATCTATTGTGTCGTTCCATAGGTCGAAACCCTGTTTAGACAACCGGTTCAGAAAGGATGCAGAGTAAATATAACATAACATAATTTTCTGAGCTGAATTTTTTGCTACTTTATAATAAAATGACTTTGGATCTGATGTGTTAAACCCGGAGAAGTATGTGAATTTCTGTGCAAATGCTTGTGAACTACCTTTCGGAGGTGTTGGGCAGTGTTCCCACTGGTGGTATTCAAATACATTTCTAGGTGTTATAGACTTGTGTAAGAAATGATCACCAAAATGTTGGTAACAGAACAATGTATCATGGTCTGAAGTACCTTCTAACATTTCATTGTTCGGAAATGCTGCAGTTTTTTCTAAATCAGACATCATAGCATTTACAGTTTCAGTGTCCCAATCATCAGAATATGCACTTGAGGTAATGATATCACTTAAAGAAATTTTAAATACATGTTTTAGCTTTAAAAGTTCAGTCGGACCTAATATATCATAATGAATCTTGTCCCATGCTATACCGTCCGGTATAGGAACTGCTGTAATCTTCACTGAAGACAAGTCTCTTGGTTCACGATGTGAAGACTAGTGTGGTTTTAAAATCAAATTAACCCTTTGGGCTGTGGAGCTTGGCTGGAGGTATCGTCCATTAATAAGCATACTAAAAGTTATTATTAAACCTAGCCAAAAAATGAAAAATAAAATCCCAGTGATGTACCATAGTTCTAACCAAGGTGACACCAGGTAAGTCTTTCTAAAAAAGTGCAAAAAGTCAGTGAGTTTCTGTTTGAGTGATTTTTTGGCTGGCGTCGTTTCCGGCTTGCTTGGATCCAGTGAAAACATATCAAAGTTCATGAAATAGCCAGAAGCAGTTGGATCAATTGTTAGAATTGCATCGGGATTGGTTGAAATCGCATTTTGCTCTTGACGAGGCATGTTGACGTAGATGTCTGTATTAGGAATTATTGCAACTTGGTTGTTAAGTTGATTTTCATTTTGAAGATGAATTTCTTGTTGAAGTGGAACGAGTTCCATAGTATTGTTGCTTAGTCCTTCATTCCGTACAGGTGGCTCTTCAAACGTGATGAGTCTTTCTATTTGGACTTCTTGGATTGTAGCGAGAGGAGGGAGTCTGCTACTGTGTAGTCCACAAGGCCTACTGTTTAGTATCGGCCACATAGTGTGGTTTGATTAAGTCGATTGAGATAAATCTTTTCTTCTTTTTTTCCGGCAAGAGGTGGCTGGCAGAAGTACAGGTCTTGTGCCATGGATTGCTAGGCCAGGTACAGGCTTTCTGTAGGATGGCACAAATTCTTTCTTGTCTGCAATATTTTCTCTGACGAGATCCCCGAGCTTTGGGATCCAGACAGGTCTTGCCGTTACTGCCTTGACTTCCTCAGTGGCGGTCTGTTTCTGGAGCACGTTACTTTGTCGTGTTCTGGATTTGTTTAGATCCTGTAAAACAGCCAAACGATCATGGATATCAAATGGCTTTTTATCTGCCACTGTGCCTTCACAATCAAGATCAGGTACCCACATTCTCGTCCCAAATAGGACCTCGTAAGGAGTGACACCCCCTAGAGAGCTTCTTGGCTGGTTATTGATTGCTCGCTTTACCCCATAAAGGTGATCGACCCATCTACCGCCCTTGCCTAATACCCTAGCTGTTAAAGATTGCTTTAAGTCTCGGTTTTTCCTCTCCATGACCGAATTACCCTCAGGGTGGTATGGAGAGGAGTACCGCAATGCTACGCCCATTCCTTCCATGGCCTCTTTGTAAGCCTGAGAGTTAAACGCAGGACCATGGTCAGAATGTAACATGCCAACTGCGTATGTGCCGATAAAGACTCGCAAATCTTTTATAACAGTTCGAGCATCAGCCGAGCGCTGAGGCCAGGACCATAGGAATCTAGAGCAGGAATCCACTGCAATCATGATATATTTCTTGGACCCATCAGATTGTAGGGGTCCGCAGTGGTCCAAATAAACACATGCGAGAGGTTTGTCTGATTTCAGCAATGGTGTCTGCGCCGGGCGTGTTACGGTGGAGCCCTTCATCTGCTGACAGATGTCGCACTTTAAGACATAGTCTTTGGTCTGCTTTGTTAACCCTGGCCACCAGTAGCGCTGCTTCAGTAAAGAAATAGTCGCTGTGACGCCTGTATGCGCAGAACCCAAACCCTCGTGTGCTGCTAAAATTAAGCCTTGCCTACGATCCATATTTGGTATTACTCTATCCCCCACTCCAGGAATCTGAGCATATGGAATGTTTTGTGCATCTAACTTGTAGGAGTACTTGAGTGGAAATTTTTTAAGTACTGCTGTGCTGCCTTTGCGTGAAGCATTGACAGCTACCATAAACTCGCCATCTATTCTCGTTTTTGAACGAGTGATTGCAGCTACGGAAGCCGTGCGAACAGCCCCCTTTGCGGCTTCATCAGCCAATGAATTCCCTTCAACGTGAACGCCATCACGCTGATGACTCAGTGTATGTATCACGTGAGCCCTTGGTAGTTCGTTTCTCAACTCCACTACCTGTTCCCATAGCATTTTATGCTTAATTGTGCCACCTTTTGCATCTTTGAACCCGTTTTGTTCCCAATGATGTAGATACTCATTGTACGACTGTACACAGTAAAAGGAATCACACACAATAAGTGTGGGGAATTCGTGTTCTGTATTTATCAGTGCCAGTATAACTGCTTTGAGTTCTGCCAACTGAGCCGTGCAGTCTCCTAGAGATTGCATTTTAGTGCAACTCGGATGGAACTTTCCATCATGCATGTGACCTTTAACAATCGCACACGCTGCATTGTAAGCTTGCTTACTCCCTGTGGCTGGTTGAGCAGAACCGTCTGTGTAAATAATATATTCATACTGATCTAGAGGCAACATTTCATTTGGTAGAGGATATTCTTGTTCGTATTACAGGAATGCTTGAGTTTTTAAACTTGGATCAAATCTGTATTCAACATCCGTTGCAGTAAGAGAATTAGCTCATTGTATCCATCTCGGATGGAAGGCTTTCGCATTTGGAATGCTAGCTTTTGTAACAGCTTCTAAGGCTGCTACTGGGGTCACGACAATTATGCGTTTACCCTGAGCCAGAGCTCTTTCTCTTGCTAACGCGGTCTGCACTGCTGTAAGGATTTTTTCTGTTGAAGTGAAACGCATCTCTGCGTTTGTGTACAGGTGTGATTTGTATGCGATCGGTACTGTTTCGCCTTCATTGAAAGTTAAATAAGTGTACCCGCATTGACCCGCTATGACTCGGATCACCAAGTTGCATACGTTTACCCATGTCTGTAAATGTTTAGAAGCTATCATGTCTTCCTGTAGGGAACGCAGGATATTTGTGTGTTCCTGTGTCCACTGTCTGACTGAAAAATCAGGTTTTATTAAGTCGTAGAAAGGTGTTACTTTTTCTGCGTAATCCAAAATGTATGTTCGACCAAAATTTAGGAATCCCAGAATTGATTGTAAATTCTTTAATGATTTTGGAGGTTGGAGCAGCGCACACTTTTCTAAAAAGTTAGCTGCTAAGCTTTTTCCTTCACTTGACAGCTCGTATCCTAAAAACAGGACACTGAGGTGGGCAATTTGTGATTTCTTGACATTAAATTTATAGCCCTCAGAGGCGAATCCCATAATAATGGTGCTCACCCTGGTCAAGTGCCTCTTTAAGTCATCATCCGTCAGATAAATATCATCCACATAGGACAATGCTTCTTCATCCAAATTTTGGAGTAACTCCGTTACTCTTGCTGAAAATACCCCCGGGCTGTTTTTGTACCCATGGGCTAGTCGACAGAATTGTCCCTGGGACCCTAACGCACTGAAGGCGGTCAGATACCTGCTTTCAGGTGCTATATTTTGGCAGAAAAATCCATTTGAGATATCAAGTGTTGTTTTGTATTTTTTCTGCACAATGTTATTAATTAATGCGGCACTGTGTGCATTTTGAACTGCAAATGTCTTTGTGCAAGTGTTTAAATGTCTGTAATCCAAAACTAAACGATATGTGTTGTCAGGTTTCATTACGGGAAACAAAGGATTGTTCATGGGTGAAGTTCAATTTTCAATCACCCCCTGGTTTTGTAGTTGGTCTAGAATCTCGCTGACTTGTTTTTTAGCTTCCTGCTTTATAGGATATTGCCTTTGAGCATTTGGGGAAACTTTTATCGGGATCACTTGGTGGGTTGAATCCTCATCCCAACCAACATGATTTTTATACAATACTGGAGCTAGGGCAACCACCGACTCCTGCGCATATGCATGTTTTAGGTGAATGGGAACGAGGTCGTAAAAGGCTGGAAAGATTACCATTTCTCCCCTAGGGCACTACATGATGAATGCTGGTGGCCAATCTTGTTCTGCTAATAGAATGTCATAACCAGATGACAAATTTTTCCAAAAGAGACCTTTAATTTTTCTGGGCTTGTCTCCCTCCATTCGGAGTGTTATCTCATGTAACTTATGTGGGACACTTACCCGAGTATCAGGTGTTTCCACCGTGATATACTCACTCAACTCCGCTGTCGCCAGAAATTCCTTCAGGTTCTGGTGAGCTATCGTTACTTCTGCCGCGCTGTCTAGCATCGTCAGAGCCCATTCCCCGTTCAGAAGCTGTGTCCTCAGAATTCTGGGCATGTCTGATCCTGAGACCTGCTACCTTCTTCTTTTTGAACTGAGGTTTTGATTTTTGTGTACCTTCTTTATTAGGTGATAAGTCCGCAGCGAGTTGCGTGTCTCTGGACTTTGTACGCTCCTTTGACCGTCCTTCCCTCTCGGAGTTTTTTGATGAACCCTGAAAGGAACGAGATGAATGTGTATCAGTATCCTGATACCTGTCAGGTTTTTTAATATTATCCCTATTCCTGAGGTTATACCTCCTTTCAGAGGGCTCCTGTTGAGGAGACCTACCTCTGGATTGAGATCTGTTGTCTTTAGACTTTTGTTGTTTTTTATTTTCCCACTTCTTTTTAGAAGAAGTAGGTGTCTGCTTTGTAGTGTCCTTTTCAGGACTGCCCACCAGTTGTGGTTTTAATGCTTTCCCACCCAAACTGTCTCTGCCTAGTTCTGCATATGCAGCTTCAATTATTTTGGGTAGTTCGTGTTGTTGGTTGTCTGGACCGAACTCCCTTAGGCGTTGGCGGATCGCCACTAAAGCTGCTTCCCCCTTAATGTTAGCTAGTATTATGGCAGCTACCTGGTCAAAGTTATTTAGTAACTTCATCCCTAAGTTAAGGGCAGGTACTGCTCCGTACTCATTTTGTATCTGTCTCAATATGTCAGGTACTACTGCTAAGGATGGGATACCATGTGTTCTGGTATATATGGCAACAAAGACTGAACCCCAAGAGGTGCAGTCCTCTACTTGTGGTGTAAGACCCATGGGCAAGCAGATTGTTAGAATTCTGTGTTCATCACAGGTGGTAGTTTTCGGGAAAACTGCTTCAAGCTGAGTTATTTTCTGAGCTATCCAGAATGGGATTTGTTCGCGCTTTGCTGGCATTTTGCCCATTACCGCGTGTAATGTTTGTGGAGTAATTTTATTAACTGTACTCTGGACTGGAGTATCTTGTGCTGCAGCTGGTACAGGCTGAACTGTTAAAGTCCTCATCACAAATTGTGTGAAGTGTCTGTAGATTTTAATTAAATCTTTCTGTTGTACGAGTAATTCTGGCTATGGCATTGTGTCCATGTCAGGATGCGGTGTGTATGCCGCTAATATGGGCCATGTGGCTCCTGCTTCTCCGAGCGGGCCTAATCTTGCTCTTCCTCATACGTGGGGTAGGGCACCTTTAAACCAGTAATTATGCTCCTGGTAAGTGAGCGGAATCTCTAACTCCTCGAAAGGAGTATAGTCCTCTGGTGTTTCATCTTTTAGGTAGTAGTGAAATACATCTGTAATTGCATTAGCTTCTGGGAATGTAACCCATGAATAGAACACCTCTGTTTTATTGGATTTGTGTGCTTCAATTACGAAAATTACTTTAATACCCCTGGCTCTTAAGCCATGTTCTAGAAGTTTTAACTTTTATGATGATTGCCCTTCTGCAAATTGGTGCAATTTGTATTGCATCTTCAGGGTCATCTTCTCCTAAACCGAAGAGGATTGTTTCAACTCTCCCTGTTGTGTTTGTTTCTTCCACCATTTTAAATTGGGAGAAGGGAGATTAAAGAGTTCTAAAAATAAGGTGTAAGTGGACGATTGTAGGAACTAAATATCCTTTCAAGCTTGTTTAACCAACAGCCAATAAATAGTATTTTGTACAACTCAGCTGCGGCGGATTTTGTGCCCACCCACTCCAGACGTCTCTGGGGTTTTGTGAGTAGGTTCTCTGAGAATAGCACAACTGAACTACTCAGATTCTACTTTTAAATAAGTACCAAACCAACGTTGGTGGCGCCATGTAGTGTAGTTCCTAAAGTACCCTATGCAGGACCTGCACGTTTGTATAACATAAGCTGTGGGCTTGGTGGCAGACTGACTCTGTGCACCCTCACCGCATATGTTAGATTGTTTTGCACTAGCTAGCTCACAGTGCCACTAGAATCTCCTCTTATCGAGGAGAGATTCGTTTCTGGCAACCTTAGATCATGACAACCCTGATACCTCAGAATCGTGGAAACAATATACTACTTTTTGCTCAGTCACTCGGGCTTACATATTCGGTTTGTCTCAGAGAGTTACACAGAATAAACAGTCGGGCGTTTCAATAAGTATTTATTGAACAGTTGTTATTCTAGTGTAAAATATATGTGCTGCGGCAACCAGCAGACAATAGCTGAGATATATTATTAGCAGTACGATGAAAGCAAAGGGATAGAACAGTTCTACCATATTGCAATAGTCATGGATACATACATGAATATAAAAGCATTATGCAAAGTGTTCCTACTCCTACGATGCCTACCTAGATGTACTTATGTGTACCTAGCATATGTGTGTAGGTCTAAAATCTAAGAGCCAAGAATCCTTCTAGGATTTAGTTGAACCCACATACCTGAATAGAGAGAGTGTGGGACCCCGTCCTGGTCTCGAGTTGGACACTCCGTCCGGGTTGTGTCAGACCACTGTCAGCTGGAGCGACTGCATGCAGGAGCCACAGCGTCTCTGGTCAGTGTGTCGGCATGGAAGTCTCGGTTCCCTCTGCCTTACCGGGGCAAGATGTGGTATATTTATACCCTGGAGACTCTCATCCCTTTGTGTGGTTTGCATTGGGCCTGGTCAGTCTTGAGGAAGATGTCAGGGGTGAACTTTGTACAGACATATTATGTGGGTGCTATATTGCTAGAGAACCATGCATAATTAATGAGTACAGTGTGGGCCTGTGTTTGGGAAAAACCCTGCTGGATTCAAAACCACAGGATAGATAACGTTCAGCCCTCAGAGCATGTTGTGTACCAGTGGGACTAATGTAGGTGAAAGAGCATGCCTATATAAGGAATCATGACTATAATAGGACATATACAGTTATGACCATAATTGGGCATATGGGACTATGACCATAATAGGGCAAGTACGAGTATGACCATTTTAGGGTAAATGTGAATACATCCATTTTAGGGCATGTACGAATGGGTCTATATTAGGGCCTCTATACGGGACATAACACAAGAAGGGTGGTTTCAGTGCTGTGATTCTTCCTGAAGCCTGATTGGGAGTTGTTGAGGATGTTGTTTTTTTCTATGAAGGCGGAGAGTTGACTGTCGATGGCTTTTTCCATGGCTTTGGCCGGATAAGGGAGTAGGGAGATCGGTCTGAAATTCTTGAGGCCGGTGGGGTCCTTCGAGGGGTTTTTCAGGAGAAGGTTGATCTCAGTGTGTTTCCAGTCATCGGGGAAGGAGGCAGTCTCGAAGGAGCCATTGATGATCCATTGAAGTTTAGGGGCGATGATGTCTGCAGCTCTTTTGTAGATGTGGTGAGTGCAGGGGTCTGTGGGGGCCCGGGAGTGGATGGTCTACATCATCTTCAGAGTGTCTTTGATGCTGAGGGCGGTCCAGCTGTCTAGTGTCAGATGCGTGGTGCTGGGAGCAGTGGGAGGGGGTTACTTGTGGGGGTTGTTGTCATCAAAGTTGTCATAGAGGGTCTTGATTTTGTGATGGAAAAAAGTACTCAGTCTATCGCAGACGCCCTGTGAGGGAGTGATGTCTGTAGATTCACTGTTGGGTTGGGCGAACTCTTTAATGATGCTGAAGAGTTCCTTGCTGTTGTGTGCATTGATGGAGATTATGTACTAAAATGCTTTATTCCTGGAGAGTCTGATGAGTTTTTGGTGGGCAGTGGTGGCTGATTTGAAGTTGTCTAGGTATGTAGGGGTTTTGGAGTTCCTCCATAGCTTTTCGAGTCGTCTGCAGGTTCGTCTGTAGTTTCGGAGTTCAGTGGAGAACCAGCTGGCTTTCTTGGCGTGAGGGTTGGAGGCTTTCTTGAGGGGGGCGATGGTGTTAGCTCAGTTAGTGATCCAGTTGCGTAGAGGGTGGGTGGCAGTGGTGGGGTTGTCGTCTGTAGCGGTAGGAGTAGAGCTGCTGAGGAGGGCAGTGAGCTGGTCATCAGAGACTTTGTTCCAATTCCTGCGCTGGAACTGGTGTGGACGTCTGTGGGAGATGTCGGTTTTGAAGGTGAAGTGGACACAGCGGTGGTCTGTCCATGAGACTTCAGAGGTGTGACTGAAGGTGATTGAGTTCCTAGCTGTGAAAATGGGATCGAGGATGTGTTCTGCTGAGTGCGATGGTTCTGGTATGATCTGCTTGAGTCCTATGATGTGGAGGTTGTCCAAGAGGTAGGTGAAGTTGGGGTCCTGGCAGTTGTCGAGATAGAAGTTGAGGTCTCCTAGCAGCATAAGACAGAAAGACATTTTTGAAGAGGTAAAAGGTAAAGTAGAACATGGGTTTCTCTATAAGAAAAAAAAGTGTGCATGTTCTACATATAAACCAGTTCTATCGTACATAAGTGGTCAAGCTGGAACTGTAAAAAGCTTCTTGATTAAAGTACTTACAAGATACTTACAGAAGGAGTTACCCTTCATCGTGTTAATGCTGCCTGTTGAACATGATAACAAATTACAAATCAAGAAATTATCTGGTGATGCTGTCATGAAGTGGGAAGAGTATTAAAGAAATTAAAGCTACTAATTATTGATGAAGTCAGTATGGTGTCTAACCTAATGCTAGCTTTTATACATTTAAGAATGCATAAAATATTAAAAACTGACCAGGATCTATCTTTTGGAGGAAAACACTTAATAGCTGGAAGGTGTCCCTTCCTCCACAAAAACAGTCATCCCCACTAGACAGGCACCCTTGCCTCCGTTGGTGCATGGCAGCCAGTTCTGCACCAGCACAGGGGAGGACATAGGGATCCATTATAATGTTATAAATAATATGCAATCTCTGTGCTTTGAAAGTAATGCAGCAGAGCGGATCCAAATGGCTTGCAGCTCCACACTGCATTACTTTCTTCTAAATTTAGCCCAAGTGTACACGTACATACAGTCTCTCAACTCTATAAACACAAAAACACAACATAATTGGATGCTTCTCTGCCACTGTGTTAGAGCTCTATTTACTATCTCAGTACTGTTCTACTTAAATGTATCAGATTAAAATTTTGGGAACCAGTCCATATAACAATCTGCATGTTAATGTCTATCAAAGCATATACCTGACTAATTCTTCCAACTACATCCAAGAGTATATCATAACTTCATAAATAATTCACCATATGGTTCTAAAAGACTACATATTCTTCAGTAAAACTTGTAAAAACCTGCATTTGTGGTTTTATACAGGAATACTCCCTGGGTGATTGAATTGGTGCATACATAGTACCTAGGTGATTCTTTGAGGATACAGGTATGCATATATCAGAACTCCATGGGTCGTTCCATATCTGCATAGTTACTGCCTGCATGTTTACATGAATATTTCACTACTATCTGGGTATTTCGATGAGTGCATGAGTAATGACTTGGGTGAGTGGATGAGTGCATGGATAACGCCTCAGTGAGTGAATGTGTGCAAGGGTAGTGCCTGCATTTTAGGTAAATTCAAATGTCCCACCATATATATAGCTATGCGCAACCACAAGAACCATATCTCACCATCTAAGCACATGCAAAGTGGTAATATAAATTAAAAACCACATTGACAAACACTTCCCAATACATACCTAACAAGTATTACTTCTTTCGAATTCATATACAGGCGGACAACATGTTCTGATCTTTTAATTGTGACTACACTACTCCTGTGATATAGCATTTCATATCACTGTGATACTCTTTTTTTATCAAACTCCCATATACATCTTCTTTTCTTATATACTTTTATAAAGCATTAAAAATGTATGCACATACTAGTGAATTTAGTTTGTAGATTATGTAAAGTGCACTCCATCATTTCTATAAATGTCATACATGTCAAAACGCAAATTGTTGTTATACATATAGCCCATGCGATGGTTTCTGCGGAATGCAGAAGCAATTTTATTAGCATGTTTCCTGGCTTTGTCATTCTGTGGACAAAATTGATTTTACCACTTCCATTTCTGTCTTTGGTATATATTAGAGTACACCAAGATAGTGTGAGGGAAAAGCGACATCAGTTTTGCAAAAGTTTCTTTCAATAGGATTTTCAGCCCAACCCAAGTCAATGTGCCTAGGTCATTGCCACCACAGTGCACAATCATGAGGTGAGGAGTTTGGGAATCCACAATGGATTTAAACAAAGGCAGTAACTGATGAAACTTTAACCCTCTCTGGCCAAACCAAGTAATCTGCACATTTGGCAAACTCAAGTCCCTGTCAATACCTCACTTTTTTGCAGCATCTTTTTCCCAATAGATATAGCTGTGGCCCACAATCCGTACTCTAACCGTTTTGAAGTGAAGGAGCAATAGTAGCCATGGGAATGCTGGAGCTGAATGAGGTAGGTTCCCAACAGAAAAACAGTTATATTCAAGGTGTTTTTTTTTTTAAGGATATATTTCATTGGATGTTGTCGGCATGAAAGTGAATAAAATTAGGTAGTGTGTTGGATGCCTTAGGAAGAAGTCTTATTATTGGCTGTTGTAAGAAATGTAATACAGAGATGGATATGCTTTTGAATCTGTGAAGTAAATCACACCTGCTGTATCTCATTTAGAAGTAGCATGTTCCTTCTAGAATGTGCTGTGAACTTGTGACCTACTATTTCCACTGTGTTGTTAGTTTCACTGAGGTAAGAGTGTATTGGGGGAAGGGTGTTCAAGATACAGAACATTTTTTTTAAAGGAGAGGAGTGTTGACACAATTTAAGTAATGTTAAGCTTTAATTTCCAACTCAGAACTATGTAATAAACTCTTGTGTGGAAGTTAAATTTTAAAACAATTTAGCTAGATATAGGTTTGAAAGACTGTTTTGTTTTGCGATTTCTATGTGATGATCGTGAAAACATTGGGAACATACATAGATAGAAATTTATTTTTGAAAGAGAGGGAAAGGATTAACAGATACTAACCATTCATAAATGGCGATAGCGTAGTCTAAAATGAAAGACATGATTTCATTTGTTGCCTTTCTCATTATCACAGAGTGCAAAGTTGAAGAGGTTAACATTTTATGGCTGCTTTGTATGAGAGTGGTGAACCATTCTTGTGCTTAGTTTTTACAAATCCTAACAGTTTTAAAAGTATCCAGAAACAGCTAAAACAACAATGTAGTGTATAAACAGAATTCACTGGTGTGTACATACCTTTTTAATTCTTTATAAAAATTACATTAGAAATGAAGATGTATGTGGGAGTTTGATAAAAAAGAGTATCACAGTGATATTAAAAAAATATCAGATGAACGGTATCTGTTACAGAGGGTATGTGTTTGAGAGGTTAGTGGTAAATGTTTTAGAAAGAAAAAAAATGAATTAGTGCCTCTTTATTACAATGTGTACTTTATTGAAAAATAACAGTCTAGTATTGTGGAAAGTTGCAATCAGCAACCAAGAATGTTTTAAATGTCTAAATAAACATCATGTGCAGAACATACATATACATGTATATATATATATATATATATATATATATATATATATATCACCAACTCCGCAGCTGAGCAGCAGCAACTTCTCCTCGCCACCTCCACAGCAAGCACGGACACGGACCAGCAGATAAGTGCAAAAATTATTTATTTGCTATATGCCGCCATAACGTTTCGGCTTGTCCGAGCCTTGTTCACATATATATATTATCTACTGGCGGTCGCCAGTAGATAGTTATAGTTAGGACCTACTTTCCATAGGAAATCCGCAACATTCTATTTGAAATAACTTTGGCACCGGTTGACGAATCTTCGCGAAATTTTCAAACTTTGTGGCTCGCTCCGGTTTGCTCCTATCCTGAAAGTCTCTGGGTGATTCGTCAAGCGGGGGCTGATAAAAAAGGGGGGTCCCAAAACGTGTTTTCCCCATTCATTTTCCCATAGGAAACTTTATCCACGGCTACAGCCCGAACTGCTGAACGGAATTACACCAAATTTGGCAAAGAGGTAGTTCTTGGTTCAGAAAGAACCCTTTTTGTGAAATGGTGTAAATCCGTTCAGTAGTTGCTGAGAAAATCAAAAGTAAAACACATATATATCTATGCCCGCGGAGGGTCCGCGCACCCTCCCGATGACCAGCTGTATGCTAATTGGCTGTCAACACTCCAAACCAGGAAGTGTTGGCAGCCATCTTGTGACTCGGTAGAACCGAGGCACAAGAAAAGAGAAAAACGAAGGCGCAAAATGCAAAAAGGGGGCAGGGTAGAAACACCCTGACCCCCTAGGCCTGCTCAGGGGGTCCCACAAGGACCCCCAGATCCCAAAAAAGCATTTTTTTTTTTAAAAATCGGCGAGATTCGCGCACCCAGTGCGAATTTTGGCCGAAAATTTTAAAAAACGAAGCGTGGGCTCCCGTGCTTCCTATTCAAAAAGCCCCCGGGTGGGCCAAGTCCCGGGGGCATGCAGGGGTTTGTTAATATTAAATGAGGGGGGCCTCTAAGGCCCCCCCAAGCCCTGGGGACCACCACCCCCCGGGGCTTCTTTTAAAAAAAATATGAACACCTGTGTGGGGGTTTCAGCCCCCCCACACGCCCCGGGGACCGCCACCTCCCCGGGGCCCTAAATATGCAAATTTGGGGGTCTGTTACAGACCCCCGAGCCCCGGGGACCACCACCTCCCCGGGGCCGGCTCCTGCAGTGTCCCGGGGTGCCTACCCCCGGGACACTGTAGTTTGCTATGACAGGACGGGAGCCGCGTGGCTCCCGTCCTGTCATAGCAAACTGCTTTGGTTTTTGGAAGAGAGAGCAGGAAACCTGCTCTCTCTTCCAAAAACCAAAGACAATTGCTTTCCCACACGGGGAGCTGCATCTTAGCAGCTCCCCATGTGAAAAAGCAATGCCGGCTCCCGAGGGACGTGGGGAGCCGGCGGGACCGTGGGGGGATTGGGGACCCCCCCACGGTCCCCAATGGAGAGGGCCAGCCCCCGGGGATGGGGTCCCCGGGGCTACAAGTGGCCCGGGAGGGGGCCACGCGGCCTCCTCCCCAAAATGTAATTTAAAAAAATTAAAAAAATTAAAAATACAAAGGCCGGCCCCGGGGGATGGGGTCCCCGGGGCCATAAGTGGCCTGAGGAGGGGGGCAACGCAGCCCCCCTCTGTAAGTTTTATTTAAAAAAAAAGAAGGCCATGCCCCGGAGGATGCGGTCCCCGGGGCCGGTTAACGCCTCGGGAGGGGGGCCATGCGGCCCCCTTCCAAAATTTAAAAAAATAAATAAATAATTAGGGGGAAGTCCCTGGGGGATGGGGTCCCCAGGGCCAATAGATTACAAAAAGAAGGGGGGCCACACAGCCCCCTTCTTAAAAAAATAAATAAAAAAAGACCGGCATCGCGCCGGAGGCCATGCCCCCCTGCTTGCAGCACTCTGCAAACACGCCCCCTGGCGTGTTTGCAGATGGGGAACGAATTCCCCTTGAATACTGGGGGTCCCTGGGGGCCAACTATCCCACCAGGAACCTCCAGTATGCACCAGGGGCTGCGTTGCAGAGAGGTGTACAGAGGCCATGCCCCTTTTTACACCTCTCTGCAACGCAGCTCTGTGGTGCTTTTTGGACGTACATGGTGGGCTAGTTGGACTCCAGGGACCCTCAGGATTCAAGGGGACTTAATCCCCCAACTTAAAACGCGCCACGGGCGCGTTTGCACAGTGGTGAACGGAGGGGGCGGGGCTTCAGGTGACATGTGTGCAAACAGGCCCCGTGGCGTGTTTTAAGATCGGGAATAAAATCCCCTTCAATCCTGAGGGTCCCTGGGGGACAACTAGCCCACCAGGTACGTCCAGAAAGTGCCACAGAGCTGTGTTGAAAAGAGGTGTAAAAAGGGGCGTGGCCTCTGAACACCTCTCTGCAACGCAGCTCCCGGGCGCATACTGGAGGTACAGGGTGGGCTAGTTGGACCCCAGGGACCCTCATGATTCAAGGGGACTTAATACCCCAACTTAAAACACGCCACGGGGTGCGTTTGCACAGTGGTGAAGGGAGGGGGCGGGGCTTCAGGTGACATGTGTGCAAACAGGCCCCGTGGCGCGTTTTAAGGTGGGGAATTAAATCCCCTTCAATGCTGAGGGTCCCTGGGGGCCAACTAGCCCACCAGGTACGTCCAGAAAGCGCCACAGAGCTGCGTTGCAGAGAGGTGCAAAAAGGGGTGTGGCCTCTGAACACCTCTCTGCAACGTAGCTCTCTGGCGTATACTGGAGGTATCTGGTGGGCTAGTTGGCCCGTAGGGACCCTCGGGATTGAGGAGGAATTAATTCTCCAACTTAAAACGTGCAACATGGCGTGTTTGCAGACATGTCACCTCAGGCCCCACCCCCTTCCTTCACCATTGTGCAAATATTCCTCTAAAATCAGCTGAACTACGAATTCCGATTTACTCACCTGTTATCAGGAGAGACCTCAGTGCTGCATCTTTGAGCCCAGTACAGATCCTGAAAAGTAATTCTAACCGTACTTACCAGTAACTTGAATTTCCTTCCATAGGCTAACATTGACTGGTTTCACTTGGAAATTCTTCTAAGTGTGGAGTTTTGGAACTTTATAATATTCCTCTAAAATCAGCCGAACTACGAATTCCAATTTACTCACCTGTTATCAGGAGAGACCTCAGTGCTGCATCTTTGAGCCCAGTACAGATCCTGAAAAGTAATTCTAACCGTACTTACCAGTAACTTGAATTTCCTTCCATAGGCTAACATTGACTGGTTTCACTTGGAAATTCTTCTAAGTGTGGAGTTTTGGAACTTTATAATATTCCTCTAAAATCAGCCGAACTACGAATTCCAATTTACTCACCTGTTATCAGGAGAGACCTCAGTGCTGCATCTTTGAGCCCAGTACTGATCCTGAAAAGTAATTTTAACCGTACTTACCAGTAACTTGAATTTCCTTCCATAGGATATCATTGACTGGTTTCACTTGGAAATTCTTCTGTGTGTGGAGTTTTGGAACTTTATAATATTCCTCTAAAATCAGCCTAACTACGAATTCCAATTTACTCACCTGTTATCAGGAGAGACCTCAGTGCTGCATCTTTGAGCCCAGTACTGATCCTGAAAAATAATTTTGCCGTACTTACCAGTAACTTGAATTTCCTTCCATAGGATATCATTGACTGGTTTCACTTGGAAATTCTTCTAAGTGTGGAGTTTTGGAACTTTATAGTATTCCTCTAAAATCAGCCGAACTACGAATTCCAATTTACTCACTTGTTATCAGGAGAGACCTCAGTGCTGCATCTTTGAGCCCAGTACAGATCCTGAAAAGTAATTCTAACCGTACTTACCAGTAACTTGAATTTCCTTCCATAGGCTAACATTGACTGGTTTCACTTGGAAATTCTTCTAAGTGTGGAGTTTTGGAACTTTATAATATTCCTCTAAAATCAGCCGAACTACGAATTCCGATTTACTCACCTGTTATCAGGAGAGACCTCAGTGCTGCATCTTTGAGCCCAGTACTGATCCTGAAAAGTAATTTTAACCGTACTTACCAGTAACTTGAATTATCCTTCCATAGGATATCATTGACTGGTTTCACTTGGAAATTCTACGAAGTGTGGAGTTTTGAAACTTTATAATATTCCTCTAAATTCAGCCGAACTACGAATTCCAATTTACTCACCTGTTATCAGGAGAGACCTCAGTGCTGCATCTTTGAGCCCAGTACAGATCCTGAAAAGTAATTTTAACCATACTTACCAGTAACTTGAATTTCCTTCCATAGGATATCATTGACTGGTTTCACTTGGAAATTCTTGTGTGTGGAGTTTTGGAACTTTATAATATTCCTCTAAAATAAGCCGAACTACGAATTCCGATTTACTCACCTGTTATCAGGAGAGAACCCAGTGTTGCATCTTTTAGCCCAGCACTGACCCTGAAAAGTAATTCTAACCGTCCTAACCAGTTACTTGTATTTCCTTCCATAGGAATCCATTGTCTGGTTTTCAGCAGAAAAGTTTCAAAGTGTTGATTTTCACAAACTACAAATATTACTTAAAAATTGCCTGTATGACTTAAACGCATTCTTTCAACTGTTTACAGGAGATGCACCAGTGCTGGATCCAGGATCCACCACTGAGTAAGAAAAAGTAACGATAACACTACTTACCTGATAAGTAAATTTCCTCCCATAGGATAACATTGGTGATTCTATGTGAAGAAGTTTCTAAGTGTCAATTTTTAATATACAATAATATTCCTTAAAAATCACTACTGTAACCAAAACGCTTTTACTCAACTGTTTACAGGAGATGTCCCAGGACTGAATCTAGGATCCAGTCCTGTGGTTAGAAAAAGTAATCCATAAAGTAACTAATTGCATTTAACTAGAAATTCACATTGAGCTCAATGTTGCATTGTGTTTGAAATTGTGTTGCCCATTGCAACAACTGTAACTACTGTACTTAAAAGTCTATTGCCTATTTGCAAAGTATTTAAACTAAAGTAATTAATTCTGAGAAAGTATATTTTGTAATGTAATGTATAAGGTAATTACAATGTAATTTAAAAAATAAAATATCTAACAATAAATAGTTTAAAAAAATGTAGTAAATCAGTATAAAAAAAAAATATATAACAATTAATACATTTAAAAATTGTCATTTACAAAACCTTTGAAATTCACTGAAAAAAACCATAGGTTTCAGACATGTTATAGTTAGGAATTAGCATTTAAAAAACCTTTGAAATTCACTGAAAAAACCATAGGTTTCAGGCACGTTATAGTTAGAAATTAGCATTTAAAAAACCTTACAAATTCACTGAAAAAACCATAGGTTTTAGGGACAGTTATAATTAGTTGGACATTGCACTCGTACAAAACCTGTGAAATTCCCCCATTATAGTTAGTTCAGCTAACTATAACTCGCGCCCCCGCAATGCACTGCTGATGATGTTACATATTACATCACTCATGACATGGTCAGTGACATCACTGATGACATCACTGATGACATCCCAAATGACATCACTGATGACATCACTGATGACATCATCCACGTGATAATCTGATGCACCTCCTCACACCCTAATATAACATTTGATACACCCACTCTAAATTACAGACTGCCATTCGCAAAACCATAGACACTCCAACACCAATAACTACATACCCACTCACTGATTCTTAGGTCTACACATACATCCACTCACTTACCCGTACAGTCACTCATACTTACGGTCACTCAGTACAGGACTATCATATGCACTCATACTCCTATATAGACACTCAAACACCGCCACTCATCCATAGAGGTACTCACACACCTAGTCAGTCATGCAAATAATTAAACACACTGCCATTTACTCACCTATACAGTTATACACACACCAGCTCACTTACTCATACAAATACTAGCACATTCTTACGCTCTCATCACAATCACTGGAGTGGAGAAATGTGGCTCAATGGTTAGAGCGGCAGACCCTGATGCAGAGATCTGGCCCGGGACCAGGGTTCAATTCCCGCCTCGGCGGGTCTCGGAGCTCAATTTCCTCGGACCTGATAATTCTCGCCTCGGAGCCTATTCTAATCATGGGTCCCACTCTGCAACTCTGGGCAATAGCTTGCTTAATCTCCACAACGGCCCCAACAGCGCTGGGATGCCTGGCTTCACCCTGGGGGTGCCCAGGAGTGGACATTTCACAGGGAAAAGCCAGGAAGGGTTCCACAGCGGTATGCGTACAGCGCCTGGACACCCCTTTGGGGGTATGGGTGCGCTTTACAAGTACAAATTTCATTTCATTTCAATCACTGATAGAAGCACACACTCATCCATACAGTCACTCTCACAATCACTCACTCTCGCTTATAGCTATTTATATACTCCAACACACATATATACTGCCTTTCACATATGTAGTTACTCACACATGTACCACTGGGACATACATTCACTCACTAACACACTCTTACACACACTTACCCACCCATACAGTCTATCACAGATGCACTGTTGAAACCATCCACCCAGTGAATCACCCACTCACACATCTATGCACAGAGTCGCACACACCCCACACAAACACTCAGGCACCCATACAGATACTCAGACAACCAATCAATAACTCATATAGACACTCATGTAGCTATTCACAAACCCATGCAGCCACTTACACAGCAACAGACGGATACAGACATTCACCCAGTTTAGTCACTAACCCATGCATTCAGTAAGGTACGTTTAATCACTCACTTATAGAGTTAGTCACGCACCTACTAAATCATCCATATAGACACTTATACACTCATTCTTCAATACGCCTTTTCCTATATATATTAAAAATATTTAAACTTTACAGAAACACACAGTCACTGGATGATGTCATCAGTGATGTCATTTGAGATGTCATCAGTGATGTCATCAGTGATGTCACTGACCATGTCATGAGTGATGTAATATGTGACGTCATCAGCAGTGCATTGAGGGGGCGCGAGTTATAGTTAGCTGAACTAACTATAACGGAGGAATTTCATGGGTTTTGTACGAGTGCAATGTCCAACTAACTATAACTGTCCCTAAATCCTATGGGATCCTATCCGTCATCATCCTCCACTTCTACATCTACCTCCATAACTCTAAGGCTTTCTGGAATCTTCCTTTTCCCTAGCCTTGTCTCCCAGTGTGTCTCACTGTCAGACAGAGGTGGATTCCAAGTGGCGTCTAGATCATCAGAAGGGGGCTTGCAGAAGAAGTTGATGGACTAACCCCCCTTTTCCTTGCTGGGGATCTGGAAGACAATGGATCTTCTGAAAGAGTTGCTTGCTCTTCTTCTTCCTCTGCAGGAAGCTTGATCTCCTGAACTGCCCCTACTTCTGGAGAAACAACTTCTATTTGGGGTGGTTGTGTTTGCAGCTGTTGCTGCCCACTTATCTGAGTTTCCTGCATTGATTGGGTACTACTTTGCGATAACGATAAGTCAATTTCAACATCTTTGCTTGTAGGCGTTGGACTCGTGATTAGACTGGCTGCATCTGCAACAGACATGTGCTTGGACCTTGGTTGGTGGGGTGGGTCCACTGATGGGGGGTTGCTGCTCCCAGCTTGCTCCCCAGACACCGCTGCTGCAGACACAATTTTTGGTTTCCCAAAATAGGTCTTGGGAGACATACCGGTCTTGGTAAGAGGCAGTGTCTTCTTCTCACTGGCAACTTTCTTGGTACTAGACCTGGTACATTTCTTTGGGGCCATCATGAAGATGTCAGCAGCACGCAGTGGCACAAGTTGAAGAGATGTCTGTGGTCACACGTCATGTGACGTTGTGTGGCAGTAAAACTTCTGTCAGGCAGTACAATGGGTGATGTTGTCTCCTCCTCTTTTGTGCAGCTAGAAGCAAAGAAGCAAGAAGAACATCAGTGAAACATGGCAGTTATTCATTGTTGTGGTTCAACTACTACTAGTACAAACAAACAAATATATATAACTTAGTGTGTGGTCACACTTGTTAGTGTTATTAATATTATTAAATGTATTACCTAGTTATTAAAAAAACATAACAATACAGTGTAGCCATTTGTGAGCTACACTGAACAAGGACTTTCATAGTGTAATGTAGTTTACAGTACACACAGGAAAGATAGGAAAGATACAAAAGAAGAAGAACAACAACAAAAATACAAATGTATGTTTTAGCATTGTGCATCAAGTGGGATGCAGCATTCAGGGAGCTGCAGCTGACAATGGATGGAAAAAACAAGCCACGAGGAACAAAGGAAAGACATGCAGGCCTATGGCAAAAGTACAGTAAAGCATACTAACTGCCACCACAAAATGGCCACCAGCCACATGGTCACTCACAAGTCACAACAACACGTCACAACAACAATAAATAGGAGGCCTCGAAAACAATGAACCTTAGCAGGCCTATATGGAGACAGACTTTACAAAATGCCCCGTGGACACATGGGGAGGCTCAGGGAAGGCAAATGCTGGCCCACTATTATTACAAACACACTCACACACTGGCCAGACAAAGGAGGCATGCTAAACTACACAGATTTAATGCAACAATGGCAAACACGAAAATCCACAGGGCTAAAAAAGTTTTGCAAGTTACAACCACACACATTCATTTAACACACATGAAAAAAAGTGAAATGCTAAAAAAACAAATTTTGCATTCCATTCCAATGCCATTCATGCCCTAAATAATGTTTAAATTCAACGACACCACAGAAACAGTTGTTTCATGCACCCATGAGTAGCTCTAGGCCTATTGGTTGCAAAACCCATTGGCAGACTAGGCCACATAGTGAATCAATTCAAATCAATAATATTGCAAATGTATTAGAAAATGTAGTGAACTGTGCTACATTTTTTGCTGGATAAAAATACAAGAATAAAATATTACATGCAAAACAACAACCAGCAAGAAGGCATGGCCACCACAAAGAAGGCTTGCAGGCCTAATGCAGAGGCACACTGGCTGCCCCTTTACAAAATGGCTGCCAGCCACATGGCCAGGCCACAACAACAAGAAAGGGAAGACAAACGCTGCAGGCATATGGCAAAAGCACACTGGCTGCCTTCACAAAATGGCCACCAGCCACATGGCCAGGCTACCACAGCAAGAAGCAATAAGCCAAGAGGAACAAAGGAAAGACATTCAGGCCTATGGCAAAAGCACACTAACTACCCCCACAAAATGGCCACCAGCCACATGGTGACTCACAACAAGCAGGAGGCCTGGAAAACAATGAACTCAAGCAGGCCTATATGGATACAGACTTTACAAAATGGCCCTTGGCCACACGGGGAGGCTCAGCCAAGGCAAATGATGGCCCACTATTACAATCACACTAACACACTGGCCAGACAAAGGAGGCATGCTGAACAACACAGCTTTAATGCAACAATGCCAAAAACAAAAATCCACAGGGCTAAAAAAGGTTTGCAAGTTGTAACAACCACACACATCCAACAAAGGCATTTATTTAACACACATGAAAAAAAGTGAAATACCAAAAAAACATATTTTGCATTTCAATCCAATACCATCCATGCCATAAATGATGTTTAAATTCAACAGACACCACAGAAACAGTTGTTTCATGCACCCATGAGTAGGTCTGGGCCTACTGGTTGAGAGGCCTTTTGGCAGACTACTGGGCTAGTGAATTAAATAAATATTGCAAATTGATTTCAAAAGTTGGAGAAAATGTAGTGAACTGGGCAACATGTTTCCTTTATAAAAGAAGAAAAATGACTTACAAAGAAACGACTAGGCCCCTACTGAAAATACAGGCCACTCACCACAATAAATAAAAAAAAACTATGAAAAGTACAACAAATCTAGGCGCATGGCCCCAATCAAACAAATAACACCAATTTTCCAACTTACTTGTGAAATCTCAAATTCAAAAGTCCTCAAATCCAGTGATATATGATGCAGCAGACACAAAGAGTGATCCTTCCAGCTTCAAATCCAAATGAAAAGTGAACAGGAGATGGGCAAAGCACTGGGAGGAGCCTGCTGGACAGGAACAGGAAGTTGGAGACTCTGGGGCACTTCCTTCCTCTTAAAAAAAAGTAAAAAAAGAAAAAGAACTCTTTGCACAAAAAAGTACACCCAAATAGTCAATCTGAGGAGTTTTTTCAATCCAAATCGTCATTTCGAGAAGGTTTTGATGCTGTTTGGGAGAGAACCTTCTCCAGATTGCAGATTCTGCATGTTCGGGATCGCAATATTCACAAACCCCCCGCCGGAAGTCCGCTGGCGTTCTCTAATAACATGTTTGCGATTGCAAACTCTCACAGGACCAGGCAGCCTCCTGGCAAATCTCGTGGCGATCGCAAGCGGCTTGGGAAATCTCATTGGTGATTGCAGGTGCCCGGTAAGTCATTCCCGCATGTGCAAAAATTCATTTTGGACGCACAAATGAAATAAAAACTCCGCTCTGTTGGGGAGTGCGGAGTTTTTCAGCAACTCCACCTTCTAAGTGGAGTTGCCAACAAGCTGCAAACTCCGTGAGCCTAGCAGAGTTTTATGCCCAGGGTTAGAATAGAGAATGAGACCAAGGTGATCGCTGCCTTGATTGGTGAGATCTGGCACTGAGAACCTGGTTGGCAGGAACTCAGTTCACTTTCAACTCAAAATCAGATATAAGGCAATAAGGGGAGGGCTAACCATGCCAAAAGAGGCACTTTCCTACATGATCCACCCCAAACAAAAGAGGATGATACTAACCTTTCCCTTTAGAGTCTTCATCTCCTAAGTGGAAAAACCTACAAAGGCAATGTGCGTTGGCATGGTCAGTCTCAAGTCTGTGTTCCAGTGTAAAGTCCATTCCCATTAGAGAGATTGACCACCTTAACAGTTCGGGATTTTTACCTTTCATTTGCATGCTCCATCTGCAAGGTCTGTGGTAGATTTGAACAAGTAAGTGATAACCAAACAGGTATGGTGTCAGCTTCTTCAGCGACCAAACATAGCAAAGACGTCTCGCTCAATTGCACTCCAACACTGATCTCTGGGGAGAAACCTCCAGCTTATGAAAGCAACAGGTTGGTCATGACAATCATCAGTGGTCTGGGATAGGACTGCTCATATCCCATGTTCAGAGGCATCTGTCTGCACTATGAACTGCTTGGCATAATCTGGAGCTTTTAGAATTGGTGCTGAGCACATTGCTTCCATTCAGAGGGTCTAAAACTGTTTGACAGCTCATTGTCCATTTAAACCTCTTTGGCATCTTCCTGGAGGTCAATTCTGTCGGGGGCCACTATGGGCCCATATCCCTGCACAAACCTCCTGTAGCACCCAGTCAAGCAATGGAATGCTGTGACTAGAGTCTGATTGGTTAGAACTACCCAGTCCAGAATAGTCTGGATCTTGGATTGTAGAGGTTGAACTTGACCTCCACCTACCAGGTGGCTCAAATATAAAATCTTGCCCTGCCCTATCTGCCACTTAATTGCCTTGATAGTGAGGCCTTCTGTCTGCAGAGCCTTCATGACCTTGTCAAGGAGGATCAGGTGATCCTGCCAGGTGGAGCTAAAGACCACAATATCATCTAGATCTGCTGCACTAAATGAGTTGAGCCCAGTAAGGATTTTTTTTACCAGCCTTTGGAAGGTAGAGGAGGCATTCTTTAATTCAAAACACATCTTAGTAAACTGCTAATGCCCATCGGGGGTTGAGAATGCTGATTTTTCTTTGGCTTCAGGGGTCAGACATATCTGCCAGTATCCTGATGTGAGATCAAAATACTGAGATGTTTGTCTGCCCCTAAAATGTCAATCAATTAATCAGCCCTAGGATTAGGATGTGCATCAGTTTTTTGCTACTGTATTGAGGCCCCTGTAGTCCACACAAAACCTCATGTCTTTCTTACCACCCTGGAAATGAGGATTGCGGCCTAGAACACCTGGGCTGGCGCAGGGACTCTCTGAGGGTTCAATGAAACACAATTCCAGCATATTGCCAACTTCAGCTTTGATGCTTTCTTTGACATGATCAGACTGCCTGTAAATTTTATTTTTGACAGGTAGACTGTCACCAGTGTCCACATCATATGTACACCAGTTAGTCGGACCAGGGTTCAAAGAAAAGAGCTCAGCCAACTGATTTAGGACTTGCCTGCAATAAGCCTGCTGTGAGGGTGTCTGAGAAGAACACTTGTTCAATTGACCCATCTTTAGAGCTACATGAGAGGTCAGGGAGTGGTGCACTCTCTGCCATTTTAGCCCTGTCATGATAGGGCTAAAAGGGCAGTTCACATGGATGACCCTTTTGGGGTTCCTGCAAGTGCAAAGGTCCACCAAATAGGTGACCTCCTATTTTCTCTCAAAGATAGGGTAGGGCCCTGTCCAAATGTCCTGGAGGGCCCTTGGTGCCACTGGATCCAAACCCACATCTTCTGCCCTGGTTGGAACCCCATCATGGCAGCCTTCTGGTCATACCAGAGCTTCTGGAGCTCTTGGCTGGTCTCAACGTTTTTATTTTTGTATTTCTTTATTTTTTCATGTACTCAGCCATCCTGGAACAAAGCCCAAGTGCATACTCCACAATATCTTGCATTGGTTCTTTGGGAGGCTTTTCCCATCTCTCGTTCACAAGACACAATGGACATCTTACTGGGTAGACAAACAAAAGTTCAAAGGGGGAAAACCCCACTCTCTTGTGTGGCACCTCTCTGTAAGCAAAATGCTGGCATCGCAGTAGGACATTCCATTTCCTTCTGAGTTTTTGAGGGAGTGCACTAATCATACATGTTATGGTCTTAAGTAATCCTTTAATAAGCCCATTTGTTTGTGTATGGTATGGTGTAGTGAACTTATATTTTACCCCACGCTCATTCCACATGTCCTTCAAGTATGCAGACATGAAGTTTGCACCTCTCTTAAGATACTACCTCCTTTGGAAACCCAACCCCAGCAAAAATACCAAGTAGGGCCTTGACCACTTTAGGAGCAGTGATCATCCTCAGAGTAATTGCTTCATGTTACCTAGTGGCATGATCCACTACCACTAGTATTAATCAGTTTTCTGATTATGTTTGAGGGTTAAGGAGGCCAACTACGTTGACTACAAACCTCTCAAAGGGTACCCCAACCACTGGGATTGGCATTAAGGGGGCCTTCAGTTGGCCACCTGTCTTGCCACTGGCATGACAGCTGTCACAGGAGTTGTACCTTCTGGGACATCTCTGGCCAGTAGAAATTGTTCACCAACCTACTTCAAGTTTTGGTCTGTCCAAGATGTCCAGCTAGGGAAATGTCATGAGCGAATGTTAGGAGAAACTCTCTAAATGACTGAAGCACTACTACTCGCCTGGTGGCACCAAGTTTGGAGTCTCTGGCCTCAGTATAAAGGAGTGCCTCCTCCCAATAGGTCCTATGGGAGCCACTGACACTTTCCTTTTCCTTATTTGCAGCTTGCTGCCTCAGGCCTCCAAGAGTGGGACAGGTTCTTTTCCCTTCGCACACATCTTTCCTAGAGGGTCCCCCTGGGCCCAGAAGCTCTGCCTGGTAAGGCCCAATCTCCTAGGGCTGATAATGGTGAAGCAAATTTGTAAGCACACAGAAGCTTCTAGGAGTGTCCTGGCACTAATCCAAGAGCAAGCCAAATTACAAAGTGAATTGGCAGGTTTTTAATCCCTTCCTGAAGGCAGTTTCTAAAGTTTCCTGCCTCAGATGCACTGGAAGAGAGTTCCATGCAGAAGGCCCTAACAAGGAAAAGGAGCACCCACCAATCCTTGACAATCTCACTCTCGGGACTCAGGCAAAAGCCAGATGTAACGACCGGAGGATCCTCACAGCATTGTGGAAAAGAATACGGAAAGCCAAATAGCCTGGACCAATATTGAGGAGAGCTCAAAAAATCAGCACCAAGGTATTAAACCAAATTCTCTTCCTTACTGGAAGCCAGTGCAAATAGGAAAGATGACTTGAGATCCTTGCTCTCTTCGGTAGATTCAGTAAGGGGCTTGCTGCAGCATTTTACACCACTAGCAGTCTATGTCTATGTATAGTATATTCTGGCAGGCCAAGGTACAAGCCACTAGCATAAGCGAAGCAAGATGTAATTAGAGCTCTGGATAACTGTTTTCCTGGCAGAAAAGATAAAAAAATACAAACATTTTCAGTGTCCTTACTATACGAAAGCGCATACTAGTCACTGCACTAATAAGAAAGGCACTTGTCAAACTTAACTCCCAGGTTCCTGGTTGTGTCTGTATAAGACACATGTGAAACAGAGCCATCTGGCCAGCAAGAAGACCAGCGGAGGGTGCCGAGGTGCCAAAAAAGAGAATTTCGGTTTTTGTCAGTATTGCACATCAACTGTTTCTAATGTAACCAGGCACATACTTCTGTAAGGCAAGATTTAATAGAGTAAAAAGCCAGATTCTACTCTGCTTTAAAAAAAGAAGATAATCTGTGTGTTGTCTGCATATGACATAATCCTAGCCCTAAATGACTCACAAATTGGAGCAAGTGGGGTAAGGTAAACATTAAACAACGTAGGGCTAAGAGCAGAGCCCTGCGGGACCCCAACTGAAATTGCCCTGTTGCCAGAGGCAAACGGGGGCAAACAAACCTCCTGTTCTTTATTGTCTAAAAATTATTATAGCCAACTAATGGCAAGACTCTTCACTCCAATCCTCACAAGATGGTCTAGGAGGAAGGAATGGGTGACTGTATCAAAGGCAGCAGATAGATCTAACAAGATCAGCACCACCCTGCCCTTGACATCCAATGTTTCCTGAGGAGAGAAAACATGATCTCGTATCTGTTTAGAAGCTGGCCTCCCAGACTTATTGCCATTTGTCTTGGAAGGTTGGGCCATAATTTCAGGCTCCAACACGTCTTTTTCACTCTGGGTTCTATACAGTGCTTTGTTTTTACACACACCCAAACAGGCATGCCCAGCATGGCTACTTGTGCTTTCAAATTGACCTCAGTGCATGCTGAAGACTCAAAATTATCGGCAAGCAAACACTGTACAGGAAGTGCAGCAGCCACCGCCACCTTTTTGTGACCAGTGATCCCTCCTCCATCCTAAGGACACCACTGCCATTGGATTTATCTTAGCCTGTCTGTCAGCACTGATGACTGTGTAAGCCTCACCTGGTAAATCCTGGCCTGAGGACACCAATTGCTCCATCACCATTGTGACACTGGCACAAGTATCTCACAGAGCTTCAATATTAACTCCATTTATATGTGGCTCTTGTCTATATTTTTCCAGATTACTGGGCTAGACAGCTATGGTTTCAATATCCACTCTACCCTCTGTGACTAGTACTGCCTCAGCAGGCTCACTGACATGGTTAGGGTCCACCTGTGATCCCATCTGGAGATTTAGCACTGCATTTACTGCAGGTATGCTAGAGGCATTCTTTTTGTTTTTATAGTTCGGGTCCCCAGTCTGGTGCCCCAATGACTGACAGTCATGACACCAAGCCTTTTTGGGATCCTAGTTTTTACCCTGGTACCCACCCTTAGACTGTGAGAAGTTTCTGGGCCTACCCTTCTGCTCAGGGTTTTAGGCGCCATTAGGGATTTCCCCTTTGGAAATGTTCACATACATTTAAAAAAAAAAAAATGTGTCCTCTTACCAATAGCTCTTTTTTCTTTCACCACTTTTCCTTCATTTTACCCCTTTTGAGTCTCAGTTCTGCATAGATATTGTACTTGTTTCTGTTCCTTTTTCCCTTCGATCCTTTGTAGGTAATCTGTCTTTAATTATGCAGGTATTGATCTGTAAAAAACAAACTATATTTGTTTTTTTTTCTAGCCAATGTACCAGCTACTATACCACTGGCTTACACATAATACAAAAATAGTTTTTATGTCATGTTGCAGTTTTAAATCTACAAATCAACCTACCGACATAACTATAAGCACCTACTTCAATGTCCCAACCCCAAACCAAAACACAAAACGTAGTTTATTACTTACCTGTTAATATTATAGCACGCTCTCCTACAACACAGCTGCACCATATCTCAGTTCTCACTTATACATGGTAAAATAACACTATGTGCCTTTTGTAGTAAATTTTAAAATAAAAATCAACCTAAGTGTAAAAGTACAAACAGTGTCTCAATACTCTAAATCCGAAAACATAACATAAGAGCTATTTATGTGCCTCTCTACCAATGTGTCACTGGTAGATTTAGTGTTTCAGTACTCTTCCACTTAGATGTGTCAGATTTATATTTTGAGAAACACAGCATATAAAAATGTGCACATTAATCTGTATCACAGCATATATCACTCTAATTCTTCCAAGTACATGCAAACAGTGTGTGACAGGTTACATACATAATTAACCAGATCGTTCTGTAAGAGTACATATTCCTCACTAAAACTTGTAAATACGTGTGTTTGTGGTTGAGTACAGCAATACTGGATGATTAGAAGAGTGAACAGATAGTGCCTACGTAGTTCCCTCAGAATATAAGTAGTGCCTGCATGATTCCCTTTGTATGTACAAACTCCATCGGTGGTCTCATATCTGCAGTTAGTGCCTGTGTATTCACATAACTATATTGCCACTATCTGGGTGAATGGATGAACGCATGGGTGCTGCCTGTGTCGGTCAATGAGTACATAATTAGTGCCTGCGTGTTCGGAAGAGTGCATGTGTAGTGCCTGGGTGATTGAATAAATCTAGATATCACACTTGATATTTATGTGCATACATGGTTCTCTAAGAATATACATTGCTCTGTTACTCAGCATCCACATCAATCAATATGTTTCTAAAAATGAAAACAACAATTCCCAAAGCACAAAACCTTTTCCCAATGGCATACCTACATCATTTTGCAAATATTTCTTGTGTCTTTAAAACATATATTAAGAATTTCTCAAAGAAAAGTTACATGCCAAGTACAGGTAGCAGACACATTCTCAAAAGACATTCTTCACTATTATCACCCCAAATTTGAAACAGAGCATGTTCAAAGAAATCCACCACTCTCACTATATACATGAAAATTTCAACAGCCTTGAAAAACATAGATCACCATGTAAACATATGTGTTTTCATTAACGATATACACCTTCAGGCCATCTTTCCAAAAATATAGATTTCGCTGCATCTTTAAGTAAACTCAACAGTCTCATCATACATATAACTATCATCAAGCAGAAAAAACATATCTCACTATCTAAACATATGCAAACCGACCATGAGTTAAGAACCACATTGACAAACACTTCCTAATACATACCTAACAAGTATTACTACTTTATAATTTATATACAGGCACAGCACATTTCTTATGTTTTATTCATGACTCTTGTTTAATTATGGGACTAAAACTACCACAATTCCCAGAATGCTAATAATATATATGTATCTATTCTGCACATAATGCTTAGGCATTTAAAATATTGTCATTGCTAAAAGAAAGGCATTGTTCATGGTAACGTTCAACAGTGCTAACATCTTAAACACCTCTGCCAGATACAGTTCATCTGATATATATTTTTTTTACATCTCCATGACTTACCATGTCATGAGTGATGTATTACCTGAGATCATAAGCAGTACATTGTGGGGGCATAAGATTTAGTTACATGAGGAACCTATAACTGCTGGATTTTACTGGTTTTGTATATGTTAAATCTGAGCCTAATTTGAATGTCCCTGTAACCATTGGGTTTTTCAGTGAATGTCAATGTTTTTTTGTAATTATATTTCCTAACTATAATGTCCCTGTAACCTTTGGTTTTTTAAGTGAATTTGTATGTTTTTTTAACAAGTAGTTGCATTTACAAAGTGGTACAGAAAAGGCGCGGGCCTCCCAGCAGCTCTCAGAAATCCTGCAGTTCGGACTTACTGGAGGCAACAGAAGGGCTTCTGGGCCCTCAAGAACCTTCAGAATCCTTGAGAACTGCATCTTCCTGTTATATTTCATATAGGTTCCCCAATATAGGTCCGGGTAACATCATAACCCTTCACCTACATTCTCTCCTATACTACATACATAACGGATTTGAAGGCCTGAGCTCTTAACTAGTTACGATACTACACACAGTACTTAGGGTTTTTCCCTGAACACTGGCCTCATAAATTATGCATGAGGATTCTTAGATTCTTCTAAACTCAGCAGGACCACCATCTCTTGCATATTAAGTATGTATAAAGTTCATTCCAGACGTCATCCTAGGTACGACAATGCCACAGCACCATAGAACCCCTGGGGACTCCTTATGGGTATATAAACACCACATCTTGCTGAGATAGGGAGAGGAGATCAGGACTTCCCGGCGGACACACTGACTCAAGACGCTGAGGTCCCTGCATGCATATACTCCAGCTCGCAGTGGTCTGACATCACTTGAGGAGTGTTCAGCTCGAGACCAGAATGGGTCCTGCAGTCTCACATCAGGTAATGGGGTTGGCTTTATCCTAGAGGGATTCTTGGCTTCACACCTACTCACATGCTAGGTACACTTAGGTACATCTAGTTAGGGTTGCATCGTAGAAGTAAGCACGTTATTGCCATGTATTTTATATAATTGCCTGTATTTATGATTTTAGCAAAATGGTAGAAACCTACCATCTGTTTACATTCTTAGTGCTTCTACTCATTTATCTATGCTACTGTTTACTGGTGATTTCAGTACACTTATTTTACGCTCGAATAACGACTGTTCAATAAATGCTTATTGAAAATGTCTCAACCGTTTATTCTGTGTATCTCTCTGAGAACAAGTGAGCACAAGTGACTGAGCGAAAAGTGAGCTAATGTTTCCACAGTCCTGAGGGACCAGGGTTGTCATGTTCGATAGTTGCCAAGAACTATTCTCTCCTTGGTAAGAGGAGGTTATAGTGGCATTGCGAGCTAGCTGGTACACAGGCCAACATACCAGGTGGGGGTGTTTGGAATCAGTCTGGACACCAGTTCCGCAGTGTATGTTGTCTAAACGCGGAGATCCTATATAGAGTTTATAGGAACTACACAACATGGCACCCATGTGATGCATCGGCACTTATTTAACAGTCAAATCTGAGTAGTTCAGTTGTGCTATTCTCAGAGACCCCTACTCACATTTCCCCAGAGACGTCTGGATTGGGAGGGAACAAAATCCACTGCAGCTGAGTAGGAAAATTCCTATGTATTGGCTGTTGGTTTAATCAAGCTTGAAGAATACAGTGTTCCTATTGTGCATAACACCTTATCTCAGTTCCCTTGAAATGCTCTCCTTTCTAAAAAATAATGACTGAACAGGGAGACGTAGATGAAGGGAATGCACTAAACTTCACAACAGAGGAAGATGATGCCGATGCAATACAAATTGCAGAGAATGTTAGGAATGCCGTCACCCTAAAATTAGTAGCATACGGTGTTACAATTAGGTGTGGGCAGGTGACCTTCATGATTGAGGCACACAAATCATAAAGGACAGAGGTATTCTATTCATGGAATAGATTACCGCAGGCAAATGCACATACAAAAACATTCCACTACTATGTCGAAGATGGCATACCGAATGAATATTGTCCATATGAGGACATTGAAATTCCACTCACTTACCATGAACATTTATACTGGTTTAAACACGCACTTCCCATACAAGAAATAGAGTAAGACTCCGTCCGCGCAGAAGAAATGGAGCAACATGGCCAGTGCTAGCAGCCTACACACAACTCATCTTGACATTGACAAAATGCCAGGAGGAGACTTACTCATAGAGCATAAAGAATTAATAAGACTTTACAGAAACATGACACAGTTTGTGATGAGATTACTCACACTACAGCCAACCCCGGCTTCTCAACCAGGACCAGTCCAAACTTCCACAACCAAAATCACACCACAAACATTACACACAGCAATGGGTAAAATGCCCACTAAATGTGAACAAATGCCTTTCTGGATAGCTAAAAAAATAACAGAGCTGGAGGCGGTGTTTCCACACACTGGTCCTAAGGAAAAGCATAAACTACTGACAATTTGCTTGCCAATGGGGAAAGCTCCCTCTATAGAGGATTGTACTTCTTGGGGTACAGTTTTCGCTGCAATATATACCAGGACTCATGGTATCCCTTCTTTAGCGGTAATGCCATATGTAGTAAGACGAATTTAGAACAAGTATGGAGCAGAGCCTGCTCTAAACTTAGGGATGAAGTTGCTAAATAACTTTGCCCAGGTATCAGCGATAATATTAGCAAATATTAAAGGGGAAGCAGCATCAGTGGAAATACGCCAACATCTGAGAGATTTCACTCCATTACAACAGGAGAAAGAACTACCTAAAATAATTGAAACTGCTAATGCAGAATTAGGTAGAGACAGTCTTGGAGCTAGACCTGTAAAACCTCAACTAGTGGGAGGTACAGATAAAGAACAGGCAAGGCAAACACCTGTTTCTTCAAAGAAGAAATGGGACAATAACAAACAGCAAAAGAACAGATCTCAGTCCAGGGGAAGGTCTCCTCAACAGGAGCCCCCGGAAAGGAGTTTTTTTCTTAGGAATAGAGATAACATTAAAAAACCTGACAGGTATCAGGACACTGATACACATTCCTCTCGTACCTTTCAGGGTTCATCAAAAAACTCAGAGAGGGAAGGACAGTCAGAACAGAGACAAGAAGAGTGTACAAAGCCCAGAGACAGGCAACGCACTTCGGACTACGCTTCCAAGAAAGAAGAAAAGCCTAAAGCAAAACCTCAATTTAAAAAGAAGAAGGTAGCAGTTTTAAAAGTTAGACATGCCCAGAATTCTGAGGACTCAACTACTGAATGGGGAATGGGCTCTGGCGATGGTAGACAGTGCAGCAGAAGTAACAATAGCTCGCCAGAAACTGATGGAATTTCTGGTGACAGCAGAGTTGAGTGAGTATGTCACGGTGGAAACAGCTGATACTAGGGTGAGTATCCCACACAAGTTACATGAAGTAGCACTCCAAATGGAGGGGGACAAGCCTAGATGAGTGAAAGGTCTCTTTTGGGATAACCTGACTTCTGGCTACGACATCCTATTAGCAGAAAGAGATTGGCTGCTTACTATTGTTATGGAATGCCCAAAGGGAGAAACTGTAATTTTTCCAGCTTTCTCTGACCGAGTCCCCATACACCTAAAACATATATATGCACAGGAGTGGGCGGTAGCCCTTGCTTCAGCGTTATACTGCAACCACGTTGGGTGGGATGAAGAGTCACCCCACCATGTAATTCCAATAAAAACTACCCCAACTCTACAAAGACAGTATCCTATAAAGCAGGAAGCTAAAAAACAGGTCAGGGAGATCTTAGATCAACTTGAATACCAAGGTGTAATTGAACGATGCACCTCATCAATGAATAATCCTTTGTTTCCCGTAATCAAACCAACAATTCATATCGTCTAGTTTTAGATTATAGACACTTAAACTCATGCACGAAAACATTTGCAGTTCAGAATGCACACCGTGCTGCATTAATGAATAACATTGTGCGGAAAATAGAAAAAACATTTGATATCTCAAATGGATTTTTCTGCCAAAACAAAGAGCCTGAAAGCAGATATTTGACAGCCTTCTCAGCGCTAGGGTCCCAGCGTCAATGTTCTTGACTCCCCTAAGGGTATGAGAACAGCCCGGGTTTATTCTCAAGGGGGGTAACAGAGTTTCTACTGAATTTGGATGAGGAAGCATTATCCTATGTAGATGATATTTATCTGATGGATGATGACTTAGAGGAACACTTGACCAGGGTCTGAGGGCTACAAATTTAATTTAAAAAAATCAAAAAATAGCCCACCTCAATTTCCTATTTTTGGTATATGAGCTTTCAAGTGAAGGCAAAAGCCTGGCAGCCCATTTTTTAGAAAAGTGTGCGCTGCTCCAGCCTCCAAAATTATTGAAAAATTTACAGTCCATACCGGGATTTCTGATTTTTGGCAGAACATACATCTTGGATTATGCAGAGAGAGTAAAACCTTTCTACAACCTCATAAGACCTGACTTTTCAGTTAGACAATGGACACAGGAACATACAAATATCCTTCATTACCTACAAGCTGATATGATATCATCAAAACACTTACAGACACGCGTTAACATGCGCAACCTGGTGATCCGCATAGTCACAGGGCAATGAGGGTACACTTACAATTGCATATAAATCACATTTGTACACTAACGCTGAGATGTGTTTTGCACCCACATAAAAATATTCTGACAGCAGTGCAGACTGCGGTAGTGATAGAAAGAGCACTGGCTCAGGGGAAACGAATGATTGTCGTAACCCAGTACCGGCCTTAGAGGCTGCCACAAAGGCAAGCATTCCAAATGCTAAAGCATTACATCCAAGATGGATACAATGGGCTAATTCTCTCACTGCAATTGATTTAGAATACAGATAAGATGATCCTAGTTAAAAAACACAAGCATTCCTGCAATACGAACAAGAATATCCTCTACAAAATGAAATAATGCCTCTAGATCAGTATGAATACATTATTTACACTGACGGATCCGCTCAACCGGCCATTGGAAGTAAGCAGCAATACAGTGCAGAGTGCGCTATTGTAAAAGGTAGTATGCAGGATGGCAAGTTCCATCCAAGCTGAACAAAAACACAATCTTTCGGAGACTGCACGGCTCAGCTGGCAGAATTAAAAGCTCTGTTAGTGGCACTGATAAATACGGATCCAGAATTCCCCACACTGATAGTGTGTGATTCCTTTTACTGTGTCCAGTCGTACAATGAATACCTCCACTATTGGGGACAAAATGGGTTCAGAGATTCAAAAGGTGTCACAATTAAGCATAAGAAGCTATGGGAACAGGTAGCATAGTTGAAAAACCACCTACCAAGAGCTCACGTGATACACACGCTGAGTCATCATCGTGATGGCGTTCACATTAAAATGGAATTCATTGGCTGATGAAGCCGCAAAGGAGGCAGTACACACTGGATCCGTATCTGCAATCACCCATTCAAAAACAAAGTTAGACGGTAGCACAAGGGTAGCTGTGATTGCTTCACGCAATAACAGCAAAGCACTACCAAAAGGTTGTCCTCTCAAGTACTCCTACAATTTAGATGCAAACAATGTTCCCTTTGCTCAGATTCCTGGAGTGGGGGATAGAGTAATACCAAACATGGATCACAGGTTAGGATTATTCTTGGCTGCACAGAAGGATCTGGGTTCTGTGCACACAGGAGTTACGGTAAGTTTCCTTGGTGAAACAATGCTATTGGTGGCCAGGGTTAACAAAGCAGACCAAAGACTTTGGGGGATATGTACAATGAAGTGGTGGAGCATGTCGTTAGCCTCCTGGGCTTAACAACAGGCTCCTCCACTTTGGAAATGCAAGCCTTCACCATATTTACAAGAATGTGGTGCAGCCTTGCGTTTCCCCTGCGATGGCGCTAAGTTTAACAACTTAGCGCCAATGCAGGCACCCTTGCACCAGAGTGCAAGGGTGTTTGCGTGCAGGGGAGGATTGTTTATGTGTAGAAAGGTGTCCCTTCCTGCACATAAACAATCCTAAAATGCAATTCTGTCACTTTCGTGTGTGCTGCTTTATGCAGCACACATGAGTGACAGAATTGCATTATTTTTTAAAGGTTTGTTCATGTACAGGAAGGGACACCTTCCTGTACATAAATAACCATGACATTTTGGTTTTTCCATGTGTGCTGCACAAGGCAGCACACATGGAAAAAGCAAAAACGAGGAGAAATAATGCATTTCTCCTTGTTTCGCCAACTTAAGCCCAGGGTTTTCCTGGTCTTAATTTTGGCACTGCCTCCTATGTGTGCAACACTTGCACATAGGGGGCAGCATCAAATACAATGGGTGTTGCTGTGGAACGCCCACCACAACACCACTGCACGCCCCTTTCATGCTAACCATAGCGTGAAAGGGTGCCTTATGTACAAGGCAACGTTAACCCACGTTAAGTGGCTTAACGCTGCCTTGTACATAAGGCAAGGCCCCTATTGCCACGGTAATGTCAAAAAAGTGACGTTCCCATGGCGATAGGTGCTTGTACATATGCCCCTTTGTCTTAAAGTGCGATATCTGTCAACAGATAAAAGTGTCCACCGTAGTTCGCCCATTGCAGACACCTTTGTTAATATCAGACAGACTGCTCACGTGCATTTACCTGGACCACTGCGGCCCCTTACAATCTGATGGGGATTACAAGTATATCATGGTTGCAGTGGATTCCTGTTCAAGATTCTTATGGGTATGGCCTCATTGCTCGGTTGAAGCTCGAACTGTTATAAAAGATTTGCAAGTCTTCATAGGGACATATGCAGTTGGAGCATTACATTCTGACTGTGGCCCGCGTTCAGCTCTAGGGCTTATAAGGAAGCCATGGGAAGGTTGGGTGTAGCATTGTGGTACTCCTCTTGGTACCATCCCAAAGGAAATTTGGTTGTGGAGAGGAAAAACCGGGACTTAAAACAATCTTTAACAGCTAAGGTATTAGGCTCGGGTGGTAATTGGGTCACTCACCTATATGGGGTCCAGCGGGCCCTTAATAATCAGCCAAGAAGCTCTCTAGGAGGTGCCACTCCATACGAGGTCCTGTTTGGGACAAGAATGTGGGTACCTGATCTTGATTGTGAAGGCACAGTGGCGGATGAAAAACTGTTTAACATCAATAAACGTTTGGCTGTTTTACAGGATCTGAATGAATCCAGAACCTCCTTAAGTAACATCAAGACAAAGAAAACTGCCACTGGGGAAGTCAAGTCAGCCATGGCAAGACCTGCCTGGATTCCTAAAGTTGGGGATCTGGTCAGGGAAAAGATTGAGGACAAGAAAGAATTCGGGCCATCCTATCGAAAGCCTGTGCCTGTCCTGGCCATTGAAGGATCAAGAACTGTACTTCTACCGCCTCCTGCCGGAAAGGAAAGAGATTTGTCTCAATCAATCTGATCAAACCGCACTATGTGGCTGAAACATCAGCCTCACCCAATTGGTCATCTAACCAAAGCACACAGCCGCCACGCAGGCGATGACATTTTCGCCTCCAGCAACAGATTCAAATTCACCCACATCACAAGACTCACCTGGAACTACCATGCCATTGTTCACTTCATCATCTGCGACAGAGCTCAGCACACTAATGCTCGGCACCACTGCACCATCCACCACAGCTGAAGTAAAGTCACAGAGACTCAATTGACTCAGGCCCTCAGCACCTCAGTCACAACCCGGAACCTCATCAGATCTTGACCGGGCCATCTAGAACTTTGTCGCCTGAATCAACAAATGTTCAGACAGAGTTGCTCCGATAAAACCAGCAAAAACCAACAAAACTTCCAAACATGCCAGTTGCTCAGAATTACCAAGCGCAAATGCTCCCGACTCGAAAAGCGATGGCTCGCAGCCAAGGACCCCTCACACAGAACCACGCACAAAGCATCCCTCCGTGATTACCACCTGCAACTCAAAGAAGCCAAGACAGCAACCATCACCAACAGCACCAACACCGCACCCAACCGCACAAAGAAACTATTCAGAATCATCAAGGCATTTGCCAACTTGTCAGCCATAGAGAACACCATCCATCCCTCCTAAGAACTCTGCAACTTCTTCTCAGACTACTTTCACATCAAGATAGCCGCTATCTACAACAACTTCGACCCCCAACCCACCAGCCCCATCTTCAACCCCCTCAAGCAACCAGCAAACACCAGCAGAATGATCACCACTTGGTCTCCACTGACCGCTCAGACCACCTCAACCATCATGTCATCCATCTACTCTGGGGCACCAATGGATCCCTGCCCCCATCATCTCCTCAACCTCAAAGCCAGCCGAATCAGCACAGAGCTTATCAGCATTCTCAACACCTCCATCTTCACTGTAACCTTTCCAGATGCATGGAAACAAGCATAGGTCGAACCCAATGACCTCCAAAATTACTGACCTACTCACTTACCCGGCCAAAGTACTCAAGAAATCCATCAATCAACAGCTCTCCGAATACCTGGAACTCAGCTACTTACTGGACACCTCACAATTTGGATTTCACATCAACCACATCACTCAGACCGCTCTGATCGCCACTACAGACATGAGATGTCTACTCGACAGCAGAGAATCTGTGGACCTGATCTTCCTCGACATCCTGGCTGCATTTGACACCATCTCCCACCACATCCTCATTGACGGACTCCACAATGCCGACATACAGAAAAATGCCCTCAAGTAGGTCACTTCACAGCTGGTATCAGATCCCAAAGCCACAACTAAATCTCCTACGCGGATGACACTTAACTCATCCTCTCACTCACTGAGAACCCCACCAACGCCAACTGCTGCAGTGCCATGACCGACGTAACCCAATGGATGAAAGACAGCTGCCTCAAACTCTACTATGACAAAACGGAAGTACTGAACTTCGGGAAAAACAGCTCTGCATGGGACAACAGCTGGTGGCCATAACTTGGACCAGCCCCCTCAATGACAGACCATGCATGCAAACTCAACATTATCCTCGACAGTCAACTGACCATGAAATAACACGTCAATGCAGCCACCTGCTCTTGTTTCCATACACTCTGCTTGTTCTGCATAATCTTCAATCAACAACAGGAAGTCAATCTCTCAGGCCCTCGTCACCAGCCGCCTCGACTACAGCAATGCTCTCTACACCAGACTCTCCACTCAACTCCTAAAAAGACTCCAGACAATAAAAAACACTGCAGCCAGACTCATCCTGGAGCTCCCCAAATGGACCTGTATCAACCATATCTCAGATACCTCCTCTGGCTCCCTATCCAAAAGAGATGTCAGTTCAAGATCCTCACACACAGAAACCAAGCTCTACACAACCAAGGACCATCTTACATCAACCATCGACTGAACTTCCACCTACCCGCAGGATATCTGCGCTCTGCCACACTCACCCTCACACACACCTCCATACTCAATGCATCCACAGGGGTGCCGCTCCTTCTCCTACATTGCTGCCAGGACTTGGAATGACCTACAATTTCACCTCCAAGCATCACCCTCCCTGGAGGACTTCAGAAAGCAGCTCAAGACCTGGCTCTTCGGCTGACACAAAGAACCCTCAGTGCCCAGATACCCCTAGGCGTGACACTGCCGTGCTCTACAAATGCTGAGTGATTGATTGATCAGTATGAGTGTGTTTATTTGTTGAACAGTTCCTATGTGTGGAGACCAGTGTGGTGGAAAATACAATCAGATTAATGTCCTGCGTGCCTTTATGAAAACATGTGCAGAATAACAAGAGATCAGTCAGTATAAATCCATTATATAAGGCACAGTAATGTTCTGTAAAGAACTCCTCACACTTGTGCAGTCATCGGACATTTGAAGAGCTGAATGGTTCAATTGTGGTGATTCATCTTCTGGGCCTACTTTGATAGTAATTCTAATTACTTTGTTTAGTTGCATCTGCCTATTGATTTCAGCACATTTGCTTCATAATACACTACAATAGTTTCAATAAATGTATTTTAAACTTTCTTTGTGTCTCTGCTCTGATTACTAAACCTATGCATGAGTGAGAGATGAAAGATGTTGATCTGTATCCACTGTTCCCTTGGGAACTAGAGGGTCATGTTCTAGGTTGCTAAAATCACCTGCTACTCTGGGAAGGTTAGGACTACAGGTGAGTCACTGTGAGCTAGCCAGGATTTGTGCTGACAGATACTGACATGACAGAGAGACACAGGGGAACATGTACAAGGGAATGTCATAGCACAGAGCTGCACCAAATTTGGCAGTGCCACGCTCTGACATTTCCAAAATGCAAGGATCTGCCGTATTTACACTAACACGATGAACCCCTGTCTTTTCCTTAACGCTGGTGCTAAGATTAGCTGCCTAGCGCCAATGCAGGCACTCTTGCGCCATAATGCAAGGGTGACTGTGTAGCAGGGAATGATTGTTTATGTGCAGGAAGGTGTTCCTTCCTGCACATAAACAATTAATAATGGGGAATTATTACTTCTATGTGTGCTGCTTTTGCAGCACACATGGATGTAGCTAATCTTCAAAATGTAATGATGGTTTATGTGCCTGAAGGGACACCTTCCTGCGCATAAAAAACATTCATGGTGTTTTGCTCTTTCTATTCATGCTGCAGAATGTAGCACACATAGAAAAAGCAAAAACGAGGAGAAATAAAAGTATTTTTCCTTGTTTCGCCATTCTAACGCCTGCTATTGCATTGCGTTTACACATCCTTGTAAATCTGGGGCAGCATCAAAAAGCAAGGAGTGTTGCGATGAAATGCCCACAGCTGCACCCATTGCACCCCCTTTCACAAAAATTGATGCAGTATTTGCAAGGTGGTGCTTTGTAAATATAGAGAAGGGCAAAGCACCACCAGAACGTTGCTAAAAGTGACATTCTGGATGGTGCTATCCCCTTGTAAATATTCCCCACAGCCCCTACATTTTGACGTCCTGTCATCCCAAGCCAAAGTTCTGCTTTACTAGCAGAATGCTTGCAACAAAATGACATAGATTCAACACAACTGTGGCACTTTCTTTTCCCCATTTCCTCTTCTTGAAAAAGGTGAATGTTGGTGCATTTTCACACATATTCTACTCTACTTGCACCTGTTTTTTTTAGGTAGAAGTTTTCAAATACTGAAAATGTCTTATGTGAATGTATCCTCTTTTGCAGCATATTTCTACAACAATGCTACCAACTGGATATTTCAGGAAAATCCTACCGATCTTATTTTGATGTACTAGAAATGCCGGATGTTAGGCATACTTTGTGTATGTTTCGAACTCAATCCTGATTCTTTGCATGTGTGATTTAGAAAACAGTGGGTCTTTAAATTACAGCTAATACAGGCATAACTAGGTAACAGCTGCCCATCAAAAGGCTTTATATTTCATCAACGTAAAGTGTGCTATAGCTGAAAAGACCATGCTGCAGTGACTATTCCTTGCCAACATTCTAGATTACAAGGGAAGGATGAAGAAATATGGAAAGGCAAGTGACTAACTCATAGCACAGCAAACATAAAGATTAAAGCCACTATAGTGCTTAAATAAAGCCTTGCAGTTCAGCCTTTGCATTGTGTGCAGTTCATGTCTGTAGCCTGGTTAGTAGCCCTCTAATCATCTACATACCTGGATAAAGTCATTGTGTCTGTCAGCGTTTACCTTCATGCACAATGTTTTTACTAATACTATCTTTTTTCCATAGCTCAGATAAATCTGGACTCAAAGAAGTGTAAGCATGGAAGTTCAGTTGCGGAATACTTGCAGCTGGGCCTAACTGAGGACCCAGTTGTTAAACTGTTTCTCTGTGTGTTATTCTTTGTACTGTGTGTGATTACTAAGCCTGTGTCTTTGATCCTCGTCTCTGTACTCCTATGTACGTCTTCCTGGGAATCCTCTCCATACTGGACATCTCATTGCCATCAATATGTCATCCTTATAGGTTGGTCCAGCTTCTTGTTAGGAGGAGCATCAGCCTGACTGCTTGTGCAGCTCAGATGTATGTTTCCCTGTTGGTTTCAGGCACAGAATGTGTTCTTCTACCACTCACGCAGATTGTGACTTGGCTGATAAATCAATGTCAGTCTGGATCTCCGAGGTGCTTGATTCCCTTGTCCCAGTAAAATGGACGAAAGGCCGCAGCACTAGGTCTAGTCCCTGGTATAACACCAAGCTTGCTTCCATGCGTAAAGAGTGTAAGAGGCTGGAGAGAGCATGGAGAAGGAACTATGACCCTAATTTGAAAAAGCCTTATGGTGTAGCCATTAAGCAATACCATGGGTCTATCCAGGTGGAACGGGCCATTTATTATGCGGAGGAGATCAAGAGCAGCACTAATCCATCGAAAAGCATCTTCTCGATACTGAAAGTGCTGCAATCATCTACAGCCCTGACTGCTACCCCGCTGTCATCTGATGATCAATGCGATGCCCTGGCCTCCTTCTTTGTGTAGAATGTGGAAAAGATTTATCAATCCTTCCCCCAGGTTGCATCAGTTTCCGTTCCCATGGCCCGGTCCCCCACTTCGTACATGCTGACTACTCTCCCCACAATCTCTCAGGAGAAACTATCGGTGATATGTAGGAAGGTCAAGTCTGGTTCTCCGTCTGACCCACTGAAGCCGGCCTATGCGATGAGAATTCTACCTGTGCTCATCCCCCCTTTGTGCCATGTGATCAATCTTTCCCTTTCTACGGCGACTGTGCCATGCACGTGGAAGCATGCTAAAGTGGTCCCCCTACTAAAGAAACCTAACCTGGACGCTACTAAGCTGGAGAGTTTCTGCCCCATCTCCCTCCTGCCCTGGGTCTCAAAAATTTCTGAGGTTCACGTTAATACTATCCTGACGGAGTATCTGGAGGCAAACAATCTCCTAGACCCATCTCAGAATGGATTCCGTCCTGGTCACAGCACGGAATCTGCTCTTCTTGCTGTCACCGAACATATGAGATGGGCCCTAGACGGCGGTCGTACGTCGGCACTGATTCTGCTTGATCTCAGTGCCGCGTTCGACACCGGTCTCCCAACAGATTCTGCTCAGGCGCTTGGAGGAGGTAGGCATAGAGGATGGCGCCCTGGATTGGTTTGCCTCCTTTCTTTCCAGGAGGACCTTCCAGTTGACCGCCCCTCCTTTTTCGTCCAGAGTCTATGCCATCAAGCAAGGGGTTCCTCAGGGTTCGGCTTTGAGCCCCACCCTGTTCAACCTGTATGTGCAACCACTGGCAACGGTGGCAAAAAACAGAGGGCTCACAGTGGTGTCGTATGCAGACGATACCCAGTTGATAGTCACTCTCACCGATGACACTACCCGAGACGCGTGCAAGTGTCACAGCGATCTCGAGGCTGTCTCGGGGTGGAGGAATGCCAACTGTCTACAGCTCAATGCTAGTAAGTCTGAGGTTTTGTTAGTGGGGAGAGACTCAGAGTTGTGGTGTGAGCACTGGTGGCCCGCCGCACTGGGGTCGGCACCCGCTCCTAAACAGGTGGTAAAAAACCTGGGGGTCTGGCTTGACTCTGCCCTTAACTTCAGAACTCAAACTAAGAAGGTGGCAGGGACGTGCTTCGGGCTACTGCGGGGGCTTACACCCCTGCTGGGCTTCTTCGACCCTTCAGTCAGGCAGGTTGACATCCAGGCCTTGATTCTGTCCAGACTGGACTATGCCAGCTCCCTTTACATCGGGGCCAATCAGGCTGAGATTGTCAAACTACAAAGGGTCCAGAACGCAGCGGCCCGAGCGCTCCTTGGCTTGCCAAGGCGGTGTTCTATCTCGAATGCAATACGCCGCCTTCATTGGCTGCCTGTTGCCAGGCGTGTGGAACTCAAGGACCTCTGCATTACCTTTAAAATCCTCAACTCTTCATCGCCTAGTATTCGGTCAAACCTGCACTCTTTCTACACCCCCTCCCGCCAACTCCGCTCTATGGGACAGAATTTTGTGGTTGTCCCCAGGGTGAGGAGGGCTTGTGCTGGTGGCCGCTCCTTCCGGGTGCTGGCTTCTAGACTCTGGAATTCCCTTCCTATTTCCATTCGCAGCCTAAAGCTTTATCTGCCCTTCCGTAAAGCTATTAAAACGTTTCTGTTCCCTTCGCTATAATGTGTTTTGTTGTTACCAGCTGCGCTAATCTGGTTTCAGCGCCGGGACGCCCCTTTGCTGGGGCAGCCGCGCGCTTTATAAATCAGCTTAACATAACATAACATAACTCATGGCGCATGATAGTTACATAGCCATCATGTTTTCCTTGCATTATACAGTCATCATGAGTACATCTGCTTGTGTTGCACTCACAACCTGCTGCTGGTTAATTGGCAGCCTGGTGGTATCTATAGCTTCATTTGTCGCACTAGGCTTTCCACTATGTGTGTCTAACATTATAAACCATTTTGGTTGCGAGGCCTCAACCCTTCTGAAAATGGCCTATGTGGATGCCTTTTTCATTGATGTGATGATCATTGGGGCTTGAATATGTGTACTTTTGTTACCAAGCCTCTCTATTGCCATCTCATATAGTCCGATCATCATCTTCAGCAGCAGATACAAAGCCTTCTCTACAAGCTCCTCTCACCTGGTTGTTGTCACCCTATTCTACAGCACTGCCATTGCTGCCTACATGAAACCTTTGTCTAGAAAGTCTGGGAATCAGGATAAAATAAGGTCAGTATTTTACATCTTAACCCCTCCAGTACTGAACCCCATTGTCTACAGTCTAAGAAACAAAGATGTGATAATGGCTCTGAAGAAACTTTTGTGGAGCCATGTTCCATTAAATAAATATGTGATATGTTACAAGGAAGAGGTTAACCCTGAAGAAAAGACGACAGAGGAATATGTAATATACATTTAGAACTTGTGCTACATTACCTTGCTCAAAATCACAAACTAAATCACAATTATACCATGCATGCCCATGATGGACCAAGAATAAATGAATCTATAAATGGATGATGACATTGTAATGGGCACAGTTGCTAGTTTCCTCAGAGCAAAGTATAACACATTTATGACCATGGATTGTTCACAAGCATAAAAGCATTGGTGCAATATACATTTAAGCACTATATATTACTAAATAAAAGCAGCCAGTTAATCAATGTAGTTTACTTCAGAAATAGACCATCAAAACATTTTCGTTTCATATTGCTGATTGAAAACATTATAAGTAACCAGAAATCCATATAAAATGGAATTACAAAAATATTCATACAATATTGTAAATAAGATGGTTCATTCATTCATTCACGATTTCTTCTCTCAAATTCTATATTTAATTACCAACCATGCTCTTCAATTTGAGGACTGCACAAAGAAATCTAGAATCACCATTCAATTCAATTCCACTTTCTTGTCATCAGCAATGTGTTACACAACATAAAATATACCTAATACAAATATTCATATATAATATAATTAGACATTTTACATTAGAATTGTACCCTTTTTGAACCTGGTTCATCATAATAAGGGCCAGACTTACTTAATTATCAAGCAGCGCAGCAGCCAAAAATGCTGCGGTGCGTGAGAAGGAGAGAGCATGAGTGCACCATATTTACAGAGATATGGCACTCTCCTCCCCTCTCCCTAGCACTGGCGCAGAAATGTGCTGCCGTTCGCCCCACACACACCTTTGCACCATAGTGCAGGGATGTCTGCGTGAGCCTAGGTTAGGTTTTGTACTGCTAGGATACCCTCCCAATAAAAAATGCTATGCTTAGACCAACTTTAAATATGTTCCACCTTTCTTTGTGTGCTGTACATTGCAGCACACATGCAAAGATGGAAAAAGAAAGGAAAAAGGAAGTCATTTCTCCCTGATAGCTCTTATATGAAATGGGCACAAGTTTTTGGCACAAAACCATGTCTACCCTTTTTAGTAAATAGGGTTTTGCTTCAAAAACCTTGGGTGGTTGCTTGGGAATGCCTATGCACCACCCATGGAGCACCCCTTTGGTGCTAAGTAATGCAAAGCAGTGCTACCAAGTTTTGCGTTGGAAAGTAAATTTGTTAAAAAAAGATTTTGCAACAATTTGTGAACTTTTATGATGCACAATTCCGCACAAAAGTTTTGTAAATATACCCCTAAATATTCTTTAGTTGTAAATGCTCCAAGTCTATAAAGGAGATATTAAGTATGTTTCAGATCAGGATAAATTTGATCCAGGTAATTTTCAAACCTTATTTCTGTCTTGAGAATAGAACAGACTGCCAGTGCACCACATGAGCATATCTTTAAGATCCAACTGCCCCACCAGCACTGTCACCTGCCCTTCCACCCAGAACCCATTCTCTGTAATGAAGACTTTCACCAACTACACTACGTAGGTGAAGTAGTAGGAGAAAACCTCCATAATAAGTGTGTTCAGCTATTGTTTACACCAAGATCCACTAATAAAAGTGTATGAACTATTTACACCTCTAACCTGTGTAAAGCTTCTACTGTTTTTGTTTGTTTTTCTAGTTGTCCAACATATATCTCTATATGTTTTCACCTCGTCAATCTGGAAAGGTATGCTATTTTAAAAGATAATCAATATATGGTAAGTATTTGACAAACAGTAAGACTTTTTTATCAAGAGACATTGCAGGCAACAAACATTGTCAGAAAATTAAGAGACTTTCTGCTTTTAGGTACATCTTTTCTTCAAGAATGTTTCAAATAAACAGATATCATAATGCAAAATGAAAGACTGTCCTCTGCATTATGAGAAGTTTAAATAAATAAATACAATCCTGAACCATAATGGGGAACTTAACTTGGAGATGTTCGGGTAAAAAAGAATAACAATTCAGAAAGCATCAAGGTAACCAGTCTATGTACAAAGAGAATAAGAAAAAGGTCCACAGTCCAAAGAAAATCCTAAAATAAGAGTCCACTGTCAAATTGAAAAAGGACGTTTGAAACCCTACAGCCACATGAAGAGTCTAAATCCAGGCCGTGGCTTGGAGGAACATTCACTGCCCATCCTCACTCTCAGTTTTTCCTCTTAGCTGTATATCCTCCTCTGATGCATACATTATGTTGCTGGCGGTGGCAGGACCAGGCACCCCACAGGAAGACAGACAAAATGGGCAACAGGTAAAGAGTGAGGACAGAAATCCTGGGAGATGGGACAACATGCAGTGCGGTGGTCTGGGGAGGAAGAATGAGATAGAATGGCTTCAGTCAAGATGTTGGTGGCATCAGCTAAGGTATATCTCTTGGTGCATCCGGTCCTTTCCCAATAAGTTCTGGAAGTCCACTGAGATCACTCTCTGAGTCACTAAAATGAATGCCAATACATCCTTGAATACACTGTGACAGACTGCCTCAGAACAGATTGGTCAGCACAAGAAGGGTGTGGGGTGTTAGGAGCAGATTTGTCTCTCAACACTTCTTCACCCAGGTGAGCACTGGGAGGGTAAGAAGATACAGGGAGTGTAGCTGGAGATCACAAAGGAAAGGAGGCCTCTGGAGTAAAGGTGGACCTATGCACAGGCCCTGATAATATTTGAGCCTGCTCTTGAGGTACAACGTCAAGATCATCTTGTTGCATAGGAGGAGAATCTACATCTTACTCTCCCTGGCTGGTGGTGTACACTCCCACTACCTCCCAGGAAGACTGTTCAGCCTTCGACCGAAGGTGGTGGAATATGTTATCCTCCAGGACACTACCAGTGGTGGAGTTTGATTCCTCCTGCACCCTGGTTGTATCAAGCCCGCCTCTGAGATTAAGTTCTTCTGTCCTGCCCCTGGTCCTGCTGTGCTGCGGATTGGCCAGCCCAGTCCACTGAAAAGGAATAAGGACACAAAATATTTGGATTTGTTCAACAAATTGACTAAACCCATATATTGATTAATATTGCAGACCTGTGTGTGCGTGTGTGTACGTGTGTATGTGTGTTGGACTTGTGGCAAAAGTGAAACTCTGAGTCCCCCTCTTTTTTGTTTTGCTCTGCCTCTGAGACTTCTTGATGCACTCCCCATGAAGCATACCTTCCTTCTGTCCTTCTCCTTGACTCTAAAATACAGTTTCCCTTTACAATCCACAAGCCTTCTTCTACTCTTCTGCATGAACAAAAGGTGAAAGCTGAGCTCAACAATGCTCCTGCTTACCTACCAGATCAGTCCAGACGGGCACCCAAGAGTGGACATTCAAGAGGAGAATGCAGATGCATGACCTAAACTTGAAATACACTATTATTTTTCAATTAACAATCATATTTAGAGAACCTGGTGGGTGGGTTCACTCCCCAACCTGGAAGACAGAACATTTAGATATCTGATAAATTGGGTCTTGAATGCAGAAGGACTGTTTGCAATGCATTCATCTGTACTCTGTCATACTCATTCCTGTCTTTCCTTCCACAATAGATTGATGATGAATGATGTCCTGCTCATTACCCAGCTGAATCTTATACTTGTGTAGTGTTTGACTCTGTCAAACCTTTCCCCAAATCCCCCTACCTAGCTGTTCATCAAACCCCAAACCCTCTTCCTCCGGGCTGTGTGATTTATTGAGGTATGGCTTAATCTAAACCATCAATGGATCACATACTTGGTGGGGCAGATGTGGTGAAAGCAAAACCAACTTACTGCATGATAAGTTATCCATATTTTAGATATAGAATGAAGAACAGCAGTCATCAGCAATATTACTCAGGCCTTGTGTTGCGTAACCGTAAACGCTAACCTAAGCTTGTCCACACCAGCCTTTGAGTCGATTTTTTATAACTCGAAGATTTTGTAAATAATACTACTAGCCAAAACGTACTAGCTAGTTTTTGTATTTTAGAAATATCAGTCATTTTCACTGTGTCCTCATGTAGTACTCAGGTGTCAATTCTTTCTAAAGTTTTGATAAAATATAACCCATTAACTCACTCATTTATTTCCATTTAGGTGCTGACGATGGATAATGCAAAGTAAAAGTAAATCAAATTGCTGCAGTCATAAATTTAGATGAAATAAATAGTTTCCTCCTTTATTTGTTTGTAACAAAACCCATCCTCGCCATCCACACAACATTCCCACCCCTCCCCAAAACAAAATTGATCCAAGTTACAAAGTCCCAAAAGTCAAAATGTCCAAAGAAAGTCACTATCAACTCCCTTCCTACTCTCTCCACCCAGCCCCAACAAATAAGTCCCTCCCACCAAACAAAAACATAAAAAAGGACTAGAAGAACGCATTTTGGATGTCAGCCCAAAGATGGTCCAGGCTCTGCTTCATTACGGTGAGCCGGCTCTCGATGGAGTCCGTCCCCTGTAGGATTCAGGGCAGCAATTGCCTGGCAGTGTTGTCAGTGTAGGGGGATGGTAACAGTTGATGGAAGCTGGCGATGGCACCAGCAATAGGATGGCCGGGAAGCTGGAAGCTAAGGGGGACCAGCTGCACTGGGGTTCGGCTGAGAGGCATTGATTTCCTCCTCCTCCTCTTCCAGGACCACGAGCCAATGGTACCCTTTCTGTATACACTCCAGCCTCTGCCGCTGCAAATGGGCCACTAACTCCTGCCTGATGGGTGCTCCAGCTGGACCAGCAGGAACAGCTATATTGAGAAAAACCAAAAAGACAAATTGTAAATAATGCTCCGTGCAAACAATACTAGGTGGCACAGTAGCAGTACATTTCTGGTCCCCTAAGGCCAATGGAATATGATTTGATTATGATTAGGAGAGTCACATGGCCAATTTTATTTTTTGCCCACACATGCCTTGCATAAAAAAACTGACTGTGTGGCAGAAAAGTATTAAAAGGCAGAATAACACCAGATTTAAAAAAAAACAGTGATTTGATTATTCTTTTGTCTATAGGCTTTTCGAGTAACTATGAACAGACACTTTGAGTTGAAAAATAAATTGCCTCTCATTAATGAGTTCGGCCTTATGCACTATGAAGTACAAGTTGTGTGAAAAATAATGAAGCTGTGTTTACTGCTAGCCAGCAAATTGGGTAGTTTGCTACTGTCTGCAGCTGGGACATCTGTAGTTGACAATTATCGATTTTTACTGCAAGTGGCTCTGCTCTTCTCCAAATGCATTTCTCTTTATCCTCTGACTCCAAAGAGGGAGATAAATAATATATAAGATACTACATCACACCCCTCATGCATAAAATGTAGGTATTAATATTATCCTGCCTGACATGAGTAAACGTTGGAGAAAATGATGGACTGCACTACAGAGAAAAGGACAGGCTATATAGATTGTATTTGGCACATGTGTCACTGTGTAGCCCATATTCCAAACTTGACATCAAATCATGCACTTACTCCCACTTTACTCTAAGGCCTCGCCCACCACCACATATTTCCAACAAATTTGTTCGCTGAGCAGTAAGCAAGAAAAGGAAACTTGACTTACTCTACTGCATGGGGTAGGGTAGAGGGATTAGAGAGACAGGGTAGAACTTTTTTGACTTATAGGGGTAACTGAAGTTATGCCAATCATGGTATGGATTTAGGGAAAGAGATCTGGCACTGGGAAATTGATTAGCAGGGACCCAGTGCACTACAATTCGAAATCACATCATGCATCAGGCAAAAAGATGGGGCTACCCATGTCAAATACTTTCCTACATGACCTCCCCAAATAATAGAGAATGAGACTAACCTTCCCCAAGTAAGTTTTCATCTTCTAAGTGGAAGAACCTGGAAATGCCATCTGCATTAGCATGGGCAGTCCAAGGTCTGTGTTCCACTTTAATGTCCATTCCCTGTAGGGAGATGGACCACCTTAGCAGTTCTGGGTTTTCACCATTAATTTGGATTAGCCATCTGAGAACCCTGTGGTCGGTTTGGACAAAGAAGTGAGAGCCAAATAGGGTTGGTATCAGCTTCTTCAGGGACAAGACCACAGCAAAGGCTTCTCTTTCAATGGCGCTTCAACTCTGTTCCCTGGGGAGTAGCCTTCTACTAATGAAAGAAACCGGCTGGGCTTGACCGTGGTCATCTATTTGGGATAGGGACACTCCTATCCCATGTTTAGAGGCATTAGGTTTCCCAGTCAATTAATTGGCATAATCTGGAGCTTTCAGAACAGTTTCAGAGCACATTGCTGGCTTCAGAGTGTCAACAGCCCTTTGACAGCTCTCTGTCCAGCTTACCTTATTGGGCATTTTTGGGAGCTCAGTTCTGTGAGAGAAGTCTCCATGGTGCATAATCCTTCACACACCTCCTGTAGTGCCCAGTCAAGCCAAGGAAAGCTCTGACTTAAGTCTGATTAGTAGGAGCCTCCCTGTCTAGAATGGTGTGGATCTTGGGTTGCAAGGTTTGAACCTGGCCTCTACCAACAAGGTGACCCAAGTGTAAATCCTTTCCCTGCCCTATATGGCACTTGCTTTCCTTGATAGTGAGGCCTGCTATTCTTAGAGCCTCCAATACTACCCAAGGTGGATCAGGTGATCCTGCCAGGTGGGCCTATAGACAGCAATCTCTTCTAGATAAGCTGCACTGTAAGTCTCCAAACAAGCAAGGACTTTATTCACCAGGTACGTTTTCCAGACCAAAAGGCATCAGAGTAAACTAATAATGCCCATGTGGGTAGAAAACACATATTTTCTTTTGCTCCTGGGGTTAGGCCTATCTGCCAGTACCATGATGTGAAATCAAAAGTACTCAGAAATTAGGCTGCCCGCAACTTGTCAATTAGTTCATCTGCCCTATGAATTGGGTGTTCATAGTCCACACAAATCCTCATTTCTTTCTTACAACCTTGGGTATGAGGTTTGTGGACTAAAATGACTGGACAGGCTCAGGGGCTCTCAGATGGGTCTATGACTCCCAATTCTTGCATTTTGATTACTTCAGCTCTGAAGCTCTCTTTCACGTGATCAGACTGCCTGTATATTTTTTTTGACAGGAAGGCTTTCACCAGTGTCCACATCTTAGGTACACCAGCTAGTCTGACCATGGGTCAAAGAGAAGAACTCAGGAAACTGATTTAGGGCTTGCCTGCAAACAGTCTTCTGCTAGGCAATGAGGGCGTCTGACAAGACCACTCCTTCCACTGACCCATTTTTGGATTGTTGGACCGGAGGTCATGGAAAGGTTCACTCTATGCCTTCTGATCCTCATCTGTAACCATGAGCATGGTGATATCTGCCCTGTCATAATACAGTTTAAGGCGGTATACATGGATGACCTTCTTGGGGTTCCTCAATGTGCCAAGGTCCACCAGGTTGGTGACCTCCCCTTTTGATTCAAGGATTGGATAGGGCCCACTTTACCTGTCTTCGAGATCCCTAGGAGACACTGGATCCAAAACCCAACCCTTTTGTCCTGCTTGGAAATCAACCATATCAGCCTTTTGGTGATTTGATTGCTTCTGGAGCTCTTGGCTGGCCTCAGGGGTTTTTGGTGCTTTTTGCAATGTAGTCAGCCAAGCACATAGTCCACTGTGTCCTGATTAGATTTACAAGAGGTTTCTCCCATCCTTCCTTCACAAAGCAAAATGGTCCCCTAACAGGATGACCAAACAGATGTTCAAATGGGGAGAACCCCACTCTCTTCTGTGGCACTTCCCTGTAGGCAAAAAGCAGGCATGGAAGTAAGACATCCCATCTCCTTTTGAGTTTTTCAAGGAGTCCTCTAATCACACCTTTCAAGGTCTTGTTGAACCTGAGTACACAGTAGATGGTAAGAGGTCATAAACCAGTAGGTCACTCCACACTCCTTTGACGTGTTTCAGGTAGCCAGACATGAAGTTTGTACCTCTATCTAACCACACCTCCTAAGGGGATCCCTCTCTGGGAAAGACACCAACGAGGGCCCTAGCCACTGCAGTGGTAAGGCAAATAGCTTCACGATACCTGGTGGCATGATCCACTATCACCAGAATATAACTGCTCCCTGATTCTGTTGGGAGATCAAGGGGATCAACAATGTCGATCCCTACCCTACCCTTTCAAAGAAAACCCCAATCACTGGAAGTGGAATTAAGGGGGCCTTTGGGTGACCACCTGCCTTTCTACTGGCTTGACAGTTGTGGCAGGAGTTACAAAACTCCATTACCTTCTAGTCCATTCCTGGCCATAGAAGTGGCTGACAAGCCTACTCCAAGTCTTGACCTGACTAAGGTGTACAGCTAGGGGGATGTCATCGGCCAAAGTAACAAGGAATTCCCTAGACATTTGAGGAACTACCATTCTCCTAGTGACATCAGGTTTGGGATCTCTGGCAATCATGATGTAATAATTTCAATGCTTTTTCATTTGACTCGTGAGGGACACCTAGTAACGACTAGTTGAACTGCAGCTCTTTGTAGAATTATTTTGATATTGGATACTATAATATTCACTGCCCACTGCTAATCTCATCCCATAATGCTTTGCAGGGCCTTTGGTTGGGATTGTATTTTTGCCCATAACTGTGCTTGGGGTGGTCCTAAGAGGATGGGACCACCACCGAATCGTTCAGCAAGATGTGCTCTTTGTTTTCAAGGCATCTGCTTGGTACTCTCCCTAGGTTAGGGAGGATCCCAATATCATCACCTCTCTCACTGCTTGCTAAATTTTCATTTTCACTTTTGTGAAATTAATATATGCATTTTAGCATATAAAGACAGAGATACTTGTTATTTTGCCAAAAGTATATGAGGTTTCTGTTTTATTAATTGGGAGTCTCATGGAAATGGAGCGAAGTTGCGGAATTCACAGAGTTTTTGTTCAACTTCATGAAATTCTGCGTAGTAGTACTCCGCAAATTACGCCCACCCCTAGTGAACTTTCTCATACTGAGCTATCAGTCCTCAGAGATGTTCCATTGAAGGACTTTTGCCTGGTTTGATACTATAGCCCTCACAGAAGGCCCTGCATTGGCTATGTTTCAGGTCCTTGTAAGGGCTTAGGTCAAGCTCTTGAACTTGGCTGTTTGTTTCAGGCATTGTTTTACTAAAATTGAGATCTTTTTATGGAGTTCAAAAATAACTGCACACTAAATACTTTGTCCTAACTAAAGTAAAAGGTTTTTCCGTTCTAAAAACAGTTTTTACACAATGGGGACTTAGACAAGGGCCTAACAGTACATTTTTGAAATTTCGACACAAAACAGACTAATAAAAAGAATATGACTAGAAAAAAGGACATTTTTTAATTTATTGATGTAGGGGCACATGCATCAAGCTAGGCAATTGCGATTCCTTAATAGCTATTATTAAGGAATCGCTATTAAGGAATCGCAATTGCCTATGCATGTAGAAATCGCTCAATAAATAGCGATTCCTAAACATTCCTTAATTGCTACTCGCAAATTGCGAGTCGCAATTAAGGAATACCTACTCATTCATTCCTACGGGCCATGAGGCCCATAGGAATGAATGGGAAGATATTCACTATTAGCGATTCGCTATTAAAGAATGGCTAATAGCGGGAGCTATTTCAAGGGTGCCAGGGTGTCAAAAGGACACCCTGTGGCACCCCTGAAATCTGCATATGAGTACATCTTGCACACACACACACATGCCCCAAGGGCATGTGTGTGTGTAAATGGAAGTTTGAAAAATGAACTTTAGTGCATTTTTCAAAGTTTTTGCAAATTACCATGCAGTTTAACTTCATGGTAATTTGCTCCCCTATTAGCGAAATCGCAATTTTTTAACTTTAATGCATTGCATTTAAGGAATCTCAATTTGTGATTCCTTAAATGCAATTGCAATTTAAGGAATAGCAATTTTGCGATTCCTTAAATTACGATTTCTGCATTTGGGATGATGCATCCCAAATGCAAAATACTGGTCGCAAAGGGGCAGATTCTGAGAATCTGCCCGTTTGCGACCAGTATTTCGGTTGATGCATGTGCCAGGTAGTCATTTATTAACAAAATGGTATCAGCAAACTCTAAGTCTCAGATCCCACTGCTGGATCACCAAATGTAGGAGGCTGGTTCTCTGTATGGTGTTCTAAAAGGAAGTACACTCTGCACAAAGTCTACGGATCCCCCAGAGATGGGCAGGGGCAGCAAAACTCTGTTTTGTGGTAGTGTGGGTGAGCAGTTAGGCTTATCAGAGGGTCGTGCTAAGCATTTGTTGTTACACACAGTGGCAAGAAATGAGGCACACATTCAAGAATAAACTCTAGACCAATTTGTAAAAATAACACTGATTTTTATATACGTTTTAAGGCCAAGAACACAGATCTAATTAAGTACGTTTGGAGTTACGGTTTTTCAAAGTTTCGAAATTATATCACTTTTGAGCGTAATTAAACACCATAGGAATCAATAGGAGACAAGCCTAGTAATTGCATATAAAATCAGACAATGCTCTCACAAAGTTCACCTTCTTATTTAAGTTGATGTGGGGACCAGGTTCAAAGTTCAAGCAGGAGACGTTCGGGAGCATCTTGGTTCGGGCAGGAGCAGGCTGCTGAGGGTCTTGAAGATTGGTGCTCAAAGACAGAGGGGGCCACATAGAAACACTCTGCACAAGTTGACTTACAGGTAAGTCCAGTGGTTTTAATTTGAGGGAGGCGGTCACAAGGGCTTGTGGACCACAGGAGCACATCTGCTTAGATGATGACGGGGCTGGTGAGGCCGGGTACAGATTAAACACGTTAGGTGGGTCTCATGTCTTGAGGTCCTCATGGTAGCTGGCATTTTGGAGAACTGAGCTTGGACAAGCTGGATCAATCAGGAAGTGGGTCTTGGGTGTTTCAACATCCCTCAATGGCTGCTTGCTTCCGGTGCTTTTTAGTGTTTGCAGTTGGGGGTCCATAGTGGTTCATTTGTAAAAAGTGTTTGGGCTTTCTTCGGGAGTCAGCTTATATCAGCCCATTTCTCCTGTTAGTGCCACCTCAATCAGAACCAACTGCTAACCATGAATGTGGGGAGAGGATGTGGCACAATGGCCATAGCTGTCATATTCGGAGCTGGGAAACCAGGTTTGAGTCACGGAGTCTGCTCAACATCTTGTGATTCTGGGCAAATCACTTAATGAATGTGTTGGTGTTGATGATTAAGTGCCGGTGCTCAACACCAGAAACCACCAGCTCAAATTAAGCACTGGGGGTCTGGTACCCTGGGTTTTGGTCTGTCGCAGCTCCCATAGGCCCTTGTGCCTCCAAACTTAGTAGAGAGGCAGATCTGACCCTGTTATACTTTTTTTTGTTTGGATGCTGGGTCAAGGTCATTGGTGAACAGCATGTTGACGAACCAGACTTCACAGGATTGGTGCCTGCAGTGTGCAGGGGAGTGATTCCTTCACTCCAAGGGAGCTTTTTAGCTATTTCTCCAGGGTTCTTGGAGTCCTTTCAGTTTTCAGGATGACCCAGCAGCAGCAAAGGCCGAGTCCTAGGAGCAGCATGCAGCTTTTGGTGCCTTTTTCTTCTGCAGCAGGGCTTCTGTTCTCAAGCAGCGAGTCTTCTTTGTCCAGGTTTTCTTTAGTCTGTAAAATCTCAGGTCCAGGTCTCAGGGAGCCCCCCAAATACTGAATGTATGGGCTTTACTAGGGGAGCCAGGTAATAGCCAATGGGCTATCTACCTTTAGGGTGTCTACACCCACTATATGCACCCTCCCCTGTCATATGGCTCATGGGGACATTGTCGTTTTCTCTAAGTTAGCATGAGCATGTTACTACACAACTTTGTTATTGTCATAATGTCTAGGGCTGCTTTCATATGAGAACTCATTGCTGTGTTTATTCTCTGCACGTTCCTGGGATTAAGTCTGCATATTATGAGCAAGGTCGCTAAACAATGCTCCTTGTTATTTTGTTCTGGTCAGGCCCTAGCAACTAGACAAAACATACCAATGCAGCTGTTGTTTGAAAATCATACTTTGGTATTAAGGAGATACACGCATAGGTAGCACACACTTGGAGAGGGACTTTTCCAGGGGAAGAGCGAGACAGCACCTATGATGTTGATCTACCATCTATAGGCTAAGGTATGAGGTCTGCTGACAAAGCCCAGAGATCTTCTAACATATAATAATACTTATTTTTAGCAAGGAGAGGGAGGTTGGGCTCTATTGTCTTTTCTCCATTGTCTTTTCATGATGACATCTCCCTTTATGATGTATGGACTAGCTGCTATGCTGACAGTATTTGTACTATGCATTTTCCTGCTTGTTGTGGCACATATACTGCATGTTAGGGCACGTTAGTTAAAATTAATATTTTAAACCGTTTTATGTCTTTGTCAGATCTTATTGTAGACAAGTGCAAGAGTGCGAGCGAAAGGGTGTGTTTTATTACCACGATTCCTGAGAGATATGAGAGTGTTGTGTCCTGGGGTATCTAATCACTTGTTTCTCTGTGAGTGAGTAGGAGAGTAAGTGAGACACTATAGCTAGTCAGCCCTGGGCCTATGGGTACTAAGGTGGTAGGATGGCTCAGTCCCTATACACCACAGTCCTATAATCCTATGCATAGTTCTGATCTTGGGCAGAATCCCTGCAACACCATGTGGAGATTGGGGATATTCCTCATCCTGATAGGCTATTTTCTCCTTCCATGGGTCCAGAAACATGTCTTGGAGTAGCAGGCTGGTTATGACCAGGCAGGGACCACACCAGTGCTTGGTAGGTTTCAGATGACCCTCTAAAATGGTCTTCTGTGCGAATTTATTAATAAATTAATCAATGGGATCAGTGAGGATTTATTAAGATGAGATGTTTGGTACCAAACACCCCTTTCTACAGTGAAGCCATCATGGAGCTAGGAAACTTGTGATGATGAGTATCCAGCCCATGTATTCTTTATGGCTTTTCTGTGCACTTACAATATGCCAGAATGTACTGGACATTGTAGGGGGACCCCTGGTCCTGCAGGGGTGTCCACACCTGAGATATAGTGTATCCTGTATTAGGGTTGTTAAGGCCTGCCAGAGACGTGACTTAGCTATCCTGGCTGAAGAGGGGTGAAAACCCGAAACCGGTCCTAGGATGCTTGTTTCCGGTCCAGGGAGGACCTGGCTTGGCAGTTCGGGCTGGACTGTTCACATGAGGCACAGGGTCAAGACTGATTTGCATATGGCCAGGTCTAAACTGGGGTGGCATGGTGGCATGGTGAGCAAAAAAATGATGGATTTAACCCAGATCTCTTGACTGGGGGTGAATGTTTTGAATTGTTCTGCATTCCATCCATCAATTGTGTGTCTTTTGCTTTTTCACCCTAAGTGCGCCAGGTATGCCCAGACGTGGGTCCTGGGCTCACTGTGCCACTGGAATCAAGATATCCTGGCTGAAGAGGGGTGAAACCCTGAAACCGGTCCTAGGATGCTTGTTTCCGGTCCAGGGAGGACCTGGCTTGGCAGTTCAGGCTGGACTGTTCCCATGAGGCACAGGGTCAAGACTGATTTGCATATGGCCAGGTCTAAACTGGGGTGGCATGGTGAGCAAAAGAATGATGGATTTAACACAGATCTCTTGTCTGTGGGTGAATTTTTTGATTTGTTCTGCATTCCGTCCATCAATTGTGTGTCTTTTGCTTTTTTCGCCCTAAGTGCGCCAGGTATGCCCAGATGTGGGTCCTGGGCTCACTGTGCCACTGGAATCAAGCTATCCTGGCAGAAGAGGGGTGAAACCCCGAAACTGGTCCTAGGATGCTTGTTTCCAGTCCAGGGAGGACCTGGCTTGGCAGTTTGGGCTGGACTGTTCCCATGAGGCACAGGGTCAAGACTGATTTGCATATGCCCAGGTCTAAACTGGGGTGGCATGGTGAGCAAAAGAATGATGGATTTAACCCAGATCTCTTGACTGGGGGTGAATGTTTTGATTTGTTCTGAATTCTGTCCATCAATTGTGTGTCTTTTGCTTTTTCGCCCTAAGTGCGCCAGGTATGCCCAGACGTGGCTTCTGGGCTCACTGTGCCACTGGAATCAAGCTATCCTGGCTGAAGAGGGGTGAAACCCGAAACCGGTCTTAGGATGCTTGTTTCCGGTCCAGGGAGGACCTGGCTTGGCAGTTCGGGCTGGACTGTTCCCATGAGGCACAGGGTCAAGACTGATTTGCATATGGCCAGGTCTAAACTGGGGTGGCATGGTGAGCAAAAGAATGATGGATTTAACCCAGATCTCTTGACTGGGGGTGAATGTTTTGATTTGTTCTGCATTCCGTCCATCAATTGTGTGTCTTTTCCTTTTTCGCTCTAAGTGCGCCAGGTATGCCCAGACATGGGTCCTGGGCTCACTGTGCCACTGGAATCTAGCTATCCTGGCTGAAGAGGGGTGAAACCCCGAAACTGGTCCTAGGATGCTTGTTTCCGGTCCAGGGAGGACCTGGCTTGGCAGTTCGGGCTGGACTGTTCCCATGAGGCACAGGGTCAAGACTGATTTGCATATGGCCAGGTCTAAACTGTGGTGGCATGGTGAGCAAAAGAATGATGGATTTAACCCAGATCTCTTGACTGGGGGTGAATGTTTTGATTTGTTCTGCATTCCGTCCATCAATTGTGTGTCTTTTGCTCTTTTGCCCTAAGTGCGCCAGGTATGCCCAGATGTGGGTCCTGGGCTCACTGTGCCACTGGAATCAAGCTATCCTGGCTGAAGAGGGGTGAAACACCGAAACTGGTCCTAGGATGCTTGTTTCCGGTCCAGGGAGGACCTGGCTTGGCAGTTTGGGCTGGACTGTTCCCATGAGGCACAGGGTCAAGACTGATTTGCATATGGCCAGGTCTAAACTGGGGTGGCATGGTGAGCAAAAGAATGATGGATTTAACTCAGATCTCTTGACTGGGGGTGAATGTTTTGATTTGTTCTGCATTCCGTCCATCAATTGTGTGTCTTTTGTTTTTTCGCCCTAAGTGTACCAGGTATGCCCAGATGTGGGTCCTGGGCTCACTGTGCCACTGGAATCAAGCTATCCTGGCTGAAGAGGGGTGAAACCCCGAAACCGGTCCTAGGATGCTTGTTTCTGGTCCAGGTAGGACCTGGCTTGGCACTTCAGGCTGGACTGTTCCCATGAGGCACAGGGTCAAGACTGATTTGCATATGGCCAGGTCTAAACTGGGGTGGCATGGTGAGCAAAAGAATGATGGATTTAACCCAGATCTCTTGACTGGGGGTGAATGTTTTGATTTGTTCTGAATTCTGTCCATCAATTGTGTGTCTTTTGCTTTTTCGCCCTAAGTGCGCCAGGTATGCCCAGACATGGCTTCTGGGCTCACTGTGCCACTGGAATCAAGCTATCCTGGCTGAAGAGGGGTGAAACCCGAAACCGGTCTTAGGATGCTTGTTTCTGGTCCAGGGAGGACCTGGCTTAGCAGTTCGGGCTGGACTGTTCCCATGAGGCACAGGGTCAAGACTGATTTGCATATGGCCAGGTCTAAACTGGGGTGGCATGGTGAGCAAAAGAATGATGGATTTAACTCAGATCTCTTGACTGGGGGTGAATGTTTTGATTTGTTCTGCATTCCGTCCATCAATTGTGTGTCTTTTGCTTTTTCGCCCTAAGTGCACCAGGTATGCCCAGATGTGGGTCCTAGGCTCACTGTGCCACTGGAATCAAGCTATCCTGGCTGAAGAGGTTTGAAACCCCGAAACCGGTCCTAGGATGCTTGTTTCTGGTCCAGGTAGGACCTGGCTTGGCACTTCAGGCTGGACTGTTCCCATGAGGCACAGGGTCAAGACTGATTTGCATATGGCCAGGTCTAAACTGGGGTGGCATGGTGAGCAAAAGAATGATGGATTTAACCCAGATCTCTTGACTGGGGGTGAATGTTTTGATTTGTTCTGCATTCTGTCCATCAATTGTGTGTCTTTTGCTTTTTTACCTATATCATAAGCAGTGCTTGGGGGCATGCACTGCACACAGGACTGTGTGCCATGTTAACTCTTTGGATTTCTCTGCACCAAGAAACGCAGCCTGCAATGGCAGTCAGCATAGCCTTGGTGCGGGGTCCCTAGGGTGGCATAATTCATGCCGCAGCACCAAAAGACCCTCTTCAATACCCATGCCCTAGGTACCAGGGGTACCATTTATTAGGGACTTATAGGGGTAACTCGAGTTGTGCCAATCATGGTACAGTTTTAAGGAAATGTATCTGGCACTGGGAACCTGGTTATCAGGGACCCAATGCACCACAGTTTGAAATCACCTCATGCATCAGGCAAAAAGTGGGGGCTAACCTTGTCAAACAAGACACTTTCCTATGTTGGCTATATCAGTGTCTGTATTGGTAAGTCCCTGGGTGTGTCATTGTGTACCTTAGTGTGTGCATGGCTGTGTTATTGGATGCATTAGAGTTTGCTTAGCTGTCTCAGTGTCTACATTGCTGTATGCCTGGGTGTGCCTGTGCCTGCATTGGTAAGTCCCTGGGTGTGTCAGTGTGTGCATCAGTGTGTGCCTGGGAGTGTCATTGGATGCATTAGTGTTTGGCTGGGTGTGTCACTGTCTGTATTGCTCTATGCCTGGGTGTATTAGTGTCTGCATTGGTAAGTCTCTGGGTGTCTCAGTGTGTGTGTCAGTGTGTTCATCATGTGTTACTGGATGCATTAGTGTTTGTCTGGCTGTGTCAGTGTCTGACTGCTGAATGGCTGGGTCTGACAGTGTATGCATCAGTGTATGCCTTGTTATAGGAAGCTGGTTCTCTGTACAGTGCACAAAAATGAAGTACACTATGTAGAGAGTGTCAGAATCCCCATGAAGTGCTCAGAAGGAAAATAGATAGTACCAACACCCTATTTTGTGGTACTGTGTGCGAGCAGTTAGGCTTATCAGATGGTCGTGCTAAGCATTTGTTGTTACATACAGAGGCAAGAAATGAGGCACACACAAGAATAAATCTGAGACCAATTTATAAAAATAATACTTTGCTATATTTATTTTGCAGAACCACAGAACTTCGTCATAGGTAAATTTATTTTTTAATTGAATTATTTTTCAGTTTCAAAAATGGAAAAAGGGCAATTTTTAGGCTTTGCAATGTTAACCTACGGGAGAAAAACAAGAAGGCAGTTTTACCAGTAAATCCAGTGTTCAGGGTTTGAGGTAAGTACCAAGCACGGGTCAGGTAAGCATCAAGACTGCACCAGCAGAGCACAGGGGCGTCTAGGTGCAGAGGTCTAATTTGGAGTCAGGTGCTGAATGTTAACCAAAGGAGACGGGGGCACTTGAAGATGTGCTGGTTACTGGTAAGTAAAGCAATGTCGGTCAATCTCCCCAAGGCCCGAGGGATGCGGGAGCAGGGTGTCCTTTGACATCAGGAAAGCATTACAGGAACCGGCCACGGTTAGGGGGATCTTTGAGTTGAGGCTGAAACCATCAATGTGGAATCCAGGAGGGGTCAGCCAATGGTGGACTTGAGCTCTTAATTGTTGGTGAACCTCCATGGGACCGCTGGGCCACCTGGACGCAAACCAGAGGCGTCAGGCGCAGCATGTGATTCGGAAGTGGGGGTTTCAGCTCCGCAGGTCACAGAAGCCTTACTTTCCTTGTGTTTCTTTAGTTTCTTTATGACCAGAACCATTTTTCTTGGGAGTTCTGGTCTTTGTTGAAGGCAATCAGTCCTCCCGAGGTTCTGGAGGTCCCTGGGCTGAAGGACGGGCCATCTTTTGGTGCAGTAGCATCAAGGGTGGCAGACAGGCCAGTGGTGCTGGGGCCAAGTCATTTGGTTCTGCAGTCTGCTCTGATGGTGCGACTCTGTAGTGTCCAGCTCTTCTTGGGTCATCAGAAACTGCAGTTTAGGGCTCAGGTGGGCCTGCTAAATACTACACTCAGAGGTGGTTTAAAGGGCGTGCCAAGTAGTAGTCAATGGGCTACTCCTTAAGGGTGACTAAAACCTCTATATGGTTACCCCACATAGGGGATGGGCATATTCCTGATCCTGGGTGGCTAGTTTCTCTCAATTCAAGATGGATGGAAGTGAAACGGGGCCCACTTTAGGGGTGGCACCGTCTGGGATTAGACCCACATCCTATTCTCACTATTTTTCCTACCTGTCTTGTCACCAAGAAGTGGGGCATGGACAAGGGGCAGGCAACTCCACTAACTAGAGTGTTCAGCTGTCGCAGAGCAAAGGACAGGTAGCCTTTGAGGCTCGTCACCCTGTTATACTCTTCTTTCATGGGGGAGATGTAAAGCACCTTCACCCAGAGCAGGCTTTGTTTCTGACCCACAAGAGAAAAAGGTTCTCACCTCAGGGGTTCAGAAACATGTCTAGATGGGGCAGGTTGATGGAGACCAGTCAGGCAGACATTAGTGGGTTGGTAGGTCACAGGTGACACTGCTAAGGGGTCCTCTGTGTGCAATTGTTAACAAATTTGTCACTGTGGTTTGTTACACATTTCTTTGCTGAGATGTTTGGTACCAGACATCCCATATTTCAAGAAAACTATCATGGAGCTGGGGAACTCCTATTGACAGGTGTGCCGCACATGCACTTACAATGCATCCATGATCACTTACAATACCCCAGAATCGACAAGGATTTTGAAGGGGTCATCTGCTCAGGCAGATATTTCCTCAAAGGAGATATAGTGCACCCTGCCTTATGGCTAAGGCCTGCTCGGGGGTCTCTTACCTATATCTCGTGCAGTGGCTGTGGGCATGGCACACAGGGTAGGGTGCCATGTTGACTCTTCAGTTTTGTCTGCACCAAGACATGCAGGCTGCAGTGGTAGTGTGTGTGCTTGGTGAGGGCTCCCTTAGGGTGGCACACTTCATGCTGCAGCCCTTATGGACCCTCTTTAACCACAAAGTTCTTTGTACCAGGGGTACCTTTTAATAGGAACTTACATGTGAGCTAAAGTGATGCCAATTGTGGAATAGGTTTAGGGAAATAACACTGGTACTGGGGACCTGGGTAGCAGGGACGCAGTACTCTACAGTCAAAGTTGCATGAAAAGGCATTCAAATAGTGGGGGCTACTGCAAAAGAACCCCACTTTCCTACACTCAGTGTGTCAGTGTTTGCATCAGTGTGAGCCTGAGTGTGTTAGTGTAAGCATCAGTATGTACCTGGGTATGTTAGCATATGGATCAGTGTGAGCTTGGGTATGGCAGTGTATGTACCAGTGTGTGTCTGGGTGTGTTACTGGATGCATTAGTGTTAGGCTGGATAGGTCGGTGTCTGCATTGATGTATGCCTAGGTGTATCCATGCCTGTATTGCTATCTCCCCGGGTGTGTCAGTGTATGCATCAGTGTGTGCCTGGGTGTATCAGTCTATAATTCAGTGTGTGTCTGGGTATGCTAGGATATGCATCAGTGTATTAGTGTATGCATTAGTGTGTGCTTGGGTGTATGCAAGAATGTGCCACTGAGTGTGTTATTGTGTATGTGAGTATATGCCTGGGTGTGTTAGTGTATACTTCAGTACATGCCTGGGTGTGCTCGCATATGCCTCAGTGTGAGCATGGGCTTGACATTGTCTGCAATGGTATGTCCCTGCCTGTGTCAGTGTATGTGCCAGTGTACGTCTGGGTGTCTTATTTGATGCATTTGTGTTTGGATGGGTGTGTCAGTGCCTGCATTGCTGATTGCCTGGATGTGTCAGGATCTGCATTGGTAAGTCTCTGGGTGTCTCGCTCTGTGCAGCAGTGTATGCTTTGGTGTGTTATTGGATGCATTAGTGTCTGGCTGTGTCATTGTCTGTATTGATGTATTCCTGGGTGTTTGAGTGTCTGCATTAGTAAGTCCCTGGGCATGTCACTGTGCACCTGGGTGTGTTGTTTTATGCATTAGTGTTTGGCTGGATGTGTCAGTGGCTGTATCAGTATGCAGTTGGGTATGCCAAGTACTGTATAGATGTGCATCTAGGTGTGTCAGTGGCTGTATTAGTGGGAGGTTGTGTGTCTGAGTACTGTTATCTGTGTTTAGCTGGGTGTATGATTTGGTGTGCTGTGTGCATGGGTTAGTAACTGTAACAATCTTTCCTTGGGTGTGCATCCTCAAAATCTAAAGTTACGCAACAACACTGTAAGAACTACTTAGTAAAGTACAGTACATCAACAGATGGTGCCATTGATCTGCACCAAAAGAAAGAAGCAAAAATATGTATTAGTTTTACATTTAATAGATTTACAGAAGTAATTTACAATGTCCTCAATGCATAAAGACATAATTCTAAAAAATGACTAGACATTTCTCATACTGTAAAGGTATGTATTATTATAAATAAGCATTTCATTTTCCCTTTTTTACCATTATCAGCTTCTTTAATCATACACCATAAACTAAGTACTTTTTAAGCAGTCCTCATTAAACAGGAGGGAAACGTAATCATAAAAATTGTAGAGAAAAACTCAAAACTGCACACTATCTCATTGCAATGTTAACATGTTAGAATACAATTTAAACCAAACAATTAACAAGCAAACATAATGTAACTTATTTAACTATTTACAAATACAGCAACACACTGAAATGTGAACTTTTACAACAAAAGTAGTACAATTGCAAATGAAGAGATGATTCCTAGCAATCTAGAGGAAAAAATTGGTGAAGTGGTACACAGGAGGTGTAGACATGCTACTGTGTATAAATGGGAGTGCAGTGGAATTTGCAATTATTTTCAAGGAATACATTGATAGAGAGGACCCCGCCCATGTACTTACAGTGCTGCTGTCTATTTACGTTACCTCTGCAAATACTGGGATGAATGAGTACTGTATTGTCATCATGTTGAGCTTAAGTACATGTTGTGAAATTTAGGAATACTAACTTTGTTTTTAACCCTAAGTTGTACAGAATATCCATGGGATCACTTACATTACTTTCTGAGAGAAGAAAAACCTTAAAGGTATCATCCAATGAGCTTCAGAAAGGGCTTAAATGTAGAGTTGTGTATTTTCCTTCAGATGATATACACAATATTTAAATTGTGGGTGTAGAGAGAGATTTGGAAGAACCGCTTGTTAATCTAGTGAATGGTGTTCCCATGAAAAAAATCAAAAATTGGGCAGGAACTGGTGGATGTAAATAAGGTGAAGAAAACTACAAAATATCTTAAACATAATAATGTGCATTATAAAGGTGTAGATGTTCTCTAACATGGAAGTTGCGTTGTGGAAAACATGTTGCCTTCAAGTCAGCAGTTTGAAAAAGTGGATAAAAGTAGATCTGAAGAAATTTATGAGCATTACAGTATCAATCCACTACATTCAAAAGAAAGTATGAGGGATGCCATTGTACTGTATCAGATTAAACAACCTAAAAGAACTTCAATGAGTGAATGGAAAAAAAGTTCCTCAAGTTGCTTCTTCTTAGTTCTCATTGAAAAAATGAAAAACCGTATCAAACATTTAGAAATACCTTCCTAAAAAATAACAGTACTTCTAATAAACATTTTAAAACTACCCTACAAAATCCTCCCAGCAGTATTGACATAGTTTGTTACTAACACTACATTCTAACCTGCACTCCTCTGGGGTTAATTCATACTTACTGACAAGGATCTCCTTTTTAGTGAGATACCTCAACCTCTTCTCCTTCTCTAGAGCCGGTATGTTGTCCCTCCCATCACCCCAAATGTAACTCCAAAGTCTACAATCCTTCTAAGAGACCCTCTCTACCGCTGCAGTTACTTCTTATGCCAGAAATAACCTGTCTATATCAATCCCCTCCTTAAAATCAGGCACCGAGTCTCTGGATATATACACTCTTTCCTCTACACTGGATGCAGTAGTGGTGCTCACACCATTTTTGCTAGACACTAACAGCTATTTAGCCTTCAAGTGCACCTCCGTGACACTCCAGCCAGCAAGACCATTTCTCCTCTAAGGCTCTCTCAGCCTCACCTTTTCTCTCCTCTGTACTTAGCTTGGCCAGCTGATGCCTCAGATCCCACTTACCCCTGTCTCTCCGCAAGATCCACGGGAGACTGGGCTTAGGAGGAGACAGTACTTCCTGCACCATATCCAATAGAGAAGTCTCTCTCTGGGCATCCCCTCTCATTATCCACTCATTGCCTACTCCTCTCCCTTCTTCTGAAACACACTACCCTTTGGGTCCCTGATTCTGAGGTCAACTACAATCAGGGTTCTTTCTTTTCAAGAGTGCTGATGTATTCCTCTTCAAAGTCTTCTTGTGGCACAGATTGCATTTTGCGCATGTCATCCTAGGTTCTAATGGTGAAATAGTTCTCAGATTTGGATGTATACGTGAGTAAACAGGTGTGTAAATATGTTTATGGGTGTGTGACTGAGTGCTGCAGTCAGTGTCTGGTTAATATTAAGCCTGGGAGGAAATCGCGTAGCGGCGCTACACCGAACTCCGCAAAGTTGCAAAAAAACTCTGCCGCGCTACGCGGAGTTCCGCGGACGGAGTCACTTGTCCACTTGACACTTTCACATGATGTTTTCCGCCTTATGTCAACGCGGATTGTGTGTTCGGGTGGAAATATCATGCAAACTGCGCCACGCGGTCGCACATGGGCGTGACCATCTTCTTTCTTACTCTGTTTATGGTGCTGGGGCCTGCTTTTTCATCCTTCCCTAATCTCTGTAATCCTAGGCTTTTAAAACGTTTTTTCCCATCTTTTTTATTTATTATCTTACCCTTTGTCTTTCTAAGTGTGTATTTGTGTTTTTTTCTACTTTTGTGTGTGTTTTTGGTGATTTTTGTACTTTATTTTTTAGCTTTCCTACTTCCTTATTACTAACAAGTCCTTCCTTCTATTTCCCCATTTCTTTATTTTCTCTCTTCCCCCCAGGCCCATGGCAGATAAGCACGTACCATGGCGCGGCTGCCTTCCTTGCGGAAGGGGGAGCCAGGCAGGGGTGCAGCCCTGTGCAATGTTTTCCGAGGTGGAGGTGGCAGCACTGGTTTTTTAAATCAAATGCCACCTCCCCTCCACCCTGGTAGCATGCGGCAGGCCTGTGTGAGGGTACGAGATGTGGGAACACCAGCAGCGCTGGGTGAGGGTGCACCGGGCAGTTTACCACTGTTCTGGTGGCCGGCGCACCCGTCAGCAGTTGGCGCACCACTGGTCCAAAATCCTGGACCGAGAGCAGGACCTGCTGGACCTGCTAGGAGTTGAGGTTGCGGGGCTGGATGAGTAATTATTAAAATGATAATTTTTTATTATTCTTGTGTGTTCTATGCTATAACTAAATTTTTTCCCAAATAATAGCAAGCATGCTGCTTACATGCAGGAAGTTGAGTTTTCAAATATTATGTAATAATCTGTTTTTCTAGACATGTGCTTAGCTTACTTGGCACTACCCACCTAACCTAGTTCTTAAATCGTACTTATTGCCACTCGCTTGGGCCGATGTGATTAGTGATGATTATGTAAGACGTTCTGTAATTAGTTATTTGTCATTTTGTAACTGCATGGTGCATGCCAATGCCACATGGATAGTGCAGGGACGTTTGTGAACAACAGCATCCTTTTTTCGATGGAAGCTTGTGCTGCAGGCCTTTTTCACCTGCCACACAAGCTTTCATTGACAAATGGAGGTTTTTGACCGCTGTAAGGCCTATGGGCGATCGCATCGATTCGTAGTAGACTAGTGCAGTTGTCGTGACCGCGGTGCCGACCTAAGGTCGGGTGGTTCCAGAACCGCAATGGCGTCCACCCAACATCATTGTAATCATTATAATAAGGCCCTTAGTAATTAGTGCATTGGCCAAAGGGGGTTGACTTGAGACTGAGAGATTGCAAATGAGATTTAGAAATTCCAAAATTCAGTTTGCTAAATTTGAAATAGGAGTGGACTAGGTAGGTAGGTTTCGGAAATTTTGAATAGGATAGGACGGTCCGCGATATACTACACTAGTTGATCTGATTTAGAAAAGTTCATTGTTAATGTTATTGCCTTTACCTGTCAAATATATTTTGGGGAGATATTATTTATTACCACTAATCTTTTTTTGTCTTTATGTTTTACATCAGCATCCAGGGACAAGAAGAGGGCTGAGGCAGGTGAGGGTGAGGGAGCTGGAGGTGCCTCCCAGAGTTCCTCCGCCGATGGCTCTGCTGGCCCCAGTAACTCCTCCTGGTGTTAACATTAATATATTTATTCCCCTCATTTTTCTGCTCCTTTTTGAATAATGTGACGTCTACCCATTTATATATTATTTTTCCAAATCCTCTTCGATGTATCAATTTCTAAATTCTTGCTATCCCTGCATTATCCTATTTACTTATTTTCTATATTTCAAGTTTCTCTACTTTACGCCAAACTGTCTCTAGTTACTAGTCAGTCTGTAGCTTCGTTTCTTCTGCTTTTTCAATCAGCTTTCCCCCTACCCTTTTGTGGACTGCCTAGGTGGTACTCTAAGACTCAGAGAACCCATTGGTCACATAGTACTAATACTACTACTCCTCTGCCATGCAGATTGTATTCCCATTGGCCAAGTAAGTTATTCTACGCATGTACTAGATGAGAAGGCTTAATCACCAAAACAAGAGAGTGGCAATGGTCACGTTGGACACCCCAAAGTTGTGTCTTCTTCTTAGCTAGGCCTAGTATTATTAGCAGCAGTTGGGGAACTGATGACTCTACACCATGTCTGGGAGGAAGTACAAGGACGAAAGCCCCATTGCATTTGCCAACCAAGGCCATATGCTATTTTTTTCTCAAAACATCAGATTAATCAATCATGAGCTCTGGCCACTCCTTAACAGCTTGTCTCTTGTCTTGACTTCAGACTTTTTTTAAACTTTCCAACAACAAAATGCCCATCCTGATATTTTTTATAGAAGGTGTTGTCTGTAATGTATCCAAATTGTAGTGAATAATGTGTGTGTTTTTTTAAATTTATTTTGCTATAAAACAATTAATAAGGGGAGGTGTATCTGGCATCTAAGAAATGTGTAATCTTCTTTTTCTAGCCGCACTGACCACCAGTGCCGGGGCAGCACAGACGGTGCCAGCCAGTCTGCAGATGCAGCAGCAGAAGGGGGTGAGCCGGCGACAGAGGCAGGCGGTGGTAAGTCATATTGCTTGCTTATTAATGACAACTAATTTTAATTATAAGTTCACTGTAAAGTTGTAGTCCTGTTGACTTGTGAACAACAGGTGAACACAGCAGGAGTTGAAGTTGAGCTGAGTAACTAATGGCCACTCCTATCTTCAACTCAGCAGAAAACGTTTCATGAACAAGACCTTTAACTATGGGTTGTTGGAAAAGGGAAGGATGAAAGGGGAAAGGTTGGATGAAATGTATTATATATGACTGAAAGCGAAGGATGTGTGGGTGAAAGCACCAGATGCATAAATAGTACTATGTGGCTGATAGCTAGGATGCATGGGTGTGTGAAGGATGGGTGAAAGGTTGGTAATGGTATACAGGTAGGAAGCTTGCCTGAGTGGGTAAAAGTGTATGTGTGAAAGGATGCCTGCCTGGGTGGGTGATTGGAAACCTGTAGTGGTTTCTTTCAATTGAAATACACTTAAGGACACATGGGTGGGTAAATGTCAAATGACAAATGTATGTTGCTGAAAGGTTTGTACTTGAGATCATGAGACTAGGGTGAGACAGAGAGCCATGTTTGGAACTTTGGATGGATGGGTAGTTTCAAAGGTGAAGAGTGGATTGAGAGAATGTAAAAAAACTGAAATGGTGATAAGTAGCAATGCTAAGGGTGAATAATAAAAAATAAAATACTCAAAGAACAATGCAATGATGAATGTAAAAATCCTTGGGAAGGAGAATAAGGATCTATGGTGCTCCTCTGTAGTAGTGTTCGTCTCACCTTTACTTGCCTCAAATGGTTTTTTTGAGCTTTTTTTATTCAAATGGTTGAGGAGGTTGTATTTCAGATTCCTCTTTGGACTCACAGAAGTTTTCAAGTGCAACATTATGTATCCTTCCTACCCACCCATCATCAATCACCTCCCTCCATACCCATGGCATGATTTTCAATGTGTTTTGCTAAGAGCATTGTTTACAATTTGACGTTTTTCTTGATATGTAGCTACTCCTCCTGCTCCACCAACCAGGCAGGAGATTGCAGCCCGGACCCGGCGGCAGAAAATGGAGGTCATCAGGGCCGAGTACCAGCGGCTGGTGGCTCAGGAGGATGAGGCAGAAGCTGCTGCAGATGGCCCGGGCCCCAACCAGAGCCCAACAACCACCCCACCACCACACAGTCACTGCGGTTCAATGGGTGCCCACCGGCGCCACCACCATTCAACCAGCACTGCTGCTCCCCCTTAGATTCGCCACTATGAGTGCCGCATTATGCAAATGCTGGTGGATATTGAAGCCTGGCACGAACGGGTAGAGAGGCACCTCCAGAAGCTCCTAACCTGCCATTAGTGCTCTCCTTAGCCCCTTTTTTAATCTATTTTTCAGTGGGTGGGTGGGAGTTGGGGGATTGTTGGGTTTTTCATTATTTATGGACATTTCTTGCACTACTTCGACATTGGTTGTGGTTAGGGAGGGGGGTCAGTTGTGTGTTTGGTATTTTGTTCAGGAAATGATAAACTTTTCACACTTTTACATTTTATGATTATGAATGATTTAAAAAAATGTGTTGGGGTTGTTGATGGTTTTACTTCTCATTGCTGCTTTTGCCGCAGCCAGTTTTAAAAGTCTGCTGATAGTGTAAATGAAATAGTGATGCAGTACCCTCCCTTGTCCTACTACTCTCTCTTCCTTGTCTCTGCAGTCTCCTCTGCCACTACTATATAATATTATTAACCCCTAAGGACTCGGAGGGGGTGGGGAGTGAATTGCCATGGCATGGAATTATTGTCTATCAACAATGACCAATCAACCACAGTTCACTTCTCTTACCTGATTAGATGAAGTGAGGGCTCCATGGGTTCCCAAGGTGTCATCATGGTGGTGGTAGTAGTAGAAGCATGCATTGCTAGTGTTTCTTTTGCCATTGAAGGCAAACTCATCAGAACTGAAGCGATGTTCCACTCCCTGCTAGGCGAACTAGAACTGTAGGATAATGACTCAGAGAATGGGGACTATTTATCGAAAAGGAAGTTAACAAATTGAAATAAAAAAAACTAGGTTAATGCCATTATTATATGCAAGATGGATGACAGTCACCAGAGACTAGACTACTAGAACAACTCAGACTCAAACACAAGAAGAGAGTATGATATGCAATGAAAAATTGAATTAATCAGAACAATGTTGAGCTACTATGAACTGTACGAAGTGGACAAGCTTAACCGGCTTAGACGCAAATTAATACAGTGCCTGAATGATGATGCTGGCAATGTGATGTTCCTCTGAAAAAAAAATATCATACACTATGCTGGCTGGGGTGGATATTCTTTAATATATACTGCTAGTGTGGGCTATAAGATCTTAGTTAAGAATAAGATCCGCCTCACTCTGCACTCAGCTGTTGTGTTGCATTCACCACATCCACCCCTCCAAGTGTGTAATCAATTAATGGTCTCACCTCAATAAATCACACAGACTGGGGGAGGAGGGTTAGGGGTTTGATGAATGGTTGAGAGGGGGGATTAAGGGAAAGGTTTGAAAAAGACAAACACTTCACATGGACAACACACAATCTTGGCAGCTGACCATTATAAATCTGTTAAGGAGAGAAAAGGAAATGCATGCATGATGATGACTTGATGGGTAGTACTAGACTAGTAGTACAGGGCAGCAGTATATTATTAATTATTATTATGCAATTGCCTTGCCTGTCTGTCCCCAGAGAGACCCAAGTTACATACATTTTGTGTTCTGTTGTACCGGGCTTCCTTTTAAAACTAGCAAAGAAAATTTAAAAATATCTGTAGGAGTCAAATATAAGCAAACATATTAAACAACAACACACACAGTCTTAATGATTGAAGAGAAAAAATGAATCAAATAAAAAGATGATACTATAACTATGTTATGGTCAAATCGGGAGTTGAATATCGGCAGTCTGCATTCCTCTTGGTCCTTCCTTCCATGGACACTCCGTCCGTCAATCTTCTTGGGAGCCTGTCGGTGGATGTGCATAAGTAAGGTAAGTGTGAGCTGTTTTTCTCAGTATAGCAGAGGGTAAAGGCCGGCCTGTAAGTGTAGATGGAAGAGCAAAAGGGATATTGAAACATCAAGGAAAAAAGTAAAGTTAAACTGCATAAATTAAGGAGGAGTGCAACCAGAAAAGTTAGAGAGGCGGCATGGCTAAATCATGTCTACTCTGTTTCCAACATTAACCTACAACAACAGGAGCAGGCCCGCAGTGCCTACCCAACCTCCACTTAGCTTACATTTTTTTGAGCCAGACAGCACTGAGCACACATACACAGCAACATAGCATTTTCCAAAGTGAGTAACTAAATCAATGTACTGCTGTCAGTCATACCACTACACTCGCCTCCACCACTACACATACATGTAGGTCTGGTGTTGTTATTAACTTGTTTACCTTTTAGGCCACTTCACGAAACACCCCAAGTTATTCCATTAATAATCTCCGATCCTACTGACTGACTGCAAGTATGGTATGGCCATCATGGTGTCCAACTCTGTAGTGTAACGAGTGAGTCCAGAATCAAAAATGCAATGGATCAGCCTGCAGTAGTGCAATTTTGTTATTGAACAACAAGAAGGGAAACATTGACTTGAGTCACTTTTTTGTGTGTATATTAAATACTAGTAGACATCATGCACAACAACAACACAAACACCAATCACTCAGAGTAAGCCTCCAATGCATGCCATCATTTATCTGTTCTTACAGGGCAGTCCTTCTAGGCTCGGAAGGAGGATAGCTATAGTCAGGTTCTTTGGAGTGACTCTACGAGGCAGGCAAACCTTTCACATCTCTTGTACTATTCTCCATCGCATGTCTGGCTTAAGGGAACTGGATTTGGGGAGAGTCAGGAGTGAACTGGAGCAGTACTCAGGTGAGTGGACTTACTTCTTGACTGACTGCACACAGTTGCAACCCCAATCCGGCAATAAAAGAATAAGACAGTGGTGATGGATTTGTTGTGATTCGAACCAGAAAGACAGTGACACACACAAATAATAAAAGTAAATAATATTCCTTAGCTGTATCTTTTTGGGGGGCGTCAAATCAAGAAAGAAAGTAACAAGTCGAAAGCCTAGCTGTTGTCAGGGAAGTAGAGCTCATCCTCAAACTCTGGTGGTTCTCCCAGAAGTAGATCATCTAACACACTTCCATGACCTAAGTCACCATCATCATCATATTCCTGCTGTGCTACTTCAGGTATGGTGTAATCCGGTGGTATAAAGTGCTGATTCATTTTGATCATGGTTCACCTCTCAATGTTTTGGGGTGAGAGACTGGTCCTTCTTACTGTCAGTACGGCACCAGCAGCACTGAATATACGCTCAGAAGAGACACTTGCAATAGGGCAATCCAGATAGTTTATCTCCAGCCTGCTGAGCAATGGCCACTGGCACCTTTTCCCATACCAATACAGTAATGGGTTTTAATCAATGTAGACCTCTGTTGGGTCATCCAGATAGGCCTGGACCGCTCAATGCTCAGGGGTGCTTCGCTTAGCTTGGCCTCTTTTGCCTTAGCATTAGCACTGGACCTAACAAGCCCTTGCTGTCGAAACCATTCCTGTGCTGATTTTGGTGGGGCTGATGCTCCTGTTCTTGTGGATGTTGTTCTTGATGTTATCGGTGGTTTTGGCTGCTGTGAGCCAATCGCACTGCCCTCAGGCTCTGAAGTTGAACTTGACGCCAGCTGCCCTGCAGTACTTGTTGTGTCCTGGAGTAGTGGGTCTGTAATTCCTGGCCGTTCTTTTTCTAAGCGACTGGCTTCCACAGCTATCCAAGTTTTACATTTGGCAACATCCCCTTCTGAAAAAGGAATCAATGTGTTTAGTACTGCTTTGTACCGTGGATCCAGAATTGTGGCACACATGTAATGGTTGCATGACACAGTGCCTCTTTGCACCCTTGTATTTTCAGATAAGTGAAGGGTTAAGCTCTCCACCAACTGATATGCCTCCTCACCTGCGTACATTGCAGACACCCCCTTCAGCTTTTCCTGTAGCATGTGCAACAATGGAATAGCTTGGCCCATAGTACAGTCCTCCTTGCTGACTTCATGTGTGAAGAGCTCAAAAGGAAGTAGCATCTCTGTGAGGCATTTAACTAGGCCCCATTGGTTCATCTCAATGATCATGCATTTCACAGTAGCATCCCCGCTTTGCATGTTATATTTATTGATTGGTCTGTACTGCTCAAACAGACGTTCAATCATGTAATACGTTGAGTTCCAACGTGTTGGCACCTCCTGGATGAGTGCTTTAACTGGCATTCTATGCTCATGTTGAATGATCCTCAGCTGCTTCCGGGCTTCAAAAGAATGGCTGAAATGTGTGCAGATTCTTCTGCAGATGGTCAGTAAGTTGCTGACTCTGTCTTATTTTTTCAGAAAGTCTTGAACAATGATGTTAATGCAGTGCGCCAAACACAGGACCCTATAATAGCCACCATAGGCCATGGCCTTAATTATATTACTGCCATCATCCTTGGCAACAAAACCAATGTTAAGCCCTCTTGCAGCAGTATGAGATTTCTCCATTGGCAAATTTGGCTACAGTTGCATGTTTCCGAGTGGCATTAAAAATCACCTGCTGCAGATATATTTTCTCTAACCCACACAAAAGAGATCCAGTGTGCAGTGATGCACATGTAATCAGTGGCTTGGCAACTGGTCTGCATGTCTGTTGTCAGGTGGATAGTGTGAACAGCACTGTGCTGCAAAGCTTGTCCAAGCAATTCCAGCATGTCGTGATGTAGTGCTGGAACAGCAACTCTAGCAAAATAGGACCGGCTTGAAACCTCCCATTTTGGGCAGATGGCTGTCACAAATTCAAGAAAACCCACCCCTTCCACAAAAGAAAAAAGGAGGAGGTCCAGCGCTAAACTTTTAGCCAGCTTCGTGTTGTACAAACGTGCTGTTTGGTGCTTGCGTTCATACTGCCCCTCTGACCCCAACATGCTGAGAACGGTAGCCCGGATTCTTTTCTTTTCTGGTGCCACTGACGCAGGTGACGTCTTGACGCCAGATGCTGTTAGGCTCAACACATGTTTTTTCATTGTGGTCCTCTCTTGCCTGGGACCCCTTGGTGTCTCAGCCTGACTCTTAGTCTTGTGCCACTGAAATGTTGCTGATGAGGATGTGGGCAGTACCACTGCACTGCTGGGGACAGGGCTACTTTGTCTACCAGAGAAAATGTCTCTGTCTTTTTCACATTCCACCATGATTGGATCTTCTACTTCTTTATCCCCACCAACAACAATGGGTGCAGTTTTTTGGCCCCTAAGGTGCGCCTCCCATTGGATCAAGTGGTGTTTTTTCAGATGGGTTGTTTGGCCTCCGGTACCATAGTTTGTACCAAGCTTACCCCGAATAACACCTTGTCCAAAAATGGAGCATATAGCATTGTTCACCTCCTTCCTGCTAACCGAAAAGAAGTCCCAAACTGGGGAGGTCAACTTTCTGGCGCTGCTGGTGCCACTTTCAATGCTGGATGAACTGGTAGGTGTATGTGATGTTTGATTCTCTGCAGTACCTACTTCTACTGAGGTGGTTGTGGTTGATGTAGATTGCTGCCTGCGAAATATGGAAGCTGGAGGTGGAGTTGGTGGTATCATCTGTGTTGGTGGTATCTGTGCCACATCCCTCACAGCAATTTGGGATGGGGTAATGTCGGTCTACACTGGGGTGGGACTAATGTCCCTGATGACTGGCTCATCATCATCCTCCTCTTCTACATCTACCTCCATAATTCTAAGGCTTTCTGGAACGTTCCTTTTCCCTAGCCTTGTCTCATGACGTGTCTCACTCTCAGACGAAGGTGGATTCCAAGTGGCATCTAGATCATCAGAAGGGGGCTTTCAGAAGAAGTTGATGGACTAACCCCCCTTTTCCTTGCTAGGGATCTGGAAGACAACGGATCTTCTGAAAGAGTGGCTTGCTCTTCTTCCTCTGCAGGAAGCTCAATTTCCTGAACTGCCCCTACTTCAGGAGGAACAACTACTATTGGGGCGGTGGTTGCGGCTTTGTTACGGCTGTTGTTGCCCACTTATCTAAGTCTCCTGCGTTGATTGGGTACTACGCTGCGATAAGTACATTTTAACATCACTGCTCATCACCGTTGGACTTTTGATTAGACTGGCTTGCTCTGCGACAGACATAGGCTTGGGCCTAGGTTGGTGGGGTGGGTCTGTTGAAATAGGGGGGTGCTGCTCCCAGCTTGCTCCATGGACACCACTGCTGCAGGGGCAATTTTTGTTTTCCCCAAAAAGGTCTTTATGGTAATAAGTGGCAGTGACTTCTTCTCACTGTCATTGGCAACTTTCTTGATACTGGACCTGGTACCTTTCTTTGGGGCCATCTTCAAGATCTCAGCAGCACGCAGTGGCACAGGTTGAAGAGATGTCTGTGGTCACACATCATGTGACGTCGTGCGCAGCAGGACCTCTGTCTGGCAGTACAATGGGTTATTTTGTCTCCTCCTTTTTTGTGCACCTAAAAGCAAAGAAACAAGAAGAATATCAGTGAAACGTGGTATTCATTGTTGTGGTTCAATTACTACTAGCACAAACAAACAAATATAATATATAACTTAGTGTGTGTGGTCACACTTGTTAGTATTATTATTACATTTTATTACCTCAGTTATTAAAAAAAACATAACAACACTGCAGCCATTTGTGCAACTTTGACAACAAGGGTGTTTATAGTGTACTGTGTACTCTCAGGAAGAATAGGAAAGAAGAATAAAAAGAACAAAAATACAAATGTAATGGAATCGGTTTTGCATTGTGCATCACGTGGGATGCAGCATTCAGGGAGCTGCAGCTCACAATGGATGGAAGCAATTAGCTAAGAGGAACAAAGGAAAGACTTGCAGGCCTATGGCAAAACCACACTACCTACTACCACAAAATGGCCCCTAGCCACATGGTCACTCACAACAAGCAGGAAGCCTGGAAAACAATGATCTCAAGCAGGTCTATATGGACACAGACTTTACAAAATGGCCCCTGGCCACACAGGGAGGCTCAGCCAAGGCAAATGCTGGCCACTATTACAAACACACTCACACACTGGCCAGACAAATGAGGCATGCTAAACAACACAGCCTTAATTCAACAATGGCAAAAACAAAAATACACAGGGCTAAAAAAAGGTTTGCAAGTTACAACAACAACCACACACATCCAACAAAGGCATTTATTTAACACACACGAAAAAAGTGAAATACCAAAAAAAAACATTTTGCAATTCGATCCAATGCCATCCATGCCCTGAATGATATTTAAATTCAACAGACACCACAGAAACAGTTGCTTCATGCACCCATGAGTAGCTCTGGGCCTATTGGTTGGATAATCCATTGCCATATAGAGAATCAATTCAATTATTAGAAAATGTAATGAACTGTGCTGCATTTTTTGCTGGGTAAAAGAAGAAAAAATTGCATGCAAAAGAACAACAATGCATGGCCACCACAAAGAAGGCTTGCAGCTCTAATGCAGGAGCACACTGGCTGCCTTCACAAAATGGCCGCCAGTCACATGGCCAGGCCACAACAACAAGAAAAGGAAGACAGAAAATGCAGGCCTATGGCAAAAGCACACTGGCTGCCTTCACAAAATGGCCGCCAGCCACATGGCCAGACCACATCAACTTGAAAGGGAAGACAGACAATGCAGGCCTATGGCAAAAGCACACAGGCTGCCTTCACAAAATGGTCACCAGACACATGGCCAGGCCACAACAAGAAGAAGCAGGAAGCCAAGAGGAACAATGGAAAGACATGCAGGCCTATGGCAAAAGCACACTTTACCACCACAAAATGGCCACCAGCCACAGGCAGGAGGCCAGCAAAACAATGAACTAATGCAGGCCTATTTGAACACAGACTTTACAAAATGACCCCTGGCCACACGGGGAGGCTCAGCCAGAGCAAATGCTGGCCCACTATTACAAACACACTCACACACTGGCCAGACAAAGGAGACATGCTAAACAACACAGCTTTAATGCAACAATGCCAAAAAAGAAAATTCACAGGGCTAAAAAAAGGTATTTATTATAACATGCACGAAAAAAAGTAAAATACCCAAAAAAACATTTGCATTTTGCAATTCAATCCAATGCTATCCATGCCCTAAATGATGTTTACATTCAACAGACTCCACAGAAACAGTTGTTTCATGCACCCATGAGTAGCTCTGGGTATAATGGCTGAAAGACCTATTAGCAGACTACTGGGCTAGTGAATTAAATAAATATTGCAAATTAATGTCAAAAGTTTGAGAAAATGCAGTGAACTCACAAAGAAACAACTAGGCCCCTACTGAAACTACAGGCCACCCACCACAATACATTTAAAAAAATGATGAAAAGTACCAAAAAAATGTAGGTGCAATGCCCCAATCAAACAAACAATGCCAATTTTCCAACTTACTTGTGAAATCTCAAATTCAAAGTCCTCAAATCCAATGATATATGATGCACAGCCACAAAGAGTGATCCTTCCAGCTCCAAATCTAAATGAAAAGTCAATGGGAGATGGACAAAGCACTGGGAGGAGCCTGCTGGACAGGAACAGGAAGTTGGAGACTCTGGTGCACTTCCTTCCTCTTCAAAAAAAAAAAAGTAAAAAAAGAAAAAGGACTCCTTGCACAAAAAGGTACAGCCAAATGTCAATCTGAGGAGTTTTTTTAATCCAAATCATCATTTTGAGAAGGTTTTGATGCTGCTCGAGAGAGATTCTTCTCCAGATTGCAAATTCTGTGTGTTCAGGAAAGCGATCTTCACAAAATTTCCCCGGAAGTCCGATGGTGTGCCCGAATGACGTGTTCACAATTGCACACTCTTGCGGGACCGTGCGGCCGGCTACCAAATCTCGTGGCACTCGCAAACGGATGAAAATCTCATTGGCAATCGCAGGCATCCCTGTAAGTCGCTCCCGTGCAAGCAAAAATGCATTTTGAGCGCACAAACTAACAAAAACACCTCTGCTCTGGTGCGGAGCGCAGAGTTTTTGGTAAATCCGTTTTCTACGTGGAACGCAGAGTTTCCAACAATCCGCAAACCCAGCGAGCAGAGCTGAGTTTTACACCAAGGGTATCTGGCTCGATGAATGGTGGGTACATAAGTGCTTTTTTGGTAGTATAACTAGATATTTAAGTGCCTGCCTGACTGTGTGAGCGTCTGCAAATTACATACTATTAAAATTCATACTATAAGCAAACAACCACATCTAATTTCAAACACATTCATTCATAATGGCTTAATACATTTACTAAACTATACTTTTAGTATACCAATTTCCCTTTCTCAATCCCTGCTCACTGTAATTTTAGTTAATTTTCTCATCTAAGCTCCCTTCTATTTTCCCTTCTAGTATAGTGTCTAAAAGGTACATGTTTTCTTTCAGCTTACATACACTCATTTTTTTTTCCAAATATACTTTTATACACTACAGTTCACATACCTGTAAAAGCTTAGATCTCGCGAGGGACCAAAAAAACATTTTGGAGCATTTTACTGCCCATTAAACATGCTTTCACCTCATTTTTCACATACACAAGGGGTCAGGAAAGTTGTCGCCTGATGCTTTCATTCACTGTACAAACAACTTTTCAGCCCTGGGCACCATTTCCTGATAAATCAAATGGCAGCTGGCTCGTTTGCTGATTCAGAGCTGCTGATTGGCTGACCTCAGATGCCAGAATAGCGAGGAGTCCTGTGATCCCTGCAAAGGAAATTGAGGAAGCAAAGGAACAAAGTGGAACATGGAACAAGGGTGGCGTGTGCTCCCAATCCCGGCTCCCAGCCCATCATGGAGATTTTGTGTGGAGCTGGAAGAAGCAGAAGCATTGCGGGGCTGAGCGAGTGACCATGCATCCGATCCCCTTGCCTCACGCCCTGCAGGGAAAGGCTGAGTCAAAGCTCCTCACCCTGGGGAGAAGTGAGCAGCGAGCTTCAGCAGCCAGGACCGGGCCCACTGCTCAGTCTGTAGGTTGTTGGAGGTGGGGGCTGAGTGGCAAGATCTCATTGACTCTCGTTGGCACCCTTATTATTTATGATGGCTTTGGCTGGGCCTTGTAACTTTACTGCTCATCCCCATTGCTACGGTTCTGGAGTGAGGGAGTGAAACATGAAGAACTTGACAACAGTCGCTCAGGTGTCCAGCAGCCTCACTGTTTATCCACTTTGGCCAATGTTCTTTGGTGTTTGGATTTGGACTTCGATTTGCAGTTGGGGTCAAATATCTATGAAATAATTTAAATCAGTGGGTGATTGTGAAGGAGCCTTGAAAGTGTTATAGCCATCATATGACACCTGAGGATCATGCAGTAGGAGTACAAGTCAGGCTCTAGGCCCTCGGCCCTTCACTGCTTTAGCGCAGAAGCGACCGGTGCAGCTTGCTCCCTCAGGGTGGCTCTAATACCACACTGTCTACTTTTTAGAAGCATATCTCTGTTACGGGTTGGCTCCTGAGGTTCTTGGTTGCCTGTTACCTCAAAAGTACCTCAAATGCCTCTCTGCCTTGCTGCCTCATCAAAACCATTTGCTTAGTTTACTGCAACTGTCAAATTATAAGACAAATTTTGATCTCTTTAGTTGTATTGGCCAGGGCTGTGTATGAATTTCAGGAACATGATGACCTCGAAAAAGCTATGTTCTGGGCGTGTGATTTCCTCCTCTCCAAAACAAATCCATAAAGTCGCACATTAGTGCTAAAGTTCTTCAGCAACAACGTTATAAACCTTGTCCAGCCATCAACGTATTATTTTGAAAAATTTCCCTGATGTTCCGGAGATGGCAGTGGTGATCCCTGGTGGATTTGCTCAAACCTCTCGGTCAACAGTGCCCTCTATTGCTATACCGCTTCATGGAGGTGCATGTGAGGGGTTAAGCGAGGGTGGTGTTTTTGATGAACTTTTGAAAGTTGAATCTAATGTGGGTGGTGGGGCGGTGATTTGTAAAGAGTTGAGGAAGACTTTACATTCCCTGATATTGATATTCAAGCAAAGATAGGGGGCTGGGCATGTACTTCCAATTGTGTTTCCAATTGTGATCCTTCACTGAGCATACCTAATGAAAGGACTTCTCGTAATTTAAGTTCTTCCCCCTGGCAACTCTCCATGCCTCCTTTGTATTGTAGCTCAAGTCATCTGGTCAGTTCCTCCTCTGAGTCAGATTAGGATGCATTTTTGCACTGCACACAGCCAAATATTGGCAATGGAGGGGATAGTATCTCCTCCGAATATCTCTTTTGTCTCAGAAAGATTGTATGCTCTATTTTGTCCTCATTGGGGAAATCTGTGTCAAGTTATGATCATTTACTGGAAATGATGTCCACAATTATGTTTGAAGTTCAGAATGTAATTAAGATTGGCCCTGTTAAGTCTACACCAGCAGTGCATTCTCCTACAGAATTATCTGAGAATCATAGCAATATTCCGCCTGTGCCTTTAAGAGGGTCTAGAGATGCTTGTGTAGAAGCTGGTATACTCCTCCATATGCTGTGTCCCCCAGAACCCATTTGTGATCTTGAAAAGGAAGAGATTTGCTTAAAAACGTTGCTTGGGGATCTGGATAAATGTCCCTCCCCTGGGGAAATCCTAAATTGGAGATTTTTCCTATGTTTAAAGAGGGTTTAAATAAGGCCACTGTAGAAGTTGGGAAAAGTAGTGGATCTGTTTCACAGTCTGGCAGGGGACGGGGGGCTGTTAATGGCCAGTACCTCCTTTGCCCTGCTTCACAATATGCTAGGGCCCAGTAGTTTGAAGAATGGGGAGGGGGACGGCCCTACAGGAAATCAAAAGGGCAAAAATAAGCAAAAGAAATATAAAAAACTAAAAGATTCTCCAAATAGATAGCTAGAATGTTGCACTTTCCCAGGGCTATTGCCACGCAGTGTGATACACAGATTGGGAGGGAGGGGGGACCAGTGAATCCTCCCCCTGATGGGAATGTTTTCAATGTGCTTACTTCAATGCACATGGCTTCAGCGGGGACAGTGGGTTGCCCTGGAGTGGTGTTGACTTCCCCAGCTCTGCTCTCTCCCTCCCCTCAAGGAGCATAAATTCCTTTTCCTAATGAGTTGGTTGAGCCCTCAGGAGGGGAAGGGGAAATGGGATGTGGGGTCCCTTTGCTATAAACTGAGACTGGGTTATATAGGTTGGTAGTTTGAAGGGGTGGACCCAGGAGGCAAGTGCCCACCAAGGTGGGCTCAATAAGGGCCATATGGTTTTTAATCTTCTGTGTATGAGAAACTCTGATGCTGGTACTTTTGAAGCACCTCCTCCGCATCCCGACTCATAGCTTAATTGTGGGGCAAAAGTCTTCTGTCACAGGGAAAGGGTACCCTTATGGATTACCCTGGGGGATATCATAAATAAGACCAGTGAGGTGCTATATGTTTTGTCTTCCGTTTTGGATTTTACTTGGTTATTTGATAATGAATCTTTTCCGGTAAATAGAAGATTTATTCTTAGCTCCTTCTCCGAGATTGAGTCTTTAATGTTGATATACAGTGGGGGCATTTCCAGTGGAAATATTTATTCATCAAACACCTCCCCTTATTCTTGATGCACTTTCTGTTTCCTGATTGTCGCAAATCTGTTTGTACAGAATTGTGAGCACTTCCTTAAGCGAGGAACTAATGTTACTCCTATTATAGAACATTGGAATCTCCCACCCTTCATCCTGTAACTCAGTATCTGAATGGCCTCAGGGTTTTGAAGTCAGTGGTGCCTAATGCGGTGGGTCTCAATTCTGAGTAGCTACCTGGGAACCCCAAAGACATTCTCGTTTCATTAGTCCAAAGGGGTCAAACTATTAATTTGGTGGTGAGTTTAGTGCCTTATTCTCAGGTCCCTGGCATGGAAGATGATTTAGTCCAGTGAGTTGGGTGGCAGGAGCTTTGAAAAATGCCCACCCCACAGTTAAATGGAGGGAACCTCTGAGGTAGTTTGGAGGTGTTAATTCTGACATTAGATATGTCTGGTTTGGGACAAAATGAGGATAAATTGAACTTTTTGAAATCTTGAACCCTTAATTAGGTGCTTACAAGAAACTTGTCCTGTAAAGCATTTGATTGCAGTGGCAACTTTGTATTCTATAGTTATGTCAAGAGTGTCCATGCCAGTGGAGGGGTGGCAATTCCACTGAAGAATTCTGTTAACTGAAGTCACATGGTATATAGAAACCCATCTAATATGTGTCTAGACACTCAGGGACATATTCATGCATACACTGACAAACCCAGGCACACATTCATACATAGACTGAGAGACACTCATTCATACATTAACACACCTAGCCACACACTGATGCATACATTGAGACATCCAGGCACACACTCATTCATACACTGAGATACCCAAGGACACACTCATATACCCATCCACACTCTGATGCATACACTACAACACCCACAGACACAGTGATACAGATACTGACAGCCCTGGCACACACCTATGCATACTTTGACATACCCAGTCATACACTTATTCATACAGTGAGACACCCATGAACACACTTATGTATACACTAACACTCCCACACACACACTAACTCATATGCGAAGACACCAGGGACACACACACACATTCACTTACACACCCAGGCACACTCTGAGGCATACACTGAGACACTAAGGGACACATTCATACATACAGTGACAGACCCAAGTGCACACTGATGTATGCACTGAGAGGCCCAGAGAGACTCATGCATACACTGACACACCTAGTCACACACTGATATATACACTGAGATACCCAGGCACACACCTAGTCATACACTGAGACACCCAGGGGCACACACAATCATACACTCACAACCCAGGCACACACTGATGCATACACTGACACATCACATGCACAGTTGTGCACCACATATACAATAAAAGGAATAAAAGGACAAACACAGCTCTTTTGGGAATTGTTGGTGTGGTTCAAAAAAGAACATTTAACCCCTTCGCTGTTAGCCCCCCCTCCCCCCCCACCCTGTGCTAAGCCATTTTTTTGGGCTATTTGGGGTAGTTCACTCTTAGGCCCCTGTAACTTTTTGACCACATAAGGTATCCATGCCAAATTTGTGTCCTTTTCTTCCAACGTCATTGGAATTTTAAAGGTACCCAGGGTTTGTTGATTACCTTGGAGGGGACCCAGAAATTAGCCAAATACAGCCACATTTTGTTTTTTGGGGAAAATTTGGAAAAAAGTGCTGCAGATGAAAGTGTCAGTTTTGTTTTCCATGCAAATGATATCAAAAAATGGTTTGTGGTGCTGAAATCACCATCTTCTTAGCTTTCAGGGACATACAGACGTTTGCCAGAAAACCACAATTGTTTACACAGTTTTGGCATTTTACTGCGACATAGCCTATTTTTATAATTTGTTGTGCTTTCAACGGTAGGGAAACGTTGGGGGGTCCATGCAAGCCATATCTCCCTGGACTCCCCAGCGTGTCTAGTTTTCAGAAATGTGTGAGTTTGGTAGGTTTCCCTAAATAGCCGCTGGGCGCGGGGCCAAAAACTCATGTGACCCCTTTTGCAAGAGCAGATAGTTTTGTGATAGGTAAATTTGATGTCTCCACAATACGTTTTGGGCCCTAGCAAGCGCAGAGATCTCCGAATTTAGCTCCGCAGTCCACTCCTACTTTTCATACTTGCACAGCAGCACAGAGAGGATGCACAGCGCGAGGCGGTGAGGCAGGGAGGAGAAGAGGCTTCCGCAGCTCTCCGCCGATCCACCGATCTGCTGATTCCCGGCACCACCAAGGGGGGGTCCTGCAGCAGATTTTACCCTCAAAACCGGATTGGGACCCTGCTAGTAATACTGCAAAATGCCACAGCCACCACAGTTAGTCTGCAATTCTCATGCCCACATGGTAAGGCTGGTTGTCGACTTGGTGGCCTAGAGAGTTTGGAGGGCAGCAATCGCAGCCTCTGCTAGCAGGCGGCTGCTGAGTGCGTGCCCGGGTGGACCCACGGAAGCAGCCCAACTAGGTTGGGTGCAGCTTGCGGACCCACCTGAGTGCCCCGCTTGCCTTACCCCCTAAGTCCCAGACCCCTTAGGTTGGGGTCAAGTCAGGCAGAAGTCAGTTTGGGCAGCAGTAGCAGCATTACTAGTTATAACTACAGTGGGTGCAGTGTGGATAGTGGGAGCTAGGCTGAGCAGGACGTCAAATGCACGGCACAGAGCAGAGTGCCTGTCAAACCGCAATTGTATTCCACACACCCACGAGCTCTGAAAAGGGAGAGTTAGGCGCCGCAATGGGCAAGAGATGGAGGAAAAACAACGTGCTCCAAAAGAGCAGGGGGGGTAAGAGGCTAGAGCCGCGGTTCATCCTGCATGGGCAGAGGGAGCCGGCGTTAGGCCAGTGTGGCTTGCACTGCAGTGTGGCCCACCCCCCCCTTCGCTCGGTGCAGTGTCTGTCAATCACCTGTTGCTGGAATTCTCGTCTCTGTAAGCTCATCCAGCAACCCGCTTCTCACTTTCTCCTTTCATCGCAGGAGAGCAAGGGAGCCGGGGGCAGTAGTTGGGCGGTGCTCCGACAACAACTAATTTTGTTTTTTGGCTTTTTGGAGTTAAGTACAGCTCATCCAGGATTACTCCAGGACTACCTTTTGGTGCCCCTCGATGTTCCTGGGTGATCCCTCTACAGCCCCCCGTATTCTACCCGGATTACTGTTAAGAGGAAAACAGATGCCCTTCAGGTGCTTGTATTCAGGGTGCTTTACTGCTTCCTCTGGATCCCCTGCAGGCTCTTTAGGGTCTCATCCAGGGCCAGTCTGTCACTCCTTTGGTCATATTAGTCATCTTAAGTTGCTTGAGACCATCTGGCAAAGGAATACTCGTGGTCATCTCTCACACCTGAAATCTTATCCTTCCGTGATGTCGATGTTCACACAGGGTGTGAGGAGTTCACTATGGAGGACACCGGCAGCAAATGATTAGACCCAGAAAGACCCTCAGTCTTCCGGGACAGTTCATGAAGACGAGGTGGGTGCTTGCCCTGCTCCACATGAGCTGGCAGTTCCACTACCCCCGAAGCTTTTCCATCATAACTCTGGCGGGGCAATCACAACTTCTGCACTAACCCAGGATGATGACAGAAGTACTCTCCCGGTAGTGGTGGAAGACATTGAGATGGAGATGGACATGCCCGTGGAAAACGGCGAGGCTCAATCTGGAATAAACTCCCCTGGGTGTCCTTGCCGACAGAGCCGGTATCCTCGGATGGTAAACTTAGTCCTTTGAGCAACACTGAGTGTTGCTCTGGTCATCTCTCCCCCAAAATGACTCAGCAAATGCCACAGACTGTAGACTGTAGCCTTGAATTTGGGGACTTGGAGGACCACACCTTGCCAGTTATTGCCATCCCGCTGGAAAAAAACAAAGTCTTGGAAGCCAATTTGAAAACACCAGTCTCTAGGGAGCTGGAGCAGAGACCTCCATCAGTTATTCACACTAATTGCCCCCGTATTCCAACCCTGTATAGTAGCACCCCCTCTAGTGTGTCCTGTGTGCACTCTCTAGATTTTTCTAATCTGGAGGTGCGAGATGCATCGCAAGATAAAGGGGTTCACAAAGTTATGCTAGAATTAAATGTAGTAAATAATATATTGGTGGGGAGGCGGTATATCGAGATATTTTATGGTTTAGAGAGTATTCTTTTGTCAATTTTACCTTTGTTGGAGAAAACCACTATGAGCTCTGATCATATATTGGATATCCTCTCACCAATCTTAATAGGGGTACAGAAGCTTAATCCTGTTCATCTCAGTATAAGTAAGCTTAGAAAGGGCATAGAAGTAAAATCTCAGGCATGCCAGACACATTTAGGGGTGTCTAGCATGGGAATTCAGACTGAGGTTCAGGGAGGTAGGGTTTTTTTTAATGATCCTCTGACTAGAGGTAGTCCCCCGGTATGCACTGTCCCTGAAAAACAACGCATAGGGGACTCCACATTTACTAGCCCTAGAGATAACACAAACTCAATTGCGCCTTTGAACCAATTACAGGTGTACCCCATTTTTATAAAAGGGAAAACAAACATATCACGTACTACTGAATCATTGTCCAACTGTCCCCACATTAATCAGCCCACTGACAGTTCAGACGCTGTTCTCCCTGGGGAGGTTGCCCCTCTGAAAGAAAGTAACAGTCCAAAGGGTTGGAGGGGGAAGAAGAACAGGATTCTGCGCATTCCAAAACGGAAGATAAAAAGATTGCGATTTCCTACGGCACTTGAGGAGCCAAATATCTTAAACCTGCCTCAAAGTGTGAAGGACACTAGATTTCTAGCTTTTGATGACGGCCAAAACTTGGGGTGTTTAGACATAAATCCTCCCACCCCTTCCCCCATAGTAGCTGACCCCTATTGGAAGGAATTGGGGGTATAAGAAGGGCAGGAAGATAGAGGGACCTTAAAATCTAATGTGGGGGAGCAGAAAATGTATGGGAGAACTTTAAAATTCATATTGACACGGACGTGGTGCACCTAGGAACTGGGAAAGATCATAACTCAGGGAACTTAATAGTACAAACTCATGCTGCTCTGCCAAGAATTAGGACAGCCCAAGGATAATGTCCCTTCCTCTCCCGGTACGGTTTGATCCCTGCCAAGGGAAATTTCTGGAGGGGGATTCCAACCTTGCTTCTTGCCCTGGGCTGGTGTCCGCATCTAGTGCTAAGACAGATGTTAGACACAGTCTTGGGCAAGCAACAAAATTTTTGATTTTTTCCTCCCTGTATGATACCGATTTAGCCCTAGTTAACAGAAGCTCTCTGTTGCACTTGTTAGCAGAAATAGATGTCTTAAGATTAGTCACAAGTAAAGACATTGAGCTGGTCTACTTAGATCTTAGCAGCGGTATCCCAAATACCAGAGTCACATTCAGTTCAGGGATAATTGCAATGCTAGTATTGGCTAATGCTGATCACTTCATGAAAAAAGGGATAGATGTGTTTCCATTTGCAGACCCTCTGGTGTCCCAACTTGAATCTAATAGAATTAAATATCAAAAGCCAGGTAGCAGGTTTCCCAACACAAGGGGTGCCATGATTCTAAAAGACATCAAAATATTAGTGAATAGCTCTTTAGGAAAAAGAGTGATTAACATCAAAGGACCCGAGGTTAAAAGTTCCATCAAACCCATAGAGGATGAGGATATGGCACAGTGGAGTTGGGTAGCTGGCTCACTGAACAGCTCAAAAGAAAAGGCAAACCTGCCCATGTTGTGTAGGTATCCCACTGAGTAAAATCCTGTCCTGGAACCTAGCGGGTGTCGGAAATTCCAGACTCAAGTTAAATACCCTATTAGTACACAATCCTAAAATAATCTGTCTCCAGAAAACCTGGAGCTACTTGGACTTCAGCTAAAGGTTATGCTAGTGGTGGCTTAGCCATCTTACTTAGCTGTAATGTAAATTGGAATCCTTTGTTTTTTTTTCATCCTTCTAAGTTTTGTATGGGTACGAAACTTAACTTAGGTAAAGGTATAAGACGTCATACTGTATCATTATTCTTGGCAAATGTATACATTCCACCTGGGAGAGCATCAGAGTCACTGGTTGAATCGATTTTTTCCTTTGTGCACAAGACTAGTATCTCCGAAGAGTGCACCTCTATATTGATGGTGGGTGATTTTAATGCTAAAATTTTGAACTTTTCCTGTATGGCTTTTTCTAACTCTGAGCTGGAGGATGTATGTTCCATCCCGGAGTCCTTATTACCTGGTCATATTAGGTAAGATAGTCGGGGTCTGTCTCTCTTGCATAATCTGAGAATGTGTGATGCTGTGCTGTTGAATGGCAAATGCCCAGATGATTCTCCTGCCTCTTTCACTTTTCAGGGTGCACATGGACACTCACTGATCGATTATATGGGGGTCTCCTATCAATTGTTTGGGGCATGTATGCAATTTAAGGTACTGCCTACAAACTTGAGTTATTATGGAGTTCTATTAGTAGGTGTTAACATGAAAGATCCAATTTACAAATTTGAGAGGATATTGGGTCTAATTAGATTGTGTGGATGTAAAAAGCAGTCCAGCAGCATTAAGTCTTTAGTGCAGAAACCTTGGTAGATAAAAAACTGAATCGTGAGATTAATGCCCTGATAAGGGAACAATTTAAGCAGTCGTCAATGGCTAGACAAAGAGAAATTACTAGACTAAAACAGGTAAGATAAAGAAAATTGATATCCGAGTGCAAAGGGGTAGAAGATGCAAATTGCACAGTCCGGTGATACACGCAAATATTGGGCATTAGTAGCAAAGTTTTGTGATGGCAGAACTAAGGCAAAACCCATTTTGATATCTGATAAAGGATGGATCACATACATTTCGCAGGTATTCAGGTGCGATGGGTCCTGACGATGTAGAAATAGCTATAGTCAAACAGGACAGCGCAGCATGGTCACAATTTCTGTGTCCATTTTTTTCTTATTGCTACACACATGGGACCATTCCGTCATCCTGGAAGTATAGTGTAGGAGTTCCACTATATAAAAAGGGACCAAAAAATTCCCCTGCAAGTTTTAGACAGATCGCTTTACTGGTAGCGACCGGAAAATTGTTCGATAAGAGCTTACTTGTCCACCTTCAAGACTGGGCATTTGGAAACAGCTTTTTCCCTGTAGAGCAAGACGGGTTCCATAAACACAGCGGTACCCTAGACAATATTACTGCCCTGCAAAAAACAAATAGAAAAATATCCAATAAACAGGAGTATGCCGTTGTATGTGGCCTTCATAGATTTCTCCACGGCATTCGACTGGGTTGACCGGGGTAGGCTGTGGAGAAAATTGACTACTATGGGAATACCAGTGAATCTCCTTAGATTAATTATCGCATTACATTCCTCCACTTGGACCCAGGTCCTAATGGGTGGAACTCAGGGCTTGTCAAGAAGAATAGAGACCCAGAATGGGCTAAAGCAAGGGTGCTTATTGGCGCCTCTTCTCTTTTCTCTTTACGTTAATGATTTGCCGAACAGGGTAGGGTCTTGTAAAGGGGATCCCCCACAATTAGGAACTATGAAGTTGAGTTGTCTGCTATATGCAGATGATGCCATTTTATTAGACCTAACTCCAATCAGACTCCAAAGACGACTCACTGAATTAGCACGTTATTTAGAAGATTATTTTCTAAAAATAAATATTTCGAAAAGCAAAATTATGATTTTTAGATATCGGGGATGCTGAGTTAGGAAACAAATGCACTGGTTTTTGGGGAAGGAGAAACTTGCTGTTGTTAAGTTATATCCATACTTAGGGAGAATTTTCACAAGTATGTGTTCTAGTAGCGATCATATTGATCAATGTAGAGGCCAGGCAATTTCACAGGCCTGCGCAATCAGCAGACTCTACAAGCATTGCGGGAAAAGACACTTTGCGCATGTTTTATCAGTTTACAAAATCAAAATACCTCCAGCGTTGAGTTGTGCCTGTGAAAAAATATATCAACAGTCCTTGGAGAATTTTTAAAAATTAGAGGGGCGTATTTGGCACCAAATGTGTAATTTAAATCACGCAGCACCTATAGCGGCTATTCAGCTTGAATTTGGGTTACTCTCCACTTATGTGTTCTCTATGGATGCATGCTTAAGATAGGGCAATACCTTATTGAACAGTCTTGAGAACCCTTTAAGGGTAGCAATGCGTGAAAAAAATCTTTGATACTTTGAAGGGAAAGAGCGTCCTATTTAGGAACTACCAGAAAGCGGTAAAGTTGTTTGATCTTTAAATCGTCTGTTTAGGTGCTCTTCCCAAACAAGTTTTGAAAACCAGAATTAACAAAAACTATTTATGATGTATCTCGTAAAAAGAGATTTAGTACTGTGTGAACAGCTTCAAAATAATGATCTTATAGTGGGGAGTAGTATTTATAAAAAGCCACAACCTTATGTTCTATGGAATATTCAACATGGAGTGCGTAGAGTAATTTTATTACTCCGGCTGAATTTACTCAACTTAAGAATTATAACAGGCGTTTGGGAGGGTCTTCCAAAGCAGGAAAGACTTTGGGGGATATTCACAAGAACGTGCGCTAAACATCTCCAAAAAATGTTGACGCAACTTTACACATCGCAGTCTATCACGGGAAAATAACCCTGTGTTAACGTGGAATTCACAACACGGTGGTACCATGCAATAGTGTGCTGAAAACACGGCCAATGTCCGCGATACAACCACCGCGATGGAGATAAAAACCCAAACCCCAACGCAAAAAAACGTGCGATGGGACAAACCGCGATGACGAAATCAGCGATAAGCAGCGCCAGGCCTGCAATACCCACACGGCAGGCGGGAAAATCACTACAAAAGTAGGAAAAACACATAAACACAAAATAACCAACACCCACGCACCATGGAGGCAGCCGGAGCAGGCACAGAGGACAAGCGGAACCCCACAAGCACCCCGGACGACCAGCCTGGGACCTCGGGGACAGGGAAGGGCAAGGACAAGAAGAAGAGGAAAAGGCGGTTCGGTCCGCAGGAGAATAGGATCCTGGTCACGGAGGTGATGGAACACCATCAAGAACTGTTCGTCACCTCCAACGTGTCATTGGGCACCAAAAATGGAATATGGTGGTCCATCGTGGACAAGGTGAATGCTGTCGGAGAGCACAAGAGGTCAATGGACGAGGTCAAGAGGCGATGGATTGACATCAAGCGCAAAACCAAGGAGAAACTCACAGGCAACCAGAAGGCAGCAATGCAGACTGGAGGTGGGAGCCCAGTGCCACAGCTGGAGCTGGATGACATGGAGGAGCAGGTGTTGACAGTCATCAGTGTGGAGACCGTGGCAGGAGTCGGGGGAGCGGACACTGCTCGACATGACACAACAGCAACAGGGTGAGTAACCACCAGGTACTGGGGGGACGGGGGGAGATGGCCACAATGGCACACATGAACAATCAAGCAGAGCACAGTGAACACCCACAATGACTCTGGATCATTGCCCTGATCTACAAACTGTCACAATGTACATTGCCATGCTGTCTGAATGTGAACATGTACCATGCGGCTACATACATGTGGACACATTTTAATACAGCATCTCCCCTTCACATTGCAGAGGCACCGTCAACACCTCCTGCAGAGCAGTCCCAGGCACTCTTCACTGATGACGAGGAGGACACCCCCAGAATCGACACCCAAGCCCTCCAAGACATCATTGACATCATCCGCAACTCACCTCCAGGATCAGGGCAGCCCAGCTGCATCGAGGAGACCCCACCCACTCCACAAACCACCCAGCAGGAGGCACACACAACCCCGGCTGTCTCCCAGGACCCCCACGAACAACACATGCCCTTCCAACGCCGTGTGTTGGAGGGCCAGAGGGAGATGGCTGAGCAGGTGTGGGTGGGGTTCGACCTCATGGCTACCAAACTTGACACCATCCATGGGTGTCTAAGTCCCATCAGGGACCACCTCCAGTCCCTAACGGACACCCACAGGCCGCTCCATGGTCTCCAACGAGCCCTGGCTGACATCGCTGGAGTCATGACTCGGAGACAAAAACACCTGTCCACTCAGAGTGGCTCCGGCGATCTCAGCCGCAAACTGGCACACATGCGGAGGCTCATGGAGGACATGGTGCGGATGGAGGCGGGAAGGATGGCAGCCACCGCTGCACATCAGCAAAATGTAGCTGGGATCTACCATGCCCTGCAGATTCTCATCATGGCATTGCTGCCACAAGGCGTGGCACAGATGAATGCTGCTGCTCCTACACCATCCACATCTCCGCCCCCTGGTGTGTCAGTGCCTCACAGTGCGGCAGACATTTCCACTCCGGCAACTGATGTGTCACTGCCACACAGTGCTGCCGACAATCCACCTCTGGCCTCTGATGTGTCAGTGGCACACAGTGCTGCAGCCGGAACTGCACCACCCACAGGTGAGGCAGACCACACATCCGAGGACGAGGACGTGGATGGGATTGAGATCAGAAGGAGGCACTAGCATTCATTTCTGCCACCTGGCCTGTCACTGCTTGGTGCCGCACATGGCCCCATGACCTTCCACTGACCCCTGATACACTGCTGCACTCACCTTGGACCGCGACATGGACTGCCATATCCTGTTTGGTGACCAATGACACGGCGACCAGACTGCGGACTGTACTCTTCCTCTTCCGCTGTACTTGTCATTCCCCGATGGACTCTGGCTGGCCCTCCACGGGCCCATATTGTGAAGAGGGTTTGGCATGGCCCTGTACTGCTCCAGCTGCAAAACTCCACTGGATGTGCATTAAACATTCAGAAATGCACTGTTGTGTCATGTCTTTCATCATTCAAGTATGAATGTGTGGATGAATGTAGGGTCAGTGACTCCCCCTAACGTCAATGATGCTCATCTAGTGGGATTCCAGTCACAGTGTGCTACATTGCCGATTGCGTTCCTGGTGCCGTAGACACTACAACAGGGACACACGCATTAGTCAATTCCTTGTCCGGACATGGACTGAACCACGCCCAGAGCCCCAGAGTCATTGTTGCACGCCCTGCGATGGTCCGGCGTACGCCAGGCCAGACCACTCCGCTTACGCTGCGAGGGGGGGCCACATGGCTACATGTCGCAGGTTTACACGCTAGTGGTCTGCAGGTCACTGGTCTAGTTGTCAGCATGTCACGGCCACTCCCTGAGGGCAGGTTTGCACACACACCACACCCATCCCGCACAGGCATCACAGGCCATATGACCCCACCAATATAAGGGGCCGACAACATCACATTCCCCACTGCCGGAGGTGACTGGATGACGGTTGTTCCACGATTCTCAATCATAAAGGGCCCATGAGTTGTTGCGCACAAGGTTAGTGGCACCCGAAGGCTTGCGACTGTCATGGGCCTACCACCACGTGGCGCTGACTCGGGTTGCACAGAGTTAGTGACACCCGAAGCCTGGCGGGCATCACGGGCCTACCACCAAGTGGCACTGACTGGGGTTGCACAGGGTTAGTGGCACCAAAATTGCTGAGCGGATGTGCAGCCTGCGATGATGACGTGTGCACTAATGTGGTCTCTGCCATTGATGCCTCAGGACTCAGCATCATGTGTGGGACCTGCTGGACCGCGGTGCGGGTCCGCATGATGTGGAGCATGCCATGGTGGTGGGACCGGGGCCTAGAGCTTGCACGGGCATGTGGTGTGCCCACTGGTGGACACACCGTTGGCGGCAGGTGAGCAGTGGGGCCTGGGTGAGCAAGGGCCGACAGCAAGTGCTGGCCAGCGGGAGGGGGTAGGGTGCGGCTACATGTGTGCACAGGGACGGACAGGCATTGTTGCCGTGTGCAGTGAGATGGACTCTGCCATGATTGACTCTGGCCTCGATTACAGATTGCAGACCTGGTGGCATGCAGTGTATACCGGCTCGTGGTTGGAGACACACCAGTGGCAGCAGGTGAGCAGTGATGCCTGGGTGCACGGGGCAGCAGTGTCCCTCCCTCTCTCTCTCTCTCTCTCCCTTCCTTTCCTTCTCTCTCTCTCTCTCTCTCTCTTCCTTTCCTTTTATCTCTCTCTCTCTCTCTCCTTCCTTTCCTTCTCTCTCTCTCTCTCCTTTCCCTTCTCTCTCTCTCTTTCCTTTCCTTCTCTCTCTCTCTCTCTCTCTCTCCCTTCCTTTCCTTCTCTCTCTCTCCCTTCCTTTCCTTTCCTTCTCTCTCTCTCCCTTCCTTTCCTTCTCTCTCTCTCTCCCTTCCTTTCCTTCTCTCTCTCTCTTTCTCTATTCCTTTCCTTCTCTCTCTCTACCTTTCCTTTCTCTCTCTCTCTCTCCCTTCCTTTCCTTTCTCTCTCTCTCTCTCTCTCCCTTCCTTTCCTTCTCTCTCTCTCTCTCTCTCTCCCTTCCTTTCCTTCTCTCTCTCTCTCTCTCTTCCTTTCCTTCCTCTCTCTCTCCCTTTCTTTCTTTCTCTCTCTTTCTCTCTCTGCCTTTCTTTCATTCTCTGTTTCTCTGTGTCTCGCTCCTTTGATGTGCGCATGACACACGTTCTGATTTTGTACTTTATTTTCCAGCCTGTGACATCATGATTGTCCCGGAATGACCCGACAGGAGTCTTCAGCATTGGTGTTTTGTGTTGTATTTCAATAAAGTTTTTGGTTGTTACTTCAATGATGAGTGACTGTTTCTCGTTCTTCTGACCACACATGTCTTTCTTTTTGTCATTGTGCGACATCATGCGATTTTTGTGGCTATTGTGTCGTGCACGGTATGTGTTTGTCCAGGGGGTGTCCGGGGGGGGCCTGGGAGTGGTGGCGGTGTGTGTTGTGGCCCTCTTGGGTCTCTGAGCTACATGATCATTGGCTCCATGGCATCTGTTGGTCTTCCGATGTGGCTCTGGGCTGGGCTCCCTTTCGTACTGCAGGTAGTCGTCCTGCTTAACACCAGCAGAAGGCAGGTGTTAGTTCCCTGCTGCTACCACGGCTTATCGCCTGTTTGTGGTTCGCATCGCAGATCTGGCAGTTCGTTGTGAAAGTGGTGTTGTGGTGTTTTCATGAGTTTTTGCACGGAACCGCCTACTCTGCATCTCATTAGGGTTAGTTGGTGGTGTCACCCGTGGAGATAAATTTTGCGGCAGTTATCGCGGGAATACTGGTGATGTCTACAGTTTGCACCTGCTTGTGAATGGGGCGTTAAATCTATCTCCACTTTTGATGCGTTAAGGTGGCGATAACTCGGCGATAAGTCCTTGTGAATATGCCCTTTTGTCACTTATGTCGCACATGTGTACAGGACTTAAATCATGTCCTATTTGTCTTTCCCGTGTTACAACCATTACAACGTACATATATGAGACCCTTTTTTCTAAAGTACAATATTGTCACAGCTGAGGAGGCCCATAATTGTCTTCTGGCCCCTCCTCTGTACCTGTCTGTTTTAAAAAAATGTGCTTTTTTAAACAATTTTTGAATATATTCTGGAGAAGTATTCGGTTGCCATGTTTAGCCATAATAGGCCGGATAGGCACCACTTGTGCTGTACTTAATGAATTCTATAACGAATACTTTTGGGTAGTTTTTATTAGCAGGTTGTAATCATTAAAGTGCTATTGGACTATTATGTTTCAATAAATTAGGGGTTTTATAAAGCGCGCTACTCACCCGTGAGGGTCCCAATGCCCTGAGGGGGGTGCAACTCTGGATCAGTCAAAGAGCCAGGTCTTGAGGTCCTTCCTGAACGTGAGCAAGGTAGGGGAGTATCGGATGTTCACCGGGAGCTCGTTCCAGGTCTTGGCTGCGATGTAGGAGAAGGCTCTCCCGCCTGCTCTGTTTCTGCGGATGTGGGGGACCTCTGCCAGGGCGAGGTTGGCAGAGCGGAGGTTCCTCTTAGGTATGTGGAAGGAGACTCTCTCGTTGAGGTATTTGGGTCTGATGTTGTTGAGGGATTTGTCGGCGTGGGTGAGGAGTTTGAAGGTGACCCTCTTCTCGACGGGGAGCCAGTGGAGGTCTCGTAGGTGTTGGGTCATGTGTTGGTGGAACGGTGTCCCGAGGACGAGTCTGGCTGCGGAGTTCTGGATGGTTTGGAGTTTGTGTAGAAGGGTTCTGTTGATCCCGGCATAGAGGGTGTTGCCGTAGTCCAGTCTGCTGGTTATGACGCATGGGGGACGGTCCTTCTGCAATCGGGGGGATCCATTTGAAGGTCTTGCGGAGGATGCGCAGGCAGTTGAAACTGGCAGAGGCGACTGCGTTGATCTGGTGGTTCATGGAGAGGGAGGAGTCGAGGATGATGCTGAGGTTTCGTGCGTGGTCTGTAGGGGTGGGTGGATTCCCGAGGGCGGCGGGCCACCAGGTGTTGTCCCAGGCGGAGGTGTCGGGTCCGAGGATGAGGACCTCGGTTTTCTCTGAGTTGAGCTTCAGGCAGCTGTCTTTCATCCAGGCTTCGATGTCCTTCATTCCTTCCTGGAAGCAGAGTCTGGTGTCTTTGGGATTCTTTGTGATTGAGAGGATGAGCTGGGTGTCGTCAGCATAGGATACTATGCTGATCCCATGCTGTCTGACGATGGCGGCGAGGGGGGCCATGTAGATGTTGAAGAGCGTGGGGCTGAACGATGATCCTTGGGGAACTCCGTAGTTGATATCAGGGGGTTCGGAGAGGAAGGGAGGGAGTCTGATCCTCTGTGTTCTGCTGGAGAGAAATGATTGGATCCAGTCGAGGGCGGCTCCTTGTATCCTCGTGTCGTGAAGTGATGTTTGATACTATCTACGTTATGGTAGCATTTCAACAGGGTCTTTTGATATTGATGCTACAGTTCTGTACTCCCCAGGGTGTCTAGTTTTCAGAAATGTGTGGGTTTGGTAGGTTTCCCAAGTTGGCCGCTGAGCTCGGGGCCAAAAACCCAGGTGCCCCCCCCTGCAAAGCCAGGTTGTTTTATGATAGGTGATTTTGAAGTCTCCACAATACATTTTGGGCCCTTGCCTGTCGTGGGTACTTGTCCCACCCACACGAGTGAGGTACCATTTTTATTGGGAGACCTGGGGGAACACTGGGTGGTAGGAAATTTGTGTCAGCCTGGTGATCCTACAACTTTCCCACACTAAAATGTGCAAAAAAATTTGATTTTTTACAGCAAGATTTAAGGTTTGCAGGGGTTTCTGGGTTGGGAAACATTGGGGGATCCATGAAAGCCATACCTCACTAGACCCCCCAGGGTGTCTAGTTTTCAGAAATGTATGGGCTTGGTAGGTTTCCCAAGATGGCCGCCGAGCTCGGGCTTAAAACTCAGGTGACCGTCCCTTGCAAAACCAAGTCCTTTCAAAATAGGAAATTTTGATGTCTCCACAATACATTTTGGGCCCTTCCCTGCCGCGGGTACTTGGGCTACCCACACAAGTGAGGTACCATTTTTATCGGGAGACTTTGGGAAATGTTGGGTGGTAGGAAATTTGTTGTTTCTTCCTGAAGCGTGAACATTTTCGCACAGTAATGCAAGGAAAATGTGACAGTCACATTTTGAGGTTTGTAGGACATTGTGGGTAAGATAACTTGTTGGGATCCACAAGAGAGTCATCACCATGTACTCCCATGGGTGTTTAGTTTACGAGAATATCTAGAGTTGGTAGGTGTTTCTTTGATGGAATATACACCTTGGCAGAGAAAGACAAAAAAGACAAACATCATTGCACAACCATCTATTCCTCGAGCACACACACATACTGGTTGGATTTGGCACAAGGGCGAGTGATGGTTCAGCATACAAAATGTATTAATAAGAGATGTCACAAAAATGAATTGCACTGTCAATAAAAACTGAACCACTGACTCACAGCTCGGGAGCTGTAAAGCCACGACAAGGCACCAACCTCTTTACAGGCCATTAATACACCTTTCATACGTGTGACACATACAAAACCATTCACACTGCCAGCCACTGCCCCATCCCATTACAACACTGACATCAGTAGACAGCCTCAATCAAGGGCCCATCACTTTCATACACCCACGTGCCTGACACAGCAACCACACCAGCTGACGGATTTTGTGGACTGGTGTTTGGCTACAAGTGATTGTAGTGACTAGCAGCAAGTTACCTCTCACACACCGCCAGCCAAGCACCAGTCCATGCGCACCATCAGCCAAGCGCCAGTTCACGCACACTGTCAGCCAGGCGCCAGTCCATTCACACCACCAGCCAAGCACTAGTCCACACACACCACCAGCCAAGCACCATTTCTGACACACTGTCAGCCAAGCACCTGTCCACGCACACCACAAGCCAAGCGTCAGTCCTCGCACACTGCCAGCTAAGCACCAGTCCACGCACACCGCCAGCCAAGTGCCAGTCCACACACACCACCAGCCAAGCGCCAGCCTACACACACCACCATCACATTTAGGGTTTTCTTTATACAAAAAAGAAAACACAATTAAATTGTAAATAGAAATAAATCTGAAACTAAATACATTGCACTAATGCCAACCTATTGGATCTAAACAAAAAAAATAAAACAATACAGACCAGGCAGTTCACTTTACCACTCATGGATGCTCCCAAAAATTATTTTTCGTATGGTACATTCTAAAACAATGCAGGCACACACAGCGCAGGGTTAGAACACTTGGGGCAGTACATTCGAGTCTCCTTCTACGTACCTCTTCGCCAACAGAAAGTCCAAGAAAACGGGCCGATATGTCCTGGGGGGCAGAAAAAACATACAGACAATTTTGAGCCCTTGGAAGCGACCCTTGCCCAAGGGGTCATTTCCATTATATATAAATTAAAATCACTGGTGTCTAGTGGGGTTTTCTTTATGCACCCCTGGGGGCAGAAATGCCAAAATAAATGGGCCAAAAAACGGGCCAAAAAAATGGGCTGATCTTGCCCCTTTGGAAGCGACCCTTGCCCAGGGGGTTGCTTCCATTACTCTGAAATGCATCCCTGGTGCCTAGTGGGGGCATTTCTGCTGCACGATCGTGATGCTCTGAGCGATCGTGAAGCAGAAATGCACTGCCTATGTGCATGCAGGAAACCCCCCACAGGAGCAAGGAAACCTACCTTACTCCGTGGATGCCTGGAAGCAAACGGCTTCCAGGGCATCCAGGGCTTCCTGATGACGTCAGCGAACGCTGTGCGCGCTAACATCATGGGTTTTCCATGGGGGACGGGTTGACAGTGAAAACTCTTCCCCTGCCATCCCCCTCTGTGGGAAGTTGTTGGGCTGCCCATGGGGGGAGCGCCGCTGCTTACCCATGGGTGGGTGCCATGACAGAGCAGTTCCATCATGAGCACACGCCCACTGTGGCTCATGACGGAACCGCTCCGTCATGAGCATGGAAGGGGTTAAAAAAAATTCTACTTATTAAGTAATGTGCATTACAAAGCATGGCATTACAATGCATATGCATTTACCACACATGCCTTTACAACGAATTTCGTTGTAAAGGCATGAATGGTAAGGGCATATGTATTTTACATGTAAGTATAAGGTAAGTATAGGGTTTAGGGTGGGTTTGGGTTTTGTGCTGTAGGGGTATAGGTTTTAGGGGTATTTTTAGGGTTGAGGGTGGCTTTGGGTTTTGGGGTGCACAGGGTAATTTTAGGGTTCAGGGTGGGTTTGTTTTTTGGGGTGCCCAGGGTAATTTTAGGGTTCTGTTTGGCTTTTGGTTTTTGGGTGCAAGGGTATTTTTAGGGTTGAGAGTGGGTTTGGGTTTTGGGGTGCCTAGTTTAATTTTAGGGTTCTGGGTTTGTTTGGGTTTTGGGGAGCCAAAGATAATTTTAGGGTTCAGGGTGAGTTGGGGTTTAGGGGTGCCCAGGGTAATTTTGTGGTTCAGGGTGGGTTGGGGTTTTGGGATGCCCAGGGTAATTTTAGGGTTCCGGGTGGGTTTGTTTTTTGGGGTGCCCAGGGTAATTTTAGGGTTCAGGGAGGGTTTTGGCTTTGGGGTGCAAGGGTATTTTTAGGTTGAGAGTGGGATTGGGTTTTGGGGTGCCCAGGGTAATTTTAGGATTCGGGGTTTGTTTTGGTTTTGGGGTGCTAAGGGTAATTTTAGGGTTCAGGGTGGGTTGGGGTTTTGGGGTGCCCAGGGTATTTTTCGGGTTGAGAGTGGGTTTGGGTTTTGGGGTGCCCATTGTAATTTTAGGGTTCTGGGTTTGTTTGGGTTTTGGGGTGCCAAGGGTAATATTAGGGTACAGGGTGGGTTGGGGTTTTGGGGTGCCCAGGGTAATTTTAGGGTTCAGGGTGGGTTTGGGTTTTGGGGTGCCCAGGGTAATGTTAGGGGTCAGGGTGGGTTGGGGTTTTGGGGTGCCCAGGGTAATGTTAGGGTTCAGGGTGGGTTAGGGTTTTGGGGTGCCCAGGGTAATTTTAGGGTTCAGGGTGGGTTTGTTTTTTGGGGTGCCCAGGGTAATTTTAGGGTTCAGGGAGGGTTCTGGCTTTAGGCTGCAAGGGTATTTTTAGGGTTGAGAGTGGGATTGGGTTTTGGAGTGCCCAGGGTAATTTTAGGGTTCTGGGTTTATTTTGGTTTTGTGGTGCCAAGGGTAATTTTAGGGTTCAGGGTGGGTTGGGGTTTTGGGGTGCCGAGGGTCATTTTAGGGTTCAGGGTGGGTTGGGGTGCCAAGGGTAATTTAAGGGTTTGTTTGTGTTGTAGGGGTATTTTTAGGGTTCAGGGTTTGTTTGGGTTTTGGGGTGCCCAGGATAATTTTAGGGTTCAGGATGGGTTTGGGTGCAGGGGTATTTTTAGGGTTGGGTGGGTTTGTTGTTTGGGGTGCCCAGGGTAATATGAGGGTTCAGGGTGGGTTTGAGTTTTGGGGTGCAAGGGTATTTTTAGGGTTAAGGGTTTGTTTGGGTTTTGGGGTGCCAAGGATAATTGTTGGGATTAGGGTTTTTTTGGGGTTTTGGGGTGTAGTGGTATTTTTAGGGTTCATGTTGAGTTTGGGTTTTGGGGTGCCCAGGGTAATTTTAGGGTTTGTTTGTGTTGTAGGGGTGTTTTTAGGGTTCAGGGTTTGTTTGGGTTTTGGGGTGCCCAGGATAATTTTAGGGTTCAGGTTGGGTTTGGGTTTTGGGGTGCAGGAGTATTTTTAGGGTTAAGGATGGGTTTGTTTTCTGGGGTGCCCATGGTAATGTTAGGGTTCAGGGTGGGTTTTGATTTTGGGGTGCAAGGGTATTTTTATGGATCAGGGTGGGTGGGGGTTTTGGGGTGCCCAGGGTAATTTGAGGGTTTAGGGGTATGGGTATTAGGGTGGTAAGGGTAATTTTTGAATTTAGGGGGTGTATAGTTATTGGGGTACAAAGGGTAATTTGGGGGTTTAAGGGTGTATTTAAAAATTATATATATATATATATATATATATATATATATATATATATATATATATATATCTATCATGGCGGTCGCCAGTAGATAGTTATAGTTACAACCTATTATCCATAGGAAATCCGCGACATTCTATTTGAGATAACTCTCTTGCCGGTTGACGTATCTTCGCGAAATTTTCAAACTTTGTGGCCCGCTCCGGTCCGCTCCTACCCTGAAAGTCTCGGGGGATTCGTCAAGCGGGGGCCGAGAAAAAGGGGGGTCCCAAAACGCGTTTTCCCCATGCATTTTTCCATAGGAAACTTTAGACACGGCTACAGCTCGAACTGCTGAACGGAATTACACCAAATTTGGCAAAGAGGTAGTTCTTGGTTCAGAAAGAACCCTTTTGTTAAATGGTGTAAATCCGTTCAGTAGTTGCTGAGAAAATGAAAAGTAAAAAGTTAGTGATATCTATGGCCGAGTAGGGTCCGCGTACCCTCAGCGCACCCTGCGCGCACCGTCCCGATCACGAGCTGCATAGTTAATTGGCTGTCAACATTCCGATTCAGGAAATGTTGGCAGCCATTTTGTCCCTCGGTAGAACCGAGGGACAGAAACAAGTGCGCAAGCGCACAAAGGGGGCAGGGTAGAAACACCCTGACCCTCTAGGTTTGCTCAGGGGTCCCACAAGGACCACCTGGGCAAAAAAAAAAAACAATTTTTTTAAAATCGGCAGGATGCGCTCAGGGTGCGTGAATCTTGCCGAAAAATCGAAGCGCGGTCTCCCGCGCTCGATGTTAATTGGCCCCCGGGTGGCCCAAGTCCCGGGGGCATGGTGGGGGGATAATTTAACGTGTGGGGGCCTCAGAGGCCCCCCAAGCCCCGGGGACCGCCACCCCCGGGCTTTTTAAAATGGTGCGGGAGGGCTCTGAGCCTCCCGCAGCCCCGGTGACCACCACCTCCCCGGGCTTTTTTTAAATAAATTATTAAACCTGTGTGGGGGGCTCCAGCTCCCCACACACCCCGGGACCGCCACCTCCCCGGGGCACTAAACATTTTAATATGGGGGTCCGTTACGGACCCCCAGAGCCCCGGGACCACCACCTCCCCGGGGCTGTGTACTGAATGGGAGGGGGCCGCGCGGCCCCCGCCTGGAGCCCTTGATGGCCCTGGGGACCGCCACCCCCAGGGCCGGCTTCCTGCAGTGTCCCGGGTGCCTACCCCGGGACACTGCTAGTTTGCAATGACAGGACGGAGCCTCGCGGCTCCCGTCCTGTCATTGCAAACTTGCTTTGGATATTGGAAGAGAGCAGGAAACCTGCTCTCTCTTCCAATATCCAGCCGACTAGCTTTCCACATGGGGAGCAGCATGTTAGCTGCTCCCCATGTGTAGCAATGCCGGCTCCCGTAGGACACGGGGAGCCGGCGGGACTGTGGGGGATTGGGGACCCCCACAGTCCCCAACGGAGAGGGCCAGCCCCGGGGATGGGGTCCCCGGGCAAGTAGGGCTCGGGAGGGGGCCACATGGCCCCCTCCCCAAAAAAGAGAAATAAAAATTAATAAAAAATGGAAAGGCCGGCCCCGGGGGATGGGGTCCCCGGGGCCTTAAATGTCCAGAGGAGGGGGGCCACGCTGCCCCCTCAAAATATAAATATAGAGGCCATGCCCCGGGGGATGGGGTCCCCGGGGCCAATACAGGCCAAGGGAAGCGGGGCCACGCGGCCCCCTTCCCGTTTTTTTTTCTTATTTGGTAATTTTAAAAGGGGTAAGGCCCTGGGGGATGGGGTCCCCAGGGCCCAAAAAGAAAAAGGAAGGGGGCCACACAGCCCCCTTCAGGGGACAAAAAAAAAAAAAACGATCGGGCCCACAGGCCCTGCCCCTTCCTTCACCACTCTGCAAACGCGCCCTGGCGCATTTGCAGCGGGGGAACGAATTCCCCTTGAATACTGGGGGTCCCTGGGGCCAACTAGCCCACCAGGTACCTCCAGTATGCGCCAGGGGCTGCCTTGCAGAGAGGTGTACAGAGGCCACGCCCTTTTACACCTCTCTGCAACGCAGCTCTGTGGCGCTTTTGGAGGTATATGGTGGGCTAGTTGGACTCCGGGGACCCTCAGGATTCAAGGGGACTTAATCCCCCAACTTAAAACGCGCCACGGGGCGTGTTTGCACAGTGGTGAAGGGAGGGGCGGGGCTTCAGGTGACATGTGTGCAAACAGGCCCCGTGGCGCGTTTTAAGATGGGGAATTAAATCCCTTCAATCCTGAGGGTCTCTGGGGCCAACTAGCCCAACAGGTACATCCAGAAAGCGCCACAGAGCTGCGTTGCAGAGAGGTGTAAAAGGGGTGTGGCCTCTCTACACGTCTCTGCAACGCAGCCCCTGGCGCATATTGGAGGTTCCTGGTGGGCTAGTTGGCCCCTAGGGACCCTCAGGATTCAAGGGGACTTAATCCCCAACTTAAAACGCGCCACGGGGCGCGTTTGCACAGATGTCACCTGAGGCCCCGCCCCCTCCCTTCACCATTGTGCAAATATTCTTCTAAAATCATCCGAAATACGAATTCCGATTTACTCACCTGTTATAAGGAGAGACCTCAGTGCTGCATCTTTCAGCCCAGTACTGGTCCTGAAAAGTAATTTTAACCGTACTTACCAGTAACTTGAATTTCCTTCCATAGGATATCATTGCCTGCTTTTTGCTGAAAAAGTTTCTAAGTGTTGATTTTTGAAACATACAAATATTCCTCTAAAATCAGCCGAAATACGAATTCCGATTTACTCACCTGTTATAAGGAGAGACCTCAGTGCTGTATCTTTAGCCCAGTACTGGTCCTGAAAAGTAATTTTAACCGTACTTTACCGGTAACTTGAATTTCCTTCATAGGCTAACATTGACTGGTTTCACTTGGAAATTCTTCTAAGTGTGGAGTTTTGGAACTTTAAAATATTCCTCTAAAATCAGCCGAAATACGAATTCCGATTTACTCACCTGTTATCAGGAGAGACCTCAGTGCTGCATCTTTCAGCCCAGTACTGGTCCTGAAAAGTAATTTTAACCGTACTTACCGGTAACTTGAATTTCCTTCATAGGCTAACATTGACTGGTTTCACTTGGAAATTCTTCTAAGTGTGGAGTTTTGGAACTTTAAAATATTCCTCTAAAATCAGCAGAAGTACGAATTCCGATTTACTCACCTGTTATCAGGAGAGACCTCAGTGCTGCATCTTTCAGCCCAGGACTGATCCTCAAAAGTAATTTTAACCGTACTTACCAGTAACTTGAATTTCCTTCCATAGGATATCATTGCCTGGTTTCACTTGGAAATTCTTCTAAGTGTGGAGTTTTGGAACTTTATAATATTCCTCTAAAATCAACCAAAGTACGAATTCCAATTTACTCACCTGTTATCAGGAGAGAACCCAGTGCTGCATCTTTTAGCCCAGCACTGACCCTGAAAAGTAATTTTAACCGTACTTACCAGTAACTTATATTTTCTTCCATAGGAATCCATTGTCTGGTTTTCAGCAGAAAAGTTTCAAAGTGTCGATTTTCACAAACTACAAATATTCCTTAAAAATCGCCTGTATGACTTAAACGCATTCTTTCAACTGTTTACAGGAGATGCACCAGTGCTGGATCCAGGATCCAACACTGAGTAAGAAAAAGTAACGATAACAGTTTTTACCTGCTAAGTGAATTTCCTTCCATAGGATAACATTGGTGATTCTATGAGAAAAAGTTTCTAAGTGTCAACTTTTAAAGTACAATAATATTCCTTAAAAATCACGACTGTAACCAAAATGCTTTTACTCAACTGTTTACAGGAGATGTGCCAGGACTGAATCTAGGATCCAGTCCTGTGGTTAGAAAAGTAATCCATAAAGTAACTAATTGCATTTAACTAGAAATTCACATTGAGCTGAATGTTGCATTGTGTTTGAAAATGTGTTGCCCATTGCAACAACTGTAACTACTGTACTTAAAAGTCTATTGCCTATGTGCAAAGTATTTAAACTAAAGTAATTCATTCTGAGAAAGTATTTTTGTAATGTAATTTATAATGTAATTACAATGTAATTTAAAAATAAAATATGTAAAAAAAAATTGTTTCTAAAAAATTTGGAAATCAGTATGAAAAAATTGTATATAACAATGAATACATTTAAAAATTGTCATTTACAAAACCTTTGAAATTCACTGAAAAACTGTAGGTTTCAGACATGTTATAGTTACAAATTAGCATTTAAAAACCTTTGAAATTCACTGAAAAAACCATAGGTTTCAGGGACGTTATAGTTACAAATTAGCATTTAAAAACCTTTGAAATTCACTGAAAAAACCATAGGTTTTAGGGACAGTTATAGTTAGTTGGACATTGCACTCGTACAAAACCCGTGAAATTCCCCGCTTATAGTTAGTCCAGCTAACTATAACTCGCGCCCCGCAATGCACTGCTGATGACGTCACATATTACATCACTCATGACATGGTCAGTGACATCACTGATGACATCACTGATGACATCTCAAATGACATCACTGATGACATCATCCACGTGATAATCTGATGCACCTCCTCACACCCTAATATAACCTTTGATACACCCACTCTAAATTACAGACTGCCATTCGCAAAACCATAGACACTCCAACACCAATAACTACATACCCACTCACTGATTCTTAGGTCTACGCACACATCCACTCACTCACCCGTACAGTCACTCATACTTACGGTCACTCAGTACAGGACTATCATATGCACTCATACTCCTATATAGATACTCAAACACCGCCACTCATCCATAGAGGTACTCACACACCTAGTCAGTCATGCAAATAATTAAACACACTACCATTTACTCACCTATACAGTTATACACACACCAGCTCACTTACTCATACAAATAGTAGCACATTCTTACGCTCTTATACAATCACTGATACAAGCACACACTCATCCATACAGCCACTATCACAATCACTCACTCTCGCTTATAGCTATTTATATACTCCAACACACATATATACTGCCTTTCACATATGTAGTTACTCACACATGTACCACTGGGACATACATTCACTCACTAACACACTCTTACACACACTTACCCACCCATACAGTCTATCACAGTTGCACTCTTGAAACCATCCACCCAGTGAATCACCCACTCACACATCTATGCACAGAGTTGCACACACCCCTCCCACACAAACACTCAGGCACCCATACAGATACTCAGACAAGCATTCAATAACTCATATAGACACTCATGTAGCTATTCACAAACACATGCAGCCACTTACACAGCAACAGACAGACGGATACAGACATTCACCCAGTTTAGTCACTAACCCATGCATTCAGTAAGATACGTTAAATCACTCACTTATAGAGTCAGTCACGCACCTACTAAATCATCCATACAGACACTTACACACCCACTCATTCTTCAATACGTCTTTTCCTATATATATTAAAAATATTTAAACTTTACAGAAACACACAGTCACTGGATGATGTCATCAGTGATGTCATTTGAGATGTCATCAGTGATGTCATCAGTGATGTCACTGACCATGTCATGAGTGATGTAATATGTGACGTCATCAGCAGTGCATTATGGGGCGCGAGTTATAGTTAGCTGGACTAACTATAACGGGGGAATTTCACGCGTTTTGTACGAGTGCAATGTCCAACTAACTATAACTGTCCCTAAAACCTATGGTTTTTTCAGTGAATATATATATATATATATATATATTTATTTATTTAAATATCTGAATATATCTAAACCAAATATATATATATAACAAATGGAAAAGAGAGAACCTCCTTACAAATTAAGAATTTTTGTATTTGCGGACTGAGGGGCATATTCACAAGGAGCTATTGTTGAATTAACGGCACTTTATCGCAGCCAAAGTCGTCATAAATTTACCTCCCCATTCACAAGCTGGTGTAAACAGCCCACAGCACCAGTTTACCCGTGATAGCAGCCGCAAAAAACATCGCCACAGAGGACGCCTGCAACTATCGCTAATGAGATGTAGAGTGGGCGTTCCCTTGCCAAAAGGCACGACAACATCACACCTCAACATTCTCAACGACCAGCCACATCTGTGATAAAAACACAAAACAGGCAATAAGGCGCGTTAGCACCAGGAAATCTACACCTGCTCTGACCTGATGTAAAGTCGGAAGGCAGCCTGCACCACAAAAGGGAGCTCAGCCCAGGGCTACATCGGAAGGGCAACAGATGCCATGGAGCCACTCATCATGCTTCCCGGACACCCAAGAGGGCCACAACAGCCGCCGCCACCACCCCCAGGACCACCCCTCCCTGGCACCCCCCTCCGACCAAAGACATGCCACATCAGCGACACTTACACATGTACAAAATAATCTGCTTGTTGTCGCAAAAACACAACTGGTGACATGCATGTGTCATCACAGAAATGAGCATCACACATGCACTTACGAAGCAACAAATTAAACTTTATTAAAATGAACACAGAAATGAAATGAAGACACATGGCGGCTCCCCTCGGGACAATCCGTAGGTCACAGCCTGCAAGACAAAAAACATGATGAGAAGGTGTGTCCTGCGCACATCAAAGGACAGAGAGAGAGGGAAGGAGAGAGAGAGAGGAAGAGAGGGAGAGAGAAGAAGAGGGAGAGAGAGAGAGAGAAGAAGAGAGGGAGAGAGAGAGAGAGTGCCGCCCTTGCACCCCCAGGCCACACTGCTCACCTGCTGCCACCGGCGTGTCTCCAACCACTTGCCGGTATGTATAGCAGTACACCAGGTCACACATCTGAGTCAGAGCCATCATCTGAAACAGAGTACAGATACATGACTGGCACAGTACACACACTTGCACAAGACAACATTGCCTGCCCACCCATGCACACCCAGGAAGAGGTACCCCAACCCCTCCTGCTGCCCATCCGAGCATGCCCGCCCATGCACACCCGGCCTCACTGCTCACCTTCCGCCACCGGCGTGTAGGCAGGAGGTCCCACCACGTGCCGCTGCAAGCCACAAGCCCATGGCCCACGGACATGGCACCCTCCACATCATGCAGCCCCGCTCTGCAGGCCACCAGGTCTCATGTTTGGTGCTGGGTCTTGATTACTCCATGGCATAGGACATACCAGTGCACCCGGCACCATCGCAGGCTGCACACACGCACAGCCCAATGGGTGCCACTAACTCTGGCCTACACTATGGTCCAGCAGGGCACACAAAACCTGAGCTGTCCGGACCGCCGGGACGGGTCATCATCGCAGGCTGCACACCCGCTCAGCAGCTGAAGGTGCCACTGACTCAGTGCACCCAAAGTCACCGTCTCGTGGCGGGGTGCCTGTGCTGTCCGCAAGGCCTCGTGTGCCACTAACCCTGTGCAACCCCAGTCTGCACCACGTGGTGGTAGGCCCGTGCCGTCTGCAAGGCCTCGAGTGCCGCTAACCCTGTGCGCAAAAACTCATGGGCCCTTAATGATTGAGAACCATGGAGCATCCGTCATCCAGTCACCACCGGCAGAGGGGAATGTGACGTCGTCGGCCCCTTATGTTGGCGGAGTCACATGGCCGGTGACGCCTGTGCCGGATGGTTGGTGTGTGTGTGCAAACCTGCCCTCAGGGAGTGGCTGTGACATGCTGACAACTAGACCAGTGACCTGCACACCACCAGTGAGTACGCCTGTGATGGGTAGCAATGAGGGCCCCCCTTGGAGCGTTAGCGGAGTGGTCTGGCCTGCCGTATGTCAGACCAGTGCAGGGCTTGCAACAATGACTCATATGCTCTGGGCATGGTTCAGTCCATGTCCGGACAAGGAAGTGACTGATGCGTGTGTCCCTGTTGTAGTGTTCATGGTACCCGGTACACAAAATGCAATGTATCACCCTCTGACTGGCACCCCACAGGATGAACATCATTGACGCAAGGGAAGTCACTGTCCCCACATTCATCCACACATTCACACATGAATGAGGAAAGACATGACACAGCAGTGCATCACTGGATGTTTATTGCACATTCAGTGCAGTTATGCAGCTGGAGCGGTACAGGGCAATGCCGAGCACACTGCACAATATGGGCACGTGGAGGGCCAGCCAGAGTCTATCCGGGGATGACATGTACTGCAGAAGAGGAAGGGTACAGTCCGCAGTCTGGTCGCCATGTCATTGGTCGTCAAACAGGATGTGGCAGTCCATGTCGCTGTCCAAGGTGAGTGCATCGGAGTGTATCGAGGGTCAGTGGAAGGTCATGAGGCCATGTGCGGGACTAAGCAGAAACAGGCCAGGTGGCGGAAATGTATGCTAGTGCCTCCTTCTGAGAGCCAACCCATCCACATCCTCGTCCTCGGATGTGTGCTCTGCCCCACCTGTGGGTGTTGCAGTACCGGCTGTGGCACTGTATGTCACTGACACATCAGGGGCCGTAGGGGGATTGTCGGCAGCACTGTGTGCCACTGACACATCAGGTGCCTGAGTGGATACGCCTGCTGCACTGGGAGGCACTGACACACCAGGGGGCGGAGATGTGGATGGTGGGGGGCAGCCACATCCATCAGCGAACGCCTTGTGGCAGCAATGCCATGATGAAGTACTGCAGGGCATGGTAGATCCCTTCTACATTTCGATGGTGTGCAGCGGTGGCTGCCATCCTTTCTGCCTCCATCCGCACCATGTCCTCCATGAGCCTCCGCATGTGTGCCAGCTCACGGCTGGCATCGCTGGAGCCACTCTGAGCAGACAGGTGTTCTTCTCTCCGTGTCATGACTCCAGCGATGTCAGTCAGGGCTGGTTGGAGTCCATGTGGCGGACGTAGACACCCATGGATGGCATCCAGTTTGGTAGCCATGAGGTCGAACCCCACCCACACCTGCTCAGCCGTCTCCCTCTGGCCCTCCAGCACACAGCATTGGAAGGCCATGTGTTGTTCCTGGGGGTCTTGGGAGAGTGCCGGGGCTGTGGGTGCCTCCTGCTGGGTGGTTTGGGTGGTGGATGGGGTCTCATCGATGTGGCTGGGCTGCCCTGATCCTGGAGGTGGGTGGCGGATGAGGTCAATGATGTCTTGGATGGTTTGGGTGTCGATGCTGGTGTTGTCCTCCTCGTCATCAGTGAAGAGTGGCTGGGACTGCTCTGCAGGAGGTGTTGATGATGCCCCTGCGATGTGAAGGGGAGATGGTGTATTACATTTCATTTCATTTCAAATAGCTTTATTCGACAACATATGTCATAAAAGCATCGAATAGCATATATACAATAAAATAGCATCTGTACAATAAAAAAGAGAAAAAGATCATGTAATACAGAGGGTTATTTAAAAATCTCATAAGGTATAATTAATAGCAGCATATTTGGTTAAAACCATTAAACAAGTATCATAAAAAAGATTTCATTCTGGGACACTATGTACAGATAGGGGACAAGTCAGTTATAGTGAGCAGTATATAACAGTGTATGTGTAAGGTGCTAATGCTATCTATATCATAATTAATATTTAAAAAGTTACATTACAGACCAATATAGTATGTGGTTTAAACACCTATAATAAATCGTTTGTCTACATTGGGGTCACACTTTGTATGGCTCTAATTCTGATTAGCCAGGCTCGGCCTAAGAACTTGGCCACTCCGCATGAAAAAAGGACACTGGGATCAGATTTTAGAATGCGCAGAGCAGACCGGAAGTCGCGGGTGCCCATGTCGCTACATATTGGTTTTATCCACTTGCTCCTAGCTGTAGCATATGCAGGGCAAGCAAAGAGGACATGGGCAATGCATTCGACCAACGCTCCGCAGCACGGACAGTGCTCTGTCATGTTCTCGGCTGTATGCCACTTGGTAATATAGGTGTTAACAGGGAGCGTACCGAACCTAAACTGAATATACAGGGTCCTATCTCGTGGGGCCTGGATCACATCTAGGTAAGGCTCCAAACATCTGACTTGCTTAAACAAGAGGAACTCTTCTGACAATCTACCCAACATTGGCTTGCATACTTCTTGCCTGTCAGACCATTCCCAATAATATCTCTTAAGTTCCGCTTTACACGGCGGAGTCTGGGTATCCCATGAATCTTTAAGGCCAAGTTGCATCATTGTTTTCCTCACATATGATAGCCACTTGACCTTATGGTTCACATCCAGATTCATTACCTCCGTTAGAGCTAAGGCATAGTTGGTAAGCTCTTCGGTACGCAGTATGCGAGCCCAGAAGAGCAAAGGTCGTAGCCTGGCTATTGCTCCAAATGGACGCCAACCCATGTCATACATTAATGGTGTCCACATGTATGTAGCCGCATGGTACATGTTGACATTCAGACAGCATGGCATTGTACATTGTGACAGTCTGTAGTTCAGGGCCATGACCCAGAGTCATTGTGGGTGTGCACTGTGCTCTGCTTGAATGTGCTTGTGTGCCATTGTGGCCATCTCCACCTGTTCCCACAGTACCTGGTGGTCACTCACCCTGTTGCGGTTGTGTTGTGTCCTGTCCAGCAGTGTCCGGTAGCCCGACTCCGGCCACAGTCTCCATACTGGTGACTGTCGACACCAGCTCCTCCATGACACCCAGCTCCAGCTGTGGCGCTGGGCCCCCACCTCCAGTCTGCGTTGCTGCATTCTGGTTGGCGGAGAGTTTTTCCTTGGTCTTCCGCTTGATGTCATTCCATCGCCTCTTGACCTCGTCCATTGTCCGCTTGTGCTCTCTGACGGCATTCACCTTGTCCACGATGTTCCGCCATATTCCAGTTTTGGTGCCCAATGACACGCTGGAGGTGATGAAGAGTTGATGATGGTGTTTCATCACCTCCGTGACTATGATCCTGTTCGCCTGCAGACTGAACTTGGTCTTCCTCATCTTCTTGTCCTTGCCCTTCCCTGTCCCCGAGATCCCAGGCTGGTAGTCCGGGGTACTTGTAGGGTTTCGCTCATCCTCTTCGCCTGCTCCGGCTGCCTCCATGGTGCTTGGGTGTTGGTCAGTTTGTGTGTGGGTGTTTTTTCTGCTTTTATGTTGATTTTTGACGCCTGCCAGGTGTGTGTTGCAGGCCTGCCGCTGCTTGTCGCTGATTTCCTCATCGCGCTTTGGCCCATCACGTGTTGTGGTTTGTGTTTTTATCTCCATCGTGGTGGTTGTATCGCGGACATTGTCCACGGTTTCGGCAGACTATCGCATGCTACCGCCTTGTTGTGAATTCCACGTTGACACAGGGTTATTTTCCCACGATAGGCTGCAATATTGAAAGTTGCGTTACGCTACTCTTGCGGTATTTATCGCATGTTCTTGTGAATATACCCCTGAGTTTCCAGTCACCCCTATACTGTATTTCATACCAAAAATACACAAAGGAACGACCCCAGTTCCTGGGAGACATATCATTAGTGCAAGAGGGGGCTTACTGGAAAAGATGTCCGAATATGTGGACTTTTATCTTCAAGATCTGGTCACAATGCTTCCCTCATATATAAGGGATACAAATGATTTTTTGAACAAGATCAGGGATATACCATGGTCAGAGGACTACTTATTGGTTACTTTAGATATATGTGCTCTATATACTAGCATTGATCATTTGGATGGTATTAATGCAGTGTGATTTTTTCAAAAAAGTAGAGTGATTGGACAGAACCAACATGGGAAAATGATTTTGGAGATGATATCATTCTGTCTTCATAACAACTATTTTATGTTCAGTAATGACATTTACCAACAGATTAGAGGAGTAGCCATGGGAGCCTGCTTCTCCCCCAGTTATGCATGTTTACATGTAGGCTGGTGGGAGGAGCAGGTTCTCAAGGTGAAATTCAAGGATGTTTGGGATGAATGCATCATTAGTTGGATATGTTTCATCGATGATATCTTTTTAATTTGGAAAGGAACCAGGGAAACTGCAGACATATTCATTGAGTCTTTAAATTTAAATTAACTCAATCTCCAATTCACAGCCTCTGTTAGCAATGAATCTATTGACTTTCTAGATGTACACCTATATATAGATGACAATAAAATTGAGACCACTGTTCACAGAAAAAGCACGGCTGGAAACTCCACGCTTCATGCATCCAGTTTCCATCCAGCGCATCTTATCAGGAGTATCCCGTACGGGGAATTCCTGAGACTACGCAGAATATGTAGCAATGAGAGTGCGTTTGAGAGCTGTGTACTAGAAAGCAGCAATAGATTCAGAGAAAGAGGGTATAGTGACAGGATGATAAATCAAGCATTAGCCAAAGTAAAGGCTCAATCACGTGATGATATGTTAAGTGGTAAAAAGATTCCTTCTAAAGAAGTAGTTAATTCCAGTTCCGATGTAGACTTGGTACCAACAGAAATGAGATTTATAACCTCATATAATAGTCAACATAAAAAGATCAAGGCCATAATTAATAAACATTGGCCAATCGTACAAACTGACGCTGTACTGAATCAACTTTTTCCCAATCCGACTCTTTTAACATTCAGGAAATCAAACTCAATGCACAATGCATTAGTTAGGTGCAGCACTGAGGTGACCGCCAACAAACCTAAAACGAGCTCCATGTGGTTAGCCCCACGTAATGGATTCACTAAGTGCAAAACATGTCGAGCGTGCAAGTTCGGGATCAACACATCGCAATACACTACAGTGTTTGGTCCCGATAAAAGTAAGTTGCAAGATAGATATAACTGTCGCACAGAGTTTGCTGTCTACGTGTTGAGCTGCACATGCGGATTACAATACGTGGGCAGCACAAAGCTGCAAGTACACGTGTGTATCTTACAGCACTTAAGAGCAATAGTGAATTCAGATATGAGTTATCCAGTGGCCAGACACTTCAAAACAACCCATCAAAACAACCTGAATGATTTGAAATAATATGTTATTGCTGCCGTGCCCCTATGAGAAGAGGTGGTAATAGGGAGAAACTTTTAAGACAATTGGAGGCTAAATATATACTAGAACTTCACACTAGAACCCCCAATGGATTGAATAACGAGGAAGAACTGTATAATTATTTATAATTTTTTATTTATATATGAATTTATATCTGATTATTTATTACTGTTCTTAAAGGTTTATATCTATTTAAGAGATTTTAGCCTTTTCTAAGCTTTTCATTTTTACCCAGAAGTGAAAGAGCTTCTAAAGTTAGAAGTCAATTATCTGTACTGTATCTACCTCCATGTCAGAGCATCTATACCTAAACCATTACTAAGCTCCTCCAGCTTTTTTCAGACACGCTGAGTACTATGAATTTCAGCGCGTTGTATACCTACATATAATTAAAAATGCCAGAAACCGTTTCAAACTTGTTTTTAGACACACTTCATCAAATTGTTTTCACTTTTACTAGAAGCACCAGCACTTTTTCAATGCTTTATTGCACTTTTAAATATGATATCCACTATGACACATATCATATGGGCAGTCTATATAAAGGTCAGATTGCTGTAAGAAATATTAGCCTCAATATTTGTTTTGAGGTTGTATATACTGGATTACACGAGAATTTACGCAGCTTAAGCTCCGTGCAATGGATCCATAATCCCGTGGGTACACATCACCAACCAAAAGAAAAATTCAAGAATTTCTATATTAGGTTAATATGAATATTCCGAAAGGACAATATGGGGATTATGTTCAATATTTGTGTATTAGAACATGGAAATATTAGAGTAATTGCTTCATGTTGAAGATAAGCATAACTTTACATTACGTACTAGTTACCATACAGCACATAGTACTGTATATAGCACTTTATTTATCATATCAAATGAATGTTTTCTCTAACAGAGTAATATTGCGCCAATTTGCACATGGAGCCGAGTATTTGCACAGTAATGTGAATATTGTATTAAGTTTATCCAGTAACACGATGAGTGTACGATACATTTTAAATGTATATATGAATTTGTTTACGTTTTAATTACATCTATTTTATCAGCAATGTTTAACTTGTAAATGACCATGATGCCTATTGCACTTTAAATCCCAGTGGAGTCTTTTTTCTATTTTTCACTTAGTGTCACATGATATTAACATGGTGTAATGTGTATAAAAACAATGACAAACTTTGTGTTCGTCATGTGATCAAGCCCAGTCATGTTATGAGTTCCCACCATTTGTTTCTTTTTTTTAATTTCTTTTTTTTTTTTGACAATCTTTCCCAGTGCCTTAGTACTTCCTTATTGTTGCTAGGCTTACCACTATGCTGTTTTGTTTTTGCATTGAAAATACTTGAACCTGCTTCGAATACTTCCGACAATTCCGCATTCATTTTTGCCTCTCTTTTCTCCATGGCCACATGCAACACATTATCACAAAATACTATATTTTCCAGATCCATCATAGAATTTTTTCCAAAAACAAATTTTAAAAATGCTCCTTCGTGATATAAACTATTGCAGGATATAAATAGCAAATTTAATTTGTTCTCTCCCTTACCCATGAATAGAGGTAATGATAAATCATGAACACTGCATTTAACAAGGAAACTAGGCACTGGAAATATCTCCTGGGGTGATTTAAGAGACACAATATTAGCATATTGTGTTTCTACATGGTTCAAGTAATTCAAAACCCCTCATCAACATCAGGGACCTTAATAAAAAGAGGGTGCACTTTTCCTGTTTGCACAATGGTGCACCTTTAAATAGGTGTGCCATGAGTAAACAGAGAAATTGCACCCTATTATTAAGAATGTGCTGTCCTTAGGGCAGCTAGGAACTTTACGATGGCCTTGGGGCAGCGCATTCAAGTGAAATACGGATTGGCTGCTTAAAAGCCGCTCTCTGCTTCAATGTGCTGGCGGCAACCCACTTGCAATTTTAAGAAGGATTAGAGATTCCCTTACAGGCGGGTGCAGTGAGTGACTACACTCGCCTGCAAGAGGGTGACTGGGAGTCCATAGGACCCCTTTCTCAACTCCAGAAGGCTGCCATCAAAGAGCACTGTGACAGTGTGCCACCTTTTTGTGGTGCACTTTCAGTGCATGTCCTGACAGCTTCTTTGCCTTTGCACCCACGTCTAAAACACGTCCACGTCCAAAATACAGTGTGAGCACAGAGATAAAAAATTCAGAGCCTGATTTAGATCTTAGCGGACCGGTTACTCCATCACAACGGTGATGGATTTCCAGTCCACTGAAATGTAAATCCCATAGGATATAATGGGATTTATATTTCGTCGGACCAGATATCCTTCACCGTTGTGACGGAGTAACCTGTCCGCTAAGATCTAAATCAGGCCCTCTGCCATTTGCATGTGCAACTCTACAGACATGGAGACCAGTAAAGGGTAGGGAGTAAGGAAATAAACACATATATTTTCAAGGATTCAATATGCCTCAGGATGTATTGCTTAGTCTAGCTGACTCTTTTTTGAGTCTGTCTACGTGCTCTGTGTTTAATTGGCCATATGTGAATACCTTTGTTCAGCTTGGGGACCATCTTCTGAGATCTCACAGTTCCTTTGGGACATGCTGCCTGAAGCATCAGACACATACTGCGTGCACTGGAATCCTTTATAGAGGGCACTGCTATCCCTCTATGGTGCCTTACAGTGCTGAGTGGGGACTGCACCATGGCGGTGAGGGTAATGGACCTCTCACCTGCTGTGGCGTACAATGCATGCAGGCTGCTGCATAGCACAGGGACATTGCCTTGTGGCTGCTAAGTGCATAAAGACACATTCTCCTTGAGAAGTCAATCATTGTGTCTCATTTACTGCCTGTCTTCAATCACCCTAAAGTAAGCTAGTCTGGACGCCTAGTGTTATAATGCAGGTAAGGGCAAGAAGTGGTCTGTTGGGCGCTTTGAAGATAGATTCCATTTTTAGTATTTAAAGTTTAGCAATCTGTGCTGTGTATTAAATCACGTATTGCATAATAAACCAGAACACATTAGACAGTGTAATAGGTTATTTTGATGCATCTTTAAGGAGGACAATGAGGAAGGGGTAATAGGGCGAGTTCGTCACGGTGAGTGATTTTATGTAGCCTCTAATATTTTACTTTAGGTATTATATATGGTGGAGTTCTCTCTCTCTGGATTAGTGGGGCGCTTTACATAGAATGTTTTATTTGCACAGCCAGAAACCACAATTTGAGGCACACTGAGACTAAGGGCCTGATCATGAGTTTGGTGCAGCAGCGAAAGCACAATGCCATCTCTGCTGCACCAAAGCAGCACAAGGACTACTGACCGTATTATGAGTCGAAAATGTGCAACTCGCAATACAGTCTGCGATACTTTGGCCATTCCCATTGCGGTGCCTTGAAAACAGGCACTGCAATGGGAGCGGCCAAAAAGTTCCAGCACGGCATTGATGGTGACCACAATGCTGTGCTGGAACTGAGGGGAATACAGACAGGGGAGTACATGTTGTGCCCCTCTGAATGTATCCCCATGGTGTGGGGGACATATGGGCCCTGTAGGGCCCCATTTGTTCTTGCAGTGCCAGCTTTATCACGGCAGAGCTCCGCCATGAAAAGGTTGGCGGTACAAGAACTCAAAATATGCTGAGCGATCCTGCTCCAGTCCCTACTCAGCATAACGCATTGTGGCAGTCCTGTGCCACAGCCGGGGAAAGACTGCTCACTGGCGCAGAAGGCGGTCCACCGCCAATACGAATTTGTAAGTCATGTTTGGCAAAATGGTGGACCGCCACTCCTGCACAACTGCGAGTCTGGCAGTCGCAAGATGGCCAGACTTGTAATCAGGCCCTAAGTTATTTGCATAGGATGACAATATTATTGGAAAAGCCAGAAATGGTATGGCACCAAAATATGGCAACCAAATTATAACCCTATAACCACTCCATACAACCTAAAAATGTCACCCCATTATTATTATTAACAGAAGATCATCACTAAATGGGACAATAATTTTGTAAATTAGAATTATGACATGATATTTATAACATAGGACATTAATGCTAACAATATTCTTGCATACTATGATTTCAAATAGCCCAGGTGTTCGGAGTGCACTGTTACCTGTTTAACCACCAGACCACATATCAGGCACTGCCCTGCTCTTCCTCTCAGGACCTCCTCTCCAGGAGCTGAATTTTAGTTTAAATTTAGCAAGTATTGTTGCATCCCCTGAATATGACTGCCCCCCCCCCATTTCAGTCTTGGTTTTTGAATACCTACTCCCAGTCAACATAAGAATCACCTTTGAGCTCCTCACACTGGCCTACAAAGCCCTACACGATGCGGACCTGCATACCTTAACTACCGCCTCACATTCCACGTACCCACCAGAGACCTCCTCTCTGCACAACTCTCCCTGGCCACCATCCCATTTATCCGTAAGACCACTGCCGGAGGGAGATCCTTGTCCTACCTCGCAGCAAAGACCTGGAACACCCTGCCTCTCCACCTGAGGCAATCACCATCACTGTCACTGCCTCAATTCAGGATGGATCTAAAGACCTGGCTCTTCAACTGAACCACAGAGCCATCGATGGAACAGCAGTCCCCCCAGTGCCTTGAGGCCCTTGCGGGTGAGTAGTTGCGCGTTACGAGACACTTGATTGATTTACTTGAGGCTGCGGTCCCTATACAGTAGAGTTAAGCACTTCGCCCCCTTCATTGACTTGGTGTTAGATGAAGATTTAACTTCTAGTATAATCTGGGAGTCCTTTGTATAATTTAGAACAAATCTACTTGTTTGACTGAAGGTTGGCAGCATAGAAGTCAAACCCTGCTGTTCACAGATAAACAAGTGTCTGTGAGACACAGACAGTAATAATCTCATCCAATTTAGAGGCAGGCCAGTGCTGCCCTTGACCTCCAAACTCCACCACATTCAGGCTATGCCTCTGCTGGTCACCCTACATCTATAGCCAGATGGTTATTCATTCCCAAAAGTTAGGTGGCATCATCCCAGTTCTCATGACAGATGACCTGTAGACGGGTTAGCAGGTGTTGGATGGCTCAGTCTAAACTGCCTCTATTAAGTATTGCAGTGCCATGAAGTGCCCACCTACAATATCAGGAGTTTTCATCCGCATCTACATTTGCCACCTCTACAACTAATAATAATGTGTTATCTCTTTATAGTTCTGTTTATTATGTATGCTGGAACGTTAACTGTGCTAATTAATATAATAACACAAAGTGCAGAGACAATCCTGTCTACAGTACACATTTTGGATCTTTGCAATGGGGGCCATGCACTAACCACTCTCCAATGCGCTGAATGACAAGGGGTTTTCATTTTCCTAAGGTTACATCTGCTGTTGTTTCATTTACACATGAAAAAGGACCTTATCACGTGTCTTGGTTTGGGGCAGTAAGGCAAACCTGCATTCAGCAGGACCGACAGTTGGCTTCCTTGATCTCCACATCTTTTTCTTACACATTTAACACTGCATGACTGCTGCAGAATACATCTCAGGGAAAAATACGACTCTAAAATGGTGTCAGAGGGGAACTCATATGAAACAGTGTGGTCAAAAGACTACATTTTACAATCCCTGCTGACACTAAGAAATGAAAACGTTTGAAACAATAAATCTGAATGAGTACAGTGTTGCACATATTTATTTTCAATCACTCTTTCTTGGCCTGGCATCTCTTTTACAAGGGTCATTTATACGGCCTTTGCTCCTTCTTGCAGTGACATGCTGGTGCTGGATTACTTACCTTTGCACAGCTCTTCCCTAATTGTGTTTGCAACTCTGAGACCAATATGATTAATTTTCTCTTACATTTCTTTCCAGTGTCTTGCATTGGGATTCGGGGTTTTTTAAGATTTAGGGGTCGATTCCGATTCGGGCCGGAAAAAGCACCGACAGACTCGGAGCCGGAAATTATACCGACCAACACGTACCTGTGGCGCCCGACACGCCAAGTACGATGCAAGGCGTGCAAAATCCGACCGACACGTACCGAACCCAAGCCGAACGACCGAGCCGCACGGAAAACAGCAATGCGGCCGGAAAAACACGCGAATCCAACCGACCGACACGCACCCGGAACAAATCCGACCGAAACGTACACGCGAACTCCAAACCGCAAAGTACGATGCAAGGCGCGAAAACCACGACCGAGTCGGACGGAGGACAAGCCGTACGACCGTCACGCATACAAAACCGAGCCGAAGCACCACAAAACACCGCGACCGACGCGTACGCAGCATAGAAAACTGCACAAACACAGCGTGAACGAAACGGAGAACACCGTACGAGACAAATGCAGGGTCCGACTTGGTCACAAGAACGTTTCCAACATGCACAGACAGTACAAAGGAAAAATCACACAAAAAAGGCCAAACAAGCAATTACAAAGCCAATAAATACTGGGGGGTGGGGACAGAGAACAAAGACACACCCACAACTCCACCCATATAAAGGACACAAATCACAACCATGATCCTTTGCAAATGCCATTCCACTGCCAGCACCCAAGAGACAGCAACCACACACCCACAGCTCATCCCTCACACAAGCCACACACCATCAGCACACCAACAAATACCTACCTCACATACACCCAGCAAAACACACACTCACACACCCTCACCTGCACACCAACACGCACATCACTCACCATCACCACCCATCACCATGCCCCCCAAGAAGAATCACAAGTTCCTAGATTGTGAATTGGAAGTCATGGTAGACGAGATCCTCAGAGTAGAGCCACAGCTGTTTGGCACACTGGTCCAACAGACCCCCATCTCCCAGAAAACCAAGATGTGGGAGAGGATTATCAACAGGGTGAACGCAAAATCACCATGTCTGCGCACAAAGACCGACATCCAGAACAGGTGGTATGACGTGCGCAGGAGGGTACGGGACCTGCTCAAGAAAGACTACATCATCAGCCAACACACCGGCAGTGGCCCTCCTGCCAAGCCAATATACCTCAGGCCCTGGGAGGAGAAGGTGCGGGCCATCCTTCCGCCAGTGAGCGTATAGGGACTAGAGAACATCCCAGAGTCTGGTGAGTACACAACAAATGTACACAATATTCTGCCACAAAACACACACACATCACTGTCAAGGGGAGAGTCAAACCATGCACTCATAGCAATTACACAGCAACCAGAACAGAATCATCCCAAAATGTGTATGTCAGTCAGATAAACCCAACACATGCCATCAAAAAAGTTACATCCAACCGTGCCATCACATGTACAAACACAACTAAAACTACAGCTAGGCAGTGGCACAAATAGAACTAACAAACACATCCAGACATGTAGCCACCACAACAACACCAACACACAGTGAAGACCACTCAAAGGAAGGAATTCTGTGTATGCTGGCCAAGTCAGTGTAGCCAATAGCATCATGGGAGTCGCAGTCACACATATTGCCCCCCCCCACAACTGTCCCATCAACACCACAATGAACCATGCGCACATCACAGGGAGTGGAGAAGGACTCACAAGATGGCTGACACTGGCTACTGCTGTGGGGAGCACAAGGCCCTGCTGGCAACTGTGCACCAACAAACAGCAGGACACCACTGACTGACATCCTGAGAGACAACTTCCACTCCCTGCAATGCAAGCACGTTCCATGGTGGGATATCTGGCTGGCTGGGTGGGAAGGAGGACTTGCAGCACTGACCATAGTCACAAGCGCCTCCCCTCACACCCCCTCAACACAAACTCCACAGAACCCACCTGGTAGAATGCAATGCCTCCCATCCTAACTCAAGATCCCACAAAGAACCACCACCCTGGGTTATGTTGTGTGAAGCACAGGGACACTCTTGGGACTTTTAGCCAAACAACTGCCAGGACAACACTCCCAGCCATCCTGTCAGCACACCCAGCCCACCCCACAGGGAAGCAGAGTCAAAGGGAAGGAAGCATGGGCATGCTGGGAAGGGGGGTGGAGGCAATAGCATGATGGGAGTCGTAGTCACAGCTCTACATCCCCCACCACATGGCCCAGCAAGCTCACACTCACGCATGCACATCCCACAGAGAGTGGAAAGGCCCATCAAAGATGTCTGACACTCTTGCTGTGTCGTGGGGAGCACAAGGGCATGCTGGGAACTGCACACCAACCAACATCAGGACACCACTGTCAGCCATCTTGCCATTACTCACACACCCACACATACTGAACTCCCCACAAAAGCAAGTAAGTATGGGAATGCTGGCAAGTGGGGTGGAGGCAATAGCATGATGGGAGTGGCAGTCACAGATATTGGTCACCCTCACAACTGTCCCATCAACACCACCCTGAACCATGCTCACATCACAGGGAGTGGAGAAGGACTCACAAGATGGCTGACACTGGCTACTGCTGTGGGGAGCACAAGGCCCTGCTGGCAACTGTGCACCAACAAACATCAGGACACCACTGACTGACATCCTGAAAGACAACTTCCACTCCCTGCAATGCAAGCACGTTCCATGGTGGGATATCTGGCTGGCTGGGTGGGAAGGAGGACTTGCAGCACTGACCATAGTCACAAGCACCTCCCCTCACATCCCCCCTCAACACAAACTCCACAGAACCCACCTGGTAGAATGCAATGCCTCCCATCCTAACTCAAGATCCCACAAAGAACCACCACCCTGGGTTATGTTATGTGAAGCACAGGGACACTCTTGGGACTTTTAGCCAAACAACTGCCAGGACAACACTCCCAGCCATCCTGTCAGCACAGCCAGCCCACCCCACAGGGAAGCAGAGTCAAAAGGAAGGAAGCATGGGCATGCTGGGAAGGGGGTGGAGGCAATAGCATGATGGGAGTCGTAGTCACAGCTCTACATCCCCCACCACATGGCCCAGCAAGCTCACACTCACGCATGCACATCCCACAGAGAGTGGAAAGGCCCATCAAAGATGTCTGACACTGTTGCTGTGTCGTGGGGAGCACAAGGGCATGCTGGGAACTGCACACCAACCAACAGCAGGACACCACTGTCAGCCATCTTGCCATTGCTCACACACCCACACATACTGAACTCCCCACAAAAGCAAGTAAGTTTGGGAATGCTGGCAAGTGGGGTGGAGGCAATAGCATGATGGGAGTGGCAGTCACAGATATTGGTCACCCTCACAACTGGCCCATCAACACCACCCTGAACCATGCTCACATCACAGGGAGTGGAGAAGGACTCACAAGATGGCTGACACTGGCTACTGCTGTGGGGAGCACAAGGCCCTGCTGGCAACTGTGCACCAACAAACAGCAGGACACCACTGACTGACATCCTGAGAGACAACTTCCACTCCCTGCAATGCAAGCACGTTCCATGGTGGGATATCTGGCTGGCTGGGTGGGAAGGAGGACTTGCAGCACTGACCATAGTCACAAGCGCCTCCCCTCACACCCCCTCAACACAAACTCCACAGAACCCACCTGGTAGAATGCAATGCCTCCCATCCTAACTCAAGATCCCACAAAGAACCACCACCCTGGGTTATGTTGTGTGAAGCACAGGGCCACTCTTGGGACTTTTAGCCAAACAACTGCCAGGACAACACTCCCAGCCATCCTGTCAGCACAGCCAGCCCACCCCACAGGGAAGCAGAGTCAAAAGGAAGGAAGCATGGGCATGCTGGGAAGGGGGGTGGAGGCAATAGCATGATGGGAGTAGTAGGCACAGATATTGCTCAGCCTCACAACTGGCCCATCAACACCACCCTGAACCATGCTCACATCACAGGGAGTGGAGAAGGACTCACAAGATGGCTGACACTGGCTACTGCTGTGGGGAGCACAAGGCCCTGCTGGGAACTGCACACCAACCAACAGCAGGACACCACTGTCAGCCATCTTGCCATTGCCCTCACGCCCACACACACTGAACTCCCCACAAAAGCAAGTAAGTATGGGAATGCTGGCAAGTGGGGTGGAGGCAATAGCATGATGGGAGTGGCAGTCACTGATATTGGTCACCCCCACAACTGTCCCATCAACACCACCCTGAACCATGCTCACCCTGAACCATGCTCACATCACAGGGAGTGGAGAAGGACTCACAAGATGGCTGACACTGGCTACTGCTGTGGGGAGCACAAGGCCCTGCTGGCAACTGTGCACCAACAAACAGCAGGACACCACTGACTGACATCCTGAGAGACAACTTCCACTCCCTGCAATGCAAGCACAGTCCATGGTGGGATAACTGACTGGCTGGGTGGGTGGGAAGGAGGGCCGGCTGTCAACCAAACACAACCAATGCAGACCATGTTCACACCCCAACAAATACATAGAAATGCCCAAATAATGCAGGACAATGTGCCACACCAATATCAACCCCTGACTGTGACGACTTAGGACAATGCAATGTACAGGCCCGCACCCAGAGGCACAGTCACAACTGTCAGGTGTGTCAACCATTGATGCCTGCAGAAACATAACATACATTGTGTGTGTCTCCCAAAAACAGGTGATGATGGGGACACAGCAGCAGACGCTGAGGAGTCCCAGTCCCAGGCTCAAGAGGATGCGGAGCTCACTGGTGTTGTACAGCCTCTGCCCTCCTCGGACGAAGAAGACCAACCTGGCACATCCGGTGCAAGTCTACATGCAGCACCAGCAGGACCACCAGCTGCAGCACCAGCAGGACCACCAGCTGCACCCCTGCACCCACCCCTCCAACGACTGTCAACACAAATACCATCCCTGCCGACATGGACAGAACAAGGAGCAACACCAGCACAGGGACCCTGGACCAACCTGGGGCCATGGACACCACCACCACCACCACCACCACCACCTCCAAGGTGGACCAGGGTCATCTGTGCGTGCCACTGCACGCACTGCACATGTCAGCAGGGGTGGTGGGAGGGTGGGAGACAGTGGTCGCTACTTGCAGAGGTTGCTGGTGTGCATGATGACCCACAACTGGTACGCATAGCTGATGCGTACCAGTCCAGCACCGGAGACCTCAGCCAGGTAGTGGGGCTCCTCAGAGACATGAAACAGCAGCAGGCTGCCCATCATGCCCGCTTGGACTCTCACATGTCCCACGTGGAGTCACACATGTCCCGCGTGGACTCACACATGTCCCGCGTGGACTCACACATGTCCCGCGTGGAGTCCAAGTGGGATGCACTGCATGAGATGACGGCGGTGCACAGGGACATTTTACAATGCCTCCGCCAGATGAACAGCAACGAGTCCACACCTCCCTGTGTGCCAACAACATCTGGTGCTGCCCAAACTGCAACTGCCATAGGGAGGGAGGATGACTCTGGCGGAGAGTCCCCTGCACCGCAGCAGCCTGTACTTGAGGGCCCCCCAAGAAGAGGGGTCGTCCGAAGAGGGGCAAGTGAGAGGCCGATGGCCAAGCGCAACTCCCAGGAAGCCTGAACCTGTTCTGGATGTTCACCTTTGTGCACAGACTGTTCACCCTGTTGACGGCAACACTACTCCCACACATTGCATGGGGAGTACAAGTTGGACCAATGTCTCAGACAACTGTGGCCCCGATACTGGGGACTCTGTCTACCAGGACTTTCAATTCACCTAGGAACTTCTGATTGCAAGATTTATGTACAGCACTACCCATCCTATTCACTATTCACACAAATGTATCACAATAAACACACTAATACACCATACTTGCCTCTGTTGTGATTCCAACGTGGGTGCTGTTATGGGGATGATGAACTTCAAAATTACACTGTGTATGCGAACTGCAACAGCAAGTACAACACAGGCATGTGAGTAAAGGCAACGTGACACATATGAGGGAGACACACCACCAGGGCTACACAACACATACACACCTAGGCCATCTGACTCATTGCCTACACTGATGTTGCCAGGGAAGACGGTGCAATGCACAGACACCACACCCATTCCCAGTTGTAGTCAAGTAGCCCACAGGTGCAGTAAGCAAATGGCAGTCAAATGTGTGACCACAGACACCGCACATCACAAAGTGAAGCACAGGTTTATTACACAGTTGCAACATGTCGTAACCACTACAGATGCAAGGTAATCCCACCTGGCAGTGGGCACACAGTCAACAACTGTAGACGGAAGGAAGTCCATGGGTGTGGCGCACATCACCTGTAGGGACACAACAGCTACCACCCTGGAAGTGCAATCACGTCGTCGGTGGACACAGTTGACCAAACGAATCTGAAAGTACCCTGTGAAGGACAGAAATGACACACAGTCAAAAGCAATGGAGTACAGGACAGAACAGCAAAACTCATGCACAATACATGTTACAAGATACCCACCCAGAACCAAGTTAGCATGTCAACACTGTTGGGGAGTACAGCCCACCTGTAAGCACACATCGCAACACACATCCAGTCAAGTAGCCCATGGACACACTCCAACAGCACCAGAGCACCACCTACACATATCATGCCAACTCACATCATTGACATGACACCTCAGGATACTCACATTCAGCTAAAGAAGTTGGTGATGAGCTGTGTGCGGACATCACCCTCATCATCATCATCATCATCATCGTCACTGGCATCGTGGTCCAGGCCAGGATCCTCCACAGGTGGCGGATGTTGGTCATTGTCATCCTGGATGAGAGGCAACTCCTTCCGCACTGCCAGGTTGTGGAGCATGCAGCAGACGATGATAATCTTGCACACTTTCGCAGGGGCCTATGGGAGGGACCCTCCGGTCTTGTCCAGGCAGCGGAAGCGGCTCTTCAGGAGACCAAATGTCCGCTCAATCACTCTCCTGGTCCGACCATGTGCCTCATTGTAGCGCATCTGGGCAGGTGTCACAGGGTTCCTGAGGGGTGTCAGCAACCACGGCATGTTGGGGTATCCCGAGTCACCTACGGACAGACAAGTGCACATTAGCTGACTTGGAAAAGTGGGCGGAATACTACAGATCAGATCACACACAATGGCACAAAGTCAGTACACACCGACAAGCCAGGCACGCTGGTTCTGCATCTGTGCCATCATCCTGGGGATGCGACTACTCCTCATCACAAAGGCATTGTGTACTGAACCAGGGAAACGGGCACACACGTGTGTGATGGTCATGTCTGCAAGACACACCACCAGTGCAATGACCGAGTGGTAGTGCTTGCGGTTCCTGTAGGCCTGCTCCTGGGCCTGTGGTGGTACCAAAGCCACATGTGTCCCATCAATGGAGCCAATGACATGCGGCATCCTCCCCAGGGCATAAAAGTCACTCTTCACGTCAGTGAGTCGTCGCAGTCTAGGGAAATAGATGTACCGGTTCAGGAATAGCAACATTGCCGCCAAAACATCGCGGAGCACACGGCTCAACATGGTCTGTGACATCCCACCAGCAGTCGCCACAGTATGTTGGAAGGTACCGGTGGCAAAGAAGTGTAGGGCTGCCATCACCTTCACCTTGGGGGTCAGCGCTGTAGGATACGGCTGTCCAGGCTGCAAATGTGGGGACAACTGCACTGCCAAATCCTCAATCAGCTGCCTGGTGAAGCGGTACCGTCGGATGCTGTCCCGTTCCACCATCGTTGCCAGGTCTGGGAATGGTCGATGGACAGCAGGAGCCCTGCAGTGCAGAGGAGAAGTAAGCAAGATTGTCAGTCACCCCACATATGCGGCATTGAACACACTCAATATCCCAACATACATCATTATGAGGCACAACTACATGAAGTGTGCAGTTCCGTAAGGACATGTATGGTACATACATGGCCAACATCTGTCAACACGGTCCAACAAGTGGCATCAATTAGTCCCAGGTTGGCCCATTGGATATCATGAGGCCGTGTCACAGTTCCCATCTCCTGCTGCCGTGTCACAATCACCCCCCACAGTGACATGTGAGGACAGATGTGCCCCAGGCACCACAGCTCAACGACAGGTACATTCCCAGGGACCCTGTATTGCCACATGGACACTGGCATTACATGGAGTATCATGTATACACCACAGCAAAACAACCATGACCCCCACAGGTAGTGGTCCCACTTGCCACGGCAGGACATACATGGACGTCTGTGACACACACACGCACAACATCAAAGTCCATGCACACACAACGTGGATGTGGAGACTGTCTCCCATTGTGCACATGAAATCAGAGACATTGTAAACACTACATGCACACAGACTGTGGAGGACCATCACTATTGTGCCACTGGGACACCCTGGCTCAAACATACCGTCCCACATGGGACTCACGGGGTATGTGACATGACATACACATACACCACCGTGAAATGTGACCATGGCACATGCACAGATATGAACAGTTGCACATCACAGTGGTCATGTACACGTAACACCCAGGATCCTGTCCCCATGAACACGTGCACAGCCTGGGGGTGGCTGCCCACAGGTGACACCCACAGGACAACATGTACACCAACATACACACAATAGGAAATGCAGCCTTACATGCCTTATGATAAAGTTTGAACAGGCTGTCGTGATGTAGGTGTGCCCCTCACTCCCTGGGAGCTATCTGTGGCTGGCATATGTCCATCTGAGACAGGCATGGTGACATATGCCAGTCACTTGTACAGTGATGCGTTGAACAGCAATGGACTGATCGGTGCCCCCGGCCGGCCCATTGCATTCAATGTGTGCGGGTACGCGTTGTACCCCTGTACGCGTTGGTACTGCAATGGACCGATCGGTGCCCCCGGCCGGCCCATTGCATTCAATGTGTGCGGGTACGCGTTGTACCCCTGTACGCGTTGATCAGCAATGGACCGATCGGTGCCCCGGCCGGCCCATTGCTTTCAATGTGTGCGAGTGCAGCGTTGTACCCCTGTACGCGTTGATCAGCAATGGACCGATCGGTGCCCCCGGCCGGCCCATTGCATTCAATGTGTGCGGGTACGCGTTCTACCCCTGTACGCGTTGTACTGCAATGGACCGATCGGTGCCCCGGCCGGCTCATTGCATTCAATGTGTGCGGGTACGCGTTGTACCCCTGTACGCGTTGTACTGCAATGGACCGATCGGTGCCCCGGCCGGCCCATTGCATTCAATGTGTGCGAGTACGCATTGCACCCCTGTACGCGTTGATCAGCAATGGACCGATCGGTGCCCCGGCCGGCCCATTGCATTCAATGTGTGCGGGTACGCGTTGTACCCCTGTACGCGTTGATCAGCAATGGACCGATCGGTGCCCCCGGCCGGCCCATTGCATTCAATGTGTGCGGGTACGCGTTGTACCCCTGTACGCGTTGTACTGCAATGGACCGATCGGTGCCCCGGCCGGCCCATTGCATTCAATGTGCGGGTGCGCGTTGGACCCCTATGCAGCGTTGATCAGCAATGGACCGATCGGTGCCCACGGCCGGCCCATTGCATTCAATGTGTGCGAGTACGCGTTGTACCCCTGTACGCGTTGATCAGCAATGGACCGATCGGTGCCCCGGCCGGCCCATTGCATTCAATGTGTGCGGGTACGCGTTGTACCCCTGTACGCGTTGTACTGCAATGGACCGATCGGTGCCCCGGCCGGCCCATTGCATTCAATGTGTGCGGTGCACGCGTTGTACCCCTATGCAGCGTTGTACTGCAATGGACCGATCGGTGCCCCGGCCGGCCCATTGCATTCAATGTGTCGCGGTACAGCGTTGTACCTCTGTACGGCGTTGATCAGCAATGGACCGATCGGTGCCCCGGCCGGCCCATTGCATTCAATGTGTGCGGGTACGCGTTGTACCCCTGTACGCGTTGATCAGCAATGGACCGATCGGTGCCCCGGCTGGCCCATTGCATTCAATGTGTGTGGGTACGCGTTGTACCCCTGTACGGCGTTGTACTGCAATGGACCGATCGGTGCCCCGGCCGGCCCATTGCATTCAATGTGTGCGGGTACGCGTTGTACCCCTGTACGCGTTGATCAGCAATGGACCGATCGGTGCCCCCGGCCGGCCCATTGCATTCAATGTGTGGGGGTACGCGTTGTACCCCTGTACGCGTTGTACCCCTGTACGCGTTGTACTGCAATGGACCGATCGGTGCCCCCGGCCGGCCCATTGCATTCAGTGTGTGCAGGTACGCGTTGTACCCCTGTACGCGTTGTACTGCAATGGACCGATCGGTGCCCCCGGCCGGCCCATTGCATTCAATGTGTGCGGGTACGCGTTGTACCCCTGTACATGTTGTACCGCAATGGACCGATCGGTGCGCACTCCATTGACAATGGCCTTGCCTGGCAACGGATGCGTTTCGAATTTCGAACGAGTCGGTTGCTGGAAATTCAGTTGGTCACCCACAACAATGTTGCAAAATCATGTATGTCATGAAGTTGAAGATTTGAAGGATGCTGTGGGCGTGTATTGGTGCTGCTATTCCATGGATTGGCCAGATTCAGAAGATGCAAACGACTTGGACCTATCACTTTGGACACAAGGGACAGTATCTGCCTCTCCAGCACATATATATTGCTGGCTGTTCCCCTGAGAGCTCACTTGCCTGCACTACATGCTCCAGGACGACATCTGCCACTGCACTGCTGCTGTCTCTGCCCCTCTGGACCCTGCAATGGCACGTACTGTGGAGAGAGCCCCAGCCTTCAGCCTTGAGGAGAACCAGGCCCTGCTGGACAGCCTACTTCTACAGTACAGCAAGCTGTATGGGACACCAGGGGAGCAGGTGAGTGTTCTGTGCACTGCCTTTCTGAATGTGCATATTGTCTGACTAGCAAGGCTGAAAGTCTGCACGCCACTGGCTAGCAGGCTCACTGAGTAGTTGTCACCCCCCATAGTGTGTAGTGACATGCACTGGACAGGTATGGTGCAGTGACAGTGCATTTGAACAAGGTTTTACTTCCCATGCAATGATACCATGTAGTGACGTCTGGCAAACTGTCCATGGGCAGCTTTGCACTGCCTGTGTACATCATGTGCCCCTGTGATTGAGACATGTATATACAACTGTGTCATGCACGGATATGTTGCATGTGTAGTAATGGCCTTTTCACTTTGTCATCCTGACAGGTTAATGCCCAGCGGAAGCAGGAGATCTGGAAGGACATCGTCCGGGCTGTCCGGTCCGTGGGGGTCTACAAGCGCCGGATCCGCAACTGACAGAAGAGGTGGCAGGACCTTCGGGGCTGGACCCGGAGGATTGCACGGGTCCAGCTGAAGCTGTCGCCTCCTCGCAGGAGGGGCGGAACACGGACCCTGACCCCCACATGCTCCAGATCCTGGCGGTGGTGTTTCCAGACCTGGATGGGCAGCTGAAGGCCAGACAGCAGCAAGGAGGGGGTGAGTCAAAGGCTGCACTGTGAACTCTGTATTACATGCTTTGTGCCCTCCTCTGGCCTGGTTCAACTGCCACAGTGCAGCAGTCATGTTGTCCAGGAGCCATGTCCCTCTATTGTGCACTGCCCACTCCTCATCTGATACCCAGGTGTGGCCCTTACATTCAGGGAATTGTGTCACTTGGGACTGTGTCCTTGCAGTTTGCTTCACTAAAGGTGGGGGACAGCATCTGTTTCCCTAACTCTGTTGTGGGCATCATGGGTGGGTCCATTGTTCACACAACGCCTGTGTTCGGACATGTAATCTGCGTGTTGCTTTGATATGCGGTCCACTTGCTGAGCTGAGCCACCACATGTGCCTGGGGTATGTGGCACACGCCCATGCAGCGGGTGGGAACAATGTTTGGTCCCCAGGAGTGTGCAGATTACGTGTGTCACACATACATAGCCAGCTATCCACTGTCCAGGGCTCATCCCTCATTCATGTGGGGCAGGACAGTCATGCCTACTCCAGGCCATGCAATGCACTCTGTACTCCCACTCCCGTGTATCAGCTGACACATTGTGCGCAGTGATTTGACCCCTCAGGTGTCTGCCTCTGTGTCAGTGTGCTGTGGATTAGTTGCCAGGACTGCTGGGGTGTTTCTTGGTAGGGGCTCAGCATGCCACTGGAGATGTGACCATAGGAGACGATACTTGTGTGTCACATAGGTGTTTGATAAGCTGCCCGTGCAGACTGGGGTATGCGAATGTGAAGTTCAGGCAGCTGTTCCCCATTCACAGCAGATTGTGAGGGGCTCAGGTTCAGAGGGTAGTGTCACAGGTCTCCCATATGTCCAATAGGTATGACCTGGACAGATGAGGGTGAAGATGATGTGTTGTGGGGGGGATGTACATGTGCACTTGTGCAGCTCCAGGACTTGCATTCCCCAAGACCTACTATTGTGACACAGTGCAGAGTGTTGTTGTCTGGCTGCCAAGTCATACATCACTGAGACAGTGATGTATGACTTAGCAGTCATGCCTCCGCCATGGCATGTGTCTACTTATTGGTGATCCTGCAGGGGAGTGACATGTGCTACATGCACACCATTGTGGCGATGGCTATCAGGACATGGGTGCATCATGGTGTCTGTCGCTGGTATGCATCACATGCATTTCCTATTTGACTCTGGGCATCCCTTTCATCCGGAAACCAGTACTGACTCAGTGACAAGAGCTGTGATGCGTGCATGTCCACATGCTACACCGTGTCCTCTGCACTGTCCAACTACTGTGTAGTTGGTGCATGTGTCCACACTGGGGTGTCGCAATCCAACAGACACCAGACAGATGGGTGCAAGGCCATGTGGGATGTGAGTGCCATGGTTGGCATCAGACTGACAATTGGCTGCTCCTGTTCAGTTAGGACACTTTTAGCAATGTACAACTAATGATGCCAGGGCTTGCTCTGTAATGTGCTGTGCTCACAGTGGTGTGTGTGTTTGGTGCAGGTGACTGATGTCTGTCTGTTTCCCCATTGTTTGCAGATACATCCACGGCCACGGAAGGGGACAGCTCCACGGACCAGGAGGAGCCGGAGAGCCAGACTGGTTCAGCAGCCGAGGAGTGGTCGGAGGGACCCAGTGGCACGGAGGGCGAGGGGAGCCACACCGAGGAGTCCTCAGCACCATCCACCTCAGCTGCGGACCAGAGCAACTCGGAGGATGACTCCCTTATGGAGGCGGGTGTCAGCAGCCACCACACCCCAGCTAATGTTGCTGTCCCCGCCACCACCAGCACCACCACCGCCCTCCCATCGGCTCCCATTCCCCAGGTCCGTGGAGGCTCCCATGTTCGGGAGCGTGTCTCCTTTGGGCCAGGCCCCGCACCCCTGCCCTGTGTCCCCTGCTGCCCTGAGTGAGGAGTCTGTGTACCTCCTTCGCCAGCTCCATGTAGGGCAGACAGCCATGCTGAGTGTCCTCCATGCGCACACCGCTCTGTTGACTCAGCTGGTGTCGTTCATGGAGGGCATCTCATCGGGCATGTCTGACCTACAGAGGGGCAATAGGTCCATGGACTCCTCCCTGATGGCAGCAGTGTCCCTCCTCAGACAGTCCCTCACCCCTCCTGCCTCTGCTCCATCCACACACCCCAGCACCTTACCCGTCCCAAGCACACACACACCGGCACAGGCACACACCAGCACACACACATCCAGCACACAGACACACACCCCACAAACAAAACGCACACGCACGCACAGTCAGGGAACTGAAACCAGACTCACAGGGGATGGGGCCCTGGTACACACACACGCATCCACGAGCACTGCGCAGTCCTCAGTTGCCTCTCCCTCCAAAACACCCTCCCTTGCCTCACCTGCAACCCCAAAGACCCAGCGCCTCTTCCTCAGTGACCTCGGCCTCTTCCCCTCCGATCCAGCTGCTCCAGCATCCAGGGGGAAGAGGAAGCCCACCCACACGGAGCAGAGTGCCCCTCGCCCCCGGACACCCTCCCCCAGGCGCAGACAGACTGAGGCCCCCACCCGCAAGTCCCCCGGAGTCGTAAGAGCAAGACCCCGCCGCCACCCTGCAGCTCAGGCACCAGGTCTCCTTCCTCCATCCCTCAGGCCCCCACTCCACAGGTGCTCCCACCACACCCTGCCCCAGGTTCCCCCACCCACAGATATACCATCCCCAAGAGGATCTGGCCTTCTCCCCCTGGCACTTGCTCTCCTGGCACCACACCCCCCGCTGCACTTGTCTGTGCCACTGATGTGGTGAGGGTGTCCTCCCCCTCTGTCCAACCCACCTTGCCTGTTCCCCATTCTCCTCCCCTGGTGGTAGGCACTGCAGTGGAGTCCACTACCACCCTGTCTGACTTGGGCACTGCAGTGGCGGACCTGTCCACTCCATCTGCAGGGTCCACTGCAGTCGTGCCGGCACCCACAACATCTGAGTCATGCCCCCAGTTGTGCCGGCACACACCATGTCAAACACCTCCACTGCAGTTGTCAGTGGCTCTCCAGCACCCACCACCCCTTCCCTGCTTCCTCCTGGTGAGCCCTGATCCTGTCCCTGCGGTGCCTGGCCTGCCCCCCCAGTTGCCCCTCCTAGTGGATTGTCCCTGGTTTTGTGCAGGCATGCGTAGGGTGACATCTGCCACTGTCACCAAGTTTGGACTTTGACAATGGACTGGCCATTGGCCTTTGTGTTTTTTCTGGACTTTGTTTTAATTCCACACATATGCTGAATAAAGCAACTTTCCGTTCTCTAGTGCTTATGCTTCTGATGTACATGTTGTTGATGATGCAAACCATGCCCTTGCTGCAGTGATGGTGATATTTGGTCTCATGATAATGAAGTGTTACTGTGCAGGAACCCATGTGGTCCAGGGGGAATGTGTCCTATCCTGTGGTGTATCCATGTCATCCATAGCAGCATCTGAGGGTGTCATGTGTTCAGTATTTGGCAATGGGATTTCCTACTTAGATTAGCTATTTCACATCTGTGGCTTCCACCCCTGCACATCTGTTGTGCCTGCCATTGTTCAATTCGTCTACTTCCCTGACCGTGTGGCCATCTCCACTGGACATGCAGGTTTGGGCATCAATGGGGAAGGACTCATCCGTGTAGTCAGTGCAACATTGCTATACAAGTGTGTTGGATCTGTGCTGATGATTCCGTTGGCACTTCCATGACCAGGCTGATGTGACGGGAGCCCTCATTTGGTGCTAATTGTTGATTGTGTGACCAAGTGGTCAGCTGACATGATGGGGCCCTACTGAGGCAACACATGGCACAGCTTTCCTCACACAGGAGTGGAGTCCCCTCATGGCAGTGTGTACACCTGTGACATTGCCTGTGCCCAAGGTGTGTGTTGTATGTGCATGTCTGTGTGTTCACTTCCGTTTAGCTGTGCATGCTGTGATCCCTAGTGTTGTACCTGTTTGTGATGCTTGCTGAGTTGACCTATGTTCCCCAAAGTCTTCTCCCTGGGTTCTCTGTGATGTGGGTGCATGGCACATTACTTGTCATCAGGGTGTCACCCATAGGTGTGTTTGCTGTCAGGGCTGAGTTTGTGTGCAGACGCAGATGGGTCACAGTCAGGTTTCCCCTTGGCACTTGTTGTTTGCCCCTGTCATGTGATTTCCAGTTTGTGTTATCTTTCAGTGAGTGTGACACGTTGTGTGTGTGACTGCTGGCACTCCTCAGGGTCCGGGCTGCAATGTTGGTTGTTGTCTATGTGTGTTCTTTGTGGGTGACCTTGCCTTCTTCATTGGTGTGTGACTGTGGCTGGGATCCCATTGGTTGGTGTGGTATTGCCGTCATGTCCATGTACAGCGTAGTGTGCAGTGTGTCAGACATTCAGGAGTCTTGTTGAGTGGCCATGTGTGATGTGTTTCTGCACCTTGGTTCCCACCCACCACCCTGGAATAGTCATGGGTGCATGTGCAATGTCACCAGTGCATGTGTACTTCACTGCTGCACATTGTTGGAGGTCGAGGGGTGTGGTGTTGAGTGTGTGCAGATGAGAGTTGTTGCCCGGCTAGGCCCCTGCCTCCATGTTGGCCTTGGCTTACTGGCCATGCTGATTGATTTGTGCTTGTGTAGGTGTGATGGTAGTTTGTTGCTCAGGACACATGACTGTGGTTCACAGTGTGAACCACATTTAGCTTTGTCATCACAGTGGGATTGTAATGCAGCCCAGGGTCACCACATTGTGGGGGCCCTGGGGGTGGTGCTGTGGTGTGTCTGTGTCTTGCTGTGTCAGTTGCTGTTCCTACGTGCCTGTGTGACATGTGTGATTTGTGCTCCCTCTCATCTGACAATGCCTGCTTGCCCACATAGGGGATTTGGATCCATGAGTTACCTTTGTGTGGCACTGTATGCACATCTGTATGATTGGTATTCAGGTCTCCTCATGTGTTGTGTGGTTGCCTGGGGACACTGGCACCCCCCTCACCTGTTGTGTATGATGTGCAGTGTGGGTCTGCCTGTTTGTGTTTGTGCATCTGCACCACTGCATTGGCATATCTTGGGTGTGCCATTGGTTGTATGTAGTTTGGTGGGTTTCCCTGCTGTCCTTGGGACTCCTAGGTCATCGGTCAGCACAATGATCATGGTTTGTGTGTCCCATTGCTGCCATGGTATGGTATCTGTTCACCTCACATCTGCAGTCTCCACAGGGTATCTGCATTTGTGTGCCCATTGGTGCAAATATGTGGGTCTGCATTCTGATGGTCACTTCTGTCATTGTGTCATTGATGAATGTTGACAGTGTCAGCCCCCATAGGTGTTGTTTGTCTGCACATGGCCAAAGGTATGTCTTATTTGCACTGCAGTATTTGGCTCACCCAATTTATGTTGCAATGGGACACATACACTACTTTGCCACTGATGTGTTTTTTGTTCTGTGACCAGGAATCATCCATGCAGTTTGGCAGTTGCAGCTCTTTCTTTGTCAACACTTACCTTTTGGTCACTGTGATGATGGGGGTTTAGACCCCATTGCCACAATGTTCAAAATGTGCTTCAGCTATGGACCCCACACTTACATTTTGCTCACTGTGATGATGGGGGTTTAGACCCCATTGCCACAATGTTCAAAATGTGCTTCAGCTATGGACCCCACACTTACATTTTGCTCACTGTGATGATGGGGGTTTGGACCCCATTGCCACAATGGTCATGGCCTGCTTGCATTGTGGGTGCCACACACATATATGTGTGGCACATGTGCTAGGGGGTCACATTGTATGTTCAAAGTCATGTTCGGTGTTGTAGGCATTTGACACAGTCTACACACGCTTGTCATGGTGTTGGGGGGATGTCTTTTTCCTGCATTCCCTAGTTGTGGTGTGCTGGTTGTGTCATGCATTGTCCATCCTATGAGTGGGGGTGGTAGTAGTGATAGGCATCCAGCCCCCCCTGGCTAAGGGTGGTAGTAGTGGTAGGCATCCAGCCCCCCCTGGCTCAGGGTGGTAGTAGTGGTAGGCATCCAGCCCCCTGGCTAAGGGTGGTAGTAGTGGTAGGCATCCAGCCCCCTGGCTCAGGGTGGTAGTAGTGGTAGGCATCCAGCCCCCTGGCTAAGGGTGGTAGTAGTGGTAGGCATCCAGCCCCCTGGCTAAGGGTGGTGGTGGGCATCCAGCCCCCTGGCTAAGGGTGGTGGTGGGCATCCAGCCCCCCTGGCTAAGGGTGGTAGTAGTGGTAGGCATCCAGCCCCCCTGGCTAAGGGTAGTAGTAGTGGTAGGCATCCAGCCCCCCCTGGCTCAGGGTGGTAGTAGTGGTAGGCATCCAGCCCCCCCTGGATAAGGGTGGTAGTAGTGGTAGGCATCCAGCCCCCCCGGCTAAGGGTGGTGGTGGGCATCCAGCCCCCCCTGGCTAAGGGTGGTGGTGGGCATCCATCCCCCCCTGGCTAAGGGTGGTAGTAGTGGTAGGCATCCAGCCCCCTGGCTAAGGGTGGTAGTAGTGGTAGGCATCCAGCCCCCCTGGCTCAGGGTGGTAGTAGTGGTAGGCATCCAGCCCCCTGGCTCAGGGTGATAGTAGTGGTAGGCATCCAGCCCCCCTGGCTCAGGGTGGTAGTAGTGGTAGGCATCCAGCCCCCCTGGCTAAGGGTGGTAGTAGTGGTAGGCATCCAGCCCCCTGGCTCAGGGTGGTAGTAGTGGTAGGCATCCAACCCCCCTGGCTAAGGGTGGTAGTAGTGGTAGGCATCCAGCCCCCTGGCTCAGGGTGGTAGTAGTGGTAGGCATCCAGCCCCCTGGCTAAGGGTGGTAGTAGTGGTAGGCATTCAGCCCCCTGGCTCAGGGTGGTAGTGGTGGTAGGCATCCAGCCCCCTGGGTGAGGGTGGTAGTGGTGGTAGGCATCCAGCCCCCTGGGTGAGGGTGGTAGTAGTGGTAGGCATCCTGCCCCCTGGGTAGGGGTGGTGGTGCGCATTCAGGCCCCTGTGTGCATATGTGGCATTGGTGATGGGCATCCCGCCCCTATGGTGCTGCTGTTGCTGGTGTAAGTATATTCTGCATCCCTCTGTGTGTGTGTGTGATGTGTCGTGTACGTGTTGTATGTGTTTTGTGGTTGGTGTCTGACTTACCTTCTGCGCCGTACGCGTCCGTGCCTGTTCCGGTAGTAAATGTAGAATATTGGTATGATCGGGATGAAGGGATTCATGGATGGTTCGTGTCGTTCGTCCTTCTCGTTGCTTCGCGTCGTCCTCGTTGCTTCGCGTCGTCCTCGTCGCTGGCCTGTTCGTCTCGTAGCCGTGGATCGTGTTGTGGCGCGAATCGGAGCTTATGTGCGCCTCTCCCGGATGCTTTGACGTGCCGTGCGTAGCGACGGGTTCGGCGCGTACGGGAAGCGCATCGTACTTGTTCGGCCGGACGGAGCTACATTTTCCCTTCCGTGCGACTCGATTCAGCGTTTCCGGATTCGCCTCGGTCGGAGAACAGGACCTGGTTTGGGTGAGTACGGCTCGGCCGGATTCTGTGCTGTTGTGCGCATCGTACTTACTCGTTCGGTGTGCTGTACGGATCGGTCGGGAAACAGGCTTTTGCATGGCTTTTTTCCTGACCGAATGGTATTGGGTGCGCCTCCGACCGAGATCGGAATCGGCCCCTTAATCCGCATTATGAGTGACCGAGATTCTTCCAGCTTGCGGGGGAACTGCTGTTAGTGAACTTTTCCTTCAATGGGTAACACATTCCAACAGTTTTCCTCCAATAATCTCTGCAAGTGATACCTGCTGAAATGTATTAAGGGAAAAATGCCTACTAATGACCGGGACATGCAGATTTTGGTGCAGTAAGTATGCCCCATTATTATTCCCCAAACTCACATTTGGGTGTGGTTTCGGAGATTTGGATAAATATTAGCCCAAACACAGGGCATTAATGAGTGCCAAATAATCCTGAAAACTGACTGTTGGATTTTGCACAAAGAAGGTGACAAATAGAAAAAAACTGACTACATAAAATTAGAACCATCATTGATAAAAAATACATTTTGAGTAAATTAATAAATTGCCTAATGTGCTTTTGTATTGCAATTTCGAAATGTCACTTCGATTGACTTCAATCCTCCATCCACCATCGAGAGTTACTAACCTAGGCCTTTAACAGACCACGTTATCATAAGAGTCACCATTAATAGTGAGTTCAATAATCTCCCAAATTTCACACTGACCCAGATAAGTGACTTACGTGGAACCTATGTAACACAAACCCCTCCCTGAATACACCCGAGCAGCACCTACTCTGCACATCCTGGTCTCCATTGATGGAATAACCAACATCCTCTGTCAGGTAGCACTATTCAAGGTGCTACAGTACCCGAGATGGTTCTACATGCATCATCACTCTCCTTACCTTCAGTTCGACTCCTCAGGTAATGGAAGGATGTCATCCTGCATGGCTACTTTCTCCAAGCACTTTACAAGTCTCTTCACAGCTGGAGATCTAGCACATCTTGTGCTTGTGCGTGTTTGCATTGTCATTTGTACTATCCCTAATCAATTCTAGTTAGGTAGCTCCATTCGCAGCATTACAACAATAATATATATTCAATATCACAGTACATTACAAAGCAGGCACTTCAGATGGGCATGGGGACTTCACCATGCAAGCCAGTGGGGTGGAGGTGGGCATGGTCTGAAACTATGGCAAAGGCCCGACTGGCCGCCATCTTCCAGCACCATCCACCCTGAGGAAGACTGTGGCCCCTGGCTCAAGAATCCTGTGTGGATAAGAGGAATTATAACCTGAAGAGGGAAGGAGATGCTGTTGCTGGTAGAGTTGAGGGGACTACCAGTCCCAGAATTCCTGTTGGCAGGGGAAAAAGGGGAGAGATGCTGCACCTGTGGCCAAGCGCTATAAAGCGCAGTTAATATTCCCAATGCAGGGGAAGCATGTGGGAACTGCCCAGGCAATGACTGGGCCAAGGAGGGCCATTTTCACCCGGAACAGGCTGCAGTGGTGACACCTCTTTCCTCCATGACCCAAGCAATTTGATTTCAAACTGGTAAGGTTTAATATATGTTTCCCTTACTTAACCCTGGGATTTTTTACTTTTGTTTTTGACAGTCTGGAATTGCTCACCTGGGGCATTTCTTTATGCGTATTTTATAGTATTGAAATTGGGCAGTGGTTGATTTTATCATAATAAAATATTTTGTTTGTAGTTGCTATTAGTAGCACAGCAGGTATATATGTCTATAGGTTGAATGTTACTCTGCCCACAAGCTAAACTATGGGAAAAAGAAAAACAGCAGCTATTCCACAGGGTCTGATAAATCCTAAAAGATCGGCCAGGCCTGCAGCTGAAAACTGTACATTGAAATTCAGGGATCATCTTACTCAGGAAGAGGAAACTAAGCTGTCACCTGAGAGGCATAAGAAAAACCCAGAGCAGTTGACTCCAAGCATGATGGAAGGTCATTGCCACCTCCTCTACCCTTGGTGAAGACACAGTGGTATTCAGACAAAATATTGAGTTAGAAATGTCGACTTATACAAATCTTGTGTTCTAAATATCGTAACACAGATATATCAACAGCAAGAATATCGATGTCAAGAATATCAATGTTAAGGTAAGAAATATCGTTTTTTTAAATGTAGAAGTCATTAATATCGTTTGAAAAATATAGTTGTTTAAAATATAGTTTTTTTAATTAGTGTTATGTATTTTAGTATATATTTTAAATGTATGTGATGTATTTTTTTCAATAAATATTGTTTATGATTTTTAATATATGTGTTAATGTTTTTGTAGTTATTACGTTTATTTTAATTAAATTTTGCATTTTTTAGTTATGTAGCGGGTTGTGAGTTTATAAGGGAAAAGGGTGGGAAGTAATTTAATTATAATATATTAATGATTATTTTTTATTGAGTAATAATTAATTAATTGAGATTTTGTAGTGTTAATTTTGGGAAGTAATTTATTATTAATTAACTATTAATTGAAAGTTAATTATTATTAATTAATACATTGGTAATTAATTATGGTAATTGGTAATTGTGTATTGTGTAATGTGTTGGTTGTGGGGTTTATAGGGGTAAAAGGTGGGAAATAATTTATTTTTAATAATTATTAATTAATTGTTAATTATATTAATTAATTATTTGAAATTAAATATCAAAATTGTGCAATTAATTTTAGGTGAGGGTTGTGGAGTTTATTGGGGTAAAGGGTGGGAAGTAATTTATTTTTGATTAATTAATAATTAGTTGTTAATTGAGATGAATTAATTGATTCAAAATAAATTATGGAAATTGTCTAAATAATTTTAGATGCAGGTTGTGGGGTTTATAGGGGTAAAGGGTGGGAAGTAATTTAATAATAATGAATATTTAGTTGTTAATATTAAATAATTAATTGAAATTTAAATATGGAAATTGTGTAATTAATTTTAGGTGTGAGCTGTGGGGTTTATAGAGGTAAAGGGTGGAACGTAATATATGTTTAATTAATGAATAATTAGTTGATCAATAACATTAATTAATTAATTGATACTTAATTAGGGTAAACATTTATTTTTTTGTGTGGGGTTTTTTGTTTATAGGGGTAAAGGGTGGGGAGTAAATTAATTTCACTAACTTTATAATTCATTGTTAAATACTATTAGTTTTTTAAATACATTTTATTTGTGTAATTATTTTTTTTACAGTTACATTTTAGCTGTGGGTTGTGGGAATTAATGGGGTAAATTGTGGGAAGTGAATTCGTTTTTTATGAGTTTTTATTTGTTTGTTAACTTAATAATGTTTCTTTAATTGATAATTAATTATGTTAATTATGGAAGTACATTTTTTTAAATTTAGATGTGGGTTGTGAATTGTGTGTTGTTATAGGGTAGTAAATAAAATAAATGTATGTAATAATTAATGTTTTTGTTTCTAAATAATTCTTAGTTAAAAATAATTTTTAACATATTTATATGTTTTATTACTTATTTTGTTTTTTAAATATTATTTTGTTGTTGTTGATATTTTGTTTGTTTTAATTTTGAAGTGACTGCAGTGAGAATATAAATTGTTACCCCTCCGCAATCCATCACTTTACCTACTGTTGCACTGACTAGAGTGAGAATAGTCAATTTTACGCCTCCGCTATGTTATGTTATGTTATGTTAAATTGGTACTTATAGAGCGCACAGCTACTCAGGAAGAGTGTCCCGGCACTAAAAAACCTCGGGATAGAAACTGTCACTGTTACTAAAGGCGGGAAGGGGCTATTGACTGTTGCTGAAGTAGCCAGGTTTTCAGCTGCTTCCTAAAGGTAAGTAAGTCAGGCACCCATCTGACTGATATTGGCAGACAGTTCCACAGACGAGCAGCCTGAACTTGGAAGGAGCAGTCGCCCATATGGGCGCAGGAGAATTTGGGGGCAATTGCCTGCTGATGAGAGGAAGTCCTCAGGGTTCTACCAGGGATATAGTGCTGAACTCTCTTTCTGATATAAATGCCGCCAGTATCACATAGAGCTTTAAAAGCCAAGACCAAAGCTTTGAAGCAAATTCTCTTTCGAACTGGAAGCCAGTGCAAAGCTTTCAAGTGAGTAGAGACCCGCGCTCTGGGTCCGAACATGAGGATCGCCCTGGCCGCCGCATTCTGGATGACCTGAAGCCTATTCAGTAGGTATTTCGGGAGGCCTAGGTACAAGACGTTCACGTAATCTAGCCTAGCGCCAATGAGAGCCTGGACTACCGTCTTCCTGTGAGTGATTGATAGTAAGGGAAGAAAATTCTTTAGCACTCTTAGGAAGACAATGCTATCCTGCACTTTCCCTACTGTTCAATCAATCAATCAATCAATCAATCAATCAATCACAGAATTTGTAAAGTGCACTACTTACCCGCGAGGGTCTCAAGGTGCTGGGGAGAAAAAAAGGGGGGGGTGCTGCTACTGGTCGAACAACCAGGTCTTGAGTAGCCTCCTGAAGGTCAGCAGGTCTTGGGTCTGTCGTAGCCTTAGTGGAAGGGTGTTCCAGGTCTTGGCGGCGAGGTGGGAGAAGGATCTGCCGCCGGTGGTAGTTCTTCGAATGCGAGGGACGGTGGCGAGGGAGAGGTCGGCGGAGCGGAGTTGGCGGTTGGGGACGTAGAAGAGGAGTCGTCTGTTGAGGTAGGCTGGGCCAGTCTTGTGGAGTGCCTTGTGTGCGTGGATGAGGAGTTTGAAGGAGATTCTCCTGTCGACGGGGAGCCAGTGCAGGTTCCTCAGGTGGAGGGTGATGTGGCTGTGGCGTGGTACATCGAGGATCAGGCGTGCGGAGGCGTTTTGTATGCGTTGAAGTCGCTTGATGAGCTTGGCCGGGGCTCCCGCGTAGAGGGCGTTCCCATAGTCAAGTCTGCTACTGACGAGGGCCTGGGTGACTGTTCTTCTTGTATCTGTCGGGATCCACCTGTAGATCTTGCGAAGCATGCGGAAGGTGTTGAAGCAGGAGGAGGAGACTGCGTTGACTTGCTTGGCCATGGAGAGCGTTGAGTCGAGGATGACTCCCAGGTTGCGTGCGTGGTCGGTGGGTGTCGGGGCTGCTCCCAGCGTCGTTGGCCACCAGGAGTCGTCCCAGGCTGAGGGGTTGGAGCCGAGGATGAGGACCTCTGTCTTCTCCGTGTTCAGTTTTAGTCGGCTGATCTTCATCCAATCGGCGACGGCCTTCATTCCTTCATGAAGGTTGGATTTGGCGGCGAGGGGGTCCTTGGTGAGGGAGAGGATCAGTTGAGTGTCGTCGGCGTAGGAGATTATGTTGAGGTCGTGCTGTCTGGCGATGCGTGCGAGCGGGGCCATGTAGATGTTGAACAGTGTTGGGCTGAGGGATGATCCCTGGGGTACGCCGCAGATGATCTCGGAGGCTTCGGATCAGAATGGTGGGAGGCGGACTCTCTGGGTTCTGCCGGCGAGGAAGGAGGTGGCCCATTCCAGGGCCTTGTCTCAGATCCCTGCGTCGTGGAGGCGTGCGCGTAGAGTGCGGTGGCAGACAGTGTCGAAGGCAGCGGAGAGGTCCAGCAGGATGAGGGCTGCGGTCTCACCGTTGTCTAGCAGGATCCTGATGTCGTCGGTGGCGGCGATGAGGGCAGTCTCAGTGCTGTGGTTGCTGCGGAACCCCGATTGGGATGGGTCCAGGATGCTGTTTTCTTCGAGGTATCGGGTTAGCTGTTTGTTGACGATCTTCTCGATGACCTTGGCTGGGAACGGAAGCAGGGAGATGGGCCGGAAGATCTTGAGGTCTCTCGGGTCCGCCTTGGGTTTTTTGAGTAGGGCGTTGATCTCTGCGTGTTTCCAGCTCTCTGGGAAGGTTGCGGTCTCGAAGGAGAGATTGATGACGTTGCACAGGTGGGGTGCGATGGAGCTGCTGGCTTTGTTGAAGATGTGGTGCGGGAAAGGGTCTGACTGGGAGCCGGAGTGTATTGTGCTCATGGTCTTGATGGTGTCATCGATGTTCACGCTGGCCCAGGCTGGCAGGGGGTCGTGGTCGCTGGTGTGTGGCGGGTCTGGTGCATCGATCTTAGTTGGGGCTGTCTGGGTGTTGAAGCTGTCGTAGATGTCGGCGATCTTGCGGTGGAAGAAGGTGGCGAGGGAATCGCACAGGGGTTGCGACGGCGGGATGTCGTTGGTGTTGGAGCTGGGGTTGGAGAGTTCCTTCACGATGTTGAAGAGCTCCTTGCTGTTGTGTGCGTTGTTGTCGAGGCGGTCTTTGAAGGAGATTCTCTTGGCGGACTTGATGAGGTGGTGGTGGTTACGGATGGCGTCTTTGTGGGCTGGGTGGCTGTCCAGTGTCTTATCACTGTGCCATTTCTTCTCTAGTTTCCGGCAGGTACGCTTGGAAGCTAGGAGTTCCGAGGTGAACCAACTGGCTCTTTTGGTGGTGTCACTGTAGGTGAGTTTTTTCAGCGGGCGAGGGTGTTGGCACAGTCGTCCATCCATCGTCTGAGGTTGCAGGCAGCGTCGTCGGTGTTGGATGGGTCGGAGGGAGGGCTGATTGCGAGGTTTGCCCGTAGTTGGTCTTCAGTGACTTTGCTCCAGCAGCGGCGTGGGATCTGTTGGGTGCGGTGGTGTGTGGTGGGTTTCTGGAAGGTGAAATGGATGCAGCGGTGGTCGGTCCAGAGGAGTTCCGTGGTGTGGCTGAAGGAGACGTGGGAGCTTGAGGAGAAGATGGGGTCAAGCGTGTGTCTGGCGGAATGGGTCGGTGTTGTGACGAGCTGGCTCAGACCGAGGTTGGCGAGGTTGTCGATCAGGGTGGTGGAGTTGCTGTCGTTGTTGTTCTCCAGGTGAAAGTTCAGGTCTCCGAGGAGGATGTAGTCGGTAGAGGTCAGGGCGTGCGGGCTGATGAATTCGGCGATGGAGTCGCTGAACTGGGGTCGGGGCCCAGGGGGTCTGTAGACAAGGGTGCCTCTAAGGGTGGTGTTGGGGTCCGTGTGGATCTGGAAGTGCATGTGTTCGGCGGTGCTGAGAGTGTCATCGGTGCTGGTCGAGACCCTGATGGTGTTCTTGTGGACGATGGCGATTCCTCCTCCTACTGCGTTGACGCGGTCTCTGCGGGTGATCTTATAGCCGTCTGGGATGGCTATGGCGATGTCTGGGGCGGAGGAGTCGTTCATCCAGGTCTCTGTCAGGAAGGCGAAGTCTGTTGATGATGTGTCGAGCAGGTCCCAGAGCTCGACGGCATGTTTGCGTGCGGAGCGGGTGTTCAGTAGGATGCATCGGAGGTGGTTGAGGTCCTTCTTGGCTGGCGCCTCGGTGGCTCTGAGGCTGGTGTAGCTGCAGTTCCGGCAGGTGAAGGGACCATGGGTGCGTTTCGGGGCGGCCTTGAAGCAGTTGTGCGTCCGTCCGGGGTTGAGAGCGTAGAGTGTGGTGGCATCGTATCGGCGTCGGTCCTCGAGGCTGGAGCGGGGGGCGCACGGCCCAGGGGTTCTGGCACTGGGCGCGGTCCAGGCGCGGACGGGCGCAGATGGGCTTACCTTAGGCGCGCCAGCGGCGCGGCCGCGCAGCGGCCGCCATATATGGGGAGGTGGGAGGGAGGAGCAGCTGGGAGGCGGGAGGCAGGGGCAGCGAATGGGCAGTCAGGGGGGCGTGGCCGCAGGGGACGCAGCGGCGGGAGTGGAGAGAGGCAACGAGGGGTACAGAAGGCAAAATGGGCACAGTTAAATGGGGGCAGCGAGGGGAAACAGAAGGAAAATGGACACAGTTAAATGGGGGCAGCGAGGGGAAACAGAAGGAAAATGGACACAGTTAAATGGGGCAGCGAGGGGAAACAGAAGGAAAATGGACACAGTTAAATGGGGGCAGCGAGGGGAAACAGAAGGAAAATGGACACAGTTAAATGGGGGCAGCGAGGGGAAACAGAAGGAAAATGGACACAGTTAAATGGGGGCAGCGAGGGGAAACAGAAGGAAAATGGACACAGTTAAATGGGGGCAGCGAGGGGAAACAGAAGGAAAATGGACACAGTTAAAAGGGGGCAGCGAGGGGAACAGAAGGAAAAAGGACACAGTTAAATGGGGGCAGCGAGGGGAAACAGAAGGAAAATGGACACAGTTAAATGGGGGCAGCGAGGGGAAACAGAAGGAAAATGGACACAGTTAAATGGGGCAGCGAGGTGAAACAGAAGGAAAATGGACACAGTTAAATGGGGGCAGCGAGGGGAAACAGAAGGAAAATAGACACAGTTAAATGGGGGCAGCGAGGGGAAACAGAAGGAAAATGGGCACAGTTAAATGGGGGCAGCGAGGGGAAACAGAAGGAAAATGGACACAGTTAAATGGGGGCAGCGAGGGGAAACAGAAGGAAAATGGACACAGGGAAAATGGGGGCAGCGAGGGGAAACAGAAGGAAAAATGGACACAGGAAAAATGGGGGCAGAGAGGGGAACAGAAGGAAAAACGGGCACCGAAGCCACAAGCAGAGGGGCGAGCTTACCAGCAGCAGCAGCGGGTAGGACACCACAGGCGGAGCTGTGTGGTGGGGGAGCGACCTACCTGGCAAGGTCAAGGGTCGCTCTCCTCACCGTGCAGCGGCCGCCATATATGGGGAGGTGGGAGGGAGGAGCAGCTGGGAGGCGGGAGGCAGGGGCAGCGAATGGGCAGTAAGGGGGGCGGGGCCGCAGAGGACACAGCGGCGGGAGTGGAGAGAGGCAACGAGGGGTACAGAAGGCAAAATGGGCACAGTTAAATGGGGGCAGCGAGGGGACACTGAAGCAAAATGGACACAGTTAAATGGGGGCAGCGAGGGGAAACAGAAGGAAAATGGACACAGTTAAATGGGGGCAGCGAGGGGAAACAGAAGGAAAATGGACACAGTTAAATGGGGGCAGCGAGGGGAAACAGAAGGAAAATGGACACAGTTAAATGGGGGCAGCGAGGGGAAACAGAAGGAAAATGGACACAGTTAAATGGGGGCAGCGAGGGGAAACAGAAGGAAAATGGACACAGTTAAATGGGGGCAGCGAGGGGAAACAGAAGGAAAATGGACACAGTTAAATGGGGGCAGCGAGGGGAACAGAAGGAAAAAGGACACAGTTAAATGGGGGCAGCGAGGGGAAACAGAAGGAAAAGGGACACAGTTAAATGGGGGCAGCGAGGGGAAACAGAAGGAAAATGGACACAGTTAAATGGGGGCAGCGAGGGGAAACAGAAGGAAAATGGACACAGTTAAATGGGGGCAGCGAGGGGAAACAGAAGGAAAATGGACACAGTTAAATGGGGGCAGCGAGGGGAAACAGAAGGAAAATGGGCACAGTTAAATGGGGGCAGCGAGGGGAAACAAGGAAAATGGACACATTGAAAATGGGGGCAGCGAGGGGAAACAGAAGGAAAAATGGACACAGGAAAAATGGGGGCAGCGAGGGGAACAGAAGGAAAAACGGGCACCGAGGCCACAAGCAGAGGGGCGAGCTTACCATCAGCAGCAGCGGGCAGGACACCACAGGCGGAGCTGTGTGGTGGGGGAGCGACCTACCTGGCAAGGTCAAGGGTCGCTCTCCTCACCGCGCAGCGGCCGCCATATATGGGGAGGTGGGAGGGAGGAGCAGCTGGGAGGCGGGAGGCAGGGGCAGCGAATGGGCAGTCAGGGGGGCGGGGCCGCAGGGGACGCAGCGCCGGGAGTGGAGAGAGGCAACGAGGGGTACAGAAGGCAAAATGGGCACAGTTAAATGGGGGCAGCGAGGGGAAACAGAAAAAATGGACACAGTTAAATGGGGCAGCGAGGGGAAACAGAAGGGAAATGGACACAGTTAAATGGGGGCAGCGAGGGGAAACAGAAGGAAAATGGACACAGATAAATGGGGGCAGCGAGGGGAAACAGAAGGAAAATGGACACAGTTAAATGGGGGCAGCGAGGGGAAACAGAAGGAAAATGGGCACAGTTAAATGGGGGCAGCGAGGGGAAACAGAAGGAAAATGGACACAGTTAAATGGGGGCAGCGAGGGGAAACAGAAGGAAAATGGACACAGGGAAAATGGGGGCAGCGAGGGGAAACAGAAGGAAAAATGGACACAGGAAAAATGGGGGCAGCGAGGGGAACAGAAGGAAAAACGGGCACAGAGGCCACAAGCAGAGGGGCGAGCTTACCAGCAGCAGCAGCGGGCAGGACACCACAGGCGGAGCTGTGTGGTGGGGGAGCGACCTACCTGGCAAGGTCAAGGGTCGCTCTCCTCACCGCGCAGCGGCCGCCATATACGGGGAGGTGGGAGGGAGGAGCAGCTGGGAGGCGGGAGGCAGGGGCAGCGAATGGGCAGTCAGGGGGGCGGGGCCGCAGGGGACGCAGCGGCGGGAGTGGAGAGAGGCAACGAGGGGTACAGAAGGCAAAATGGGCACAGTTAAATGGGGGCAGCGAGGGGAAACAGAAAAAATGGACACAGTTAAATGGGGGCAGTGAGGGGAAACAGAAGGAAAATGGACACAGTTAAATGGGGGCAGCGAGGGGAAACAGAAGGAAAATGGACACAGTTAAATGGGGGCAGCGAGGGGAAACAGAAGGAAAATGGACACAGTTAAATGGGGGCAGCGAGGGGAAACAGAAGGAAAATGGACACAGTTAAATGGGGGCAGCGAGGGGAAACAGAAGGAAAATGGACACAGTTAAATGGGGGCAGCGAGGGGAACAGAAGGAAAAAGGACACAGTTAAATGGGGGCAGCGAGGGGAAACAGAAGGAAAATGGACACAGTTAAATGGGGGCAGCGAGGGGAAACAGAAGGAAAATGGACACAGTTAAATGGGGGCAGCGAGGGGAAACAGAAGGAAAATGGACACAGTTAAATGGGGGCAGCGAGGGGAAACAGAAGGAAAATGGGCACAGTTAAATGGGGGCAGCGAGGGGAAACAGAAGGAAAATGGACACAGTTAAATGGGGGCAGCGAGGGGAAACAGAAGGAAAATGGACACAGGGAAAATGGGGGCAGCGAGGGGAAACAGAAGGAAAAATGGACACAGGAAAAATGGGGGCAGCGAGGGGAACAGAAGGAAAAACGGGCACCGAGGCCACTAGCAGAGGGGCGAGATTACCAGCAGCAGCAGCGGGCAGGACACCACAGGCGGAGCTGTGTGGTGGGGGTGCGACCTACCTGGCAAGTTGCACTCATTGGAGTGGGATTAATAATTTTTACCCCTCCGCTATCCAACACTTTCCCTACTGTTGCACTCACTGGAGTAGGAATAGTAATTTTCACCCCTCCGCTATCCAACACTTTCCCTACTGTAGTACTCACTGGAGTTGTAATAGTAATTTTTTCCCCTCCGCTATCCAACACTTTCCCTACTGTTGCACTGACTAGAGTGAGAAATTTATGTTTAAATATTTTGAAATAGTTTAATATTTTTAATTTATAATAGAATGTTTTTGTATATAAGATTTTATGTTATTGGTATATGTATATGTATTATCTACTGGCGGTCGCCAGTAGATAGTTATAGTTACAACCTATTATCCATAGGAAATCCGCGACATTCTATTTGAAATAACTCTCTTGCCGGTTGACGTATCTTCGCAAAATTTTCAAACTTTATGGCCCGCTCGGGTCCGCTCCTACCCTGAAAGTCTCGCGGGGATTCGTCAAGCGGGGGCCGAGAAAAAGGGGGGTCCCAAAACACGTTTTCCCCATGCAATTTTCCATAGGAAACTTTAGACACGGCTACAGCCCGAACTGCTGAACGGAATTACACCAAATTTGGCAAAGAGGTAGTTCTTGGTTCAGAAAGAACCCTTTTGTTAAATGGTGTAAATCCGTTCAGTAGTTGCTGAGAAAATCAAAAGTAAAAAGATAGTGATATCTATGGCCGCGTCGGATTCGCGCACCCTCCCGATCACGAGCTGCATGCTAATTGGCTGTCAACACTCCAAATCAGGAAGTGTTGGCAGCCATTTTGTCCCTCGGTAGAACCGAGGACAGAAACAAGTGCGCAAAGCGCACAAAGGGGGCAGGGTAGAAACACCCTGACCCCTAGGTTTGCTCAGGGGTCCCACGAGGACCCCTGGGCAAAAAAAAATACTTTTTTTAAAAAAATCAGCAGGATGCGCTCAGGGTGCGCGAATCCTGCCGGAAAAAAAAAATCGAAGCGCTTCGTTTGTATTTTGCCCCGGGTGGCCCAAGTCCCGGGGGCATGGTGGGGGGGTTAATTTTATGTGTGGGGGCCTCAAAGGGCCCCCAAGCCCCGGGACCGCCACCCCCGGGGCTTTATTGAAAATGGTGCGGGAGGGCTCTTCTGCCCTCCCGCAGCCCCGGGGACCGCCACCCCCGGGGCTTCTTTTTTAATTTAAATAAGGTGTGTGGGGGCTCCAGCCCCCACACGCCCCGGGGACCACCACCTCCCCGGGGCACTTATAAAATAAATGTGGGGTCCATTACAGACCCCCAGAGCCCCGGGGACCACCACCTCCCCGGGGCTCAGTCATGAGTGATGTAATATGTGACGTCATCAGCAGTGCATTGCGGGGGCGCGAGTTATAGTTAGCTGAACTAACTATAACGGGGGAATTTCACTGGTTTTTTACGAGTGCAATGTCCAAGTAACTATAACTGTCCCTAAAACCTATGGTTTTTTCAGTGAATTTCAAAGGTTTTTTAAATGCTAATTTGTAACTATAACGTGTCTGAAACCTATGGTTCTTTCAGTGAATATATATATGTATATATATTTATTTGTAAATTGTTATATCATTTTAGAATTATAACATAAATAAACTTTTTTAATTATGCTTATTTGTTATATTTTTTTAAATGTATAATCAATCTAATTTTTTTTAAAATTAATTGTATTTTTTATATATTTATTATTTCATATTGTATATATAAATTGTATTTGATCGTGAATTTCAATTATGAACTGCATTTAACTTCTGAGATTAGCCATTTTTCAATGCAAGCCACAAGGATTAAACAGCATTGGACGTTTAACATTCTGTTTTTTTAGGGTTATATTTCAATCGACACGTTGTATCAAGGCCAAATGCAAATGAATACAAGTCAAGTTATTTTTTGTCATACATATTGAAGCGTATTTCTTTAGTAAATAATGAACTGAAGGCACAATAAATCGAATGGGACTATGAATGTTTAGAGGGCTAGTAGCCGTTATATTTGCTAGATCCTAAGCGCTGATACAAATGGTACACTTGTATTAATATGTGCTTTATAATATAGTGCTTTGTATGTATGGCAACTCCACAGTCAGAATTGTACTTTATTTAAACTGTTACATTTTGGCACATGATCAATGTAGCCTGTGTATGTTCTTGACGATGCCTAGCTGGTATTTGTGCATTAACTTTTATAAGTATTCACTTTTAATTTAAACCATATTGTTTGCAATAATTCTAAGGCATGTCAAAATTAACTAATATATGAGATTAATAATGCTTTGTTAAACGCGTTGTTTGGCATTGAACTAGGTCGTATTTTGTCTATGTTCATGATTTTAATCAGCATAAATACTTTTTACATAATGGTGCAAATCAGGTGATTAAGGCTGCTGCGCAGCTGAAACGCGTCCTGTTTGTCCTGTTTTTTCCAGATGGAATAAAGTAATGCTTATCTATTTCCATCCTTGAGTGTCGTCTTTTTCACTTAAACGTGAAGATTTTTGTAGCATATATATATATATAAGCACTGAAAAAAACACAGGTTTCAGGGACGTTATAGTTAGAAATTAGCATTTAAAAAACCTTTGAAATTCACTGAAAAAACCATAGTTGGACATTTCACTCGTACAAAACCAGTGAAATTCGGCTGTTATAGTTAGATCAGCTAACTATAACTTGCGCCCCCGCAATGCACTGCAGATGACGTCACATATTAAATCATCCATGACATGGTCAGTGACATCACTGATGACATCACTGATGACATCTCGAATGACATCACTGATGCCATCATCCAGTGACTGTGTGTTTCTGTAAAGTTTAAATATGTTTCATATATATATATGCCAAGGTGTATTGAAGGATGAGTAGGTGTATAAGTGTTTGAATGGATGATTTAGTAGGTGTGTGACTATCTGTATGAGTGAGTGATTAAACATGTCTTAGTGAATGCACGGGCTAGTGATTAAACTGTGTAAATGTCTGTATTAGTCTGTCAGTTGGTGTGTAAGCGGTTGCATGGATTGGTGAGTAGCTAAATGAGTGTCTAAATGGGTTATTTATTGGTTGTCTGAGTATCTGTATGGGTGCCTCTATCTCTGTGTGGGTGGGTGGGGGGTGTGACTGCGCATAGATTTGTGAGTGGGTGATTCACTGGGTGTATGGGTTCAAGATTGCATCTGTGATGGACTGTATGGGTAGGTGAGTGTGTGTATGGGTGTGTTGGTGAATGAATGGATGTCTTAGTGGTACATGTGTGAGTAACTACATTTGTAAAAGGCAGTATATGTGAGTGTGGGAGTATATAAATGACTATATGTGAGAGTGACTGAATGTGAGAGTGGCTGTATGAATGAGTGTGTGCTTGTATCAGTGATTGTATAAGAGAGTAAATATGTGTTAAGATCTGTATGAATAAGTGAGGTGGTGTGTGCATAACTGTATAGGTGAGTAAATGGGAGTGTGATTGATTCTTTGCATGACTGACTAGGTGTGTGAGTAACTCTATGGGTGAATGGCAGTGTGTGTGTCTGTATAGGTGTATGAGTGCATATGATAGTGCTGTATTGATGAGTGACTGCATGTATGAGTGGCTGTATGGGTGAATAAGTGGATGTGTGTGTAGACCTAGGAATCAGTGAGTGGGTATGTAGTAACTAGTATTGGTGTGTCTATGGTTTCAAAAATGGTAGTCTGTATTTTAGAGTGGGTGTATCAAAGGTTATATTAGGGTGTGAGGAGTTGCATCAGATTATTACGTGGATGATGTCATCAGTGATGTAATTTGAGATGTCATCAGTGATGTCACTGACCATGTCATGAATGATGTCATCAGCAGTGCATTGCCGGGGCGCGAGTTATAGTTAGCTTAACTAACTATAACGGCCGAATTTCACTGGTTTTGTACGAATGAAATGTCCATCAATGGCTTTTTCAGTGAATTTCAAAGGTTTTTTTAAATGCTAATTTCTAACTATAACATCCCTGAAACCTATGTTTTTTTCAGTGAATTTCAAAGGTTTTTTTTAAATGCTGATTTCTAACTATAATGTCCCTGAAACCTATGCTTTTTTCAGTGAATTTCTAAGGTTATTTATATGCTAATTTCTCACTATGCCTACAGAGGTAGAACATGTGCAGAAAGAGGAAGAAAGGCGCAGAAAGAAGCAAGAGAAATGCAGAAAGAGGCAACAGAAGTCCAGAAAGACAAAGAAAGGTGCAGAAAGAAGCAAGAGATATTGTTACACTTTCCCTGAGCCCCCTAGTCCTTCCCGGCCTGCTGCCTGACTCACCTATGGGCAGCGCCTCTTCACCTCTTCTTGCCACCTACGGTAGGGCCTGGTCTTAGTTAGACAGGTGGTGGTCCCAGAACGGGGTCCCTTCTTCAGTGGACAGCTCAAGGACAGGGAGCACACCGGTGCGGTCCGCGTCCCGTAACGGGACTCGAAAACTACAACTCCCATGGGGCATAGCGGAAGTGACCTCGAATGCCGGGAGTACGTGGGAATGTGAACCGGATGTGAAAGACCGGTTAAAGGAGCTTGCCGGGGAGCCAGAAGCTGCTGGTTATTCACTCGTAGTGCTGCGCACTCGCACTGCAGAATTCCTGGCCAGACCTTTGTGTGGCAAGGGTGCACTTGCACCACCTTAATCGGGAAACTTCCCGATACCGCTCTTTGCCTGGATATAAACTATTTAAACGTATGGGGGCAGACAAACTACCTGAGACTGTGTGACTCGACCCTTGCTGGTTGATATTTTGAAGCCAAAGTATTATCGATCACAACACCTTTGTGTGGGATACATATAATCCTGCCACGCTTACCACAACTTGTTTTAGGTATATAGGCCCAGTGGTACTGGATTTGGTTGCGCATATGTATATGATGGATAATATACAAGTGCATTTTATACAGAATCAAAAGGAGTATTTTGATGATTATTATTTCCTTTACATTTAACAGGGGGCTCAAGAGGCGGCCTTCTGCTCTTCCCCTGTGACGTGGAACAGTGTATGTGTACTGGTGTGTATGGTTTCTGGTACACAGTACTGTGAGACATCATTGTGCGTATGTTTAGGCTACAGAATTTATGTACCTTTTGTGCCTCTATCCCTTTCTTATTGCAATACCTACCACTACTGAGCTATGATACAGAACTGTTGATTCCTTACTTATCCCTAATGGATGGAGTTTTATTATTTGTTTTACAGGTATGAGCGTCTCACTTGCATAGATAAGAGAAATAGTATATATACATTTGCTTATCCCTCAGTATTTTTGCTTTTCATATCTCTCTCCCTGCTGACCCCTTCCTTTCCTTCCCCCGCTTGATCATCCCATTCGCCTGTGCTATTATACCATCGAGGGTTGGGACTATCGAGAGATGGACCCCTTTTGGCATCGAACCGTTCCTGAGGAATCGCCGAGCTGGCAGATATGCAGAAAGAAACAACAGAGGTACAAAAAGAGGCCTTGTTACAAAGTCATCCTGTGCCCCCAACTTTTTGCTGACGGGTACTGGTGGTAACTGACTCTGACTAACCAGGCCTAGAGCCAGTGCTATGCTAAAAGACACTTAGAATACAGTGAAAACACCTACATACACTAGGGTACACTATGGGTTGGTGTACCCCTGTGATTGGCATGACCTCCACTGTAAGGCCATAGTACATAATAGGGTAGGGGGATTAAAACTACGTATAAGTCAGAGGTGCAGAGACATGCTTCTTTAACTAGTAGTCGAGTTTGCAGAGTGGTAGAGAAAAGGTGCTGGGCCTCCGACAAGCGCTCAGGAATTCCGCTGCGTAGGACTTACAGGAGGTACCAGGAGGGCTTCTTGGCCCCCAAAGTCCCTCAGGAGTAAAGTGGACTTCATCCCCCATCCCTTAGTCTGCCAGAAGGCACGTTTGCAGAGTGGTGGAGAAAGGTGCCTGGCCTCCGAAGACGTCTTAGCAATCCTACTGTTTGGGATTTACTGGAGCTTACAAAAGGGGTACTTGGCCCCTAAGGACATCCTTGGGGCCAACTAACCCTCCTATTACCTCCAGTAAGTACCACACAGCAGGATTGCTAAGTTCTCATAACACACCACGCCCTCTTTGCCTACCACTCTGCAAACGCGGTCCATGGCGCGCTCTTAGATGGGTATTGAAGTCTCCTTCACTGCTGGGGTTCCTTAGGGGCCAACTAGCCTACCTCTTACCTCCAGTAAGCCCCACACAGTGGGATTGCTGAGAGGTAGACACAGGCCATGCCTCCTTTCTCCACCACTCTGCAAACACACCTCCTGGCATGCTCTTGGTTTGGGGATGAAGTCCCCTTTCCTCTTGAGGGTCCCTGGGGGCAAGGTAGCCCACCAGGTACCTCCAGTAAGCGGCACACAGCTGGATTTCTGAGAGTGGTCCGAGGCCAAGCCCCCTTTTACACCACTCAGCAAACACGGCTCCTGGCACACTGCTGCTCGGGGGATGAAGTCCACTTGTGTCCTGAGGTCCTAAGGACACAAGAGGACCTCATCGCCCTACCAGCAGTGTGCTAAGAGGTGCATTTACAGAGTGGTGTAAAAAGGGGCATGGCCTCGGACCACCTCTCAGCAATCCCACTGTGTGGAGCTTACTGGAGGTACCTGGTGGGCTATTTAGCCCCCAGGGACCTTCAGGATTCAAGGGGACTTAATCTCCCAACTTAGAACATGCTAGGAGACGCATTTGCAAAGTGGTGCTGAAAGGGGGCGGAGCCTCTGGCTTTTTTTTTGTTAGAAGGAGGGCTGTGTGGCCCCCCTTCTTTTAATATTTTTAGGGCCCTGGGGACCCCCATCCCCCAGGGCCTGACCCATTTAAAAAAAAAAAAGGGAAGGGGGCCGCAAGGCCCCCCTCCCTTGGCCGATTTCGGCTCCGGTGACCCCATTCCCCGGGGCATGGCCTCCTTTTGTTTTTTAACATCTATAAGGAAGGGGGGCCGCATGGCCCCCCTTCCCAGCACCCCTTTTGGCTTTAGGGACTCCATCCCCTGGGGCCTGGCCTCATTTAAAAAAAATAATAATAAATTATACAGGAGGGGGGCCGCATGGACCCCCTACCCTGGACCACTTTGGCCCTGGGGTCCCCATCCCCCGGGGCTTGCCCATTGTATAATTATTATGTTTTTTAAGGAGGGGGGCTGCCTGGCCCCCCTCCCCAGGCCGATTTTGGCCTGAGGACTCCATCCTCTGAGGCCCGGCCATTCATCTTTTTTAATAAAGGGAGGGGGGTGCATGGCACTCCTCCTGGGCCACTTCTGGTCCTGGGGATCCCTTCCCCTGGGGCTGAGCCTCAGCGATGGGGACCGTGGGGGGAGCCCCAATGCCCCTACGGTACCTGCTGGCTCCCCGCCTCCTGTGGGAGCCGGCATTGCTTTTGGGCAAGGGGAGCTGCTGACATGCAGCTTCCCTTGCCCAAAAGCAATCTGCTTTGCTTCGTTGAAGCGAGAGCAGATTTCCTGCTCTTGCATCAACGAAGCAAAGCAGGAGTTTGCTATCACAGGGCGGGAGCCGGCCCTGGGGGGTGGAGGTCCCCAGGGCCAAGGAGGGCCTCAGGAGGGGGGTCATGTGGCCCCACTCCCAATGTTTGTAAAACCCCAGGGGGGTGGTGGTCTCCGGGCCCAGGTGGTCTGCAACGGACACCCATATGTAAATAAAGTTTACCCCGGGAGGTGGTGGTCCCCGGGGCAGTGTGGGGGGCAAAAGCCCCCCCACACTTTGTTTATATATTTAAGCCCCAGGGAGGTGGCGGTCCCCGGGGTTTGGGGGGCCCGCGAGGCCCCCGCACATAAAATAGCATTGCCCCCAGGACCTGGCCCACCCGGGGGAATTCAAAAACGAAGCGTGGGAGCCTGCACTTTGTTATTTTTTTAGTTTTTCTCAGCCGGATTTGCGCACCCAGCGCAAATTCAGCTGTTTTTTTTTTTTAAATGCTTTTTTTGGCCCTGAAGCTCGTACTCGGGAGGGTTCACGAACCCTCCTCGATGCTCAGATATCGATATTTTTATTTTTTAAATTTCTCAGCAACTACTGAACGGATTTATACCATTTAAAAAAAACAGTGCTTTCTGATCCAAGAGCTACCTTTTTGCCAAATTTGGTGTAATTCCGTTCAGCAGTTCGGGCTGTAGCCTGTTCCAAAATTCCTATGGTAATAAACATAGGGAAAACGCGTTTTGGGACCCCCTTTTTTCTCGGCCCCCACTTGACAAATCACCCCCAAACTTTCAAGAAAGGAGCTGACTGGAGCGGGCCATTAGTTTTGAACATTTTGTGAAGATTCGTCAACCGGCTCCAAAGATATTGGGAAATCAAAAAACGCTTTTCCTATGGACAACTATATTTTTGACATCAATATTTTTTTTCTCGATATTTTTGTACTTACCATTATGAATATAGGATGTCGATATTTTTTACATCGATATTTAACATTTTAGTTTGTGGTATAGGGATATTTTAGGTGTTGATATTCTGTCAGTGAACCGAACTCTGGCCCGATTCCGATCTCGGCCGGTAGGGCTCCGAATCGGATTCGGCTTTACCGGATCCGATTCGGAGGCCTTTTTCCCGACCGATTCGTACAGTCGTCCCAGTGAGCAAGTACGATGTGAGCGCATGCGAAATCGCCGACCGACTCGTTCCCGGGTCCCAACCGCTCCGACCGACTCGTACGGACACGGCTCGCACCACGCAATGGAGACATTTCCCGACCGAGCAAGTACGATGCGCGCTTCGAACAGCCCGACCGACTCGTAGCGTCCGGCTCCAAAGAGCTGTCGGAGCCGGACTTCGGGGTCCGTGTTGGACCCCCTGCACGCTGTAGCCGCACGAGTCGCACACAGGGGACCCAAGGGTCCCCCTAAACATGCATGTATGGTGCGAGTCGCACCGACGCGTACCCACTGTAGGGGCCCCCTGTTCGTGACGTACCCATTCAGTCAATGGGAGCCCGTGTACGCGTTGTACGACCGGCTCCCATTGACTTCAATGGGAGTCCGACCGAATCGAGTCGGGCAGCATACAGCCGCATCGTACTCGCTCGGTCGGACTGCGGGAGTCCGGCTCGGTCGGAAATCTCTCTGGTTCCGGCTCGGTCGGAGAGATTTCCGTCCCAAATCGGAATCGGCCCCACAGTCTTACAACAGCGGTATGACGACTTAAGGAGGACAGTGTGGTCATGATGCCTAAACAGAGGGCCCACATGTGGATGACAGAGAAACACTCATCAACAAAGTTATATACTGGTTGAGGGACATTGGAACCTGCTGTTTAATCCTTCGCTCACTCTTAGGGTCTGATTCCGATCCTCTTAGGAAGGCCTCCAGACGTGTTCCAGAACAAGCAAATCCAATTCGGAGCCTATCTTTCCAACAGAATCGTACCCGTTCCGAACGACCAGGTACGATGCAAAGATCTCATCTGCATCGACCAAATCGTTTCTGAACCCAATCCTGTCAGTCTGTCTCGTTCACAGCCGACTCATGCCGCGCAATGTAGCTGGCTTCCGAACGAGCAAGTATGATGCATGATTCAGACAGCTGTATCGACTCGGTTTTGCCGAGATGAAACAGCTATGGGAATTGGACTTTGGGGGGCTGTAGCAGGCCCTCCTTCACCTGGGGCCCTCCGAATCGGTCCCTTGGGGGTACCCATGGGTCCCCCCTTTCCATGCATGCACAGTGTGGTGGGCACCATGGGGTTTATTCCACAGGGTGTAAGCTTTTCCCCACCCACCGCTTTTGGCTATGGGAGCCTGTGTACGTGTTCCGTATACATGCTCCCATAGAGTTCAATGTGAGTCCGAGCGAACCGAGTCTGTCACTATACGGATACATCGGAATTAGTTGCTCCTGCTCCCTGAGCGCGATTCACTAGGAAAGCCCTCCGGATCCGAGTCTTACAGAGGGCTTTCCTAGCGAGATCGGAATTGGGCCCTAAATGTCAGCCTAGCCTGTTGCAGTCTTAGTTGAATCCCTGATTGTAGAGACTTGTTTAATCCAACGCTGAACCTGTTGATGGTCTCCTGGGTTTAGATATGTGATCATCACCAGCCAATGCCTCAAGTAACCAAGCCCTTTCTACTTCAGAAGACCTAATATTAACTGGGGATCATAGGAGAGAGGTTTATAAAGCTGATAACCCCGAGAGTATATCGTCACTAAATTAGATTGATTGAAAGAAAGTTAATGCAGGGAGATGAGGTGAACCTCTTAGAGAAAAAAGAAATCTCCAAAGATATAAAGGACCTAGGTATGATTTTTCTATGTGGTTCAAATGTTCCCAATAGTATTTTTTTCTAATCATTAGGGCTTCAATTGTGATCCAAATTTCTACATCACATAATATAATTACATCTTTAGGGGATACTCAGCTGGGCATACTTCCTTGGAATCTGGGAGAACTGAAGCGAAAAGAATGAGCCCACAAGTAGGTGAATTTATATATTCCTATCACATCTGCATATTTCAAGAGACATGGGCTACTGTTTCTACTTATAGGACTGGGTATTTGACATGTAAGATTGAGGCCTGGTCCTCAACTGCTGACAGACCATCAGATGGATTACTTATTTTGGTTAAGATTTTACTATAAAATCTGTAAAGTAGACATACTAGCCCCAAATATTTTGGTTACATGCCCAGAATCATTTTGTGGGATAATTATGAGTATTTATAATGTGTATATTTGTTCTACATCTACAAATCAAGCGTCCACTACATTATGTATTCTGTAGGACCATATGCAAACTATAAAGGCTAATCATCTGATCCTGATGGCCAGGGATGTTAGTCTCACATATGAATGCATAAATTGTGTGTGTTCTTTCCCTGCACTAGAGGACAAGGCCCTAGGTATAGTGGCCTTAGAAGCATAACCTGTTACAAAATGGACAACAGCACCCTCACAGCTGACGTCTTTGACAATTGTGCATTGTTGACGTGCTTGCAGTGGGAGACAGCATGTGATATTAAGAGGGCTTACAGGTACCAGCAATGTATCTATGGAGGCAGGGTTGCTTGTATCATCTCAAATCTAACACTATGGCCTTTACAACAGAATATATCAATAGGATTGACAAGGATCAGAATGCCCTTTATTTGTCCCTCAAAAACATCAAATAGTCATTGACATGACTAAATCTATAAGTAGCACTGAGCTTATAGTTGAAAATAACTTAAGGTAAAAACAATTGGGAGTGTTGGTTGATATTTAAAAGGCTTCTGAAGCTGTATTGGGCTGTATGTCCAGGCAGGAGCTGGTGGAATTCCAAATACTGGAGCTATTCTCTGGGGATAGTAGGTCATGTCTGGCCAAACCTCATGCTGTGGCACCTAGGTTTAATGAATATTGAAAAAGACAGAGACCACTTTCATTTCTGCAGTTAAATCCCACTGCAGATTAGCAATCAGGGAGGGCCATAAACTGCATGCATCGGTATTGACCTTGAACAGACATGATTAGGATCATTAAAATAGTCATGCTCCTCTGGAGACCGCCCGGAGTAATGATAATTGCTCCTTTTGCCACATCATTGGCGACAGCATCATCTATAATCTAAACTGAATAGAGAGCTATATTCAACCACTGGCATGGGTTGCTCATTTCTATGCTCTCCATCATGTTCTATCAATAGCTGATATTTCCAATCTATTATTAATTGATGGCACAGCTTCATCTAATATAGCTCAAAGTGACAAGTTAAACTTTACTGTACCAGAAACCTAAGTCAGTAGACAGGGAAGGCTCCAAGTCTGGATAAAACCTGTGGGGAACTTTACCACTTGGAGGGCCTGATTCACAAAAGTAATCTGAGACAAAATCCTAATTTTACGACTCTCGGTATTCACAAAAGGCATTTAGGAGTAGTAAAGTTAGGATTCCTAACTTTACTACTCCTAAACTGAGAAAAATCCTAACTTTACAACGTTCGGAATTTACAAAAGGCCTTTAAGAGTAGTAAACTTAGGATTCCTAACTTTACTACTTCTAAACTGAGAAAAATTATAACTTTAATACTTCCTGTAAAGTTGTAAAGTTAAAGATAAAGTTAGGATTCCTAACTTTACTACTCCTAAATGCCTTTTGTGAATACAGAAAGTCATAAAATTAGGATTTTGTCTTAGTTTAGGAGAAGTAAAGTTAGGAATCCTAATTTTACTACTCCTAAATGCCTTTATTGAATACCGAAAGTCGTAAAGTTAGGATTTTGTCTCAGATTACTTTTTTGAATCGGGCTCTGTGATTACAGTGTAGGTGCATCTGCATGGAGAGGTGCTGTGATCATTCCAATTTAAAAAAGGACTGAAAAGATGAACCAGCAAAAGATAGGCCTATTAGCCTACTAGATAATGTTCAAAAAGTGTTTTGCACGTACATTTTGGAGAGGTTGCTAGATTGGATTTTAGAAAATTAGATATTGACAACACCACAGGCTGGCTTTAGAAATAAAGTTAGTGCATTAGATCAGTTCTTCCGTTTTTGCATGTTACACTGGAACTATATCACTTAAATGAAATAACATTTGAATGTGGCATTTGTTGACCCAAGCAATGCATAAGATATGGTTCCTGGGAACAAATTTTAGTTGGGGCTAGAAGCCATGGTTTTCCTGTGCAACTTACTTGAAATCAGAATCCATAATGACAATTACATTCAAGTTCACTGAGGACTTAATGGTGAACTTAATGGTGAACTTACAGGCAGGATTCCAATCAGAAGAGAGGTTAGACAATCAATTAACCAATCAATCAGCATATGTAAAGCGCAGCACTGTCGCACCTAGAAGGGTATCTGAATGCTGAGGGTGCCATGTCTCCGTCGAAGAGTCAGGTCTTGAGTCTCTTTCTGAAGTCTGCCAGGCACAGTGCTGTTCAGAGTTGGAGGGGCTTGGCGGTGATGTAGGAGAAGAAGCAACCCCCACTGCTGCTGCAAAGAATGCTTGGGGTGTGTGCATATGGGCCAGTAAGGAAATGCCAAGTGTCTTGCGGGTAGATGGAAGTTCAGTTGATGGTTGATGTAGCACAATCCTTGATCATGTAGAGCTTTGTAAGCATATGTGAGGATCTTGAACTGGCATCACTCCTGGATGGGGAGCCAGTGGAGGTTTCTGGGGTGGGGTGATGTGGGTCCATTTGGGGAGGTCCAGGATGAGTATGGTTGCAGCACTCTGTATGGTCTGGAGTCTTCTGAGGAGTTAGGTGGAGATGCCGGCATAGAGACCATCGCTGTAGTTGAGGTAGCTGGTGATAAGGACCTGAGTGGCAGTCTTTCTGGTGTTGACTGGGAGCCATCTGAAGGTTCTGTTGAGCATGCAAAGAATGTGGAAGAAGGAGGAGGCAACTGCATTGCTATTGAAGATGATGCCTAGGATGTGAAGGTTTCCTGCTTGGTCTGTTGGTGTGGCTGTTGGTCTGAGTTCCACTAGCCACCAGCTGTGGTCCCAAATGGAAGTGTTCATCCCGAAGATAAGCACTTTAATCTTGTGGAGTTTAGTTTAAGACAGTTGTCTCTCATCCAGTATGCCACGTTGGTCATGGCATTGCAGAAGTTGGTTTTGTTATTGGAGGGGTCCTCAGTGAGGGTGGGGATTAGTTTGATGTTGCCATCTTAGGAGATTATGTTGAGGCCATGGGATCTGACGACATCTGCAAGGGGGTGTTGTAGGTGCTGAACAAGGTGGGGCTGAGGGTTGATCCTTTGGGTACGCCGCATATGATGTCCTTGGGTTCGGAGGTGAAGGGAGACAGCCAGATGCTCTGTGTTCTTCTTGTAAGGAACAAGGTGATTCATTTACGGGCGTTTTGCTGTATGCTGATGTTATAGAGTCCGTCTATGAGGGTGTGGTGGGAAAAGGTGCTGAACGCAGCAGAGAGGTCAAGCAGGATCAGGGCCACTGTCTCTCCGTGGTTGAAGAAAGTCCTGGTGTCAACTGTGGCAGCGATCAGCATGGTCTCAGTGCTGTGGTTGGCACAGAATCCTGATTGTGAGGTGTCAAGTAGGTGGTTTTGTTCCAGTTATTCGGTGAGCTGTTAATTTATGGCTTTCGTGAGTACTTTGGCAAGGTAAGGCAGCAGGTAGATCGGTTGATCATTTTTGAGATTGCTGGGGTCAGTGAAGGGTTTCTTTAGGAGGTGTTTGACCTTTACCTGTTTCCAGCTATCTAGGAAGGCTTCTATAGAGATGGAGGTGTTGATGTTCTAAGTGGCTTGGCTTCAAGGTTTAAGAGATGGTGGGGTAGGGGTCCGTGCGTGCCTCGGAATGGATGGAAGACATGATGGGCGTGGTGGTCTGAGTGGTGAGCGGAGACTAGGTGTCATCATTCAGCATCATTCAGCTGGTGTGCACTGGTTGGTTAGGGCTGTTGAGGTTCAAAGCAGTAAGTTGGGGGTCGAAGCTTGTTGTAGAGAGTGGAAATCTTTCTGTGAAAGTAGTCTGCAAGGGTGTTGCAGTAGCCTTGCATGGGGTAGATAGTGTTCTCTGTAGCTGTTGAGTTGGAGAATTCCTTGACTATTTTAAAGAGTTTTTTGTGTGGTTGGCCATGATGTCGATGCAGGCTGTGATGGCTGCTCTCTAGACTTGCTTGATGTGCAGGTGGTAGTTGGTGAGAGCTGCTTTGTGAGCTCTGTCAGAGGGGCTCTGTGTATCGCACCATCGTTTGCCGAGTAGGTAGCAGTTGCGCTTGGTGCTTCTGAGCGATGTGGTGTATCAGCTGTCTTGTTATGAGGTTTTGTTTGTATTTGCTGGTTTCAACTGGGTGATTCTGTCGGCGCATTTGGTAATCCATGTGGAAAAGTTCTAGTCGGCCTGGCCAAGTTCTGATGAGGCTTCAGGTTGGGTGTGTTGAGGGCCTGTGTTCAAGACAAGACGGTATACCAGTGCCCACATTATGTGCACTTTATATCAATGATGTGATTGCCTTTTTGAACAATAGTGTAAATGATTCACCTAAGCTGAGTGGTTGTAAAATCCCGGCCTTGCAGTTTACAGATGATAGTTTGTTCATATGAAAAACATGTGTCGGCCTTCAAACCTTATTTAATAGGTTTTTTTACTTCTATGAGCAGCGGGCATTGACATAAATCCTAATAAGACCAAATATATGACCTTGAATCCATATAGAAATCATAGGTGCTGTCTGAGACTAGAGGATAGTATCCTAGAAAGGGTAACATTGTTTAAATACCTAAGAATAAAAATCCTGCAGACACTTTCTGGACTCCCTCATTTAACTAAATGTGAATTAGTTGTTCAACAAAGAGCATCAGCATTGCTTAACATGTGTGAAGCATCAACTTCAAGATCTGTTTCCTCTGCTATACAATTATACTGTCCTAAGATCCAAGGAGCAGCATTATATGGAGCAGAGATCAATTTTATTAGATCCATTTCAATATGCCTGTTAGTACTCCCATACTTTCACTCTGTATAGTTCTAGGGCTAAAGAGCATCAGAGAGAAAGCAAAACTAAGACCATTTCCCTACTGATTGAGTCTTTGGCATACTCCAGAGTTGGTTGCTTATGGAACTGAATAAATGGAGCTGATGGAGATTCAAATGATCATCCTTGGCTAAGGTATGTGAAACATTTGTTATATACTCAAGGGCTAAAGGATGTTTTGGATAAACCATGTTAAATCAGTGGTAGTTCTATGAAGCTCTTAATGTGCAGTATTGGTCACATTTCTCTGAACAGTGGGTCATGAAGGCAAAAGAAGGTGAATTAATGGATCAATTGTTTATTTTTAAAATATCTTTGAGATTTGAACTATATTTATACAATGTTTTACTTCCTATGTCAAATCCCTTTATATTAAATTTAGATTAGTCATTTTATAGATTAACGCCTTTACTATTAAATGCCCTTTAACGCATGCCAACTCTGCAAATTGCTCCTTCTGTGAGCATGTAAAGGAAACAGAGAAGCATTTTCTATTCTTTTGTCTAATTTATATGCAGCTGCAGAAGAAGTGCATTCATCTGATATGCTTGAATTTGGGTTTACTGAATTACCAGACAGCGTTATGAATCTTAAAATAGGACATACATGAAGCTATAGTTTTTAACCTGATTAGATTTTGCTTAGTGCTTGGCTAATAAGGAAGAATAAGGTGGATATAACTAACCCTGGGCTGTGAACTACGCTACGCTCGTGGAATTTGCGAAGTTTCGGTAACTTCGCGATTTGCGTACAACGCGAAGTTACCGTGCACTACGCAATTTGCGGCGTAGCATAGCTGTTTTTCTTCTACGCGCGCTCAATATACGTTCTCGCACGTGCGGTAACGACCTACCGTGATTCTGCGTTCGCCGACGCGACTTCCTATCCGTTCGCGGGCGCCACGAGATTTGGAATCCGGCCGCACGATCCCGCGAGAGTGTGCGAACGCGAACACGTCATTCGGACGCGCGATCTGACTTCCGGCGGCAGTGTTGGTAAGATTGCGATCCCGAACACGAAGAAACTACAATCTGGCGAAGAATATATCTCGAGCATCATAAAACCTTCTCGAAAATGATGAATTAGTTCATTTTGCACAAAAAACTCCTCAGGTTGTCATTTAGAGATGTAGTTTGGTGAGCAAGGAGTCCTTTTTCTTTTTTTCCAAGAGGAAGGAAGTGCCCCTGATTCTCAAACTTCCTGTTCCTGTCCAGCAGGCTCCTCCCAGTGTTTTGTCCATGTGCTGTTCACTTTCATTTGGATTTGGAGCTGGAAGGATCACTTTTTGTGTCTGTCTGCTGCATCATATCATTGAATTGGATTTGAGGACTCTTGGATTTGAGATTTTACAAGTAAGTTGGAGAATTGGTGTACTTGTTTGTTTGATTGGGGCTTGTTTGTACCTACATTTTTTGGGGGGATTTCCATAGTTTTTAAAATGTATTGTTGTCATAAAACCTTCTCGAAAATGTTGATTTAGTTCATTTTGCACAAAAAACTCCTCAGGTTGTCATTTAGATGTAGTTTGGTGAGCAAGGAGTCAGTTTTTTTTGTTTTACAATTTTTTTCAAGAGGTAGGAAGTTGCCCAGAGTCTCCAACTGCCTGGTCCTGTCCTTTGTCTTCACTTTTTTGTTATTTTGGGTGGCCTGGCCATGTGGGTGGCGGCCATTTTGTAAAGCCAGGCATTGTGCTTTTGCCATAGGCCTGCATTGTCTGTCTTGTGTTCCTTTTCTTGTTGTTCTGGGTGGCCTGGCCATGTGTTGGCGGCCATTTTGTGTGAACAGCCACTGTGCTTTTGCCATAGGCCTCCAAGCTTGCGGCCTAGTGTGCCAGTAGGCCCGGAGGTAGTCATCCTCATGGGTGCATAAAAACTGTTTCTGTGTTGTCTGTTGAATTGTAACATAATTTAGGCCATGGATGGCATTGGATTGATTTGCAAAATGTGGGTTTTGGGGTGGTATTTTTTTTTTTTTTGGTGTTTGGTAAATAAATAGGCCTTTTCAGCCAGTAGGTAACCCTGGGCGTTCAGCTCGCGGACTTTGGGCAAGTCCGCACTGCGCGACAACGCGGACTTACACTTTTTATCTTCTTTGCGCGCTCAATGTACGTTTGCGCGCGCGATAACGACTTTTTGGGACGATCGCGATGCCGAACACGCAGAATTTACAATCTGGTGAAGAATATCTCTCGAGCATCATAAAACCTTCTCGAAAATGTTGATTTAGTTCATTTTGCACAAAAAACTCCTCAGGTTGTCATTTAGATGTAGTTTGGTGAGCAAGGAGTCACTTTTTTTGTTTTACAATTTTTTTCAAGAGGAAGGAAGTTGCCCAGAGTCTCCAACTGCCTGGTCCTGTCCTTTGTCTTCACTTTTTTGTTATTTTGGGTGGCCTGGCCATGTGGGTGGCGGCCATTTTGTAAAGCCAGCCACTGTGCTTTTGCCATAGGCCTCCAAGCTTGCGGCCCAGTATGCCAGTAGGCCCAGAGGTAGTCACCATGGGTGCATAAAACTGTTTCTGTGTAGTCTGTGGAATTTTGACATCATTTAGGCCATGGATGGCATTGAATTGATTCAATTGAATTGCGAAATGTGGTTTTTTTTGGAGGGTCTGACTATTTCACTTTTTGGGTGTGTTAAATAAATGCCTTTTTTGCGTGTGTACTGTGTAATTATAATTGTGTTGTTGTAGTGGTTGTCTAACTTTCAAAAGTGTTTTTAGCCATGTGGATTTTAGTTTTTGCATTAAAGCTGTGTGTGATTTATAAGGCATCCTTTGTCTGCCCATATATAGGCCTGCTTGAGTTCATTGTTTGCCGTGCCTTGTGCCTGTGAGTCACCATGTTTCTGGGGGCCATTTTGTTGTGGTAGTTATTAGTGTGCTGTTTTTGCCACATAGGCCTGCGTGTCTTTCCATTGTTCCTCTTGTCTTACTGATTCCAAATCCATCCCCATTGCCAGCTGCAGCTCCCTGATGCTGCTATATAATACATCCCACGTGATGCACAAATTTAGGCCAAAAATGCTCCACTACATTTTAGTTTTTGTTCTTTACTATTCTTATTCTTCCAGAGTGTACACTAGCACTACACAGTAGCCAGGAAAGCCCTGGCCTTGTTGTCAATGTCTCATAAATGGCTAGACTGTGTGTTGTTGTTCACAGAGTTTCTGAAATTTAATAATTGAGGCCACCACACACTAAGTTCTATATTCTATTTGTTTGATTTGTGCTATGTTTGACTGATGTTCTGGCTTTTTTGCTTTTAGGTGCACAAAGACTGAGGAGGAGGTGTGTCTCTCATCATTGCCCGTTGCACTTCCAGACAGACATCCTGCTGCTGTACACACAACACAACGTGACGTGTGACCTGACCAGACATCTCTGCAACTGAGTGCTGCTGACATCTGAAGAAGATGGGCCCAAAGAAAGCAGGTACCAGGTCCTCCAGTACCAAGAAAGTTGCTATTGAGAAGAAGAAGGAACAGAAGAAGGAAGTGACACTTAAGTCTGGTGTGCCGGCCAATACCTTTTTGGGAGAAAAAAATTGCGCCTGCAGCAGCGGTGTCCGGGGGGCAAGCTGGGGGCAGCACCTCCGCATCAGTGGACCCAACCCACCAACCCAGGCCCAAGCACATGAGTGTGGAAGAGGTAGCCAGCCTAATGGTGGAAAGCAGTGAAGCTGAGCATGAGATAAACTTATCGCTATCTCAAAGTAGTACCCAATCAACGCAGGAGGAAACACAGCAGATAAGTGGTCAACAACAACAGCCGCAACCACCGCCCGCAATAGTAGTTGTTGGTCCTCCTGAAGTAGGGGCAGTTCAGGAAATTGAGCCTCATGCAGAGGTAGAAGAAGAAGCCACTCATTCAGAAGATCCATTGTCTTCCAAATCCCCAGCAAGGAAAAGGAGGGGTAGTCCATCAAGTTCTTCGCCAAGCCCCCTTCTGATGATCTAGATGCCACTTGGAAGCCACAAACTGAGTCTGAGAGGGAGCCACGTTCCAAGACCAAGCTAGGGAAAAGGAAGGTTCCGGAAAGCCTTACACTTATGGAGGTCGATGTAGAACAGCAAGATGATGATGATGACGAGCCAGTCATCACGAACATCACTCCCGGCCCCGAGGAGATGGAGACCAACATTATTACCCTATCCAAAATCGCTGCGAGGGATGTAGCATGCATACCTCCACAGGTAACACCAACACGACCTACAGCTTCCATATTTGCATTAGCAAAGGCCCGGCAGCGACCTACATCCAGCACAACCACCACCTCAGTAGGAGTAGGTAGTGGTACAGCAGCACAGAGTCAAATTCAACACACACCCTACAGATCATCCGGCATTGGAAGTGGCACCTCCAGCAGGAGGCCAAAGTTAAGCTCCCCAGTTTGGGACTTCTTTACGGTTAGCGAAAAGGAGGAGAACATTGCTATATGCTCCATTTGTAATACCTCTGTTAGTCGTGGTAAGCTTGGTACAAACTATGGTACCGGTGGCCAAATGACCCATCTGAAAAAACACCACTTGATCAGCTGGGAGGACCACCTTCGCGGCAGAAAAAAACTGCAACCATTGGTGTTGGTGGGGATAAAGGAGTAGAAGAAGAAGATCCGATCAAGGTGGAAGAGGAAGGACAGGGAGACATTCTCTCTGGTAGTGGTACACAAGGTGTCCCTGACCCCAGCAGTGCAGTCTTAACGTTGCACACATCTTCAGCAACATCTCAGTGGCACAAGAGTAAGAGTCAGCCGGAGACACCAAGAAGTACCAGGTCCGCACTACCAAAAAGTGCGTTGAGCCTAAGAGAAAGGAAAACCATGCAGCCTACCATTATCAGCATGTTTGGGGGTGAGGGGCAGTACGAACGCAACCACCCAATAGCACGTTTGTACAATGCGTAGCTGGCTAAAATGTTAGCACTGGACCTTCTCCCTTTTTCTTTTGTTGAAGGGGTGGGTTTTCTGGAATTTGTGTCAACCATCTGCCCAAAATGGCATGTTCCCAGCCGCTACTATTTTGCCAGAGTTGCAGTTCCAGCACTACATCACGACGTGCTGGAATTGCTTGGAAAGGCCTTGAAGCAGAGTGCTGTTCACAGTATCCACCTGACTACAGACATGTGGACCAGTTGCCAAGCCACAGATTACATGTGCATCACTGCACACTGGATCTGTTTTGCGGGGGTTAGAGAACAGATATCTGCTGGTGTTGATACTGCAGAGATTTTTCATGCCACTCGCAAACATGCAACTGTAGCCATGTTTTTGAAGTTAAATCCCTAGGCAATGAAAAAGGTCAAACTCTAATCACTGACTCAAGCAAAACCAAACATGATATAAAATACTCAGTGTCACTAGCGAATATGTTAAAATCTCATCATTTTATTCTTATCTTTTATTTAAAAGCATTGGTAGAAGTGCATATGACATATACATACGAGACATAATAAACATATATATCACAAATAAACAACATCTAAATTACCAATCGGCAATATACACAAAACATCACAATTAAATGAATAATTAATAATGACAAAGGACCAAAAACAATGAAAAAACAAAGACGGTGGCTATGCGATGGTTCTTCGACGCGCGTTTCGGCGCAAACTGCGCCTTCATCAGGAGAGCCACAAACAAATTCCTACAATTAAAATTAAAGCTATATCAATAAATATATTAAATTGAAAACTAGGACACTAAGTTAAATAATACAAACAAATCGCGAAATTTGATAGATGCAATCAGTTACATGCCTTCACCATAAATTTAGAAAATCAGCTTGTATATATCATAAACTGTTATATACCCTAACATTTAATACACAGAGAATTACAGAAAAGAAAATCAAATAATATAGATAGGAGTGACAAGTCAGAGTAACTTTGAAAGGTAATTTGTGCCTCCGTGATAGAAAACAGCTCATAAGATCCTAATGTTGAAATAATGAAAAGAAAAAGAAAGAAAAAGAAGAAAAAAGAGAAAGAAAAAGAAAAAGGAAGAAAAAAGTGAAACAGGAAAATACATAAACTAAGGATATGAGATGATAAATCAGCCATAGCTTCTCAGGGTTAAATAGTACACCCGTGGTGAAAAGCAAGCAACTGCGTCCACACAACCGGTAATATTTAATGCTTACTTAGTTGGAAAGCAGTAGGATAACCTTTAACTGATGTAAGGTTACCGACGTTTCAGCTCAAATCTATAATAGGAACATATAATATTTATCAAAGGAAACCTGATTTATAGTCACAAACCAATCAAAAAAGGATTTATTATAGAGCTAAAGTGAATGACGAGCGCTTAAAAGTCATGGAACGTATCATCGGGAACCGAACTTCTAGGGTAATGAAGTTTATTTATTATGATATGTCTCTAAGAAGAAAGAGAAAGCGCTCACTAGTTGACAGCGGTATTTACTAAAATCATTGTAACATTCTATAGCTTTGACAACTTTCTGACTTCTTAATTACCTGCGATATGAACTTCATGAAAAGAGGAGAGACTGCTCAATTGAGATGAACGTTTAAAATACGAGGAATAGGCAAACATCAATCTTTGCGTAATAAAGTCCAGGGATAGGCGTACCCTATACAGAATTAACATAAACGGAAATCAGTGTTAAAAAAACTTATAATAGAGCTAATCTAATTCTTTAAAACTGAAGGGAGTCAAACGGCTCTTACCAGTAGTGAGAAACAATATTTCCACAGCACAACATGCGGCGTTCGAATTAAAGCGCCGAGGAAGGATTGTAGATTATCGAAAAGAGGAAGTGATGGATGGTGAAGAATTCGAAATGATGAATCCTTACTGGCTGTGGTACAATGATTAATGTACCTTACTGCAAAAATAACGTAAAAGAATGTGTAACATAAATAAGGATAAATGCAATGTATCGTAGCTACAGAGGCACAAGAGTAAGAGTCAGCCGGAGACACCAAGAAGTACCAGGTCCGCACTACCAAAAAGTGCGTTGAGCCTAAGAGAAAGGAAAACCATGCAGCCTACCATTATCAGCATGTTTGGGGGTGAGGGGCAGTACGAACGCAACCACCCAATAGCACGTTTGTACAATGCGAAGCTGGCTAAAATGTTAGCACTGGACCTTCTCCCTTTTTCTTTTGTTGAAGGGGTGGGTTTTCTGGAATTTGTGTCAACCATCTGCCCAAAATGGCATGTTCCCAGCCGCTACTATTTTGCCAGAGTTGCAGTTCCAGCACTACATCACAACGTGCTGGAATTGCTAGGAAAGGCCTTGAAGCAGAGTGCTGTTCACAGTATCCACCTGACTACAGACATGTGGACCAGTTGCCAAGCCACAGATTACATGTGCATCACTGCACACTGGATCTGTTTTGCGGGGGTTAGAGAACAGATATCTGCTGGTGTTGATACTGCAGAGATTTTTCATGCCACTCGCAAACATGCAACTGTAGCCATGTTTGCCATGGAGAAATCTCATACTGCTGCAAACATTTTGGAAGAGTTTAACACCAAGGTCTTTGAGTGGCTACGCCCAAGAGGGCTTACGATTGGTTTTGTTGCCACGGACAACGGCAGTAATGTAGTTTTGGCCATGCGCAATGGTGGCTATTTCAGGGTCCCGTGTTTGGCACACTGCATTAACATTGTTGTTCAAGACTTTTTGAAAAATGAATTCAAAGTCAGCAACTTACTGGTCACCTGCAGAAGAATATGCATACATTTCAACCATTCTTTTAAAGCCCGGAAGCAGCTGAGGGTCATTCAACGTGAGCATAAAATGCCAGTCAAAGCGCTCATCCAGGAGGTGCCAACACGTTGGAACTCAACTTATTACATGCTTGATCGTCTGTTTGAACTGTACATACCACTCAATGCTTATGTCATGCAAAGATTAGGGGAACCTACTGTGAGAGGCATGACAGTTGAGATGGCTCAATGGGACCTCATTAAATGCCTGACTGAGATGCTACTTCCTTTTGAGATCTTCACACGTGAAGTCAGCAGGGAGGACTGTACTATGGGCCAAGCTATCCCATTGTTGCACATGCTAGAGCAACAGCTGAAGGATGTGTCTGAAACGTACGCAGGTGTGGATGACAAACAAGACGCATATCATTTGGCAGAGACCTTAGCCGCTCGCTTATCGGAAAATACAAGGATTAAAAATAAAATTTTGTCACAACCACATTACATTAGTGCCACAATTTTGGATCCACGGTACAAAGTATTTCTGAACAGCAAGGCAGTAATTCCTTTTCGGAAGTGGATGTTGCCAACTACAAAACTTTGATAGCTAAGGAAGCCACTATTTTCGAAAGCGAACGGCTGTTAATTACAGGCCCCCCACCCCAGGCCATAACCAGTACTACAGGGCATCCAGAGTCAAGTTCTACTTCGGAGCCTGAGGGCAGTGCATTTGCCTCCCAGCAGTCACCTACACCAACAATAACATCAAGAACAGGATCATCCACAGCACAATGTGCAACTGATTGGTTTCTACAGCAGGGGTATGGTAAGTCCAGTGCTGATGCAAAGGCAAAACAGGCCGAGCACATCGGAGCACCCCTGAACATTGAGCGGCTGGTCCAGGCCTATCTGGATGACCCAACAGAGGTCTTCATGGATCGAAACCCATTGGTGTATTGGTATGGGAAAAGAAGCCAATGGACAGTGCTCAGCAGGCTGGCGATAAAGTATCTGGCTTCCCCTGTCGCAAGTGTCTCTTCTGAGCGTGTTTTCAGTGCTGCTGGTGCCATTGTAACTTCAAAAAGGACCAGTCTCTTGGCCCAAAGCGTGGAGAGGTTAACCATGATCAAAATGAATCAGCACTTTATACCACCGGATTACAAAATACGTGAATCACAGCAGGAAGAGGAGAGCGACTTGGATGACGTAAATAGTGCGTTACAGGACCTACTTCTGTCCGAACCACCAGAGTTTGAGGACGAGCTCCTCTTCCCTGACAACTAGGCTTTCAAATTGTTACTTTCTTCCTTCCTTTATGTGTCTGTGTATCTGGCTTTCTGGTTCAAATCACAACAAATCCATCACCACCGTCTTCTCTTTTTATTTCCCTATTGGAGTTGGATGTCTGTGCATTTAACTGTCCACTCTTCAGAGTCCTGCTTCATCTTCCTGTCTCGCACAAGTACATTTCCATCAAGCCAGACATTAGTACAAGAAATGTTGCCTTTACCAGTCCCGCCTCCATAAGAAGTGAAACGTGACTATAGCTATCCACCGTTTTGTTTTCGAGCCGAAACTCATCAGTGTCCGAAGGCTACAGCCTCAGCAGGCATCCAAAGGTCCTCACTGTCAGGACAGAAGGTACTTGGCAGAGAAAGACAAGAGACTCTTCGAAGAAACTTGCTGACATTTGTGCAAACTCAAATGACCATCAATGAGCGCTACCCAGTTCGCGGCCCATCATCACAGTGCTGACCATGGGAAGCAACTTAAACTGTGACAAAGTGCCACAGAAGAATAAGACGAAAACCGAAACAGCGACTAACACTCAAAATGAATGTGGACTGGAGTAATGATGAGGCCACTACCCCGTAAAAAAAAAATAACAACTGTCAGAACTAGGCATCTGATGATCTGACAGCCAAAGAGAAGAGCAAGACAGGTAATGATGGAATGCATTGGATGCTTGCAGACTCTGAGCGATTGCTGTTGTTTGTTGTTGATGTTGTGCATGAAGTCAAACTCTACTCTACTAGTTAATCTACAAAGTGACTCAAGTCAGTGACAGTCAATGTTTCCCTTCTTGTTGTTTAATAACCAAATTGTACTCCTACTACTGCAGGTGCAGGCCAATATCTGTTGCAATTTTTTAATATGGAATATGGACTTAATCGGATTCACTACAGACTGAGTTGTAGTTGGACAACACGTACCACACCATGATGATGACCATACTATCTTTGCACGCATTCATTCAGTTGGATCGGAGATGATTCAAGGAATAACTGCATTTCATGAAGTGGCATAAGGTAAACATAAACACAACAATTCAACAAGAAAGTAAACACAGCAGACCTATATGTCCATGTAGTGGTGTGTAGTCGAGTGTAGTGATGACTCACAGCGGCGCATTGATTTTGTCACTTAATTAGGAAAATGCTAAGTTGCTATGTATGCCTTTTGTCTGGCTATGTCAAAAATTAAGGTAAATGGAGGTTGGGTCACGGGCTGGTGCTGTGGTGGGCCTGTTCTGTCCTGTTGTTGTTGTAGCTTAATGCTGTAAACAGAATCTACACGATATATCCAAGCCGCCTCACTCTGAAAGTGTTCTCTCTTCTCTTCTTGGACTCCACCGTAATTGATGTTTTTTTTTATTCATTGATTTTTCAATACCCCTTTTGTTTTTCCATCTAGACGTTACAGGCCGGCCTTTACCCTGTGCTTGCTATACTGGGAGACACAACTCACATTTACCTTACCAATCGGCATCAGGAAGGCCACCAAGATTGATGTGCGGAGCGTCCATGGAAGATAGGACCAAGAGGAAGGACGAGATTCAACTCCACAATTTGAGCATGATAATACAGTAACTTTAGTATCATTCATCATTCATCTTTTAATTAATTTGAATCCTTTTTTCTCTTCAATCATTAGGACTGTGTGTTGTGTGTTGTTTGTTTGCTAATTGATCCCTACAACTGTGTTTTAATTGTCTTTGCTATCTTTACAAGTAAGCCCAGTACAACATGGAATTTGGGTCTCTGAGGGCATATTACAGGCAAGGCAAATTGCATAGAATATACTGCTGCCCTGTACTGTCTAATTGTCTAGTAGGAGTTATTAAGTACTACTCATTAACCATCAAGTTATCTTCATCATCATGCATGCATTTCCATTTTCTCCCTTTATAGATTTTTTGTATAAGATCATGGTCGTCTGCCAAGAATGCGCTTTGCTTTTGTTGTCCATGCGAACTGTTTTTCATTCTCAAACCTTTCCCCAAACCCCCCTTCCCATCCATTCATCAAAGCCTAACCCTCTTCCCCCGGGCTGTGATTTATATTGAGGTGTGATGTGACTACATAAAATGTACACCAATTGATCACACGCTTGCTGGGGCAGATGTGGTGAAAGCAACACTAATTCAATTGCAAGGCAGGGCGAGGAGCTTCTTCTGCTTGCCCACCCATGCTCAGTCTATGTGCAAGCCGTCACCGGCTAATAGTAGTACATCATAATTAATTGCCATCATTGATTGGATTAATCATCAAACTCCTACCACACAGCAGTAAAGGTTACGAATTACGATTGTGTTAAGTTAAGTGACTCACTCGACACAACTACAGTTTGTAACTTCTTGTACTAGGCTGTCCCCGCCACCATTATGTTTAATTTGACTTTAGCAGTTGCAACTGCAATATTGTTTGTTTGGCAGTCTTCTTCTGTACTGTATTTTACTTCGTTCTACTACTCCTCCCACAGTCGCTCTCAGGAAAGTGACTGTCTCTTTTTAATTTTTTAGCAAATGCTACTGCCAGTGTCTACTCTAATACTACCACCAAAACCATGGCATCTTGTACATTCTCTCTGGAAACCATGCAGCCATCGCTGTGCCGAACGTAATCATCAATGACAGGTAAGATAAGTTTGGTGGGAGGTATAAATGGACTAGGAGGAGAGACTGACAGTACTAGTAGGACAAATAACTCAGTGAGGGGTACCGCATCTATCTGTTTGTGTTACATCATCGTCGACAGATTATTTAAATCAAACACTGGCTGCGGCCCTGCAGCAGCAAGGAAACCAATGTGACGTTAATTCGTAAAACAGTAACCCCCCACAAAACATTAACATTGTATGTTTAAGTATAAATATAATTTATTACCCTAACAAAAATAAACTATCCCACACCTGACCCACCCTTCTCCCTAACCCCAACCAATGTCCAAAACGAAAAAAGTCCAAAGAATGTCCCGAAACCCCAACGCCCAATTCCCACCCACCAAAACAAGGAATAAAAAGGGGCAAAGCAACAGGGTCCTCGATGTTAAATTCGGCGGGCTTTGAGGTGTTTGTCCACCATGATTTTGACCTGCTCCTCCATTTGCTCCTCTAGACGTGCCATCCGGAGGAGAATCTTCCTGCGAAATGCCCTGCAGTGGCATCCAGGATGGGGGACAGCAGTGCTGGCTGCTAGCGAATTGCGGCGGCGGCGGGCGGCTACCAGACCGCGGCGCCGTACCGCTGGAGTTGTGGCCTGGCTGGGGCCCGGGGCATCGGACGAGGCTGCAGCTGCTGCTGCCTCCTCCTCCTCCTCCGCCTGAGCCACCAGCCGCCGGTACTCCTGGCATATGGCCTCCAGTTTCCGGCGTCGGGCCCTGGCTGCCAACTCCTTCCGCGATGGTTTGTCTTGGGAAGGAGTACTATCTATATCAAGAAAGAAAAAGAATATTGTTGTAACCAGTACTCTTAGCTAAACAGTAACACAAAATTAATTCAACACATAATGGCACAGTAGCACTAGCAAGAAGCACAGTACATAACATTTGTGGTAATAATCTATCTATCCTCCCACTTCCTCGGCCACTAACATTTGTGGGAGTTTCAGGCATTATACTAGCACTATGGACTCCAACCAGTACACAGTACACCAGTGTTCTTCTTATCTCTAGTTTAGCGAAATGACATAACCTGGTTGTAGCCGGCATTGCCAGCTCGGTCATCTATGCTTGCACCCAAGACAAACATACGAGTCATGACGCAGACTCACGTTAGTTGGATTTACTACTGTTTGCAGGTGGGGAAGCTCGTATTTTTCTATTACGGGTGGCACTGGCCATACTCTCTCTGTTACATGGAGGGCAATTGCTCAATTTCACAGTGCCTTGGCTACTACAAAAGGCAGATTATATATCTGATCCAATGATCGTTGCTTTTATATGGGACAACGACATAAGGTCAGTAGCGGTCGGTGGTGGGACTCGGGGAGTTCGGCCGGGCGGTGACGTGGGTAGGGGCAGGATGGGGGTAGTAAACTTTGGATTACGGCCAATTACAGGTAAGTAAACATATAAATAAATGAAACTAATTTTGTTGCGCACACTGCATCACATTTGGCGGTGCAGTGCGCACAATGAAATTCGCTTTATTTATTGGTATGTTTACAGTAAAGTTACCTGTATTTGCCCGCGTAATACATTGTTTACTACTACCCCCACCCTGCCCCTCCCCACATCGGCTTTGCTACTCTGGCGCGGTTTCTTTTACATTCCCTAAAACTGTGCATCCCGTGACAGTCTCCACCTATGCTGTCTATGATGAATACATACAGGCATCCATCCATTCTAAGTAAATGTCAATCATTCTTCTTAATCTCTCCACAAACCTTACTTTGTTTCACCAACAACAACGCATGCGTCCACTCACTCCGTTGCTTGCCTTGGCTTTGAGTTTCACCCAAACACCGCTGATGATTCTTGCTATCCACAGTATCCACCTATACTGTGTCGCCCACCCAGGCAGGCATCCATTCTTCTTTCACCTTCCACCCATCCTTCAACAACACATGCATCTGATTCCTATCAGCCACCTATCCATGCTTCCAACGTATCCTTCTCTGCCAGTCATCATATTAAATCTCGCCCGCCCTTCCTCCTTCAACCCTTCTTTCCCTTTTTGTTCAACACATCCATCAAGGTCATCTGATCTGACTTTTAGTCTCCTCCATAAAACTTTCACAGCTGAGTCGGAGTCAGATATAAGAGGCCATTGGTTAATCAAGTCACGCTGGTAATGCTATTGCTACTGCATTGCTCATGCTAAGTAAAGGGTGTCTTCTTTAACCGTTGTATAATGTTCACTACAACTTCATACCTAATAAGTCTCAACAACAGTACAGTGAGTGAAGTCCACACACCCTTCCAGCTAGTGCAATGTCAATAAGTCATGAATATAACTTACCACCGCCCGCCACCGCTGCTGGCTCCCCCCCTGTAGCTTCTGCAGGTGCCGCATCTTCTCCTGCCCCCTCCGGAAGGCTAGAATCGCCGGTGGCCCCGCCGCCACTGGTAGTTGCTAGTCCGCCTAGATAAAAACATGACACATTTTTAGATGCCTGTACACCTCCCTATATTTATTCTTTTTCATTAGCAAGATTGAAAAAAAAGTTAATACATACATATTATTATAAATCACATTCAATAGTCCAAATCGGGTACTAGAGTACAGTCAGTAGACACTAGTAGTGTTATGGTCCCTAGGGTCATTATTATACTATACTCTACTCTTTGCAAAGTGAGCCTGAGCCATGCAACCATTTTCCGCTTCATGTCTTTTGCGCATGTTACCTCGCAGCTTGTTGCGCAGTAACAGTAAGACGCCTTTTGAGCCCACATGAGCACATACAGCTACTGTCTGAGCGTTGCGTACAAGAGGTCGAAAAACAAGCCACTTTGTTATGGAGTTCGGTTAGTCCGTATTGCTTAGCCATAGGTAACATGTTACACTTTTTGGGCAGGACTGAGAAATGCTTGCATTATACTATATAACACGCACCATTTTTCTCAGGCAGAGGATTCCCTTCTACGAACCAGAGATTTGCAGAGCTTATGAATGATGCATGTAACCAGTAATTCTACGTTCTACGGTGAGGAGTCACCCAGAATTCGCACAGATCTTTTGTCTTATAAATCATCAATGATCATGCACTTGTTGCAACACTGTTTATTGTTTTAATCTTATGCATTTTGCTGTTGGAGCTGGCTGGAGTACACTGAATTTTATAGAACAACATACATACAGAGCTTGTTAGTTGAAAATAAACCTTTTGAACTTACACATAGACTCTGTGGTATTTTGTGTGGTGGTGGTGGTGGACTTACACGAGTGAGTGAGCGAAAGGGTGTTATGTTCTGGGTTGTGTAATCATAATCATTGGGTATCTTCGGGTGGGGGTTCGGGGACCTAATGAGACACTATAGCTAGTCGTTCAGGGGATTGTGGGTTCACTTCTGACTGAGGTGTGAGGAACGTCCAAGTTCCAAACTCGCATCACCAACATCCTATTTCATTGTGCATAGTTCGGCATGGGGCTGTGCAGAATCCAAGTAGTATGTACTATATCCTATCAAAAATAGTCAAATATCTGGTTGGGCATTTTGTTTGTGGTAATTGTCAAAGCCTCAAGATTAAGAAGCCTAGAAGAGGACAACCGAAAGGACTGGACTCAGTGGCTAGAGCTATTTGTATTGGTCAATCTGAGTTTTATTCAAAACCGTACAATAAAGAGTGGCAATGCAAACTGGGCAAGCTTAGCGACAGACTAATATTAGTAGTACAGAGTACAGACATTCATAGCAGAGGCAGTTAGAACTTAGAGGCAGGGATAACCAGAATTTAGAAACAGATAGTCAAGTCAAGATCAAAGAATCTTTTGTAAAAAATAGAAATAGGGAGTGGAGCCAGAATTAATAGTTCTGAAAAAATAAGGTGCAGTAAAAGTTAGGGCAATATAATTGTTAATAACCACTGGAGGACTTACTGGGACCAGCAGCAGGGCCCTCGGTAGAGGAGCGGTCCTCTGGTGGTTGTCCCGCAGAATCGGACCCCGTCTTCTTGCCCCTGGGTGCTGCACATCAGTGATCATGTAAGATATAATAAAGAAAAAGAAAGACACAAACATTAATGATTGCTGTGAAACAAATACATTATCTAAAAAAAACCGCTCAAAAAACGTTTTAGGAAACAAAAATTGCAATAAAATTGACCTATCTAATCCGATCGACTACTGGCTTGCGGGATTCACGGACAGTCTACTTATTTGGGAACACCAATTCAGTGTTCCATTCTGATTGATTCAAATAAAATCCAGAACACTAACTAAGCCTAAGTACCACCTGACCTGGCCAATTGTTCATTAAGCCTGCATTTCCATTTTTTTTTTGCCATCAAAAATGCATAGATGAGAAGGAGGACACATGCATAAAGTGCATAATGCATACACCAAATTGTTGGTTGGTTGCGTCTGATGTTCTGCAGCTGACTGACACTGCTAAGCTAAGCTTACCAGTACCACTCACTAAACAAACTACAAAAGGTTCTAAGGACTGGGGTAAGCAGCACTCAGTGACAGAGGATGCGTCACGCAGACCGCTCAAAAATGATCAACTAATAGTAACTAAACCTAGTATCAAATGCATCCACCACTATTTGACAGGAGGACAAAGGAAGGACTACAGTCTCTCTAGCAATAGCATTACCTAACTGAAGTTCTCTAAAGTAAACTCTTACATAATAATGACAAGCGAGCGCAAAGTTGCAAAAAAGTAAGAGTACCGCCCAGCACCTGTGTCCTACAATCACAGAAGATTTTGAAATGTAATTTACCTGCAATGTAAGCAGCAGTATTCTTGTTATTTGTAAAAAATGTATACACAAATCACAATACTTATACTACTATATATATATTGGCTACTCACCAAGCCCCACGACCTCGACACCTAGCAGGTCCAACAGGTCCTGCTCCCGGTCAAGGATGTCTGACCACCGGTGGGCCAGCTGGTTATGGGTGCGCCAGACCTCGGAGCAGCGAAACACTGCCCGACGCACCTTCGCCCACCGGCGGTGGCGCTCCTGGGTCGGGTACCCGGAGCCTGGCCTGCCGCCTGCTGCCAAGGTCAAGGGGAGGTGGCGCTGAATAAAAAAAACAAGGGCGGCCACCTCCGCCTCATTAAACAGCTGGCGGGCTTGCACCCCTGCAGGGCGCAGTCTGCCGCAAGGCAGGCGGCGATTGGGCGCACGCGCCTTGCCCTTTGAGCCGCTGCTGCTACCCTTCGCCATGGTTCTGGGGTGGGAGGAGGTGAAAAAGAAAAGTTAGAAGGGAAAAATAAAGTTAGGGGAAGAAGTAGGAGCTTAAAGAAGAAAGTTATATAAAACAGTCGAAAAGTTAAAAAAACACAGTAAAAAGTAGAAAAAAATGCAAAATATAGACTTAAGCAGAGAGTGAGATAGATAAGAAATAAAGAAAAATTGAAAAACAGTGTAAAAAACTAAGGATTGCAAAGATTGAGGGAGGATAGAAAAGCAGGCCCAGAACCATAGCATAGAGTGGTAAAACAAGATGGCCGCGCCCATCGCGACCGCATGGGTAAGTTCGCGCGATATTTGTCCCCGAGCACGCAAAAAACGTCGCAAACACGTACAACGCGTTCCCGAACAAGGAATGCGCATCGCGAGCACGCTATACGCGACCCGGAACAGGAAATAAGGGATCGCGAACGGGCGGGACAAGTGAAAAACAAAATGGCCGCGCCCATAGGCGACCGCATGGGTAAGTTCGCGCCCCCGGGCACGCAAACAGCGTCCCGAACAACCACAATGCGTTCCCGAGCAAGAAAAACGCATCGCGAACGGGCGCGGCAAGCAGCTACGCACGCTCGCGAAGCTACGCGTAGCTCGCGTAGCGCTCCGACGTCTTCGCGTAGCTTCGCGTAGCGCGACTACGCGAACTACGCCCAGGCTTAGATATAACTAGGACTTGTGATGATTAATAATTGTGCCTTCAATGGGAACAGTGCTGTTTATTGAAGGATTTACTGTTGATTTAAAGTTTAATTAATCCACTAAAGTATTTTGCACATGACACTTGTATTTATTTGTATCTTAAGCGGTTGTTCTCCTAATATAAACATGGATTTTTTAAAGCCACAACAATTAATAACCCAGCATTTTCTGGACATTTGTACATCTAGCTCTGGTATAGGTTGCTCTAACGAGTACAATGTCACCTGCCAAATATAATGTTTTTTATTAATATGTTTTTAACTGTTTTTAGTATTTGTATTTGTTCACGTATTATGGGCTATGAATTTGTGTATTTTTTAAAGATGATGACTTATCCAAAATCAACATTCATGATTGAATCCGATGAGTTCGGATTTATCCAAACCCCCGCCACCTAGGAACCACTATGAGGTATGCTCCAAGATAGCAGCTCTCTTAAGCTGAGTTAAGGGGTAATGTGGACAAGGCACAGATCATCCCAGGTTCTGGGGACTGCAGACGCCAGCACTGCACATTCATTTTTACCAATGGTAAACCCGACAAAAGATTGGACAACACTGAATTGCCAAAAGACTCCGCTCGGTGTCAGAGGCAGGGAATGGAAACCGGAAAGGAGCTTGTTGATGGCTAGAGCCCACCCCCTATAATTAGGGCGTGGGCCAAAGACACCTCTGGGGTCCCTGTGCTGGGGTTAGCCCTCTTGTGCTTTCATTGTGTGGTAGATGGATGCTGGCTGAATTTATTGTGAGAACGCTGTGACTATGGTCCCACACTCAAGCCGCTAATCTGCCAACACTGCGTGCTCAGAAAAGAGATTACTCCAATTACACAGGAATAGCGTGAGCCCCAGTTGATCTGTACTGGGTCTCAACTCAGGGGCTGAGGAGCACTGAACAGGGAGCACTTTTTTTATGTTTGGCCCTTTAGAAGTTCCACTGGTGTGGCTTTGTGAAATATAATGGGCAATGGGGCCTATGTTTTAGAAAGATCTGATGCGTCTGCTGGGGGTGTGACTCGACATTTTGGTCACAGGGGAACAGAGTGAGTACAGCTCTTGCTGTAATGGCCAGTTTTATTGAGTCTGAGAGAACATGTGAGCACCTGGGCATAATGTAAATGCACAGGAAGCGCTCATTGTCGACGTGTAGGTACCTAAACTCGTCCCCTGTCAATAAACATTCTTCCCACCATTCTGAGAGTCTCTTGTTAATGGTTACTTGTAGTGAACCAATGGGATTGTGGTTGATTGATTCATAACATTGGTGGTCATTCAAATGACGGGATATCTCACCCATGTAATCCTGAGTGTCCATCACCATCACATTCCCACCTTTATCTGCCTCCCTTATAACAATGTTGGTGTTATTTTGTAATCGCTGTATGGCTTCCCTTTCCATCCTGGATAAGTTAAAAAGGTGGTGTGGTGTGTGTTTACTAGTGCTCTCCAACTTCCGTAATTCCTATGCGATCTTATCAGCAAATTTCTAAATGTTGGGATGATAGCCACTGTGTGGGACAAACTTTGATTTGTCACTTTGGATGTAGTAGGACTTTACACTTGTATCCAGAACAACTTTGGTATGTTGGCTGTTCGTCACTACCTAGACACAGAGGGGGCAGACCACAACACATACAACAACATGATCATGGACATGATTGATCTTATCCTCACCAATAACTTCTTTAAACACAACGAAAGATGGTACCATCAGCTGCAGAGGACTGCTATGGGTTCCAGGTTTGCTCCTTCTTATGCCAGCCTCTTCATGGGCTGGTATGAGAGGGAGCATGCCTGGGGCAAATGTGGATCCCCTGCACTAAGTATATCGTCTATTGGGGGAGGTATATAGACGATATTATTTGTCTCTGGTCTGGCTCAGAAATACAGTTGAATGAGTATCTGACATATCTCAACAGTAAGCCCATCAATGTTCAGCTCACCATGCTGCATCATAAGGAGTGTATTGATTTCCTAGACATCCAGTTTTTTGTCATGGAAGGGCTGCTCCACAGCACATTGTTCAGGAAATCCACTGCGTGCAACAGAGTACTTCATGCAGCCAGTGCCCACTCCAATTCAGTCATTTCTAATATCCCTTATGGCAAAATGGTACGGGCACGACGCATCTGCAGTGAAGAGATTGGGTTTAAGGAAACTATCTCTAACATCAAGGAACGTTTCAAGCAAAGGGGTTACGATCACAAAATCCTGGATAGAGCAGAGGGCATTGAGTCTATCCAGGTCTGACACACTCAGGGACAGCACATCTAGGAAGACATGGAAACATCACGCCAAGGACCAGCCTAGAGAAAAGGTAGCATTTTTCACTAATTACACAGCACATAGTGATAGAATTTTTAAGGCTTTCAGGAAACATTGGCACCTACTGTTAGAAATTCCGACATTGCGCGTATTCATCAATGACAATCCTTTGCTGCTATATAGGAGGGGATGCAGTTTGAGGAGATCCCTATGTCCTAGTTACATCACAACCCAGAAAGCAACCACCAGCACATGGTTGCCGCCTACCCCCCAAAGGTTTTTTCACCTGCACTAACTGCAACATTTGCTGCTTGGGCCAGAACAAGAGGAAAGAATTTTGTTTTAACACGAGATCTGTACACAGAATCACACATTTCATAAATTGCAACACGCAGTACGTGGTTTACATTCTAGAATGCCGGTGCAGTATGATATATGTGGGCAACACTGTGTGCAATTTGAAAATAAGAATACAAGAACATCGCCGGGCTCTCATCAACGGTGATGACAGGTATCCCAAGACTGAGAATTATCACACCACACATGCAGGTGAGGTCACGTTCAGTTTTTGTGGTATCGACCATATCCCACCCAACAACCGGGGGGGGTGATAGAGAACAGACACTAGGTCAGACAGAGGCCAAATGGATTTGCAGATTAGAGCCGGTCAGTAAAGGACACAACACCAACCACGAGTTTCACTATTTTCTGACATAAGCTCATGGACTGAGGCACTGTACCTTGTCTCTCAGCTCGTGGTCATCCCGACTCATCCCCACCCAGGCCTATCAGAAGGGCACCGGCTATTGGGTTCACCTTCTGACAACACAGTAGGGATTATAATTTTATAATCACACCATGAGGGTCAACAACAGAGAAATCCACGTCTACGGAATCGCTCCACTTGAACTAAACTCACAAACAGAAACCGGACGATTTAACTACTAACCTAAAAGTGTGTGGAGTGGGGTGTAAGAATCAGACAATTCATTTTGTAAAGACGAGAACCCTCACTCACCAGCAGGTGACATGCTTCATCATTGGGTTCCCTCTTGCACACTGTGCCCGCAAGGTGCACAGTGTGGGCTACAACTCTCCCTCAGGAGAGGAGCGTGAGGTGTTTTAATCATCCAATGATACTGGGAGTGTGGGGCAGAGTGCAAAACTTAGACATAAATGTGAATTAAAACTAACTTCCTGATGGACTAAACAAATGTACTAGGGTCCCCAGTAGTTAGAATTAAAAAGCGAAGTGAAAAAGGGGATAAGGATATTTCCCTTTTTAAATCTTGGTCAACATGTTTCTGCCTATTGGCTATCAGGTTCGTGGCATTCGTCAGGACCTTCTTACTGTCTCTCTGCTTGTCATAGTGAAAATGTGTAAAATTACAAAGCCATACTTTAATAAATGGCATCCATCGGTGGTGTTAGCTACTTTCTCATCCACCGTCTGTAAAAAAACAATATAATATAAAATGATTGTATAATTACATATACCCACAGTGATAGAACACACCTCTAAACACCAGTGCAAAAACCATATCCCAGCACTCGTGCTTAAATCATGTTAAAGTGCTATAAAGCACTTTATAATCTCACCAAGACGGTACTGCTAATGTACCTCCTCCTCTAAACAGGTCCTTTGACTGCAAGTCTCTGAGATCAGAGGATAAGGGAGATGTGATAAATGACAAAAAATAAACAATAAACATTCTAAAATCTATCTCTCAGAGAACTCTTATAGTTCTGGCTTCCCAATATTAAAATTCACATTGTCTATTCGTAAATTCATAAATTGCAACACGCAGTACGTGGTTTACATTCTAGAATGCCGGTGCAGTATGATATATGTGGGCAGCACTGTGTGCAATTTGAAAATAAGAATACAGGAACATCGCCGGGCTCTCATCAACGGTGATGACAGGTATCCCAAGACTGAGCATTATCACACCACACATGCAGGTGAGGTCACGTTCAGTTTTTGTGGTATCGACCATATCCCACCCAACAACCGGGGGGGGGGTGATAGAGAACAGACAGTAGGTCAGACATAATCCAAATGGATTTGCAGATTAGAGTCGGTCAGTAAAGGACACAACCCCGACCACGAGTTTCACTATTTTCTGACATAAGCTCATTGACTGAGGCCCTGTACCTTGTCTCTCAGCTCGTGGTCATCTAGACTCATCCCCACCCAGGCCTATCAGAAGGGCACCGGCTATTGGGTTCACCTTCTGACAACACAGTAGGGATTCACAGGGCGGGTTTGGGTATCACGTGATCCTAATACCGGACAACGGGTCTCCACCGCAGGGAAGGTGACTGATTTTCTAATCAAGGCCCCCTATTTTGGGCTGCGCAATATGCTCTTATTATTGAGGTATCAGTCACCCCCACCCCGGGAAGCGGATCAACACCCCTTTTTTTCCCAACGGATCTCTGAGGTGCACTGTCCGAATCCAGGACCCTCTTATCTATTTTAGATACCCTTCACTCCGTTTCTCATGCTGTGTTCAGGCCCCCGCTATCCAGGCATGTTTAGTCTTTTTAAGCATGTACACCATGTTATACAGAGTCGGAGGGACTTTCCCACCACTCATATCAGCCGTAATATTCTCTCTTTACATTTCTTTCATATTACAGCTTGCTAGGCCTAGCAAGCTGTTTTTTTGAACACTGTATTCCTACCAGTACTCATCCGGTCCAGTCACCCTGGATCGGTGTGACTTTCTCCATCCTGCCATTATAGTTTATTTTTTAAATTCCTATTTTTGTGATGCTGGTATAGGCCCGACAATCACCACTTCCACCGTTTCCTCCCTCCATGATGCGCTGGGACCTTTCCATTCTTACACACACATTACAATGTCAGTACTTAACCCAGGACCCACGGGTACATTTTTCAGTCTTTTTTCAGGATCTATTTGCATCCTAGTTGCCGTGACAACCAACATGCTACGGATAAAACGGCATGTGCTGACTCTTACAACTGTCAGACACGCAGGAAGATTAGAAGATACATCAGGTTTTCCGCTAGCCACACTGTGTCCCCACTAGTCTTTCTTCATCCCTCATTCTTCTTCTTGCTTTCCTGCGGTTTCTGGGCTCATATAAGAGGCACATCGGGCAGTCATTATATCCCACACTGGCGACCCGGGGAGGAACGGTCTTGACGTGCAGCGCTTATGGTAATTATTGTTCCAGTTTTACATGCAGAAGCCGCTGACAGCATTCTGAGTGCTGTTTTTGTTTATCTCTCTTGTTCACTTCATAGCCAGGACAGGGACACCCGCTCTGCACTATGTTACGAGTCACTGAGTTGCGGCTCCATTTCTATTGTTAGCTCACCCCTCGCAGAGCATGCAACGACAGGGGCTCGTAGTTCACGCAGCACATAGGAAATATACCTTTCCGGCTTGTTATGTTCAGCCATTTACAGCACACAGAGCACAGATACAGTCTTTTACTTGTGCTCACTCAATAGCTTGCACAGTATTAGAATCACTTACATGTGACTTTGTCTTAATATCTAGCCCACTTCCCGTAGAGCATACACCATCAGGGGCTGTCAGTTCTCGATGTCACACGCGACATGGATTTAGTTAATCTGGTGTCATTCTCAGGGCAGGGGCACCTCCCACCTGTTTTCTCTTAATATTTTGCCCATGCTCGACAGTATTGTCATGAGTTCACGGTTCCCTACATGGGAGGGGGTAGGTGCGGTATTAGGAGCACAGGTAGGGCAGTGCCCACGCACCATCCTTTGCCGTGTCTTAGTGGTTTGTTACATTTTCGACGCACAACCATCCGGGCCTATTTTACATTTTTACATTATTATATTTTGTCATTCTGGCATCACATGCCCACGGCACGGCTACTGTCTCCGCTGGTGGACACTTTTGGAACAGTTTACATTTTATTTTCTACTTAACACGGTAGCGTGTATTAACTACACATTTTTTGGTATGTTATTTCTGCCCTTTTCAGGTTCACGCATCCAGGCCCTTATCAAGGAGGCCGTCACAGGATGCATTAGTATGCACCTGAGTCACACGCGTCCTCGTGGATGACAACATAGAGCATTGATACCTCACGCTCTTCATCCTATACATTTTTTACTCTTGGGGAACCAAGAACCACGGCTCTCCATCCATTGTCAAGTCATGAATGGTATGTATTTATGGATATACCATTCACAGTGCACACTCTATTAACCAAGGTTTAGATACCCCTTAGCCCACTAGCATGTTTGCTTTACTGATTATATATATATTGCCGAATGGCCGCTCCAAATTAAGATATTCCGCATTTAGTTATCTGGTCGCCCCACCATCCCTTCTTCTTCCCCCCCTTTCTTCACCCTTTCGAAGTTATTTAGAGATTTCTTTATTCACCGTAGTTGTCCATTCACATGTTTTAAGGTTTTCATTCATGTGCAGCGTATGCCAGCAATTTGCATGTATAAGCGTCTTTTACTGATATCCACTCCATGCAGCAGAAGCTTTAACCAAGGTCCCTGTATACCATATAACTTCAAGCACAACATTTAGTGGTCAACAATAGGGCACCATTAAGGGTACTAGTGTATGCTAGCAAGCATGTTTAAGTCCAGTGGAGATTGTCGCATGCAATGTGCTCACCTTGGTACATGGCTAGGTGGTTCTTGTCTACAGTCTTGTATGTCCTTTTTCATAAACTTTTGTTTTTGTTCTCCAACCTTTTTGTAATGCTGTGTAATACTGTGTCAACTTATATGTATGTGTATATTTATGTTATTTATGTATTGTAATTTTCAGCCCTGAAGAAGTTCATTCCTTAACCCCTTCGCCGCGGCGCAAATTCCGCCACGGCGGGGGGGTTAGGGGGTGAGCGCGGCGCTTCGGTGCTCATCACGGCACCACGCCGTCATGAGTCATGGGCGGCGTGTGCTCATGACGGCGTGGTCATGACCACGCCCGCTCATTAATTCGCCCGCACAGGCGGGGAATTAATGCCGCGTGGGCGGAGCGGCCACGGCATGACGGAACCACGCCGTCATGAGCACACGCCACCCGTGACTCATGACGGTGTAGTGCCGTCATAAGCGCTCAAGGGGTTAATGAACAAAAAGCGTTGGCTGGAGCTCATGTTGTCTGATGACGTTTAAAATAAAGGATTGCCTTACATAAAGGAATTAGTCAGCCTTACTTATTGGAAAAGACACTTTGGGAGTGCACCTCTCCACGCTTGTTCAATTTTACTATAATTAAATTACTTCCCAACCTATTCCCCTAAAAGCCCACAACCCGCTTCGGTACTAAAAATGCAAAATTCTAATAAAAAAATACTAATAACTACTAAAAATAATCAATACATTTTATATAATTAAATTACTTCCCACCCTATTCCCCTATAAAACCACAACCTGCTACGGAACTAAAAACGCAAAATTCAAACAATTGTTTTTTAATAACTACTAACATTTTTAAACATTCAATAAAAATACAAACAATTCTTATACAAAAAATACATGCATCACACACATATAAAATATATAATAAAATACATAACATTGATAAAAAATCTATATTTTTAATATCTACATTCTTGCAAATGATATTGAACACTTTGATATTTTTTACATAGATATTGCTTACCCAGAGTCAATATTCTTGACCACGATATTTTCTCTGTCGATATTCTTGACCCACAATACTTTTGCCATATTTGTGTAAGTCAATATATTTTTTACTCGGTATTCTGTCTTTGCACCCTGCAAAATATATGACTCCCTTAATCACAAGATTTTTGCAATACCTTGTCAAGTTATTTTGAGCAAAATGTAAATTAAATTAGGTTCCAGATCAATCGTAAGCAACCAGCAGGTGAGATTGTTAAGGCAGACAATATCAACCTCATTTAGATCTGGATGGAAGCTGACCACTTTTTCTTAAAGAACTATCATCTGATGAAATAATTTCAGTCATCTAGACCGCAAAACACAGGCTCACCTAAATATCCCTCTGTGGCTGAAAATATGAAACAGATGGTCATTTATTACAAGATAAATAGTTTTTAAATAAAGGAGTAGTCCCCTCAAGATGGAAAAATGTGTTTAAAAAACCTTTTTCAAAAAAAGCAAGGCTGCCAGTACCATACATGAATACCTATTGACAAAAATTGTGGAAATATTATTTTTTAATCAATTTTGAACTGTTGGACCTTGCCTTCTGTGCATGCTCAACCCCAAACATTTTTCCTTTTTCCCTCCACTTTTTGCTGAATTCATTTTTTGTTGGCCTTATGCCTCTGCGCCCTTTACCACTGTTAACCTGTGCTAAAGTGCTTGTACTCACTTCCCTAAACATGGTTTGATTGGCTTACACCTTATTGGCATATTTAATTGACATATATGTCAATTGTAGAGTGGTATACCATATACCCAAGGTCTGTAAACTAATGCTACATGTGGGCCTGCAGCACTTATTGTGCCACCCGCTTAAGTAGCACCTTAAAACACATCCCAGACCTGCCATTTCAGCCTGAATGCAGTTTTACACTGTCAATTCAACTTGGCAATATGACCCCCTTGCTTATTGCATGTAAGTCACCCATAAGGTAAGCCGTTGGTAGCCCATAGGGAAGGGTGCATTGTAATTAAATGGTTGACAATGCACCTTTATGTTTTACATGTCCTGTTAGTGACATATTCCTAAATTCATTTTTCACTAATTAGAGGCCTACCCCTCCCATATGATAACGTTGAGGATTCCCATTCCTGACCATGCAGGTTTTATGCCGGAGCAGTCCATGCATCATAACATCAGGCGAGTTCATAATGCTCTAGCAAAGCTGCCAGAACTTGGCCGACTGGCAGCCGAGTTATTAGCGGACATAGACAAAGTGTTTGATCAGCTGGGAATAATTCTTCATTCTCTTGCAGGCTCTTAAGTTTGGACCAAGGTTCTTTACCTATGTCCGCCTACTCTACACAGATCATTCTGCATCCCTGCGCATGTCTGGGGTGCTGTCAGAACCATTCCCCGTACTCAGAGGCAACAGACAGGGGTGCCCGCTATCCCCCTATTGCTTGCACTTGCTGTTGAGCCACCAGCCACGTCGGTATGGTGAGACCCCCTAGTGAGTGGATTTGAATGGTCCACTGAGATATCTGACAGGACCACACCGTATGCGGATGATGTGCTGTTCTTCCTCGCCGACCCGGCGTTCACAGACCCACAAATCTTGCAGAGACTACGGGTGCTCAGGGAGACCTCAGGGTTACAGCAAATAAATGATGGACGGAATGCTGACAATGCAAACATTCTCCCCCAGTCAAAAGATCTGGGTTATACATGAATCCGTCAAAATTGGTACTGTTTCCAGTCTGTGGTGATCAAGGCATAGGAACTAGGACAGCTCAATTAACTCAGGCCGTAGATGTTTTTTAGTACCTTTGAATTTATATCTCCCCTAACCCGACCATTTCCTGGATGCATAACATTAATCCCTTACTGAGGTGCATCCTGGGAGGAGGTGAGAGTGTGGTCTCCTTTGCCTTTGTCATTAATTATTTTTAAAATGGTATCATTACCGAGACATTTATACCTGCTCCAGAACTTCACCTACGGCATTCCACAATCGTTGTTTCGAAAAATAATGCAGTACTCAATCACTTCCTTTGGGGGGGGTGCTGTTAGATTATCCCTCTGCACCTGTGTCTACCTACTGTGGGGGGAAAGCCGCTGCAGATGTGTATGCTTATTACTGCCCCTCCCACCTACTGAACATCAATGAATGGTGGTATAGTGAGCAAACTAGACTTCCCCTATAGTCATACGGGTATAGACCACCTGCCCCCAGCGGCCAAAGTGTTCATTCAAATTCGGCAGAAAATGATCCGGGGTTTGGGCTGGTGGGGAAGGTTGACTTGGGAGACCCCACTGTGGCACAAAATTTCTTCATCGGGGAGGTGGCGGCGCTACCTGGGTTTCGTGCATGGGACCTTATAGGCTTGTCCACACCGGGTGACATTATGAAGGGGACAGTGCTCAAATCCTTCCAACATTTACAGTAGGAGTATCAGCTTCATCATTGAAAATTGTATTTACAACTCAGATACGCTCTAACAGCATATATGAGGGACCAGACAGACCTACCGGAGTTTAATCCATGAGATGGCAGGCTGTTGATGGAGGACCTGGACGCTCATAAGATTAGACAATTATACCATACCCTGATTACACACAGCCATTCCACCCTGTGGGTTTTGGGGTAACCTGGGAGGGAGACATTGAGGACTTAAACAACGATGATTGGACTGAGGCCCTGGCAGGACCCCGAGCACCACTATCTCATCATGTCACCACCTAATCCAATTTAAATACTTTCATTGAGCCTACTCCACAAGGACACGCCTCTGACAGAAGGGGGTAACATCCTCTTTCACATGTCTCCGCTGTGGCGGAGGGGACGTTCCTCCAGACAGAATGGAGCTGTACCGCACTGCAGACCTTCTGGGACGGGGTGACCTCTTGTCTAGCTCAGGTGCTGTCCTGGCATATCCCCTTCGAACCCAGGTTAGTCCTCCTGCATAGCACAGGAGCAATATGCGGCAATAGATACAAACAACACCTTTTCTTTTTGGGATTAACGTTGGCTAAGTGGGATATTACCTAACATTGGAATGCGGTCTCCCTGCCCTCTGCGGGTGGGTGGAAGCATGCCATGGACAGATGTGTGGGGATGGAAATGGCAGTCTTTCAGGCAAGGGGCTTCTCCCAGAAGCATAACAAAATCTGGAAGTGGTGGGCGGAATATAGGGGTATTCATTTGCCCTCTGTACCATCTTCCGTATCCCTTATAGAGATGGAGAAACAGTCATACAATACACAGAATAGTAGCCCGCAGCTTTAATCACACCAATACTGTGGACAGTCATCCTGTTGGGGTTCGGGGAGTAGTATTCGGTCTGTGCCTGGTTAATGAAGTTATGTAACATTGGTATCACTCAAAATTGCGAAAGGTCTGATGTATGTGCGAAAGGTCTGATGTATTTTAATATGCAGGCCTTTTATGTCATGTTGTACTACAAATAAAACCACAATTACATTTGTTATAAAAAAAATGGGCCAGGTTATCTATGAAGAGTATGCAGTAAAAAGGGACACAAGATAGAGGTATCTGTTGTTTCCTTTGCTCTTGGCCCTGATGATTGAACTGTTGGTGGCACAGGGAGGCAAAGGACTACATATAAGAAAGGACAACACATTACATATCTGTATATGAAGATGACATGCTATAATTCTTAACAACAAGAGGACACAAAATATCTCTGGGAATTGTACTAACTGTCAAAAATCTAGCATGTTCCCTGTGTGTTAACCCAAATTGGAGATACCTAAATACAAGTGGCCACCAGTCTCATATGGGAACCAATTACTGTAAAACATCAGGGGCCTGGATTTATAGATCAGCTATAGACTAAGGGCCACATGTGTCATTATTTCAAATAGTGATTACCTAATTGTGATTTACTGAGAATCGCAATCGCTATTTTAATGTATGAAACTGGATGAGTTTCATTTAGCATTTCCTAATGGGTTGCACATCGACCTACCTCATTAATATTAATGAGGCAGGTCGCACTTTGCGACCCATTCGGAATCGTTAAAATTTCAGGTAATGGAGGCCTGCTGGGGTCAACAGGCCACCATGTTTGTGATTGCTTTTAGATAAAGCAATATTTTTTTTATAAATGCAGCCCTAAAAGGAAAACGGGTTCTGTTTAAAAAAGAAAAATGAAAAGTTTTATTTTCATTTTTAAGAGCAGGCAGTGGTCCATGGGTACCGCAATCTGCTCTTAAAAATATTTTTGCGAACATTCACAAAGGAGAAGGAGTCCCTTGGGGATCCTTCCTGTTTGCAAATGGTTTACCACCTACTTGAAGTAGGTGTTAAAATGATAAAGTTTTGTGACCACATTTCGTCGTGAAACATTCCTACATACTGCTGCGATTCGGCATTATGAAGGGACACCATAAACACGCATCTGGCTAATACCGAATCGGTATGTATTTTCAATTCTAAGTTGCGATTCAGTAACATATTACTGAATTTACAAATTGGAAATCATACATACCAAAAAGCATTTTAAAGGTTGCGAATTGGGATGTTTGCGACCGGTAAAATTGATGATACATGTAGCCCTTAGTTGAGGGGACAATAAGAGTTGTTGTGACTGTGATGAGAACATGGACGGCCTGTTGGAGAACACTTCCAATGTCTGTGGCTGGAATAGTTGCAATTGCTTAGATGGTTGGCTTATCAAGAATTATGACTACATTTATAGATCTGGCATTGGTCTAAGCTAAAAGTCGAATAATGATTAAATGAACTTTCACCACAGGCCAAAAGAGAAAGGGGCAGATTAGAATTAGCAAGAACATGTGAGGTATTGATGAATTTAATAAAGGAAGATGATACAAATCAGGTTTATACCTCCTCACTAGAAGATGAGGACGGAATAGACATTATGGCTTAGAAAAACAATGGCCTTGTTTACCCCTATTTTCCCCACCTTATACCATGCATCATGTTTGCATAGAAAAATATATACACTTGTGGGTTAGTGATAGGTCTTCACGACAATTAGCTGCTTGTTTTGTTTAACATTTGTATTTTGCAAAAACCTATTCCCAAGGATGTAGGAGTATCACAATTACGATGGAACAGGATGGGAATGTTCTTGACACAGTCCGCAGGAGTACTCATAATGTTGATGCTAATATCAATGGTCTCAAATACTGTGTAGTAATGCTATCCAAATCTATATAGCTAAAACTGAAACTTGGATGGTCCTGATTTAGTGACCTGTACTATTACAATTGAAATACTTTGATTATACTGACTGTAAGCTGCACAGAGATCAAATGAAAATAACAATTAACTTTGTGTTTAAAAAACAAAATGTGAGCACGTTGTAAGAGGCTGGCTCTGTATATACTATATCAAAGCGAGGTATAGTGTGCACAGAGTGCAGTGGATCTCTAAAGGTAGGCAGAGGTAAAAGTACATAATACCTTACTCTCTATTTGTGATAGTGTGGGTGACCAGTAAGGCTTTATCAGAGGGTAGTGCTAAGCATTTATTGTACACACTCAGGCAAGAAATGGTGTCACACACTCAAAGTCTGAACTCTGACCAATTTGTTTTGTATAAAAATATTATTAAGTTGTATTTTATTTTCTAGAACCAAGCCAGGCCTGGTACAGGTAAGTGTAACAGTACTTTGCAATAATCATGCAGTCAAATACAATACAAGACAATCAGATTGGTTTACAGATAAATCGCCTATTCGGAATAACTTTATAGTTTCTTATCTTACTCAGCAAGGTACCCCTGGGGACCACGAAGGTGCATTTCCTTAAAAGAAGGGAATGAAGTTAATGCTTTTTACAGTACAATTGCAGTTTTGCAGGGTTACTCACGAGACACTCTTAGTCTGGAAAGAACAAAAATGGGTTTGCGGTTCGTGAGGAGGACTCGGTCAGATGGACACTCGGTTCGCAACCCAAGCGGCAAAGAGGCGGCCAGGTGCAATGTGTAAGGACCACATGTTAGCCAACAGGCTAGGCAAGGTCGTTGGTTTGGGCACTGGGGGCGAGCAGGCCGCCTTGTTGATGGAGCAAAAGGCCCCTGGTTTTGAGGTTAGCACTGAAGGGCCCAATGGAAAACACAAGATCTACACCGCCAGGGGCACAGAGGCAGCCGGGTGTAGGATGCAGTCGTCGGAGACCCCAGGGTTTCTCAGTGGAGACTGTCGGTCTGGGTCCAAGCGGCAGGTTCGGTTGGGGATTCCTGGGAGGAGGTCAATGACGGGGATCTTTGGAAGTTGTAATCTTGGGAACACAAGTAATCACAGACCGAGTCAGTTGAGCGGTCATGGTTGAATTGTTTGGACTGCTTCAGTTGGAGAGATGTTCGGGAGGGTTGCCTTTGGACGCGGTTGGAGGGGACTTCCCAGATAATGGCTGGAGGCTCGGGTTAGAAGCTTGTAGGGGTCCAGGGGTCACCTTGTTCCAGGCTAGGATCGCTGGGGGTATCTCTGTTGGTTGTTGGGCTACTCGAGTTCAGGCTCAGGGCTCAGGGTGTTGAGTGGTGGGGGACTCTTGGAGACAGCCGACATCCAGGTCAGTTAGTCTTGAGCAAGTTCAATGCTTACCGGAAGGCAAAGTCTTTGGATCGGGGCGTTACAGATAGGTACAGGTAGGGACCAATGGGGCCCTTCCTTCAGGTGGGTACATCCCCTATTATGCCACCCTCCCATGGGACAGGGGCATAATCCTTGCTCTGGTTGGTTGGGGCCCCCCACCTTCAAGATGGTGGGGACTGAGAGTTGTGCTTCACCTCACCTTCCCCACTGAGGGCTAGGATGGGCAAAGTTAGGCACACCTCCCTTCCTAACTTGTTTTTTCCGCCGATTCCGCCACTTAAAGTTGGGGTCAGAACAGGTGTGGGCCAGTTGCTGGGAGCAGCAAATGGCTGGGGTAGCTTACTAAGGTGGCAGGCCTTTTAAGCCCCCCCATCCTTGGGGGAGTCTTGGCACCGCGTCTCAGGATGTGCTCAGGATCCCGAGAGTGTGGGCTCTCCACCCAGGGGTCCAGAAACATGTCTGGTGGTGGCAATGTGCGAGCAGCCACTCAGCCAGGACACTAGAGTTAGGTTGTTTTTCAGAGGACATTTCTAAGAGGTCCTCTGAGTGCATTATTCATTAAATCCCACACTGGCATCAGTGTGGGTTTAATGTGCTGGGCCGTTTGATATCAAACTTCCCAGTTTTCAGTAATGCCATTATGGAGCTGAGGAGTTTGTAATGACAAACTCCCAGACTAAATACTCTTTATGGTTTTACTGCACTTACAAAGTCTAAGAATGGAGTTAGACACTGTAGGGATACAGGGCTCGGGCACCCTGCTAGAGGGGTGACTTACTTATGCCAGGACAGTGGATTGTAGGCATGGCACACAAGGATGTGTGCCATGTTGATTCTTCACTTTGCTCTGCAACAAACATGCAGCCTGCAAAGGCAGTGTGTGTGTGTAAAGGTACTGGGCCTCTAAGGGTGACACAATAAGTACTATAGCCCTTTGAGACCTCCACTGGTCACATTGCCCTTGGTACATATGGTACCTTTTACAAGGGACTTACATGTGACCAGGGAGTTGCCAAATGGGTTTTGCAACATTTCAGTTTGGGGAAAAAACATAGGCCCTGTGTACCTGGTGGGCAGGAACCCAGGGCACACTCAGTCAAAGTGCATCAACATTAGGCAAAAGGTGGGGGCAACCATGCAAAAAGGAGCACTTTCCTACACAACCCCCACCCCCAGACAGAAGAGAATGAGACTATCCTTTCCCTAGAGAGTCTTCATTGTCTAAGTGGAAGAACCTGGAAAGTCCATCTGCATTGGCATGGGCAGTCCCAGGTCTATGTTCTATTGTAAAGTCCATTCCTTGTAGGGAGATGGACCACCTCAAAAGTTTAGGCTTTTAACCTTTCATTTGCATTAGCCATTTGAGAGGTCTGTGGTCAGTTTGAACTGTGAAGTGAGTACCAAACAAGTGTGGTCTCAACTATTTCAGGGACAAAACCACAGCAAAGGCCTCCCTCTCAATGGCACTCCAACGCTGCTCCCTGGGGAGTACCCTCCCACTTATAAAAGCAACAGGCTGATCTTGGCCTTCATCATTGGTCTGGGATAGGATCACTCCTATTCCTAGCTCAGAGGCATCAGACTGCACATTGAACTACTTAGTGTGGTCTGGAGTTTTGAGAATTGATGCTGAGCACATTGCCTCTTTCAGGGTGTCAAAAGCCTTTTGAAAGTTAACACTTTTTGGGCATCTTCTTGAAGCTGAGTTCTGTGAGGGGTGTCACAATGGATCCATACCCTTTCACAAACCTTCTGTAGTGTCCAGTCAAACCAAGGAATGCCTGACTTGGGTCTGGGTTGTTGGAGCTTCCCAGTCCAGGATGGCCTGGATCTTGGTTTGCAAAGGCTGCACTTGGCCTCCTCCAACAAGGTGGCCCAAGTATACAACTGTTCCCTGCTCTATCTCTATCTGGCATTTTGATGCCTTGATAGTTAGGCTTGCAGTTTTCAGGGCTTGTAATACCTTCCTCAGCTGGATCAGGTGCTTCTTCCAGATGGAACTAAAGACAGCAATATTAACAAGATATGCTGCACTAAAGCCCTCCAATCCAGCAAGGACTTGGTTCACCAACCTTTGGAAGGTGGCGGGGGCATTCTTTAAACCAAAGGACATAACAGTAACCTAATAATGCCCATCAGGTGTGGAAAATGCAGTTTTTTCTTTGGCTCCTGGGTCCATGCCAATCTGCCAGTACCCTACAGTTAAGTCAAAGGTACTAAGAAATTTGGCTGCACCCAATTTGTATATCAACTCATCAGCTCTTGGCATGGTATGAGCATCTGTCTTGGTGACAGGGTTGAGTCCTCTATAGTCCACACAGAACCTCATGTCTCTCTTTCCACCCTGTGGATGAGGTTTGAGGACTAAGACCACTGGGCTGGCCCAGGGCCCAGGGACTCTCAGAGGGCTCAATTACCCCTAACTCCAGCATTGTGCCGACTCCAGCTTTGATGCTCTCCTTAACTTAATCAGACTCTCGATAGATTTTGTTTTTGACAGGTACACTGTCCCCAGTGTCCGCACCATGGGTACACCAGTGGGTCTGACCAGGTGTCAAGGAGAAGAGCTTAACATACTGTTGTAAGACTTGCTTACAGTTAGCCTGCTGTTGGGCAGTGAGGGTGTCTGAATAGACAACTCCATTTACTGACCCATCCTTGGGGCTGGAAGAGAGGAGGTCATGGAGAGATCCTGATCCTCATCAGTAACCACCAGCATGGGTATGTCAGCCCTGTCATGGAAAATCTTTAGGTAGTTCACATGGATCACCCTTTTGAGTGTCCTGCTTGTGCCCAGGTCCACCAAGTAGATTACCTCATTTTTCTTTTCTAACATGGGGTAAGAGCCACTACATTTGTCCTGGAGGGCCATTGGTGCCACAGGCGCCAAAACCCAAATCTTTTGCCCTGGTTGGAATTCTACCAGTGCAGCTTTTTCGGTCATGCCAGTGCTTCTGGAGCTCCTGGATGGCCTCAAAATCCTGGGCCTTAGGCCTAGTACATAGACCACAATATCCTATTTGTATTCCTGTAGATGCTTCTCCCAACCCTCTTTAACAAGACAGATTGGTCCCCTAACAGGATGGCCAAACAGAAGTTCAAAGGGGAAAAACCACCAGTGTACATTTGTTTCCTTAGGCTGTGGAAGATTCAAGTGGACTCACTTTGTCCACACCTACCCTTTCAAATGGAGCCCTAACCACTGGTAGTGGAATTAAGGGGGCCTTTGGGTTTCCAACTGTTTTGCCACTGCCTTGACAGGTGACACAGAAGCTGACAAACCCCTTTACTTTCTGGGACATGTGGGGGCAGTAGAATTGCTGAAAGTCTGTTCCCAAGTTTTGGTCTGGCCAAGATGCCCAGCTCGGGGGATCTCATGAGCCAAAGTGAGTAGGAACTCCCTGTAACTCTGAGGCACTACCACTCTCCTAGTAGCAGCAGGGTTGGGGTCTCTGGCCTCAGTATACAGGAGTCCCCCCAATAGGCTCTGTGGATTCCACTGACATCTCCCCTTTCCTGTGCAGCAGCTTGCTGCCTCAGACCTTTAAGAATTGGACAGGTCTGCTGTCCAAGGCACAGCTGTTCCCTAGTGGGTCCCCATGGGCCCACAAACTCAACCTGTTAAGGGTCAAGTTCCATGGGCTCAGTTCCCTCTGGGGCTGAAAAGTCCTTTCCCTGAGGAGAGGGGTCCTGAATCTTTGGCTGTTCTGAAGTTGGTTCCCCAGTCTTCTTGCCTTTATTCTTGGAAGGTTGGGACATTCTTCCAAGCTCCAACACTTCTTTTTCACCCTGTGTTTTCACCCTGTGCTCTATACATGAAACACACAATCTCAGGGACATCCAGCATGGCTGCATGGTTTTCCAATTCTACCTCAGCCCATGCTGAGGTCACCAGGTTGTTTAAAAGCAGACAGGCAGCTGGAAGTTTTCAAGAGACCACTACCTGTTTCAGACCAGCAACCCCCCCCCCCTAGTCTAATGTTACCATAGCCATGGCATGGTTAGTAGTAACTCTATCAGCGTTGGTGTCTGGATATGATATTCCAATCAGGTATTGCTCTGGGGAAATCAGTGTGTCACTCACCATGGTGACACTGGCACCTGTATCCCTCAGAGCTTCCATCCTAGTCCCATTCATCCAGGGGTATTGTAAATATTTCTTTAAGTTGAGAGGCCACACAGCTAAAGTACAAACTCAACTTCACCCTCAGTGACTAGGACTGATTCAGTGTGAACCCTGAGTTGCTCTTGACACACTGTTGATCCCATCTGGAGATTGGCTACACCAGTACATTAAGCCAGGCATTCTAGTTAATGAAAGTGTCATAGATATTTTTTTACTGTCCATCATCAAAAGGAAAAACCTGGCAGTGAAGTAGAAACTAAATTCTGAAACAATACCATAAGGGCAAACTCTCAAGAAATGGGGGTTATTAGATGTTTGTGTTTTATAAATAAAGTCTTTCTTTGGCAGTTTGTTGCAAACAAAAACTTTTGACACGTTTTGAGCTTTGGTTCTGCATACTTATAGCAACCTTTACATAATCCAAACGTTGCAGTCCGCTTCAGTATTATTGATATGATGTGACAAAATGTCTTATGATTAATTGATATTTTATTAACTTTGGCATAATTCCTGCATCTATGGAGCATATTTGTATTCTTTATTTTGAGTTCTGGTCAAGTTCCCTTATTGTAACGTCCGAATTACCTATAGCTGCTGCCTGCTGGTGTTCTTAACTATATGATCCTGTTTTTAACTATACTTCGATGAATCAATATTGAAACTTGTATGCCTTTTTGTCTTTCTTACGAGTTTTGGTTCTGCCCATTTATTGTAACGCTTTTATCATTTATATTTGCCACTCGAAGGTGTTTTAACCACATGAATTAACTTTTAACTATTTCTTGATGAATTGATATTGTTTGAATAATGTAAATGTATGATATGTTAATTGCCCATACTGTATTTAATATAGCAATGCTTTTATGACAAGTACTGTAGAAATAAAGCTGTTTTGATGATGATTATGCAGGTGGGCTCTGTTAACTTGTAGCTTGCAGGGATTCCATTCCTTAATCCCTCTTGAAGCAAGGATAAGTCTTTAGGGCTGCTGTCCCAGAATGTGCAGCAATTGCAGTCCTTCAGAGGGAGACCTTTGAAGTGCAGATCAGGTTTCCAGCAGGGCAGTCCTTCCTCTCCTTGTAGTTTCAGGCAGCCCTTTTGCAGGGTGCCACCCAGGGGTATGATCACATCCAAATCCAGAACGGCCAGAGATCTTTTCTTACAACCTAAGGGAATCCCTTTATTAGGACGAAATCCCTCACCCACCATAGGTGGCATGTTTCATCATAGGGACTCTCCTCATGACAGGAAAACCCAGTCCTGCCATGGGCTACAACCCCCTCTATGAGAGGGAGGAGCTCAGGGATGTTTTTTTGTTTCTACCTTTAGGATATACTAAATCCTCCAATGTATTTCAGTTTAGATCCCAGGATTTGTTGTGTATTTTGTTATTTGAATGGAGAGTCTATCCTTGCTGGTCTTAAAACCTTTTTCTCCTCAGACCCGCCATCCCCCATGTTGTGTTTAGATATGACCACATCCTCCACAGTATACCTACCCCGGAAATCACCATTCTTCAAAAATCCAAACTGGAGAAAACTCTCAAATTGGAGGTAAGATAAGGCTGAGCCAACCCATTGGTGTGGCTAAGATTCTTCCCTTCCAGCCCGTTCACTAATCTAATTAAAGAGGTCCTGTGTGGCTGGGGGTGCAGGATGTGGGGGTGACCCTGTGCTGTCCTAAAGTGTCACTATCCCTTTGAAGAACAGTTTGGCTACCCAACTCCATCCTGCCTTTTGCTTCTGCGGCTGCAGTTCTCCACCCACAGGAAATCCTTTGTCTCTCTAGAGGGGCACTTCACACCTCATAAGACAGCTAGGCCCAGCCTGGCAGAGGCTGGCTGAGCAATCATGAGAGGGCAGCTGGAAAGCTGGATGTTGGCTCACCGAAAATAAAGTTCTATAAGGTATTTTCTGTAATAGTTAGAACAAGTTTAACAATGGCAAGCTGTTGGATGTATTCTAACTATGAATTCAAGTCCTTGAATTACTTTTCTAGCATGATCCAGTCAATATTTATACTTAAATAAAATATTCCATTGTTAGCCGAAGGAGCTAGTTTTCTACAATGGGGAAAAATGAAATTGGCAGTTTTTCAATCACCAGGGCTTATAAAGCATATTTTATAAAGCCCCTGCTTATAGTTACAGGGCACAATACCACTGGGGCACTGAGGGGAGACCTTAGGGGTGACTTATATGTAAAAATAAGGTTATGTAATAAGAGGAGAACTAGTGAAAGATACCTCCTACAATGATACGATCTTACAGCTTCTCTACAAGGGTTTAATAAGGTCCAGTACTGTTTTGCTGTGGGAGCTGTAATGTGTGAAGAACAATCTGATAATTTTTGCCTTACTGAATTTGAGTTGATATTAGATGTTTCCTATTGTTGCCGTGTCAAATATAAAGAGATTCACTGTGAGAGCAGAGAGAAAAGTTCAATGGATATATGTTTTTCTAGAATGATGTTGTCGTGTAGTTCCTAGTACTTCCCAGGATCTGTGCATTTTGGATGACCTCAACTGAGGGCTTGGTGCCCAAACAGACTCTGGACACTGCAGTATATGTCAGCCGTTAGACCAGCTAGCTCTACAGTGCCACTACCAGCCCCTGTATCCTACAGTGGTGTAGGTAGTTTCTGGCAACCACTGAAAATGACAACCCTGATTACTCAGGGATTGTGGAAAACAGTAAAGCACCTTTTGCTCAGTCACTCGTGCTTACTTTTTTCTCAGAATACACACAGAATGATGACTGGGACGTTTTCAATAAGTATTTTTTTGGTCAAGCGTCAGTCTTGTGTAAAACGTATTTGCTGTGACAAAAGTGATCGCAAGCACTGATATCGTAAACAGTAGATACTTTTCTGCCTACCTACTTGTCTAAATGTACCTAGTCTAGATATGTAGGTGAAACCTGTATATGCACATATACGTGCTTGCTAAAATGTAGCCAAGAACCCCCCAGGGAAGTACTAATCCCTCACCTGATGGTAAAGAACAAAAGACCCCTTCTCTGCTCCGAGGAACACCCCCGAGGGATGTCAGGCCTCTGCGTATCGAAGGATCAGTATGCAGGTCCCGGGCTCAGCTTGGAAGGAATTATCCTCTGATTTGTAGGGGTAAATGAAGGTCTTATATACTGGGGTGGTCAATCCAGTGTTTTCCCTAGGATCGATGTGTTTTGAAAATATTGGTGAATGTTCTTCAAAACAAATGCGATCATATACAGCGGGCCTGTTGTCCAGAATGATGAAAAAAATGGTGACCTTTGTACATAATATCTAAACGGTGCCTGAGGAGTTGTTTATGTACGTCAGGTACGGTTATTATGAAAATACCAAGAAGCAGTAAGTAAAACAGAAGAGCTCAGTCTCGAAGGAACAGGGAGCAAAATTACTGGGTAAAAGATCACCTAGTAAGCGTGTGGATAGGAAAATGTATGTAAAAAGGACATACATGACAGGACTAGCCTACAGAACATGACACCCACTCCACATCAGAAATGGTCAACAGGGTCATTCTAAAGCTTAAACCATAATAATTCATCACAGTAAAATGTGCTAAAAACACTAAAAAGCTTGCAAAAATGTCCATAAAATCAAAATTCTAGATGAAAAAGCCTTCTTCCCTAAAAAGCGCTCATAAAAGTCTGTTATACTAGTATTTGTGCTTTTATTACACTGAGCACATTGAACGCCATTATGCTCAGTTAGAGCAAAGAAGCAGGAAAAATAAAACAAAGTCAGTTCGACCTGCAATTTGCTAAATGTTAAAAAACTCGCTGAATAGTTCCCAGTACAGGGAAGGCCAAATTGTTTATGAATCTTGTGCAGAAGATTCAACATCACTGAACATTGCATCTGCAGATGGCAGTCCCTCCAGTTCCTCCAGTATGATGTTGAGTGAGCAGAGGTGGTCATCTCTGGTTCCCACGGCATCTGCTGGGAAAGAATTAGTTGCCTGAGTGCCTGAAACTGATGCTTGTACCACTGGGGCAGAGCTGATTTATGTTCCAACAGGAGCTGAAGCCTCCCTTGGAGGCTCCAGGAATGCCGTCATCAGCATTGGAATATGAAGTGGACATCTGTGCACGTGGGCCCGCAAGGGCTCCAGGAGCACATCTATGTCCGGCGGCGCAACTGATGGAAATGTCAGACACAGGTCCAACATGCGTCCGAATCTGCAGAAAAGGTAGTGGAATACAGGCAAGATGCAGTCTAGCCAGGCCGGTCTGAAAGACAGGAACGAATGCTCACTCAGCTCTCAAAGCCAAGGTGTGCCCAGGTAGAACACCATTTGTTCACGGCAACATCGCTCCAGCAGTGTTCTCTCCTTACTTCGAGTGATTGGGACATCCATTGGGGAGCAATAAGATTAAAATCAGGATGCCCGCCACTGAAAGCAAGACCAAAGAAAGCCTTCCAAGCACGGAGTGTATAAAGGCTGGGATTACTCGGAAGATGGTCTGAAAGGTAGTTAACAGACCCGATCCAATGCTCTTAAATAAGTGTATGATCTCCTTCATTTCAGACATTTTAAAGATACGATGAACCATTTCTCCGAAATGGAGTGGGAAGTTCTTATGGACCAGAGCCTATATCTCTGCCGAAGACCTTGCAACCTGGAGATCAAAAGTCTCTCAGGCTGAAGTTAAGGCCACCTTTTGCTGAAATAACATGGCTTTAAATCTGCTCAGAGGATCAAACCCTATATTGGAAATATTCAGTGAAGGCCACAGTGGTGCCTTCCTAACTGTGCGAGCTGGGGGAAATAATACTTGCTTACAACAAATAACCATGGAGTTCACCATGACTAGTTAAGCGATGCCTGGCATCATCCCACAACAGCCTTGGGCATTCAGCATTAAGTAACTCCCATTCCAAAGTAACTCAAAAACTGGATGAATTACAGCAGCTGGGGAGCCCTTCATGTATCAAGACAGGTTTGCTATTGATGCATTACATGCCCCTTGAAGCAACACTTCTTTGTATACTAAAGACCCACTTAAAGCCTTCTCACAGTCTGTACAACTTAAGAAAACTTCAATATTGTTATTCCTGCACCTATATCTATACTGTAGCTCCCTGGTTTCCTATATATACCCTTCGCCTGACGCTTCGTACCGGCCTACTGGGTGGTATTTAAGGCAGCATTGGAACTGGAATGTCGTGATTTGCAGTGTGATATAGCCATGAATTAACAATTCCATAGACTGTGACACTGCTACTGTAAAAGGTCATTTTTCCAGTTTTTCAATGAGAAGCATGGTGGACTTTGCATATGCATGCCATAGTCATATGTCTGTTGGTAAGATTATAACCTGAAAACAGACTTGTTCCATTAATATACCGCCATGGATTGTGGCCAGAACGTAATGATTTTAGCGTCCAGCTTAAAAGCATAATGGAGCGCAACTGAGATTGCCCAAGTTGCAGAATAGACAAATCTTGTTCCACTATATCAATTGCTGAGGACACAATGTTGCCCAGTGAATAAATATGTGAAGAAAGTGTGGTCATTCCGTTATCTACCACAGCTAAAGCTTTTTCCTAGGTTGATTCTATCAATCTCACGCAGTCTCTCAGCAGCTTCCAGTTGAGAGACTTTCCAGACTTCATTATAGATGGCATATAAGAAGCGTTTTTTACGTGGTTTCTTGGGAACTAAAAAGAAATCCCTAGGATCCAGGTTGTCTGACAGAAGGGACACGTGTTGTTTCACCTGTGATATTGTTGAGGTTTTTAACAATCTAGGCACAACTCCCCAACACTATAAGAAGTCACTATCCCTGGGTCGTCTGTGTGTACATAACATGGGTCAAGCCTGTGGATACTAAACCCTTCGGTGGTACCCTTACATCTTGATTGACACCTATTTGTGTCGACAGGCCAAACCAGCCACCCCTTCCAATTGGGAGCTGAAGAATTATATGTACCAATCTGTATCATTTTTCCCAGTACCTCCTCACTTGTTAATGTATTATTCAATATACCTTCAGTAGGTGTGGGCAAGGGGATGCGTGGTGTTTTCAGGTTATGTATTTTTCCAAACCCATAGCAGGTAGTCTGTTGCACTGTTCTGTTTGGGAAAATGATCTGTAATGGTATAAGAAAAGCTCTAAATAAAGCCTCAGTTCCCTGAAAATGCCATTCTTTTTTCCCGCAGATGGATTTCGTGTCTATCATGTCCCTTCAATAGTTGAAACCCTGTATAGACAGTTGGGAGATAAAAGGTGCTGCATATATCAGCATAATTTTCTTTGTCGTTGCGTTAGTATGTGTTATTTTAAAATAATACGACGCTGGGTCCGATGAGTTGAACCCTGAAAAGTATGCAAATCTCTGTACAAATGTGGCAGAACTACCTTTCGGTGGTGGTGGGCAATGTACCCATTGATGGTAAGTGTTAACAGTGCGTGGGACGCTTGCTCTATGCAAAAAGTGATGACCATAATGCTGGTAACAATACATGGTGTCAAAATCAGTGGTATCCTCATACAATTGCTTGTAAGAAAATGAAGCAGCCTGTTCTTAATCTGACAGCATGGTATTTACAGTTTTAATGTCCCAATCATCAGAGAATGTACTCGGGGTAAGGAAATCATTCAAAGAAATATTAAACACATGTGGAATTTTCAAATGTTCAGTAGGACCAAATACATCAAATTAAACCTTATCCCAAACTATACCATCAGGTACTGGAATGGCCCAATGTTCACTAGGGACAGGTCTCTTTGTTTATGATGTGATGACGTATGAGGTTTCAGGACCAAGTTCACAGATTGTACTGCAGAGCGATGTGGGAGGTAATGTCCATTCAGTGGTAGGAAAAATACAGTTACTGTACCAATCCGAATTAACAGGAACATGATTCCTAATGCAAACCAAAGATGCAACCCAGGTGACACTAAGTAAGTCTTTTTCAGCAAGAGATAGAAATATTGAAATCTTTCTTTTTGGAAATGGGTGGCATTTGCTCACGTTCACTTGGATCTGAAGAAAAGTCATTGTAGTTGATGAAGTAGCCAGAAGCAGTTCGATCTATCTTTGGTAGCTCTGCATTTTTTGTAGAACTGGCAGGTGTGTCTTGTGAAAGCACATTAATCTAAACGTCATTGTTGGGCCGAATTGCAATTTGCTTTGCGATTATATCTGGATGTTGTTCAATTTCAACTGGTGTGATTTGTACTCTATTATGTGATACTCCTACACTTTGCACAGTGGAGTCTTGAAAGGTTATTAGTCTTTCCATCTGAACTTCCTGTATAGGAGCAAGAAGAGATCTGTGGCAACTCAGGACCCCACGTGGCCTATTGTTGAGAATCGGCCACATGGTGTGGTTTGATCAGATCAATGGAGACAAATCTTTTTTCTTTTTTGCCGGTAAGAGGTGGGAGAAGTACTGTTCTTGTTCCTACGACTGCCGGGACAGGTACAGGTCCTCTGTAAGATGGCCCAAATCCTTTCTTGTCCAGGGTCCATTCTCTGACCAGGTCCCCATTCTTTCGGACCCAGGCAGGTCTTGCCGGAACTGGTTTCACTTACCAGTGGCGGTACGTTATACTTGGATGTTTCTTTGTAATGCCCGGAATTCATTGAGTTCCTGTAAAGCAGCCAAACAATCATTCAATTCAAATGGTGTTGTATCTGCCACTGTGCTGGCACAATCGAGATCAGGTACCCACATTCTCGTTCCAAACAGGATCTCATAAGGCGTACGGCCTCCCAAAGTTGTTTGGGGCATATTGTTTAGTGCCCTCTGGACCCCGTATAAGTGATTGACCCAATTGCCACCTGCACCTAATACCCTTGCCGTTAAGGATTGCTTTAGGTCTCGGTTTTTCCTCTCTACCACCAAATTTTCCTCAGGATGGTAGGGGGAAGAGTACCGCAAGGCCATGCCCATATTTCCCATGGCTTCCTTTATAACAGTTTGGGCGTCAGCCGAGCGTTGAGGCAAAACCCACAGGAATCTACAGCATGAATCCACTGCCACCAAGATGTACTTGTAAGCCTCATCTGAATTTAAGGGGCCGCAGTGGTCCAAATAGACACATGCGAGCGGTCTGTCTGAAATAAGTAGTGGTGTTTGAGATGGCAGTGCTACTGTGGAACCTTTCATCTGCTGGCAGATGTCGCACTTTAGGACATAACCCTTGGTATGTGTGGACAATTCTGGCCACCAGTATCGCTGCTTCAACAATGAAATTGTTGCAGTGACTCCTACGTGTGCTGAGCCCGACCCTCATGTGCAGGTAGAATTAAACCCAACCTGTGATCTTTGTTTGGTATTGCTTGATCCCCCACTCCTGGAATTAGAGCATACATGATGTTTGCACATCTAACTTGCAGAAGTACTTGAGTGAAAAGCCTTTTGGCATGGCAGAGCTGTTCCTAGAGGTGTTGACGGCTACAAATATATCTCTGTCTATCCTCATGTGAGAATGAGTGATTGCAGCAACCGCAGCAGTTCGCACTGTTCCCTTGGCAGGGGAAACATCCATTACAACGCAGTCATTACAACGACCTACCTTTACAACGCAACTGTTACAATGCAACTGCCATTACAACGCATACCATTCCAACGCATGCCATCACAACGCATTATAAGGTAAGTAATTGAGATTTTTTTAGTGGTAGGGTGGGTATGGGCTTTGGGGTACATGGGAATAGTATTTTTTACCCCTACACTATCCAACACTTTCCCTACTGTTGCACTCACTGGAATGGGAATAGTAATTTTTACCCCTACACTATCCAACACTTACCCTATTATTGCACTCACTGGAGTAGGAATAGTAATTTTTACCCCTACACTATCCAACACTTACCTTACTGTTGCCCTAAAAGTATTATGCGTTGTAATGGTATGTGTTGTAATGGTATGCGTTGTAATGGAATGCATTCTAATGGCAGTTTTTAAAAATGTGTTTTAATGGCATGGTTGTAAAAACATGCAATGTATTGGTAGTTGCGATGTAAAGACTGCGTTGTAAAATAATGTGTTGTAATTGCATGCATTGTAATGTTATATATTCCCATGGCGGCTTCATCAGCCAGTGAATTCCCTTCAATGTGCATGCCATCACGCTGATGACTCAGTGTGTGAATAACTTGAGCCCGTGGCAGGTGTTCTTTCAGCTTTGCCACTTGTTTCCATAACAATTTATGTTTTATTGTGCAACCCTTGGAATCTCTAAACCCATCTGGCCCCAGTAATACAGATATACATTGTAAGACTGTACACAATAAAATGAATTGCACAAAATCAGTGTGGGGAATCTCCGATCCGTATTTTGTAGTACTAGTATCAGGGCTTTTAGTTCTGCCAGCTGCGCTGTGCAATCTCCTAGAGATTGTATGGTTGTATTGCCGGGATGGAACTTACCATCCCGCATACGTCCTTTCACTACAGCATATGCCACACTACATCGCTGTTTACTTCCTTTGGCAAGCTGAACATAACCATCTGTGTAAGTGATGTATTCATATTTTTCTAGAAGCAAGATTTCATTCGGGAGAGGGTATTTTTGTTCATATTGCAGAAATGCTTGTGTTTTCAGTGTAGGATCGTATCTGTATTCTACATCTGTTGCAGTGAGAGAATTACCCTATTGTACCCATTATGGATGCAGTGCCTTTACATTCGGAATGCTGGCTTTGGTAACCACTTCTAAAGTCGGTACCGGGGTTACAACGATGATGCATTTCACCTGTGCTGGTGCTCATTCTCTCACTACAGCAGTCTGTACTGCTGTTAGTATTTTTTCTGTGGCCGCAAATCGCATTTCAGCATTTCTGTATAAATGTGATTTGAATGCAATTGGGACTGTTTCTCCTTCATTGAAACTGATGTAAGTATATTCTGATAGACCCGTGAACACACGGAACACCAGGTTGGTGGTATTCACACATGTGTGTAAATGTTTGGATGCTATCATGTCAGCCTGAACAGAACGAATAGTGTCTGTATGTTCCTGTGTCCACTGGTTTGCCATGAAATCAGGTCTGATTAAGTCGTAGAAAGGTTTAACCCTTTCTGCGTAATCCAGAATGTATGTTCTGCAGAAATTTAGAAATCCTAAAACGGATTGTAGATTTCAGAGTCTTTTGAGGCTGGAGCAGCGTGCACTTTTCTAAAAAGTTGGCTGCCAGGCTCTTGGTTTCACTTGATAACTCAAATCCCAAAAACAGGAAATTGAGATGGGCAATTTTTGATCTCTTGAAATTAAATTTGTAGCCCAAGTTGGCGAACCCCACAATTATGTTGTTCACCCTGCCCAAGTGTTCAAGTAATTCTTCGTCCATTAGATAGATATCATCTACATAGGACACTGCCTCCTCATTCAAATAGGTCTGACACCCTTGCTGAGAATAGCCCTGGGCTGTTCGTATACCCCTGGGGCAAATGACAAAACTGACGCTGAGTGCCGAGGGCAGAAAATGTTGTAAAATATCTGCTTTCAGGAGCTATATATTGGCAGAAGAATCCATTTGAGAAATCTAGTGTTGTTTTGTCTTTTTTCCACACAATGTTATTCATTAATGCGGCACTGTGTGCGTTTTGAACTGCAAATGTTTGTGTGCATGTGTTCAATTGTCCATAATCTAAAACCAAATGATATTTGTTATCAGTTTCATGATGTGAAACAGAGGATTATTTAATGGGAAAGTGCAAGTATCAATCACACCTTGGTATTCAAATTGGTCTAAGATTTCTTTGACCCATCTCTTCCCATCACTTTCGATAGGGTACTGTCTCTGTGGATTTGGAGTAGATTTCAATGGGATTTCATGGTGTGTAGACTCCACGTCCCTCCCTACATGGTTGCGGTATAGTGCGAGGGCTAGGTCTTGCGCCCACTCCCGTGCATATGAATGTTTTAAAGATACTGGAACGAGGTTGGAGAAAGCAGGCAAAATTACTCAGGTTCAGGGAAGACCTGTCTTGACAATTCGGGCAGGACACTTCCCATGAGGCCCAGGGTCAAGACTGATTTGCATATAGCTGGGTCTGAACTGAGGTGGCGAAGTGAGCTAAAGAATGATGATGGATTCAACCCAGATCTGTGACTGGGGGTGAGTGTCTGAAAAGTTTCAGCGCTCCGTCCATCATCTCCTTGTGTTTGCTTTGTTTGCCCTAAGTTGGCAGGGGGGATGCCCAGACGTGGGTCCGTTGCTCACTTTGCCACTGGATTCAAGCTAGCCTGGCTGATGAAGGGTGTTACCCAGAAACCGGTACCAGGATGCTTGTTTCTGGTTCAGGGAAGACCTGGCTTGGCAGTTCAGGCTGAAATGTTCAAATGAGGCACAGGGTCAAGACTAATTTGCATATTGTTGGAAATGGCCCTTTTTGCAGGGTCACCCCTAAACTTTTTGCCTGCCTCCTGTATTTTTGCTGACCTGTTTTTGTTGGTTTTATGACTCTGGGCACTTTACCACTGCTATTCAGTGCTAAAGTGCATATGCTCTCCCTTTGTAAATATGTCTATGTGAATTGGTATATCCCTGATTGGCTTATTTGGTTTATCTGTTAGTCCCTAGTAGTGTGGCCTGTGTGTGCCCAGGGCTGGTAAACCAAATGCTGCTGGTGGGCCTGCAGCACTGATTTGTGCCACCCACAGAAGCAGCTTGTAAAGTGTGTCTCAGACCTGCCACTGCAGTGTCTGTGTGCAGTCCAGAACTGCCATCTTGGCTGTGAAGTGCACCAACTTCCCAGCCCCTGAACCTTCCCTTGGCATCATGTAAGTGACCCCTATGGTAGGGTGCATTGTATGTGTAAGGTAGGACATGCCTTGGTGTGTGTAGCATGTCCTGGTAGTGAATTACACCCAATTTCGTTTTTCACTACTGTAAGGCTACCTGTTCCTCATAGGCTAGAATGGGCAGTTTGACTATTACATCCTATAGTCCTAACTGACCCCAGGAACATGGTAGAAAACGAATTTAGTATGCCTGAGCTCAGAATATTAAAATACATCTTTTAGTGAAGTTTATTTTTATATTCTGTGTTTGAAAATACCACTTTTAGAAAGTAAGTATTTTCTTGCCTAAGCCTTCCAGTGTGCTCTGCTGTTATGTGTATTGGCTGTCTGGTTTTGGAGGGACAGGGCAGGCTGAGTCAGACCTGGGTTGAATAGAGAGATCTGCATTTAGAGTATGGGGAGGGGTGGCTCCTTGACCTGAATAGGGCTGTGCCTGGCAAGGTGAATGCTGGCTCCACCTCCCACTGTGTGTCTGATAGCAGACCCCCTCTTTCTGAAAGGAAGGATGCAGCCTGGTAAACAAAGTGCTCCAGGACTGAGCAGAACTAGTTCTGGCTGGGTTCAGTGACTTGTAGCTTCTGAGAACAAAGACTTTTGGGGTATAAATATCTGTGCTCAAACCCCTACAATTTGTATTGCCCTTGGATCTGGAGAGGAAACTCTGTCCGTGCCACTGGAGGAATCTGCAGGAAGTGACTGTCCCTGTGCTTGTGTGTTGTTTCTTGCACTGGCCTGCAGCAGTGACCACTGGACCTTGAAGAAGAGAGAAAAGGACTTTTGAGAGAACCTTTATTTTTGTTACAGCAATTACCCAAGGGATAGGAAAAGAGCTAGCCTCCTGCTGGAGTCTCAGGCACATCAGACTCCACCACCAACCTCCTGCTTCCTCCCTGCGAGGACTGCTATCTGCTGATGAGGCTCCTGTGAGTTCCAGCGCCTCTAGTTTGCTTCAGAGAAAAGAGTGTGGGAAATCGACGCTAACGCACCTTTGCGAGCCGCTGCAGTCGAAAGCGCTGGGAAAATAATCGCGCTGCTGCCGCTGAGTGCTCGCAACACGAAACCACCGCTAATGCCCCTTTGCGAGCCGCTGCAGCCGAGACGCGCTGGAAAAATCATCGCGCTGCTATCGCCGTGCGCTCGCAACCCCTAAAGAAATCATCGCTTCAAGACATCGCATTGCGGACGCCGTGCGTCCGCCATTTTGATCACATCGCACCGAATTTCATCGCTCCCTCGCGGAGCGTCTTGTCTTTGCATCGCAACACGATCGCACAGCGTAATAGGATCGTCGCATCGACTTCTCCCTCGCGGCAAGAAAGTCATCGCATCGGCGGCCTAGCGTGCAGAAGTTTATCGCATCGTCTCCACATGCATCACGCAGATCGGCGCATCATCCTCCCTTGCGGCAAGGATTTCAACGCATCGCCGGCCTTGCGTGCCGAGAATCATCGCTACAGCTTATTTGCGACATTTTGTTGGGACCACTGCTTTGAATTTGAACCTTATTTTTGCAACCTTTGAACTATTTTTTGACAGTCCTTCAACAGCAAACCTATTTTTGACAATATTGTGGCTTTTACAGTTATTGGTCTTGTGATAAGTCTATATATATATAAAGATACTTATTTTTTATAACTACTTGTGTGGTGTCCCTTTGTAGTGTGCCTCACTGTGTTACTGTGTGTGGTCATAAATGCTTCACTCACTGCCTCTGAGATAAGCCTACCTGCTCGTGCTACGTTACCACAGGGTTGAGCAGGGGTATTAAAGAGGGTAGCCCTCTCACTCTGACTTAGGAAGAAGGGTCCATACTTGGACAGTGGTCAGCCATTGCCAACTAGAGCCCCCATTTCTAACACATATAGATGGGTCTGAACTGAGGTGATGAAGTGAGCTAAAGAATGATGATGGATTCAACCCAGATCTGTGACTGGGGGTGAGTGTCTGAAAAGTTTCAGTGCTCCGTCCATCATCTTCTTGTGTTTGCTTTGTTCGCCCTAAGTTGCAGGGTATGCCCAGACGTGGGTCCCTTTCTCACTTTGCCACTGGATTCAAGCTAGCCTGGCTGATGAAGGGTGCTACCCACAAACCGGTCCCAGGATGCTTGTTTCCGGTTCAGGGTAGACCTGGTTTGGCAGTTCGGGCTGGACTGTTCCCATGAGACACAGGGTCAAGACTGATTTGCATATAGATGGGTCTGAACTGAGGTGGCGAAGTGAGCTAAACAATGATGATGGATTCAACCCAGATCTGTGACTGGGGGTGAGTGTCTGAAAAGTTTCAGTGCTCCATCCATCATCTCCTTGTGTTTGCTTTCTTTGCCCTAATTTGGCAGGGTATGCCCAGACGTGGGTCCCTTGCTCACTTTGCCACTGGATTCAAGCTAGCCTGGCTGATGAAAGGTGTTACACAGAAACCGGTCCCAGGATGCATGTTTCCAGTTCAGGGAAGACCTGGCTTGGCAGTTCGGGCTGGACTGTTCCCATGAGGCACAGGGTCAGACTGATTTGCATATAGCTGGGTCTGAACTGAGGTGGCAAAGTGAGCTAAAGAATGATGATAGATTCAACCCAGATCTGTGACTGGGGTTGAGTGTCTGAAAAGTTTCAGTGCTCCATCCATCATCTCCTTGTGCTTGCTTTCTTCGCCATAAGTTGGCAGGGTATGCTAAACTGAGCTAAAGAATGATGATGGATGCAACCCAGATCTGTGACTAGGGGTGAGTGTCTGAAAAGTTTCAGCACTCCGTCCATCATCTCCTTGTGTTTGATTTGTTTGCCCTAATTTGGCAGGGGGGATGCCCAGACGTGGGTCCCTTGCTCACTTTGCCACTGGATTCAAAGTAGCCTGGATGATGAAGGGTGTTACCCACAAACTGGTCCCAGGATGCTTGTTTCCGGTTCAGGGTAGACCTGGCTTGGCAGTTAGACCTGGCTTGGCAGTTCGGGCTGGACTGTTCCCATGAGGCACAGGGTCAAGACTGATTTGCATATAGCTGGATCTGAAATGAGGTGGCGAATTGAGCTAAAGAATGATGATGGATTCAACCCAGATCTGTGACTGGGGTTGAGTGTCTGAAAAATTTCAGTGCTCCGTCAATCATCTCCTTGTGTTTGCTTTGTTCGCCCTAAGTTGGCAGGGTATGCCCCGACGTGGGTCCCTTGCTCACTTTGCCACTGGATTCAAGCTAGCCTGGCTGATGAAAGGTGTTACCCAGAAACCAGCCCCAGGATGCTTTGTTTCCGGCTCAGGGAAGACCTGGCTTGGCAGTTCAGGCTGGACTGTTCCCATGAGGCACAGGGTCAAGACTGATTTGCATATAGCTGGGTCTGAACTGAGGTGGCAAAGTGAGCTAAAGAATGATGATGGATTCAACCCAGATCTGTGACTGGGGGTGAGTGTCTGAAACATTTCAGCGCTCCATCCATCATCTCCTTGTGTTTGCTTTGTTCGACCTAAGTTGGCAGGGTATGCCCAGACGTGGGTACCTTGCTCACTTTGCCACTGGATTCAAGCTAGCCTGGCTGATGAAGGGTGTTACCCAGAAACCGGTCCCAGGATGCTTGTTTCTGGTTCAGGGAAGACCTGGCTTGGCAGTTCGGGCTGGACTGTTCCCATGAGGCACATGGTCAAGACTGATTTGCAAATAGCTGGGTCTGAACTGAGCAAAAGAATGATGATGGATGCAACCCAGATCTGTGACTGGGGGTGAGTGTCTGAAAAGTTTCAGCACTCCGTCCATCATCTCTTTGTGTTTGATTCGTTTGCCCTAAGTTGGCAGGGGGGATGCCTAGACATGGGTCCCTTGCTCACTTTGCCACTGGATTCAAAGTAGCCTGGATGATGAAGGGTGTTACCCACAAACTGGTCCCAGGATGCTTGTTTCCGGTTCAGGGTAGACCTGGCTTGGCAGTTAGACCTGGCTTGGCAGTACGGGCTGGACTGTTCCCATGAGGCACAGGGTCAAGACTGATTTGCATATAGCTGGATCTGAACTGAGGTGGCGAAGTGAGCTAAAGAATGATGATGGATTCAACCCAGATCTGTGACTGGGGGTGAGTGTCTGAAAAGTTTCAGTGCTCCGTCCATCATCTTCTTGTGTTTGCTTTGTTCGCCCTAAGTTGGCAGGGTATGCCCAGACGTGGGTCCCTTGCTCACTTTGCCACTGGATTCAAGCTAGCCTGGCTGATGAAGGGTGTTACCCAGAAACTGGTCCCAGGATGCTTGTTTGCGGTTCAGGGAAGACTTGGCTTGGCAGTTTGGGCTGGACTGTTCCCATGAGGCACAGGGTCAAGACTGATTTGCATATAGCTGGGTCTGAACTGAGGTGGCGAAGTGAGCTAAAGAATGATGATGGATTCAACCCAGATCTGTGACTGGGGGTGAGTGTCTGAAAAGTTTCTGCGCTCCGTCCATCATCTTCTTGTGTTTGATTTGTTTACCCTAAGTTGGCAGGGGGGATGCCCAGACGTGGGTCCCTTGCTCACTTTGCCACTGGATTCAAGCTAGCCTGGCTGATGAAGGGTGCTACCCACAAACCGGTCCCAGGATGCTTGTTTCCGGTTCAGGGTAGACCTGGTTTGGCAGTTCGGGCTGGACTGTTCCCATGAGGCACAGGGTCAAGACTGATTTGCATATAGCTGGGTCTGAACTGAGGTGGCAAAGTGAGCTAAATAATGATGATGGATTCAACCCAGATCTGTGATTGGGGGTGAGTGTCTGAAAAGTTTCAGCACTCCATCCATCATCTCCTTGTGTTTGCTTTGTTTGCCCTAATTTGGCAGGGTATGTCCAGACGTGGGTCCCTTGCTCACTTTGCCACTGGATTCAAGCTAGACTGGCTGATGAAAGGTGTTACCCAGAAACCGGTCCCAGGATGCATGTTTTTGGTTCAGGGAAGACCTGGCTTGGCAGTTCGGGCTGGACTGTTCCCATGAGGCACAGGGTCAAGACTGATTTGCATATAGCTGGGTCTGAACTGAGGTGGCGAAGTGAGCTATAGAATGATGATGGATTCAACCCAGATCTGTGACTGGGGTTGAGTGTCTGAAAAGTTTCAGCGCTCCATCCATCATCTCCCTGTGTTTGCTTTCTTCACCATAAGTTGGCAGGGTATGCCCAGACGTGGGTCCCTTGCTCACTTTGTCACTGGATTTAAGCTAGCCTGGCTGATGAAGGGTGTTACCCAGAAACCGGTCCCAGAATGCTTGTTTCCAGTTCAGGGAAGACCTGGCTTGGCAGTTCGGGCTGGACTGTTCCCATGAGGCACATGGTCAAGACTGATTTGCATATAGCTGGGTCTGAACTGAGGTGGCTAAGTGAGCTAAAGAATGATGATAGATGCAACCCAGATCTGTGACTGGGGGTGAGTGTCTGAAAAGTTTCAGCACTCCGTCCATCATCTCCTTGTGTTTGATTTGTTTGCCCTAAGTTGGCAGGGGGGATGCCCAGACGTGGGTCCCTTGCTCACTTTGCCACTGGATTCAAAGTAGCCTGGATGATGAAGGGTGTTACCCACAACTGGTCCCAGGATGCTTGTTTCCGGTTCAGGGTAGACCTGGCTTGGCAGTTACACCTGGCTTGGCAGTTCGGGCTGGACTGTTCCCATGAGGCACAGGGTCAAGACTGATTTGCATATAGCTGGATCTGAACTGAGGTGGCGAAGTGAGCTAAAGAATGATGATGGATTCAACCCAGTTCTGTGACTGGGGTTGAGTGTCTGAAAAGTTTCAGCGCTCTGTCCATCATCTCCTTGTGTTTGCTTTGTTCGCCCTAAGTTGGCAGGTTATGCCCCGACGTGGGTCCCTTGCTCACTTTGCCACTGGATTCAAGCTAGCCTGGCTGATGAAGGGTGTTACCCAGAAACTGGTCCCAGGATGCTTGTTTGCGATTCAGGGAAGACTTGGCTTGGCAGTTTGGGCTGGACTGTTCCCATGAGGCACAGGGTCAAGACTGATTTGCATATTGCTGGGTCTGGACTTAGGTGGCGAATTGAGCTAAAGAATGATGATGGATTCAATCCAGATCTGTGACTGGGGGTGAGTGTCTGAAAAGTTTCAGCACTCCGTCCATCATCTCCTTGTGTTTTCAAAATGACTTTTCCACCTTTTGGGCAATCCATCACAAATTCAGGTGGCCAATCTTTTTCTGCTAGCAGGATGTCATATCTAAATGTCAAGTTCTCCCAAAAGAGACCGTTAACCTTTCTTGAGATGTCCCCCTCTATTTGGAGAGTAATTTCGTATAACCGATGTGGGACACTAACTCTTGTATCAGGTGTCTCCACTGTGATACGTTCATTCAATACTGCTGACACCAGAAATTCCTTCAGGTTCTGGTAAGACATTGTTACTTCTGCCATGCTGTCTAGCATTGTCAGAGCCCATTCCCCATTCAGAAGCTGAGTCCTCAGTAACCTGGTCATGTCAAATTTTTAGTCCAGCTACTGTCTTTTTTTTTAATTGAGGATTTGCTTTAGGTTGTTCTTCCTGCTTGATAATATAATCTGTATTGCGATGTGTTTCCCTTTTCCCCTTTGGTCGATCTTCAGTCTTTTGTTCTGACCGTCTTTCCCTCTCCTAGTTTTTTGAAGAGCCCTGAAAGGAATGAAAAGATTGTGTATCAGTATCCTGATACCTGTCAGGTTTTCTAATATTATCACAATTTCTAAGGTTATACCTCTTATCAGAGGACTCCTGTTGGGGAGACCCACCCCTTGATCGTGAATTTTTTCTTTTATTCTTATTTCTAGATTGATTGTTATCCCATTTCTTTTTAGAAGAAGCGGGTGTTTTTTTCGAGTTATCCTTGTCAGAATTACTCGCCATTTGTGGTTTCCCTGGTTTGGCACCCAAACTATCTCTACCTAATGATCCATAGGTTTCTTCGATAATTTTTGGTAACTCTAGCTCTTGATTTGTAGGAGCTGTTTCCCTTAAGCGTTGGCATATGGCCACAGCTGCTGCATCCCCTTTTCTGTTGCTCAGCATAATTGCTGAGACTTGGGCAAAGTTACCCATCAGTTTGTTTCCAAGTCCAAGGCAGGTTCTGCCCCGTACTCATTTTGTATCTGTTTCAATACATCTGGATAACTGCTATGGAAGGGGTACCTTGTATTCTAATGTATACTGCAGCAAAGATTGTTCCCCAGGTGCTACAATACTCAATTGGGGGAACCATTTCCATTGGCAAGCAAATAGTTAACATTCTGTGTTTCTCCTGCGGACCCTTATGGGGGAACACTGCTTCCATCTGTGCAATTTTTTGTGCTATCCAAAATGGTCTTTGCTCTCTTTTTGATGGGAATGCCCCATTATTGCATTTAATGTTTGTGGGCTAATGGTGGGTGTTGTCTGATGTGGACCAGCTGTAGCAGCTCTCACAGGTTGGATTGTGAGTGTTTGCATAACAAACTTGACAATGTGTCTGAATAACCGGACTATTTCTTTGTATAGTGTACGCACTTCCTCTACTGGTAGTGTGTCAATCTGAGGATGTGGAATGTATGTCACTAAGACCGGCCAGGTCGCTCCTCCTGTGCTGAGTGGACTGAGTCTTACGACAGCTGTTATGTGTGGGAGGGCACCTTTAATCCAGTTTCTGTGTTTCTGGTACGTTAACAGGACTTCAATGTCTTCGTATGGAGTGTATTCTTCTGGTGGGTCAACTACAATGTATTCGGGAAACAAATGCAGGCGGGAATTTAACCCAAGAATAGAATACCTTTGATCCGAACACCTCGTGTGCCTCAATCACGAAAGTAACATAGCTACCTGTTGCAGGAACACCATGTTCTAACAATTTAATAGTTACTGCCTGTCTGCAGTTTTCAGTAATGTTAAGAGCGTTTGCAAATTCGTCTTCCCCCGAACTACTCACAGGGTCAGTCATTTTTTAAGGACAAGATAGTTAAACGTGTAAGAGATAGGGTTTTGCACAATGAGGGAAACTTTTATCCTTACAAGCTTGTTCAAACCTTAAGCCAATACACAGGGTGTACCTGCTCAGCTGAGGCGGATATCCCTTCCCACTTCAGATGTCTCTGAAAAGTATGAGTAGGGCTTTTCTGAGAAGGCACAACTGAACTATTCAGATTTTAACTGTTAAGAACCAAATCAACATTGGCCGCTATGTTGTGTAGTTCCTAGGACTCCCCAGGACCTGCGCGTTTTTAGATGACCTAAACTGAGTGCTTGGTGTCCAAACAGACTCTGGAAACCCCCACAGTATATGTCAGCCATTAGACCTGCTAGCTCTACAGTGCCACTACCACCCCCTGTATCCTACAGTGGTGTAGCTGGTTTCTTGCAACCACTGAACATGACAACCCTGATTCCTCAGGGATCATGGAAAACAGTACAGCACTTTTTGCTCAGTCACTTGTGCTTACTTTTCCTCAGAATATACACAGAATGACGACTGGGACGTTTTCAATAAGTATTTATTGGTCTAGCGTCAGTCTCATGTAAAACGTATTTGCAGTGACAATCAGAAGACAGGCACACACAAAAGTGATTGCAAGCACCAATATCGTAAAGAGTAGATACATTTCTACCATAGTGCTAAAAAGATGAGCATAAGCTGGTTATGTAAAGCAATAGCATTTGCATACTCCTACAATGCGCTGCCTACCTACTTTGCCTAAATGTACCTAGCCTAGATATGTAGGTGAAGCGTGTATATGTACATAAAATGTAGCCAAGAATCCCCCAGGGAAGTACTAACCCCTCACCTGATGGTAAAGAATGAAAGACCCCATCTCTGCTCCGAGGAAGACACACCACGAGGGATGTCAGGCTGCTTCGTATCGAAGGGTCAGCATGCAAGTCCGGCTCAGCTTGGAACGAATTTTCCTCTGATTTGTGGGGGTAAATAAGGGTCTTATATACTGGGGTGATCACTCCAGTGTTTTACCCTAGGATTGATGTGTTTTGAAAATATTGGTGAATGTTCTTCAAAACAACTGCGATAATATACAGTGGGCCTGTTGTCCAGAATGATGAAAAAAGTGGTGACCTTTGTACAGATTAACTATACAGTGCCTGAGGAGTTGTTTATGTAGGTCAGGAACAGTTATTATGAAAATACCAAGAAGCAGTAAGTAAAACAGAAGAACCCGTTCTCGAAAGGACAGGGAGGAAAATTACTGGTTAAAAGGTCACCTAGTTAACGTGTGGATAGGAAAATGTATGTAAAAAGGGCATACATGACAGGACTAGCCTACAGAACATGACATAAAAACGGACTTACTTACAATGTGATTAACAGGAACAGTAAGGGTTGCTAGTGTAGGAATTTGTGTTCTGTGTTCTGTGCACATAACTAAGACTCACTTGGAAACAGTATGATATATTGCAATGGATGATCCTATTTGCTACACAGAGCACCTTGAAGGTGAACTAAATAGCCATAAGCACTTGAAATACAAAAGTAAAGCAGCTGTGCATATAGTGGAGCAGTGGTTGGCTGGCTGCTGCATTCTGTATTCTCAATAATCTTAGATCTACGTAGAGACCTGCTACCAAGTGAAGAGTATTTCCATAGTCCAGATGTGACAGAACCTGGGAGATGGTACTTTTTTGGAAATCCTGGATGTTAGACAATGCTTTGTAGGGTTTGCAAGGTTAATATGGCACTACTCGTATATCTGTACTTGCTTCATGTGAAGAAAAACGATAAAAGCAATAAAAATTCCAAAGTGTCTTATTTCTTCTGATGTGATTGGAGGCACACCAAATTCGTTGGGCAAAGTTATCATATGTAGGGGATTCTATCAATTTCAACAGGAGAATATATTGGTTTTTGTAGGTTGAACTATTCAGATGAATGTTTAACATTCAGTTATCAATGGCTCAGTGGCCATGGAGACGTCTGTGCAATTTGAACAGGTATGACTGAAGGACCTGGCACGGTGTAGTATGATCGATACTAGGAAAGTATTAAAGAGAAGCGAGGATCTTATCAAATCTATTTACACCTGGAAATCAGTGCAGAAATTCAGTTGGCAAGTATGGAATGGGAGCGGTGCATAGTCACAAAATCCTCATATCGCACAGTATGTAATGCACTGTATCATAGGCTCCTGACATACCTGCTTCTAAAAGGTACAGCCCAAAGAAAAAACACAGTTTCAGTTCAAACCCTATGTTGACACCTAATATGCTCTGGAACAACAACTAACTATGAAGGGTGAAAGAAAAATGTAAAATCAAATAGAATAGGTAATTGCTAAAGAATAAAATCTAATTTGCCTGTGTGTTATTCATTTTGTGTAATCATAACATGTTGGTCAGGATGTGACTTTTGTTGAATTCAGCTTTTAGGACGGGGATGAGTTTTCCAGTGGACAAAGGTCTTATGTAAAGCAGGGCTTCCTGGGTGTTGAAGTCCCCCACTGCTGGTGTGGTTTCAGGAGGAGGGGCTGCTCGATGCACTGAAAATGCCAGCTTCTTCCCCTAGCGTGGGACACGCGCGGGCCGCCCCTGGGCCCATCCTTCCCCGTCATCGCCCAGAAGAGGCAGGGCAGGGCCACCCCCCTTGGCTGTGGATTTCAGTGATTCCAGCGACCAAAAACTATGAGTTGGTCTTCTCCCACTGCTCTTTTTTCTGCCCCTGGATAACAAACCGGAATTAGTATTTTACTGAATTTGTGATTTCTGTCATAAAGGCTGGTTATATTTAATTAGTAACACAATCTATATGTTCGTCTTAATTCAGCCTTTGGGTGGTATCAAGGCTGTTTTCTGTACAAGCTGGTCTCGCCGATCTGAGGATCATCTACACCAAGACGTACTAGCTCCATCATACAGCACATCATACTGAACACGGGTGAGGGGTCAGTAGCAGACCCAGTGTGCTCTTCTAATGCGATCCAGTTACTCAGTGGGTGGTGCTAAATCCAACTCTGCACATAAAACACAGTCTTACCTCATGCCTCCTACTCCCCTCAGTGCCTGCGAAGGAAGAGACTGGTTGAGACTCCCATCTTTGTTCCTTTTGGCTTGGCTTGGTTTGTTTACACTGGACTGTGCTCAAATTGGACTAGTCCTCCTTTTAATGTTGACTTGTATGTTTATCGAGTATGTATAGCGAGCCTATTGGAACACAGGCTTTGGCTATTGAAATTGACTTTTATGGTACTGCCTGTTCTTGATGCTATTTTGGCTTAATCTTTGCTTTGTCCTTTGGATGTATTGTTATCTATTGTTATCATGGGCAAAAGGAAATCCTGCGAGGGCGATATGAGTGAGGGAAGAAAGAAAAAGCTGAAAAGGGGTAAAAGGAAAAGTTTGGTTGTAACACAAGAAGCAGGGGAGGGGGTAGTGGATAGAATAAATAATCTATTGACTGAATGTGAGGTCTTATTAGACCCTACCCAACATGATGTCACAACCGATAGCAGCATTAAGCAGTGTGGAGGAAGTGGGCTCACCAACAAGCGAATTCCTGATATGTTTAAAAAGCCAGCCAAAAGCCTTGATATCCAGGACTCCCCTAGCGAGTCCAACTGTGGTCAGATCACCCACCCACCCTGTATCGGATGTTATGGCCGCCTTTCCATGGTCAAATAGATTTGACATCTTGAAAGAGCAGCCAAAGACAGTGACCACTCCCCAAACTGCTCTCTCCCAAGATTGTAGGGAGGCCCTAGTGAGCATTTCGACCTATACCACTGAGGATATAGTAGAACCAGGTGAGGCAAATTGCACTGTAAGAGGGCAAGGTACTAACACCTGAACATTTGACAGGCTCCCTATGGAGCCATTACAAGGCCCATCACAAAGTTCTGTTGCCACACAGCTAACTGTTATTAAGAATGAAATTCAGTGCCTTAAGGCCTCCGTTTGCAACCTAGCGGATTCCTTAAGCAAGGCCCACACAGTTATCCAGCAGGTTAAAACCATGCTGAGAGAACAACCCCGAAATAATTCAAGTATAGCGGGGGACAGGAGTAGTAATAGCCAGCCAGATACCCACTGCCATGTTAAAGCTCTGATCGGTACTATCAACCATGAAAACAATCCCTCAACAAGCTACACTAATGCGGGACGCATTCAACTAGATAGGGGATCCAAACAAAGACCCCCAAATCAAAATCTTAGACTCCAAGCTCCAGCATCTTTGTTCCCATCCAACTATGATCATCTAGGGTCTACCAGACTGCGGATGCCTAAAGAGACCCCTATTAAAACAGGAAAGAAAAATATAGTATACATGACTAATGTCCCTAAATGCTGCCTTTGTTGACCTCAAGTCAGCATTTGATCTGGTCTCTCGGAGCAAACTCTGGGCCGTGCTCCAGGAGTTAGGGATGCCGCCTGAACTGCTATCCCTCATAGCTTGACTTCATGAGGACAACTTTGCCCAAATACGCTGGGGATTGCAGGGAAATGTTACCACGCCCATCCCTGTTGTGAAAGGTGTGCGCCAAGGTTGCGCCCTGGCCCCTACATTATTTTCACTTTTTATAAACAGCATCGCTAAGCATTTAACATCCATCCCCACTGACGCCCCGATCCTTGCAGGTATCAAAATTCCCATTTTGATGTTCGCCGATGATACGTTCATAATTTCCAAAAACCCTGAGTGGTTTACAGTGAGCATTACACCTTTTTGAAAAGTTCTGCACCATTCAAGGCTTGGAAATTAATGTAACTAAAACTAAGTTCATGGCGTTCAACACACATAGAGCCTTTAAATTTGGAGAAGTACTGGGACACTATATCCAAACCCCACGACCGGAAGCTGTACTTCCAATTTAGAGTGGGGGCACTGCCCTTGAGATCTTTTACGGCTAAATGGGCAAGCCAGGGCGATAGTAAATGCCCTTTTTGTGAGACGTGTGACGAGTCCTATGGCCACATCCTTTTTGTGTGCCTAGCGTGTACTGCACTGCGCAAAGCATGGCTAGCTCCAATTTGTAGATTGCTGGGCATTAGAACAAGCAGTATAGCGCTGAGAATATTGCGTAATGACACTCTTCCTTGCATTGCAATAGCTGTAGCCAAGTACCTGAGTTGGATGTGGGCCATAAGATCATGCTCTCTCCCCACTATCTGATTTACAAATGGCTGGCATATATGTCTGAAGTCTTCTTTTGTTGAATCAAAGTGTGTATTTATCCACTTATAGTATTTTTAACTAGAGATCAATTTTTCAATGCACTATTTTGGATGATCCAATATTTTATCTAATGTATTGTTCTTGCTGTTTAATCAGATTTTACTTGAGCGTATGTTTGTTGTATATATATGAATCATTTTATAATATTTTTAGAATCATTGTATCTAAGTTTTATGATTAACAATGAGTTTCTATTAGATGAAACTTGCTTTTATGACATTCATTTGTTGAATAAAGCTTATTGGATTGGTAAAGATTGTTTGCAGGTCACACAGCACCTATATAGACAATATACTTACCACAGATTTATTTTATTATTCCTACAGATAAGAGAAAAGCAGACATTGAATTCAATGACGAAGACAAATGGAAGCTCGCTAACAGAGTTCTTGCTGCTGGGCCTATCTGAGGACCCTGATGTGAAGATTGTACTCTTTGTGTTTTTCTTAGTGATGTACCTGGTGACTGCAGCTGGAAATATTATCTTAGTTACAGCTTGTGTATGTGATGCACAACTTCACACTCCTATGTACTTCTTTTGATAAACCTCTCCTTCTTGGATATCTGCTACTCATCAGTGACTGTTCCTAACATGTTGGTCCAACTCCTTTCCAAGAGGGCTATCAGTTTTACTGGTTGTGCAGCTCAGATGTACACTTATCTGCTACTGGGCTGTACTGAATGTGTGCTCCTTGCAGTCATGGCATATGATCGATATGTAGCTATCCTATTTCCCTTGCGTTATACAATCATAATGAACACATCAGTGTGTGTTACTTTGGCATCTTGCTGCTGGATAACTGGCAGTGTGATGTCACTCATGGACACAATCTTTACACTCCAGTTGCCTTTATGTGGATCCTATGTTATCAACCATTTTTTTTGTGAGGCAACAACTCTCATAAAGATGGCATGTGTAGACACATTTGCTACAGAGATGGTGATATTTTCTGTTGGAATCTTTGTGCTGCTGCTCCCAAGCTTTTTCACCCTCTTGTCCTATGTGCGCATCATTGTCACCATCCTGGGAATCCCCTCCTCTGCAGGCAGACAAAAAGCCTTCTCCACTTGTGCTTCTCATCTCATTGTTGTTACTATATTCTATGGAACTGCCATCTTCATGTACATGAAACCTGTGTCCAAGGACTCTTCTAATCAGGATAAAATGATCTCTGTCTTTTACACTGTGACCCCGCCAATGCTGAACCCCTTGATTTACAGCCTTAGAAACAGGGATGTGAAGATGGCTCTAAAGAAAGTTGCACAGGGACACATTTGTCATTGAGTATCTGTCTTTTGCTTGAGGTACATTAAAGTATCACACTGAAAAAGACATAGTAGTGAATGAGTAAGGGGTAAATGTGTGTGGTTATTTGAAGAAAATGTGGCATGAGCTACTGAGAGCCATTTTTAAAAAACAAATATTGTCGATAGGAAGGCAAACTAGGGGGTAGATTTGCTAAGTTTCTATGCAATGAAGCACCGAAACCAAGGTTGCAGCACTGGGTTCTGGGAAAGGGAGAGAGTGCATCAGTGGATACCCACTAAGAAATGGCATTCTTTAGGGTGCCTTCTGGTGATGCAAACACCCTTCTATCAGAGTGCAAAGATACAAACATGATCTTAAGCATAGGTTTTGATCTGAAAGGGCACTATTTACCAGTTAAATCGAACAGCTATTTCCCCCGGCGGTGAGACGCGCTATAGTCACCTCTTACGAGAATTGGTTCTGGATCTCTGAGATACTGGCAAGCCAGCCATATACTCATGCAAGTCCAATCATTGACTCCATTTTACCACAGATGAATAATCACAAGGGGCACTTGATTTCTGTGAAACAAACATACGGACCATCCCCCATTCAATGACCTTGGAAGCCAGATCTTGAATATCAGAAGAATATGCCTCCTTTTTGAGGCTCTCTCACCACAGGCTGTTTTATTTAACTCCAAGTCCTGAAGAAGACCTGTATTTGATGTTTTATACCAACACTTAATTTCTTTGGGTCGAAACATCGACGATAAACAGAGGTGTTCCTTACCTACGTAGAGCAGACTATATATCCAAGCAAAATAGGACATCTGCTCCAACATATACATGTTTCCTTTGGACACCATATCAAATAATTTATGTCATGTATGTTAACATTTGTAATTGTCTCTCATTCTTTTTGTATCACAGTTTTGTCACATTTATGTCAGGTTTATTGGTTTATATAAATGTTCTACAGCAGTCCTGTATGTGCCTTTTATAGGTCACTATCTGTAAGATTTCACGATATATGAAAAATAATATACCGTGTCTTAAATCCATACCTTGTTAGTGTCTTGGCTTACTCATAGGTAACAATTAGTATTTACCTGGTATATTGATTTTATTCCTTCTATCCCTATGGATTTGAGGCATTCAAACAATTCATGTAGAAGAAATGGGAAACAGCCTTTACACCGCAACCGTTTCAACGGATGTATTTACCCTGCATGCCGTTGCAACGAAAAAGGTGTGTAGCAGTGGGTAGAAGGTGTTGGATTTAACTCCAACACCTCCCCTACTGTCGAACACACTGGAGTTGCAATAGAAAATTAATCTATTCCACCTTCCAGTGCTCCCCAAATAGCAAGTCGGGGTAAAGTTTGGCATTGCAACGGCATGCGGGGTAATGGCATGCGTTGTAATGTCACATAACCAGAAGAAATACAACACTCCCTACAGAACCAATTGTTGTTACATACAACCATATATGACCCTAGGCACTCCTAGCACTCTTGCTCCCTCAGCTTACTCTGGTTCCTAGTTCATGAATGGTGTGCCTTTCTCACCCTAGCAAGCCAACAATGGCACTAGTGTTCCCTGATTATTCATCGCATTAAGAATTACCATGCCTTCTGGGAGCTCTCAAAAGCTCTTCTATTCTGCTGATCTGGTACATTACTATATACCAGTCTCATTCTGTGATTACCGCTCCAGCTTTCAGAAGTTTAGTGATGCATGTTTGTCTTTACAGGGTACCTAGCTCACCTACAGAATACACATTCAAAAGAACAAGCTATGCCTAAATTATGTAGAATACCTAGGAAGTGAAGCCTTTAGTATAATTACCTAAAATATGTTCTGAAGAGAAAACTGTTTCCAAAGTTAAAAAGTAACTCAAGATAAACAGCACAAATCAAGCATTACACTGGACCTAACATGGTCATTTTTTAAACATATAATCTCCTTCGATATGGAAGTACTATTTGTAAAGAGAGATCTGATGAAGACCAGCGTTTAAAATCACATTTGACAAGTGTGCGAAACATGTTGAACAGTTAGCTCTTGTGAAGGATGATCATTTGTTTTCAGTGGAATCTCTCATTAGTGTCAACTAAGCACATGATGGGTTATACCCTTTCATTGTTTATTACCTCACGGTCGTCTGTTGAGTGCTTTTCCTGTATTTCATAAGTGTAATTTTTCAGAAAACACTGATAAGTTTGATCACTTATTCATTTTGTAAATTGTAAATTACTGACGAGCAAGACTTCTGTGCTGCTATTCATCAGTATGTAGGCAACATCAGTACAGGAAAACTTGGGCATATAAAACAATTAGAACTTGAAGAGAGGGTGTTATTGATCAATTCTTGGTTCAACACTGGAGACATTGTTAAAAGTCAGTCACTAGGATGGATTAAAGCGTTAGGAAAAATACCCACAAATGTCAAGATGTCAACAGTGTACCTATTTCTGAATGTCTTCATGATAAAAGGGAGGTACTGAAGGAGTTTCAGATGATTTGTATTTTCTGATCTTTGGATAAATCAATTTGAAAGTCATTCTAGAAACAAGTAACTGGTTAGGTATTAGCAGTCCAAGGAAGCATTATTTAAAAATAGGAAACTGAATAAGAAGTATTTTTGTATTTTTAACTGGGCTGGGTTCCCCTACCAAACTTGTATTTCCCTTGCAAATCATTTGAAATTATAAAGAATCTGGACACAAAGTAAAAAAAAAATTTTTTATGGGTTACAGTTCTGAAGATATTTCAGTGATGTTCCTTTGACGCTCATATAGAAGTGAAATCACAGAGTGAAGTCTTTGGTATAGATTTTAATGGAATAAAATGCAGTAAAACAATCTTGTAAGAAGGATATCAAAATTCAGGGGCATATTTTTTTTACAAATCATGCAGCACAGCACAGCAAGTCAACTTGCTGAGCTGCTTCATAGGGAAAGGGCAGGAATGCTCCATACTTAACAAAGTACAGTACATCCCTATAATTTCCCAGCACTGGTGCACAAATTGCTGCCTGGCACCAATGCAGGCACCCTTGTACCCTTGTGCAAGGGTCCCTGCGTTATATGCAGGATTGTTTTTGTGCAAGAAGAGCCTTCCTGCACAAAACACTCCTCAGAGGCATTTTCCTCTTTTTCAGTCATCAGTACCAGTCGCATCTCCATCACTCCTCCCAGCCCTCAGACTAGCAGCAAGGCTACATCTTGCTTGTCAACCCCATGTTTAACCCCAACAAGGGTACTCTGGCTTCACTATACACTGAGAGCTAAACTTTAAACCTTCATTACTGCTAGAGATCCTTGTTGATAGAGGCTTTTTTGGTGAAGGGCTACATTTTTGAAAATCCCAAAATATTTTAGAACCTCCAGGGCAGCTGTTGTCACTTTTTATACAGATTAAAATCTGATTTGTGAGACAAGCTGTTGTAATGAAGAAGCAGAGTTCTGTGGCTCATGTATGCTACTTCGTTACTCAGGCCAGGTACCTGGTAGATACAGGAAAGCAAAAGTACAGCCTGGTGTATATTGATCACTTGCCTCCCACATACACATTCCACAGTCATTCATCACTCAGGTAGAACTGGAACATAGAATACAAACAGATATAAGATATAACAAATCTTCTTCCTCTACAAGGAAATACAATTGCTGACAACAGTAAAGATGCATGAATACAAATTGTCAGCAGAACATGTCCAACCATAACCCTGACCATAGTCATTAAAATTACAGTCACATCAGGAAATCATAACAGTGACCACAAGAATAGCCACAGCACAATTTAGAACTCTATCACTGCCACAACTTAACCTCTGCCTCATCCCGACAGAATTACATGTGAACGTACTAACATAAAACATGTTATTTAAATGTAATGCCTGATTCGTTTATCATCTAATTATAAGCATCTATTTAAATTAAACAACATGTATGATCAAAAACCTATACAATGCAGACGTTTTGCCGATTGTCATCACTGGATCATGTGAGCCATCACCCGCAACCTCAACAGTTCATGCAAGGAGCTAGTCATCACTAAAGCAAACTCCCTGATGTAGTCATCAGCCCAGCAAGCACTGCTACTTTGGTGGAAAGCCCCACAGTGCCTCCTGTATGTCAAAAGCAAGAGGCATGACTGGTGCCATCCCAGAGGGTCCTGGCAGTGCACCCAATGTGTCTGTGACTGGTATATGTGAGAAATGGTCACCAACTACCCACTCCCCACAACAAGACATGTGTGATTGTGAGGCAGGCTTACCACATGCGTAGTGCCTGCATCTGCTGGTATGCAGAGATCCCTTCACTTGGGTATCATTAGATGGAGTGCTCACACATGTTTATTAGCCTGCTCATCTGGCACTGGGTAAAGATGTGTGTTTCCTGATGTGTACATCCGACTCTCCCCAGTTAAAAGAGGCTGCAGATGTTTACATGAGTGTTGAACTTGCACCTTCCCTCATCAGCATACATCCTTAGGGTGTCCTGTAACCCCTCATAACCTCCGCACAAAACATGAAAGGACAAAATAGCTCTGCTCTCGCACATCTTCAAACAGTGCCAGTGAGCTTCAATGACCGAAAAAAAACAAAATAATTGCTTGATACCCAAGTATAGTGAAAATAAATAAAAAATACAAATATATCAATGCAATGTTTTGAAACTGAGGAGGCCCATGTTAAGTGAGGGCAAGATGGATACAGAGTGCTCTGTTTTGTTCACCCATCGGTTGTCCTCACGAACATTGGTGATAAAGGTTTGTAACACCTGAAGTCTCCTGCAACATCCACTGGCATCATCTATAAAGTCACTTAATTTTCATGAAAGGATACATAATTCTTTTTTTGAATTGGCTTTCAATTTGAAGAGGTGGGTATGATGCTGGGGCTACCACTATACTTTCAATGCCAGGCAGGAGATTCTCCAGCAACAGTACCCCTAGACTATTTCTCAGCATTAGGTTTAAGAACTCATACTGAGAAAGAAAACTTACAAAGGCCCTAGCAAGCAATTATTTTGGATTCTTAGGTTCAGTTCACTGGACATCTGATGTTCGAGTAAGTAAAGAAAAAAGTCTACATGACCCTTCTAATATGTTACAGAGAGTACCTTTCCCTGTTTCCCTTGTGAGCTACCCCAAGCATAGGAATATTTAAGTAAGTAAATAGTTTCCTCTATATTTCTTATTTTTCTATGACTTTGGTTGTAAGTTCTATGTAGGACTTAAAGGTCCTTGCAATTCTCTAATTATATATATATATATATATATATATATATATTCACTAAAAAACCACAGGTTTCAGGGACGTTATAGTTAGGCTGACATTTCACTCATACAAAAACAGAGAAATTCAGCCGTTATAGTTAGTTGAGCTAACTATAACTCGTGCCCCCGCAATGCACTGCTAATGACGTCACATGTTACATCACTCATGACATGGACAGTGACATCACTGATGACATCACTGATGACATCTTAAATGACATCACTGATGACATTATCCACTTAATATCTGATGCACCTCCTCACACTCTAATATAACCTTTCATACACCCACTCTAAAATACAGGCTCCCATTCTCGAAACCATAGACACACCAATACCAGTTAGTACATACCCACTCATTGATTCATAGGTCTACACACATCCACTAACTCACCAATACAGTCACTCATACACGCAGTCACTCATCAATACAGCCTCTGATATATGCACTCATACACCCATACAGACACTCACATATTGCCACTCATCCACAGAGATACTCACACACAGAGTCAGTCATCCAAAGACTCAATCACGCTGCCATTTACTCACCAATACAGTTATACACACACCACCTCACTTATTCATACAGATACTAACACATACTTACTCTCTTATACAATCACTGACCCAAGCACACACTCATCAATACAGCCACTCCCACAATCACTCACTCACTCTCACATATAGTCACTTATATACTCCAACATTCACATATACTGCCTCCTGTCACATATGTAGTTACTCACCCATATACCATTGAGACATCCATTCACTCACCAACACAGCCATTCGCACACACACCCACCCATACAGCCCCTCGCATACATACTCATGAACCCATACACCCACTTAATCACCTACTCACACATCCATGGAGGGAGTCCCCCCAACCACCCATACAGACACTCAGGCACCCATACAGATAATCAGACAACCAATCATTAACCCATATAGACACTCATGTAGCTACTCACCAACCCATGCAGCCACTTACACACCAACTGACAGACTGATACAGACATCCACACAGATTAGGTTCAAGGAAGACCTGGCTTGGCAGTTCGGGCTAGACTGTTCCCATGAGGCACAGGGTCAAGACTGATTTGTATATAGCTGGGTCTCAACTGAGGTGGCAAAGTGAGCTAAAGAATGATGATGGATTCAACCCAGATCTGTGACTGGGGGTGAGTGTCTGAAAAGTTTCAGCACTCCGTCCATCATCTCCTTGTGTTTGCTTTGTTCGCCCTAAGTTGGCAGGGTATGCCCAGACGTGGGTCCCTTGCTCACTTTGCCACTGGATTCAAGCTAGCCTGACTGATGAAGGGTGTTACCCAGAAACCGGTCCCAGGATGCTTCTTCCAGTTCAGGGAAGACCTGGCTTGGCAGTTCGGGCTGGACTGTTCCCATGAGGCACAGGGTCAAGACTGATTTGCATATAGCTGGGTCTGAACTGAGGTGGCAAATTGAGCTAAAGAATGATGATGGATTCAACTCAACTCAGATCTGTGACTGGGGGTGAGTGTCTGAAAAGTTTCACCACTCCGTCCATCATCTCCTTGTGTTTGCTTTGTTCGCCCTAAGTTGGCAGGGTATGCCCAGACGTGGGTCCCTTGCTCACTTTGCCACTGGATTCAAGCTAGCCTGACTGATGAAGGGTGTTACCCAGATACTGGTCCCAGGATGATTGTTTCCGGTTCAGGGAAGACCTGGCTTGGCAGTTCAGGCTGGACTGTTCCCATGAGGCACAGGGTCAAGACTGATTTGCATATAGCTGGGTCTGAACTAATGTGGCGAAGTGAGCTAAAGAATGATGATGGATTCAACCCAGATCTGTGACTGGGGGTGAGTGTCTGAAAAGTTTCAGCACTCCGTCCATCATCTGCTTGTGTTTGCTTTGTTCACCCTAAGTTGGCAGGGTATGCCCAGACGTGGGTCCCTTGCTCACTTTGCCACTGGATTCAAGCTAGCCTGGCTGATGAAGGGTGTTACCCAGAAACCGGTCCCAGGATGCGTGTTTCCAGTTCAGGGAAGACCTGGCTTGGCAGTTGGGGCTGGACTGTTCCCATGAGGCACAGGGTCAAGACTGATTTGCATATAGCTGGGTCTGAACTGAGGTGGCGAAGTGAGCTAAAGAATGATGATGGATTCAACCCAGATCTGTGACTGGGGGTGAGTGTCTGAAAAGTTTCAGCACTCCGTCCATCATCTCCTTGTGTTTGCTTTGTTCGCCCTAAGTTGGCAGGGTATGCCCAGACGTGGGTCCCTTGCTTACCTTGCCACTGGATTCAAGCTAGCCTGGCTGATGAAGGTGTTACCCAGAAACCGGTCCCTGGATGCTTGTTTCCGGTTCAGGGAAGACCTGGCTTGGCAGTTCGGGCTGGACTGTTTCCATGAGGCACAGGGTCAAGACTGCTTTGCATATAGTTGAATCTGAACTGAGGTGGCGAAGTGAGCTAAAGAATGATGATGGATTCAATCCAGATCTGTGACTGGGGGTGAGTGTCTGAAAAGTTTCAGAACTCCGTCCATCATCTCCTTGTGTTTGCTTTATTCACACAGATTAGTCATTCTCCCATGCATTCACTAAGACGTTTAATCTCTCACTTAAACAGTCAGTCACACACCCACTAAATCATCCATTCAGACACTCATACACCCACTCATTCTTCAATACACCTTTGCGTATCTATAATGAACGTTCTTAAACTTTTAAAAATCACCCAGTCTCTGGATGATATAATCAGTGATGTCATCAGTGATGTCATATGATATGTCATCAGTGATGTCACTGATCATGTCATGAGTGATATAATATGTGACATCCTCAGCAGTGCATTGCGAGGGCATGAGTTATAGTTAGCTCAACTACCTATAACGGCCAAATTTCTCTGGTTTTGTACGAATGAAATGTCAGCCTAACTAAAACGTCACTGAAACCTGTGGTTTTTTTCAGTGAATTTCTAAGGTTTTTTAAATGCTAAATTCTAACTATAACATCACTGAAATTTATGTTTTTTCAGTGAATTTCTAAGGTTTTTTAAATGCTAATTCCTAACAATAACGTCCCTGAAACCTCTGTTTTTTTCAGTGTATTTCTAAGGCTTTTGAAATTCTAATTTTTAAATATGCCTACATTGGTAGGACATGTGCAGAAAGGGGAAGGAAGGCGCAGAAAGAAGCAAGAGAAGTGCATAAAGAGGCAACAGAAGTCCAGAAAGAGGACGAAAGGTACAGAATGAAGCAATAGAAGCGCAGAAAGAACCAACAGAGGTGCAGAAAGAGGCCTACTGTGACTGTACCTTACAACAGACTCATACAAAGTAGCCTAATCACTAATCCTTCTCCCAAATTGTCTTAAACCTCACTTTTCTCTTAAAGGTTCACTATTAATCGACTGCTCAGAATGTTAGGCCTGGCTACCAAATATAAAACAGCAATCCTAAGCATATCACTGATGTAAGTCTGACTAAGTTTGTGAAGGTATGCATGCGTGTCTCTGCTTTTACCGAGTGACATGTTACATAAAAATAAACATAGAAATACTTGACTACCTGTGTTTCAAACAGCATACTCTGTAAATATGTGTACAAAAATGTGTATGTATTTCTTTCTGCTCATAATATGGGCACATGGGTATTCAATAGTATATTTGAGGGGCTCTATAACACCTATATACATAAGACCTGTGCGCCTGTGCAACTGAATGACAGAACAGAGCTGAGAACATTTAACCACATATAGAAGAAGATACCCACTTTTTAAGCAACCATCTTCAGATGCATAACACATGTGAGAATATATGTACAAGTAGACCTATACCTCAGTCACAAGAGCACGCAGACCTTTAAACTTGACAGCTTGTACTTCCCATATGAGTACAGAAAGAGGCCAGAGAAGTACAGAAAGAAGCAAGAGATGTACAGAAAGAAACAAAAGAAGTGCAGAAAGAAGCAACAGAGTTGCAGAAAGAGGCAATAGGGATGCAGAAAGAGGGAAGAGGGGTGGAGAAAGAGGCAAGGGGCTGCAGAAAGAAGGAAGAGCGCTGCAGAGAGAAACAAAAGAAGTGCAGAAAGAAGGAACAGAGGTGCAGAAAGAGGCAAGAGGGGTGAAGAAAGAGGGAAGAGGTATGTAGAAAGAGGTAAAAGGGGTGCAGAAAGAAGCAAGAGAGGTGCAGAAAAAAACAAAAGAAGTGCAGAATGAAGGAACAGAGGTGCAGAAAGAGGCAAGAAGGGAGCATAAAGAGGGAAGAGGGGTGCAGAAAGATGGATGAGGGGCAGCTAAAGAGGCAGGCGAAGTGCAGAAAAAAGCAACAGAGATGAAATAAGGGGGAAGAGGGGTGAAGAAAGAGGCAAGAGGGGTTCAGAAAGAAACAAGAGAGGTGCAGTAAAGAACAAAAGAAGTGCATAAAGAAGCAACAGAGGTGCAAAAAGAGGCAAGAGGAGTGCAGAAGGAGGGAAGAGGGGTACAGAAAGAGGCATGCAGGGTACAGAAAGAAGTAAGAGAGGTTCAGAAAGAAGCAAGAGAAGTGCATAAACAAGCAACAGAGATGCAGAAAGGGGGAAGTGTGATGGAGAAAGAGGCAAGAGGGATACAGAAAAAAGCAAGAGAGATGCAGAAAACAACAAAAGAAGTGCAGCAAGAAGGAACAGAGGTGCAGAAAGAGGCAAGAGGGGAGCATAAAGAGGGAAGAGGGGTGCAGAAAGAAGCACAAGGGTTGCAGAGAGAAGGGATAGAGGTGCAGAAAGAAGCAAGAGAAGTGCAGAAAGAAGCAACAGAGGTTCAAAAAGAGGGATATTGAGTAGAGAAAGAGGCAAGAGAAATGCAGAAAAAAGCAACAGAGATGCAAAAAGGGGGAACAGGGGTGGAGAAAGTGGCAAGAGGGGTGTAGAAAGAAGCAAGCGAGGTGCAGAAATAAGTAAGTGGGGTTCAGGAAGAAACACAAGGGGTGCAGAAAGAAGCCATAGAGGTGCAGAAAGAAGCAAGAGTTGTGCAGAAAGAAGCAACAGAGGTGCAGAAAGAGGCAAGAGGGGTGCAAATAGAGGAAAGAGGGGTGCAGAAAGAGGCACGAGGGGTGCAGAAAGAAGCAGGAGATGTGCAGAAAGAAACAAAAGAAGTACAGAAAGAAGGAACAGAGGTGCAGAAAGAGGCAACAGGGGTGAAGAAAGAGAGAAGAGGGGTGGAGAAAGGCAAGGGGTGCAGAAAGAAGCAAGACAGCTGCAGAAAGAAACAAAAGAAGTGCAGAAAGAAGGAACAGAGGAGCAGAAAGAGGCAAGAGGGGTGCAGAAGGAGGCAAAAGGGGTGCAGATAGAAGCGAGAGGTACAGAAAAAAACAAAATAAGTGCAGAAAAAAGGAACAGAGTTGCAAAAAGAGGCAAGAGGGGTGCAGAAAGAGGAAAGAGGGATGCAGAAAGAGGCATGAGGGGTGCAAAAAGAAGCAATAGAAGTGCATAAAGAAGCAACAGATTTGCAGAAAGGGGGAAGTGGGGTGGAGAAAGAGGCAAGAGGGATATATAAAGTAAGAGGAGATGTGCAGAAAGGAACAAAAGAATTGCAGAAAGAAGGAACAGAGGTTCAGATAGAGGCAAGAGGAGTTCAGAAAGAGGGAAGAGGGGTGTGAAAGAGGCACACAGGGTGCAGAAAGAAGCAAGAGGGGTGCAGAAAGAAGCAAGAGAATTGCAGAAAGAAACAAAAGAAGTGCAGAAAGAAGAAACAGAGGTGCAAAAAGAGACAAGAGGGTTGCAAAAAGAGGGAAGAAGGGTACAGAAAGAGGCACAAGGGTTGCAGGAAGAAGGGACAGAGGTACAGAAAGAAGCAAGAGAAGTGCAGAAAGAAGCAACAGAGGTGGAGAAAGAGGGTTGAGGGGTGGAGAAAGAGGCAAGAGAAGTGCAGAAAGAAGCAACAGAGATGCAAAAAGGGGGAACTGGGGTGTATGTCACTGACCATGTCATGAGTGATATAATATGTGACATCATCAGCAGTGCATTGTAGGGGCGTGAGTTATAGTTAGCCCAGTTAACTATAACTGCTGAATTTCTCTGCTTTTTTATGATTGAAATGTCAGCCTAACTATAACGTTCCTATAACCTGTGTTTTTTTCAGTGAATATCTAAGGTTTTTTAAATGCTAATTCCTAACTATAACATTCCTGAAACCTGTGGTTTTTTCAGTGAATTTCTACGTTTTTTTAAATGCTAATCCGTAACTATAATGTCCATGAAACCTGTGGTTTATTCAGTGAATGTCTAAGGTTTTTTAAATGCTAATTTCTAATTAGGCCTACATAGGTAGGACCTGTACCAAAAGAAGAAGAAAGGTGCAGAAAGAAGCAAAAGAGGTGCATAAAGAGGCAACAGAAGTCCAGAAAGAGGAAGAAAGGTGCAGAAAGAACCAACAGAGGTGCAGAAGAAGGCAAGAGAACTGCAGAAAGAGGCAAGAGAGTTGCAGAAACAAGAAAGAGAGGTGAAGAAAAGGGGGACAGAGGTGCAGAAAGAGGCAAGAGGGGTGCAGAAAAAATCAAGAGAGTGCAGAAAGAAGCAAGAGAAGTGCAGAAAAAAGCAACAGAGGTGAAGACAGAGGCACAAGACGTGCATAAAAAGGCAAGAGAAGTGCAGAAAGAAGCAATAGAGGTGCAGAAGAAGGCAAGAGAAGAGCAGAAAGAGGCAAAAGAGTTGCAGAAACAGGCAAAAGAAGTGCAGAAAGAAGCAAGAGCGGTGCAGAAAGAAGCAACGTAGGTGCAGAAGGAGGCAAGAGGGGTGCAGAAATTTACAAGAGAGGTGCAGAAACAAGCAAGAGCAGTGAATAAAGAAACCACAGAGTTGCAGAAGGAGGCAAGAGGGGTGCAGACAGAGGCAAGAGGGGTGCAGAAAGAGGCAAGAGAAGTGCAAAAAGAAGAAACAGATGTGCATAAAGAGGCAAGAGATGTACAGAAAGAGGCAAGAGAGTTCCAGAAACAGGAAAAAGAGGTGCAGAAAGATGTAATAGAGGTGCAGACAGAGGCAAGAGAGGTGCAGAAAGAGAGAAGAGGAGTGGAGAAAGAAGTAAAAGAGGTGCAGAAAGAGGCAAGAGGGGCACTAAAAGAGGCAAGAGACGAGCAGAAAGAAGCAAGAGCAGTGCAGAAGGAACCAACAGAGGTACAGAAAGATGCAAGAGGGGTACAGAAAGAGGCAAGGGAAGTGCAGAAAGAAGCAAAATTGGTGCAGAAAGAGGCAACAGGGGAGCAGAAAGTAGCAATAGAGATGCAGATAGAGGCAATAGGGGTGCCAAAAGAAGAAGCAATAGAGTTGCAGAAACAGGCAAAAGAGGTGCAGAAAGAGGCAAGAGGTGCGTAGAAAGAGGCAAGAGAGGTGTGAAAAGAAGCAGCAGAGGTGCAGAAAAAGGCAAGAGCGGTACAGAAAGAAGAAGAAAGGTGCAGAAAGAAGCAAAACAAAGAAAGGGGGAGAGGAGGGTATGGCTAGGTTTGTCCTCCTAGGTACTTGTAAAACAAAAGAAGATCCGGAAATCGTGGATCAGGGAACCTAGCTAGTAGGGAAGAGAAGGGGTCTACTGAATGAGTAAGACGCACCTCAAATAAGGAAAAGAAAATTCTTTTCTTGAGTCCCCTCACTCACCAAAGGTTTCCCCTAGGTGACATGCTTCATCATTGGGGCCATCCCAAGCATCTACTGCTCGGGCGTGCTGCGACTTGCGATAGTTACGTAGGAGCACTGATTTTTAATATATGACTATGTGTAGTGCAGTGAAGGGGAGTGGTGTGAGTGGTTGTTTAAAAATTACCTAACTAGTGAACGTAAATGAGTTTATTCTTGCTCCTAGTTGGCAAAGGATGAAAAGGGGTTAATAAAAGGGAAAACAATTAAATGTTTATGTAATAATAGTCCCTAATATTTTAAGTCAACATGTTTCGAGGTATCCCCTAACCTCTTCTTCAGGACCGCATGGGGGCCAGCCCCATGTGTACCACTCCGTGCAAAACCTGTAATAAAGTGAAAGATAAGGAAAAAAAGGGGGCGCGCACCTATTGTGTCAGCACTGAATATAATTATAAATTACATACGGTTATACTGAACACGTAGTATCTAATGAAGGAGTAAAAAACAGACAAGTTAGTATACACTGCCTGCCCATCTATCTAGTGGGCAGGTGAAAACGATGTTCTTCAGGGATCAAATCAATCCAATAGTGGTTGTGCTCTTGACTGTAACTTAAAACATGTACTTAGTTCTGTTCAGCCTATTAATCGTATGTCTCTATAATGAGAAACCACATGTTAAAGGAGAATAAGAATAAAAATAAAAATAAAAATAAAAGCACTCGTGGAAGGACATCAGACATAACAGACATTACATAAAACAGATAATTGCGTATTGCCTTATGGACCTACTTAATAACTGGCAAAAGTAAGCCCCATGGTCAGCCCGGGTGGAGGAGCCTGAATAAACCCTAGGGAAAGAAAGGTAAAAGTCTTAAGTCGGCATGACATATCAAAGACTCGAGAAAGGAGACCCTCATTCGTAACTCTAGAATGGGCTCCCGGTAGAGAGGGAAACTAAATGTGGGAAAGGAGAATCTTACTTGACTCGGCTAGCCTCCGTCGATATGACCTACTCGTTCCCGTAGGCGGACCGCATCTTAGCGTGTCTGGGGTCCGAGAGGTCTAAATAGGAAAACAGGAAACTGACTGGTCATGGACGCGTTAAGAAAGACTATACCGCGTATACCGTTGAGAGTAGTGGGGGCCATTTTAGGTGTCCTTGTGTGACGCGTATAGCTCGTAAAGCGGACACAAGATCCTCGGATCATTCTGAAATCGTGCATGTGGGCTAATTGATTTGAAAATAGGAAATAGGGTAAATACTCTGTATTAGGAATAAAAGTTAAAAAACTAAGAAAGCGGGTCTCGAACCCTGCGGTATTGGGCGATTCTCTGATGAAAAACAGGGCATCTCTATTGTGAGGGTGTCACAATAAGACGGCGGCCATCTTTGACTGGTGAACTCGGGTCCTAGTGGGGACTGAATCCTGTGTGAACTGTGTCCAAAAAAGGGGCATAGCATTAACAAAATGGAGTTAGACAAAATAATAAGGAAGGATAGTGCAGAAAAATGGCAGACCAAAATAGGGTGGGGGTCCAGTAGTTCTTGTATAGTTGTTGACTTAGAATATACTATATTTATCTGGCAAAATGACCCCACGGAATATTGTCGTTTAACCCTTTAGTGTCAGAGCGTAATTTAAAGACCCATCTCTGTTCTTTTTCCAACAACCTTTGTTCAAGGTTGTCACATGGTTTGATATGTTCCAACACCACCCACCTCATGTCGTTGGGTGTGTGTTGCATATCATTAAAATGTGCTGTCATCCTGGTGCTCGCTCTGTGGCACCGGATGTTGCTACGGTGTTCACAGATCCTTGTGCTTACCTTCCTAGTTGTCATGCCCACATAGTGGAGATTGCAGGGACATGTGATCAGATATACTACACCTACTGTGCTGCATGTGGTGAAATTTCTGAGTTCCCATGATGTGCCTGTATTAAAACAGACCTTTTTTGTGGTGGAAGTCAGGTGGCACACGCTACAGTTCCCACACGGGTGGTGACCCGTTGGTAAAGTACTTATGGTCTGTTGGTTGTTCCTTTGATTAGGTTTCAGGCGCATGTGTACTAGAAGGTCACGTAGATTCTTGCCTCTCCTATGTGAAAACATGGGGGTGGGGATATTTAGATTACCACTGTTTAGGATATTCCAATGTTTCTTCACCATTTTTGTGATCTTGTCTGACGCTGTGCTAAAGGTGGTGATGCAGATGGGTCTCCTGTCTTTTTCTGTTTCTTGTTTCACGTAAGTCTCCAGAAGAGCATCTCTATTATTGTTTTTTGCTCTTTTCTTGGCTTTGTTGATGATATGAGAAGGATATTTTCGGTTTTTCAGTTTTTTTGCCAGGTCTTTGGCCTGTTCCTCATAGTCATTAGTTTCTGTGCAGTTTCTCTTCAACCTGAGGAATTGTCCAAAAGGGAGGTTTTCTTTGAGATGTCTAGGATGAAAACTGTCAAAGCAAAAGACAGTTCTTAGCAGTAGGTTTAAAGTGAGTTGTGGTTTTTAGATAACCCTCCGCTGCATAGATATTAAGGTCTAGGAAGATAAGATCAGACCTGCTCATTGTAAGGGTGAATTTTAGGAATGGGTCTTGTGAGTTCAGCCATTCCAAAAACAGATTAGCTTCTATTTCATTTCCCTTCCATATCACCAGAATATCGTCTATGTACCTTTTCCATTCGACGATCTTGGGCCGGTGAGTGTTGTTGTCAGAGAGAATCTTATGTTCTTCCATATGGTAGAAATATAATCCTGCTACACTCGGGGTGAAGGTGCTGCCCATACTGGTCCTGTGTTGTTGTTGGAAAATGGTGTCTTCGAAACGGAAGTAGTTTTCAGTAAGGGCCCATTTACAACATTCCAAAACCAAATGTCGAGGTGTGTGATAGGGCCTTTTTTTCCTTATCTTTCACTTTATTACAGGTTTTGCACGAGTGGTACACATGGGGCTGGCCCCCATGCGGTCCTGAAGAAGAGGTTAGGGGATACCTCGAAACATGTTGACTTAAAATATTAGGGACTATTATTACATAAACATTTAATTTTTTTCCCTTTTATTAACCCCTTTTTATCCTTTGCCAACTAGGAGCAAGAATAAACTCATTTACGTTCACTAGTTAGCTAATTTTTAAACAACCACTCACACCACTCCCCTTCACTGCACTACACATAGTCATATATTAAAAATCAGTGCTCCTACGTAACTATCGCAAGTCGCAGCACGCCCGAGCAGTAGATGCTTGGGATGGCCCCAATGATGAAGCATGTCACCTAGGGAAACCTTTGGTGAGTGAGGGGACTCAAGAAAAGAATTTTCTTTTCCTTATTTGAGGTGCGTCTTACTCATTCAGTAGACCCCTTCTCTTCCCTACTAGCTAGGTTCCCTGATCCACGATTTCCGGATCTTCTTTTGTTTTGCAGAAAGAAGCAAGACAAGTGCATAAAGAGGCAACAGAAGTCCAGAAAGAGGAAGAAAGGTGCAGAAAGAAGCAAGAGCTGTGCAGAAAGACCCAAAAGAGGAGCAGAAGGAGGCAAGAAGGGTGCATAAAGAGGCACGAGGAGTGCATAAATTTGGAAGAGAGGTCCAGAAAAGGGGGACAGGGGTGTAGAAAGAGGCAAGAGAGGTGCAGAAACAGAGAGGAGGATTGCAGAAAGCCACAAAAGAAGTGCAGAAAGAAGCAACAGAGGTGCAGGAGGAGGCAAGAGAACTGCAGAAAGAGGCAAGAGAGTTGCAGAAATGGGAAAAAGAGGTGAAGAAAAGGGGGACAGAGGTGCAGAAAGTGGCAAGAGAGGTACAGAAAAGGGGAAGAAGGGTGCAGAAAGAGGCAAGAGGGGTGCAGAAAGAAGCAAGAGAGTACAGAAAGAAGCAAGAGAAGTGCAGAAAGAAGCAACAGAGGTGCAGAAAGAGGCACAAGACGTGCAAAAAGGCAAGAGAAGTGCAGAAAGAAGCAACAGAGGTACAGAAGAAGGCAAGAGAAGTGCAGAAACAGGCAAAAGAGTTGCAGAAACAGGCAAAAGAAGTGCAGAAAGAAGCAAGAGGGGAGCAGAAAGAACCAACGTAGGTGCAGAAAGAGGTAAGAGGGGTGCAGAAATTTACAAGAGAGGTGCAGAAACAAGCAAGAGCAGTGCATAAAGAAACAGCAGAGTTGCAGAAGGAGGCAAGAGGGGTGCAGACAGAGGAAATAGTGGTGCAGAAAGAGCCAAGAGAAGTGCAAAAAGAAGAAACAGATGTGATGTGCATAAAGAGGCAAGAAAAGTACAGAAAGAGGCAAGAGAGTTCCACAAACAGGAAAAAGAGGTGCAGAAAGATGTAATAGGGGTGCAGACAGAGGCAAGAGAGGTGCAGAAAGAGGGAAGGGGAGTGGAGAAAGAAGTAAAAGAGGTGCAGAAAGAGGCAAGAGGGGCACTAAAAGAGGCAAGAGACGAGTAGAAAGAAGCAAGAGCAGTGCAGAAGGAACCAACAGAGGTACAGAAAGAGGCAAGAGGGGTACAGAAAGAGGCAAGGGAAATGCAGAAAGAAGAAAAATTGGTGCAGAAAGAGGCAACAGGGGTGCAGAAAGTAGCAATAGAGGTGCAGATAGAGGCAAAAGGGGTGCCAAAAGAAGAAGCAATAGAGTTGCAGAAACAGGCAGAAGAGGTGCAGAAAGAGGCAAGAGGTGTGCAGAAAGTGGTAAGAGAGGTGTGAAAAGAAGCAGCAGAGGTGCAGAAAAAGGTAAGAGCGGTGCAGAAAGAAGCAAGAGAGGTGCAGAAAGAAGCCAGAGTAGTACAGAAAGAAGAAACAGAGGTGCAAAAGGAGGCAACAGGGGTGCTGAAAGAAGCAATAGAGTTGCAGAAACAGGCAAAAGAGGTGCAGAAAGAGGCAAGAGGTATGCAGAAAGAGGCAAGAGATGTACAGATAGATCCAAGAGAGGTGCAGAAAGAGGGAGGAAAGGTGCAGAAAGAGGTGAGAGGGATGCAGAAAGAGGCAAGAAAAGTGCTGAAAGAAACAACTGAGGTACAGAAAGAGGCAAGAGTACTGAAGTACAGAAAGGGGCAAGAGAGTTGCAGAAACATGCAAAAGAGGTGCAGAAAGAAGCAAGAGCAGTGCAGAAAGAACCAACGTAGGTGCAGAAGGAGGCAAGAGGGGTTCAGAAATTTACAAGAGAGGAACAGAAACAAGCAAGAGCAGTGCATAAATAAACAAGAGAGATGCAGAGGAGGCAAGAGGGGTGCGGAAAGAGGAAAGAGAAGTGCAGAAAGAAGCAAACGAGGTACATAAAGAGGCAAGAGGGGTACAGAAAGAGGCAAGAGAGGTGCAGAAAGAGGCAAGAGCGGTGCATAAACAAGCACCAGAGGTGCAGAAGGAGACAAGAGGGGTACAGAAATTTGCAAGAGCATTGCATAAAGAAGCAACAGATGTGATCTGCATTAAGAGGCAAGAGAAGTACAGAACGAGTCAAGAGAGTTCCAGAAACAGGCAAAAGAGGTACAGAAAGATGTAATAGGGGTGCAGGCAGAGGCAAGAGAGGTGCAGAAAGAGGGAAGAGGAGTACAGAAAGACATAAAAGAGGTGCAGAAAGAGGCAGGGGGAATAGAAAGAGGCAAGAGAGGTGCAGGAAGAAGCAAGAGCAGTGCAGAAGGAACCAACAGAGGTACAGAAGGAGGCAAGAGGGGTACAAAAAGAGGCAAGAGGGGTGCAGAAAGAGGCAAGAGAGGTGCACAAAGAAGAAAAAGAGGTACAGAAAGAGGCAAGAGGGGTACAGAAAGAGGCAAGAGAGGTGCAGAAAGAAGCAAGAGCAGTGCAGAGGGAACCAATTGAGGTACATAAAGAGGCAAGAAAAGTGTGGAAAGAAGCAAAAGAGGTGCAGAAAGAGGCAAGAGAGGTGCAGAGAGAGGCAAGAGAGGTGCATAAACAAGCACCAGAGGTGCAGAAGGAGGCAAGAGGGGTGCAGAAAGACGAAAGAGTATTGCCTAAAGAAGCAACAGATATTATCTGCATAAAGAGGCAAGAGAAGTACAGAACGAATCAAGAGAGTTGCAGAAACAGGCAAAAGAGGTACAGAAAGATGTAATAGGGGTACAGAAAGAGGCAAGAGAATTGCTGAAAGAAACAACGGAGGTACAGAAAGAGGCAGGAAAAGTGCAGAAGGAGGCAAGAGAGTTGCAGAAATAGGCAAAAGATGTGCAGAAAGAGGCAAGAGGTATGCAGAAAGAGGCAAGAGATGTACAGTTAGATCCAAGAGAGGTGCAGAAAGAGGGAGGAAAGGTGCAGAAAGAGGCGAGAGGGATGCAGAAAGAGGCAAGAGAAGTCCTGAAAGAAACAACTGAGGTACAGAAAGAGGCAAGAGTACTCAAGTACAGAAAGAGGCAAGAGAATTGCTGAAAGAAACAACGGAGGTACAGAAAGAGGCAGGAAAAGTGCAGAAAGAGGCAAGAGAGTTGCAGAAACAGGCAAAAGAAGTGCAGAAAGAAGCAGGAGCAGTGCAGAAAGAACCAACATAGGTGCAGGAGGAGGCAAGAGGGGTGCAGAAATTTACAAGAGAGGAGCAGAAACAAGCAATATCAGTGCAGAAAGAAACAACAGAAGTGCAGAAGGAGGCAGAAGGGATGCAGAAAGAGGCAAGAGAAGTCCAGAAATATGCAAAAGAGGTGCGGAAAGAGGCAATAGGGGTACAGAAAGAGGTAAGTGAGGTGCAGAAAGAGGCAAGGGAGGTGCACAAAGAGGGGAGAAGGGTGCAGAAAGACGCAAGAGGTGTGCAGAAACAAGCAAGAGAGGTGCAGAAAGAAGCAACAGATGTGCAGAAGGAGGCAAGAGAACTGCAGAAAGAGACAAGAGAGTTGCATAAACAGGCAAGAGATTTTCAGAAAGAGGTATCAGGGGTGTAGCAAGAGGCAATAAAGTTGCAGAAGGAGGGAAGAGAGGTGCAGAAACAGGCAAGAGCGGTGCAGAAAGATGGAAGAGGGGTGCAGAAAGAGACAATAGGGGTACAGAAAGAGGTAAGTGAGGTGCAGAAAGAGGCAAGGGAGGTGCAGAAAGAGGGGAGAAGGGTGCAGAAAGAGGCAAGAGGTGTGCAGAAACAAGCAACAGAGGTGCAGAAAGAGGCAAGAGTGGTGCAGAAAGAGGCAAGAGTATTGCATAAAGAAGAAACAGATTTGATCTCCATAAAGAGGCAAAAGATGTACAGACAGAGGCAAGACAGTTGCAGAAACAGGCAAAATAGGTGCAGAGAGAGGTAATAGGGGTGCAGACAGAGGCAACAGAGGTACAGAAAGAGGGGAGAGGAGTGCAGAAAGAAGTACAAGAGGTACAGAAAGAGGCAAGGGGGTTACAGAAAGAGGCAAGAGAGGTGCAGAAAGAAGCAAAGCAGTGCAGATGGAACCAACTGAGGTACATAAAGAGGTAAGAGAAGTGCGGAAAGAAGCAAAAGAGGTGCAGAAAGAGGCAAGAGGGGTGCAGAAAGAGGCAAGAGAGGTGCACAATGAGGGAAGAAGGTTGCAGAAAGAGTCAAGAGAGGTGCAGAAAGAGGCAATAGATATGCAGAAAGAGGCAAGAGGGGTGCAGAAAGAAGCAAGAAATGTGCAGAAAGAGGCAAGAGATTTCCAGAAAGAGGCACAATCAGTGCAGAAAGAAGCAAGAAAGGTGCAGGAACAGGCAAGAGAGGTGCAGAAAAAGGCAAGAGTGATCCAAAAAGATTAAACATGAGTGCACAAAAATGCAAGAGAGGTGCAGAAAGAGGGAAGAGGGGTGAAGAAAGAGGCAGGAGGGGTGCAGAAAGAACCAACAGAGGTACAGAAAGAGGCAAGAGAGGTGCAGAAAGAGGGAAGAGGTGTGCAGAAAGAGGCAAGAGGAGTGCAGAAATTAGCAAGAGAGGTGCAGAAAGAAGGCAGAGCAGTGCAGAAAGAGGCAAGAGAGGTGCAGAAAGAAGCAACAGATGTGCAGAAGGAGGCAAGAGAACTGCAGAAAGAGACAAGAGAGTTGCATAAACAGGCAAGAGATTTTCAGAAAGAGGTATCAGGGGTGTAGTAAGAGGCAATAAAGTTGCAGAAGGAGGGAAGAGAGGTGCAGAAAGAGGCAAGAGCGGTGCAGAAAGATGGAAGAGGGGTGCAGAAAGAGACAACAGAGGTGCAGAAAGAGGGAAAAGGGGTGCAGAAAGAGGCAAGAAGGGTCCAGAAAGAGGCAAGAGGGGCGCAGAAAGAGGCAAAAGAAATGCAGAAAGGAGCAGAGATGCAGAAAGAAGCAAGAGAGGTGCAGGTGCAGAAAGAGGCAAGAGAGGTGCAGAAAGAGGCAAGAGAAATGCAGAAAGAAGGAGCAGAGGTGCAGAAAGAGGCAAGAGAGGTGCAGAAAGAAGCAAGAGAGGTGCAGAAAGAAGCAAGAGGCGTGCAGAAAGAGGCAAGAGAGGTACAGATAGAGGCGAGAGAGGTGCAGAAAAAAGCAAGACAGGTGAAGAAAGAAGCAAGAGAGGTGCAGAAACAAGCAACAGAGGTGCAGAAAGAGACAAGAGGGGTGCAGAAAGAGGCAAGAGGTGTGCAGAAAGTGGTAAAAGAGGTGTGAAAAGAAGCAGCAGAGGTGCAGAAAAAGGCAAGAGCGGTGCAGAAAGAAGCAAGAGGGGTGCAGAAAGAAGCCAGAGTAGTACAGAAAGAAGAAACAGAGGTGCAAAAGGAGGCAACAGGGGTGCTGAAAGAAGCAATAGAGTTGCAGAAACAGGCAAAAGAGGTACAGAAAGAGGCAAGAGGTATGCAGAAAGAGGCAAGAGATGTACAGATAGATCCAAGAGAGGTGCAGAAAGAGGGAGGACAGGTGCAGAAAGAGGCGAGAGGGATGCAGAAAGAGGCAAGAGAAGTGCTGAAAGAAACAACTGAGGTACAGAAAGAGGCAAGAGTACTGAAGTACAGAAAGGGGCAAGAGAGTTGCAGAAACATGCAAAAGAGGTGCAGAAAGAAGCAAGAGCAGTGCAGAAAGAACCAACATAGGTGCAGAAGGAGGCAAGAGGGGTTCAGAAATTTACAAGAGAGGAACAGAAACAAGCAAGAGCAGTGCATAAATAAACAAGAGAGATGCAGAGGAGGCAAGAGGGGTGCGGAAAGAGGAAAGAGAAGTGCAGAAAGAAGCAAACGAGGTACATAAAGAGGCAAGAGGGGTACAGAAAGAGGCAAGAGAGGTGCAGAAAGAGGCAAGAGCGGTGCATAAACAAGCACCAGAGGTGCAGAAGGAGACAAGAGGGGTACAGAAATTCGCAAGAGCATTGCATAAAGAAGCAACAGATGTGATCTGCATTAAGAGGCAAGAGAAGTACAGAACGAGTCAAGAGAGTTCCAGAAACAGGCAAAAGAGGTACAGAAAGATGTAATAGGGGTGCAGGCAGAGGCAAGAGAGGTGCAGAAAGAGGGAAGAGGAGTACAGAAAGACATAAAAGAGGTGCAGAAAGAGGCAGGGGGAATAGAAAGAGGCAAGAGAGGTGCAGAAAGAAGCAAGAGCAGTGCAGAAGGAACCAACAGAGGTACAGAAGGAGGCAAGAGGGGTACAAAAAGAGGCAAGAGGGGTGCAGAAAGAGGCAAGAGAGGTGCACAAAGAAGAAAAAGAGGTACGGAAAGAGGCAAGAGGGGTACAGAAAGAGGAGAGAGGTGCAGAAAGAAGCAAGAGCAGTGCAGAGGGAACCAATTGAGGTACATAAAGAGGCAAGAAAAGTGCGGAAAGAAGCAAAAGCGGTGCAGAAAGAGGCAAGAGAGGTGCAGAGAGAGGCAAGAGAGGTGCATAAACAAGCACCAGAGGTGCAGAAGGAGGCAAGAGGGGTGCAGAAAGACGAAAGAGTATTGCATAAAGAAGCAACAGATATTATCTGCATAAAGAGGCAAGAGAAGTACAGAACGAATCAAGAGAGTTGCAGAAACAGGCAAAAGAGGTACAGAAAGATGTAATAGGGGTACAGAAAGAGGCAAGAGAATTGCTGAAAGAAACAACGGAGGTACAGAAAGAGGCAAGAAAAGTGCAGAAAGAGGCAAGAGAGTTGCAGAAACAGGCAAAAGAAGTGCAGAAAGAAGCAGGAGCAGTGCAGAAAGAACCAACATTTGTGCAGGAGGAGGCAAGAGGGGTGCAGAAATTTACAAGAGAGGAGCAGAAACAAGCAAGATCAGTGCAGAAAGAAACAACAGAAGTGCAGAAGGAGGCAGAAGGGATGCAGAAAGAGGCAAGATAAGTACAGAAATATGCAAAAGAGGTGCGGAAAGAGGCAATAGGGGTACAGAAAGAGGTAAGTGAGGTGCAGAAAGAGGCAAGGGAGGTGCACAAAGAGGGGAGAAGGGTGCAGAAAGAGGCAAGAGGTGTGCAGAAACAAGCAACAGAGGTGCAGAAAGAGGCAAGAGTGGTGCAGAAAGAGGCAAGAGTATTGCATAAAGAAGAAACAGATTTGATCTCCATAAAGAGGCAAAAGATGTACAGACAGAGGCAAGACAGTTGCAGAAACAGGCAAAATAGGTGCAGAGAGAGGTAATAGGGGTGCAGACAGAGGCAACAGAGGTACAGAAAGAGGGAAGAGGAGTGCAGAAAGAAGTAAAAGAGGTACAGTAAGAGGCAAGGGGGTTACAGAAAGAGGCAAGAGAGGTGCAGAAAGAAGCAAAGCAGTGCAGATGGAACCAACTGAGGTACATAAAGAGGTAAGAGAAGTGCGGAAAGAAGCAACAGAGGTGCAGAAAGAGTCAAGAGAGGTGCAGAAAGAGGCAATAGATATGCAGAAAGAGGCAAGAGGGGTGCAGAAAGAAGCAAGAAATGTGCAGAAAGAGGCAAGAGATTTCCAGAAAGAGGCACAATAAGTGCAGAAAGAAGCAAGAGAGGTGCAGGAACAGGCAAGAGAGGTGTAGAAAAAGGCAAGAGTTTTCCAAAAAGATTAAACATGAGTGCACAAAAAGGCAAGAGAGGTGCAGAAAGAGGGAAGAGGGGTGAAGAAAGAGGCAGGAGGGGTGCAGAAAGAACCAACAGAGGTACAGAAAGAGGCAAGAGAGGTGCAGAAAGAGGGAAGAGGTGTGCAGAAAGAGGCAAGAGGAGTGCAGAAATTTGCAAGAGAGGTGCAGAAAGAAGGCAGAGCAGTGCAGAAAGAGGCAAGAGAGGTGCAGAAAGAAGCAACAGATGTGCAGAAAGAGGCAAGAGAACTGCAGAAAGAGACAAGAGAGTTGCATAAACAGGCAAGAGATTTTCAGAAAGAGGTATCAGGGGTGTAGCAAGAGGCAATAAAGTTGCAGAAGGAGGGAATAGAGGTACAGAAACAGGCAAGAGCGGTGCAGAAAGATGGAAGAGGGGTGCAGAAAGAGACAATAGGGGTACAGAAAGAGGTAAGTGAGGTGCAGAAAGAGGCAAGGGAGGTGCACAAAGAGGGGAGAAGGGTGCAGAAAGAGGCAAGAGGTGTGCAGAAACAAGCAACAGAGGTGCAGAAAGAGGCAAGAGTGGTGCAGAAAGAGGCAAGAGTATTGCATAAAGAAGAAACAGATTTGATCTCCATAAAGAGGCAAAAGATGTACAGACAGAGGCAAGACAGTTGCAGAAACAGGCAAAATAGGTGCAGAGAGAGGTAATAGGGGTGCAGACAGAGGCAACAGAGGTACAGAAAGAGGGAAGAGGAGTGCAGAAAGAAGTAAAAGAGGTACAGAAAGAGGCAAGGGGGTTACAGAAAGAGGCAAGAGAGGTGCAGAAAGAAACAAAGCAGTGCAGATGGAACCAACTGAGTTACATAAAGAGGTAAGAGAAGTGCGGAAAGAAGCAAAAGAGGTGCAGAAAGAGGCAAGAGGGGTGCAGAAAGAGGCAAGAGAGGTGCACAATGAGGGAAGAAGGTTGCAGAAAGCGTCAAGAGAGGTGCAGAAAGAGGCAATAGATATGCAGAAAGAGGCAAGAGGGGTGCAGAAAGAAGCAAGAAATGTGCAGAAAGAAGCAAGAGATTTCCAGAAAGAGGCACAATAAGTGCAGAAAGAAGCAAGAGAGGTGCAGGAACAGGCAAGAGAGGTGCAGAAAAAGGCAAGAGTGATCCAAAAAGATTAAACATGAGTGCACAAAAAGGCAAGAGAGGTGCAGAAAGAGGGAAGAGGGATGAAGAATGAGGCAGGAGGGGTGCAGAAAGAACCAACAGAGGTACAGAAAGAGGCAAGAGAGGTGCAGAAAGAGGGAAGAGGTGTGCAGAAAGAGGCAAGAGGAGTGCAGAAATTTGCAAGAGAGGTGCAGAAAGAAGGCAGAGCAGTGCAGAAAGAGGCAAGAGAGGTACAGAAAGAAGCAACAGATGTGCAGAAGGAGGCAAGAGAACTGCAGAAAGAGACAAGAGAGTTGCATAAACAGGCAAGAGATTTTCAGAAAGAGGTATCAGGGGTGTAGCAAGAGGCAATAAAGTTGCAGAAGGAGGGAAGAGAGGTGCAGAAACAGGCAAGAGCGGTGCAGAAAGATGGAAGAGGGGTGCTGAAAGAGACAAGAGAGGTGCAGAAAGAGGGAAGAGGGGTGCAGAAAGAGGCAAGAAGGGTCCAGAAAGAGGCAAGAGGGGCGCAGAAAGAGGCAAAAGAAATGCAGAAAGGAGCAGAGATGCAGAAAGAAGCAAGAGAGGTGCAGGTGCAGAAAGAGGCAAGAGAGGTGCAGAAAGAGGCAAGAGAAATGCAGAAAGAAGGAGCAGAGGTGCAGAAAGAGGCAAGAGAGGTGCAGAAAGAAGCAAGAGAGGGGCAGAAAGAAGCAAGAGGCGTGCAGAAAGAGGCAAGAGAGGTACAGATAGAGGCGAGAGAGGTGCAGAAAAAAGCAAGAAAGGTGAAGAAAGAAGCAAGAGAGGTGCAGAAACAAGCAACAGAGGTGCAGAAAGAGACAAGAGGGGTGCAGAAAGAGGCAAGAGAATTGCTGGAAGAAACATCGGAGGTACAGAAAGAGGCAGGAAAAGTACAGAAAGAGGCAAGAGAGTTGCAGAAACAGGCAAAAGAAGTGCAGAAAGAATCAAGAGCAGTGCAGAAAGTACAACAGAGGGCAGAAGGAGGCAAGAGGAGTGGAGAAAGAGGCAAGAGAAGTGCAGAAAGAAGCAAAAGATGTGCAGAAAGAGGCAAGAAGGGTACATAAAGTGGCAAGAGAGGTGCAGAAAGAGGCAAGGGAGGTGCAGAAAGAGGGAAGACGGGTGCAGAAAGTGGCAAGAGGTATGCAGAAAGAAGCAAGAGAGGTGCAGAAAGAAGCAAGAGAAGTGCAGAAACAAGCCGCAGAGGTGCAGAAAGAGGCAAGAGGGGTGCAGAAACAGGCAAACGAGGTGCAGAGAGAGGTAATAGGGGTGCAGACAGAGGCAACAGAGGTACAGAAAGAGGGAAGAGTAGTGCAGAAAGAAGTAAAAGAGGCACATAAAGAGACAAGAGGGTTACAGAAAGAGGCAAGAGAGGTGCAGAAAGAAGCAAGAGCAGTGCAGAAGGAACCAACAGAGGTACAGAAAGAGGCAAGAGAAGTGCGGAAAGAAGCAGAAGAGGTGCAGAAAGAGGCAAGAGGGTGCAGAAAGAGGCAAGAGAGGTGCACAATGAGGAAAGAAGGTTGCAGAAAGAGTCAAAAGAGGTGCAGAAAGAGGCAATAGATATGCAGAAAGAGGCAAGAGGTGTGCATAAAGAAGCAAGAAATGTGCAGAAAGAGGCAAGAGATTTCCAGAAATAGGCACGATAAGTGCAGAAAGAAGCAAGAGAGGTGCAGAAACAGGCAAGAGAGGTGCAGAAAAAGGCAAGAGTGATCTAAAAAGATTAAACATGAGTGCACAAGATGGCAAGAGAGGTGCAGAAAGAGGGAGGAGGGGTGCAGAAAGAGGCAGGAGGGGTGCAGAAAGAACCAACAGAGGTGCAGAAAGAGGCAAGAGGGGTGCAGAAAGACGAAAGAGGGGTGCAGCAAGAGGGAAGAGGGGTGCAGAAAGAGGCAAGAGGAGTGCAGAAATTCGTAATAGAGGTGCAGAAAGAAGGAAGAGCAGTTCATAAAGAGGCAAGATAAGTGCAAAAAGAAGCAACAGAGGTGCAGAAGGAGGCAAGAGAACTGCAGAAAGAGACAAGAGAGTTGCAGAAACAGGCAAGAGATGTTCAGAAAGAGGTAACAGGGGTGCAGCAAGATGCAAGAGAGGTGCAGTAGGAGGGATGAGAGGTGTAGAAACAGGCAAGAGTGATGCAGAAAGAGGGAAGGGGTGCAGAAAGAGGCAAGAGGGGTGCAGAAAGAGGGAAGAGGGGTACAGAAAGAGGCAAGAAGTGTGCAGAAAGAGGCAAGAGGGATGCAAAAGAAGCAACAGAGGTACAGAAAGAGGCAAGAGAGGTGCAGAAACAGGAAAAAAAATGCAGAAAGAGTCATTTGAAGTGCTGAAAGAAGCAACAAAGGTGCAGAAAGAAGAAGGAGAAGTCATGAAAGAGAGAAGATAGTTGCAGAAAGAAATGAGAGGTGCAGAGAAAGGCAAGAGAGGTGCAGAAAGTGGAAAAAGAGGTGCAAAAAGACGCAAGTGAGGTACAGAAACAGACAAATGGGATGCCGAAAGAGGCAAGAGAAATGCAGAAAGAAGCAACAGATATGGAGAAGGAGGCAAGAGAACTGCAGAAAGATGCAAGAGTGCAGAAAGAAGCAAGAGGGGTACAGAAATAGCCAAAAAAAGTGCATAAAGAAGCAAAAGAGGTGCAGAATTAGGCAAGAGGGGTGCAGAAAGAGGCAATAGAACTGCAGAATGAGGCAAGAGAGGTGCCTAAATAGGCAAGAGAGGTTCAGAAAGAGGCAAGAGAGGTGCACAAAGAGGGAAGAGTGTGCAGAAAGAGGAAAGAGAAATGCAGAAAGAAGGAGCAGAGGTGCAGAAAGAGGCAAGAGAGGTGCAGAAAGAAGCAAGAGAGGTGCAGAAAGAAGCAAGAGGCGTGCAGAAAGAGGCAAGAGAGGTACAGATAGAGGCGAGAGAGGTGCAGAAAAAAGCAAGACAGGTGAAGAAAGAAGCAAGAGAGGTGCAGAAACAAGCAACAGAGGTGCAGAAAGAGACAAGAGGGTGCAGAAAGAGGCAAGAGAATTGCTGGAAGAAACATCGGAGGTACAGAAAGAGGCAGGAAAAGTACAGAAAGAGGCAAGAGAGTTGCAGAAACAGGCAAAAGAAGTGCAGAAAGAATCAAGAGCAGTGCAGAAAGTACAACAGAGGTGCAGAAGGAGGCAAGAGGAGTGGAGAAAGAGGCAAGAGAAGTGCAGAAAGAAGCAAAAGATGTGCAGAAAGAGGCAAGAAGGGTACATAAAGAGGCAAGAGAGGTGCAGAAAGAGGCAAGGGAGGTGCAGAAAGAGGGAAGACGGGTGCAGAAAGTGGCAAGAGCTATGCAGAAAGAAGCAAGAGAGGTGCAGAAAGAAGCAAGAGAAGTGCAGAAACAAGCAACAGAGGTGCAGAAAGAGGCAAGAGGGGTGCAGAAACAGGCAAACGAGGTGCAGAGAGAGGTAATAGGGGTGCAGACAGAGGCAACAGAGGTACAGAAAGAGGGAAGAGTAGTGCAGAAAGAAGTAAAAGAGGCACATAAAGAGGCAAGAGGGTTACAGAAAGAGGCAAGAGAGGTGCAGAAAGAAGCAAGAGCAGTGCAGAAGGAACCAACAGAGGTACAGAAAGAGGCAAGAGAAGTGCGGAAAGAAGCAATAGAGGTGCAGAAAGAGGCAAGAGGGTGCAGAAAGAGGCAAGAGAGGTGCACAATGAGGAAAGAAGGTTGCAGAAAGAGTCAAAAGAGGTGCAGAAAGAGGCAATAGATATGCAGAAAGAGGCAAGAGGTGTGCATAAAGAAGCAAGAAATGTGCAGAAAGAGGCAAGAGATTTCCAGAAAGAGGCACGATAAGTGCAGAAAGAAGCAAGAGAGGTGCAGAAACAGGCAAGAGAGGTGCAGAAAAAGGCGAGTGATCTAAAAAGATTAAACATGAGTGCACAAGAAGGCAAGAGAGGTGCAGAAAGAGGGAGGAGGGGTGCAGAAAGAGGCAGGAGGGGTGCAGAAAGAACCAACAGAGGTGCAGAAAGAGGCAAGAGGGGTGCAGAAAGACGAAAGAGGGGTGCAGCAAGAGGGAAGAGGGGTGCAGAAAGAGGCAAGAGGAGTGCAGAAATTCGTAATAGAGGTGCAGAAAGAAGGATGAGCAGTTCATAAAGAAGCAAGATAAGTGCAAAAAGAAGCAACAGAGGTGCAGAAGGAGGCAAGAGAACTGCAGAAAGAGACAAGAGAGTTGCAGAAACAGGCAAGAGATGTTCAGAAAGAGGTAACAGGGGTGCAGCAAGAGGCAAGAGAGGTGCAGTAGGAGGGATGAGAGGTGTAGAAACAGGCAAGAGCGATGCAGAAAGAGGGAAGGGGGTGCAGAAAGAGGCAAGAGGGGTGCAGAAAGAGGGAAGAGGGGTACAGAAAGAGGCAAGAAGTGTGCAGAAAGAGGCAAGAGGGATGCAAAAAGAAGCAACAGAGGTACAGAAAGAGGCAAGAGAGGTGCAGAAACAGGAAAAAAAATGCAGAAAGAGTCATTTGAAGTGCTGAAAGAAGCAACAAAGGTGCAGAAAGAAGAAGGAGAAGTCATGAAAGAGAGAAGATAGTTGCAGAAAGAAATGAGAGGTGCAGAGAAAGGCAAGAGAGGTGCAGAAAGAGGAAAAAGAGGTGCAAAAATACGCAAGTGAGGTACAGAAACAGACAAATGGGATGCAGAAAGAGGCAAGAGAAATGCAGAAAGAAGCAACAGATATGGAGAAGGAGGCAAGAGAACTGCAGAAAGATGCAAGAGTGCAGAAAGAAGCAAGAGGGGTACAGAAATAGCCAAAAAAAGTGCATAAAGAAGCAAAAGAGGTGCAGAATTAGGCAAGAGGGGTGCAGAAAGAGGCAATAGAACTGCAGAATGAGGCAAGAGAGGTGCCTAAATAGGCAAGAGAGGTTCAGAAAGAGGCAAGAGAGGTGCACAAAGAGGGAAGAGTGTGCAGAAAGAGGAAAGAGAAGTGCAGAAAGAATCAACAGAGGTGCACAAAGTGGCAAGAGAGGTGCAGAAAGAAAGGAGGTGCAGAAAGCGGAACATGTTCAGAAAGGGGCAAGAGAAGTGCAGAAAAAGGCAAGATTGCAGAAATAAGCAAGAAGGGTGCAGAAAGAGGCAGGAAAAGTGCAAAAAGAAGCAAAAGAGTTGCAGAAAGAGGCAAGAGGGATGGAGAAAAAGGCAAGAGGAGTACAGAAAGAGGCAAGAGAGGTGCTGAAATAGGTATGAGAGGTGCAGAAAGAGGGAAGAGGGGTGCACATAGAAGCAAGCGAGGTGCAGAAAGAAGCAAAAGAAGTGCAGAAAGAGGCAAGAAAGGTGCAGAAAGAGGCAAGAGAGGTGCAGAAATAGGCAAGAGAAGTTCAGAAAGAAGCAACAGAGTTGCAGAAAGTGACAAGAGAGGTGCAGAAAGAAGGAAGGTGCCGAAAGCGGAAGAGAAATGCAAAAAGAGGCAAGAGAGGCACAGAATCAAGCAAGAGTGGTTGGCACACCATTAGTAAAAATGTAACACCCACATTTAGCAATAAGTAAGAGGTGACTATTCTAGGTTTGAAAGGGCCTTCCACCACTCTATAACACTTGTCGCTGCATTTTTTGTAACGTTTGAACAGTTTGAGCTAGAAACTAGGATTTTTTTGTTCAAATCTGCAGATTATGCAGCAGAGGATGGATTATGTGGCAAATGCGGAAAATGTATAATTATGTGAAAGTCGGTGCAGCCAAACAGTCGCAATTTCCAGTGGCCCTTCTCATACCTCTGACTAGGTCCAGAAGGTCTCCTCAGTGGGTCCTCTTTTTTGTTGCATTGAGTTTATAGTTTAGCTTCCATGGAAATGAGGAAGAGTAAACCTGAGGTTACCACTCCACATCACAGACTACCATACCACATAATTACTCTCCATAACACATAACCCCGCTCTACATAATTCCTATACATTAAATACCACATACTTTCTAACCACATAATTTCACTGCACAACATACCACATAATTTCACTACTCACAAGGTACATCCACTCTACTCCAAAAAACATTAGTAAAAAACTTTTACATTTACAACGCCAATAGCTCTAACAAATGCAAGACCTATTACATTGCAAATGCTTTTTTAACTAATAGTCACATTTGCAGAGTGGTGGAGAAAGTGGGCTAGGCCTTCGACCAGCACTCAGGAATTCCGCTGCGTAGGACCTACAGGAGGTACCAGGAGGGCTTCATGGCACCCAAAGTACCTCAGGAGTAAAGTGGACTTCATCCCCCAACCAGTAGTGTGCCAGGAGGCACATTTGCAGAGTGGTGGAGAAAGGGGGGCATGACTGTTATATCCTTATGTTTTATATCAAAATCCTCACCCACGCCTACAAATGCCTACACAATAACAGACCCGAATACCTCAACGACAGAGTCAACTTCCACATACCCAAAAGAAGCCTCTGTTCCTCCAACCTCGCACTAGCCGAAAACCCCGCGCATTCACAGAGCCAGAGCAGGTGGAAGATCCTTCTACCACATCGCAGCCAAGACATGGAACGAGCTACCAGCAGACCTCAGACGCGCCCCCTCCCTAAACACCTTCTGAAAGACCCTCAAGACCTGGCTCTTCGGCTAAGCAAAACCAGCGGACCTCCCCCCCAGCGCCTTGAGACCCCCACGGGTGAGTAACGTGCTTACAATTCCCCTGATTGATTGATTGATATATTTATTCTGCACTGTGTGTTTGCCTTCTTATGGTTCATGTTGCATCATTCATTTTACCTAATTGCCTAGCGCATTGGAATATTGGTTTCCTGGAAGCTCCAGACTGGTCAGCTGTATCCTGGTGGCTGATGATGGCAGTTGCTTTGGCAGTTGCTTTGGCAGTTGCTTTGGCAGTTCCTCTGTGCTGACTTCCAATCCATGAGAATAAACCATCTTTGGTTAACATCATTCTTCGTGTGGACTCTACTTACTAGGACGCAGCATGAATTGGTGACGAGCAGACGAAGTCAGCACCTGAGAACCTACTTCTACATGTTCAGATTCAACGGTCATCTATATATTGCTATAGACATTTCTTGACCCTCCAAACCTACAGCTATTTCCCTGTGAATACCAGCCTTATCATCGGCCTGCTCAAATTGTACTACTTTTGAGAGGCATACATTTTTGGAATTTCTGCGCATGCTAAGATTTCTCAAGACTTCAATTTATGTCTATTTCTTCTGTGCTTTGTCGTTTCTGGTGTTTGTGTTACTGGCAGTGAGATCACCATTGCGGTGTTATAATTTACTTTACTTTTGCTTCAAAATTCATATTTGCCTCGGTTTACCTTCAAACTTCTCCGAGAGCAACAACGTTTTTCTTCAGAACTTCTTCAGACAAGCTCCTTGCCTTCAAGATACGATCTTCCAGTTGATGAGTGTTCAAAGTGCAGTGACGCGTACACCCTTGTCTCATCTCATAGAAAGCAAGCCTTGTGAACATTATACTTCATTTTTATTTCAAATGGTGAGTACTTAACGAGCGGTGATGTGCACACATATTTCTCAAGTTTTACATACATTTTCATTGTTGTCTTTATTGGAAAGCGCGATGACATGCACATCATTCTCAAATTCATTCTTAATTTCTCTTTGGAAGCGCACTCCAAAAGTTAAATGGAGTCAATGGTATAAATCTTTCAAAAGTTATCTAATAGCAATAGATGGTGTGAAGTTTTCTCCTATTAGAAAGAATGCTATGTTATATAAATGTTTGGGGTCAGAGGGTCATAGGATTTTTGATCATCAACCGCCAATAATTTGTGCTTCTTCTGATGACTGGGATGAATTCACTGAGGCAGTGGTTAGGTTAGAAAAACATTTTAAGGATGAGCCCAGTGTGATTGTAGAGAGACACAGATTCTATACATGCAAGCAACAAGAACATGAAAATATTGATAATTTTTTAGCTGAATTAAGAATATTAGCTTCTTTGAGTGAGTTTGTAGGACCTATTGAACAATACGTAAGAGATCAAATTGTTGGGAATTGCCATGATTCCAAGGTTCAAGAAAGAATTTTGTGTTGTAGGAACCCTTCTTTGGCAGAAACTTTAGAAATTGCCAGAGGAATTGAGCGATCTGTTCCTGCATCTAAAGAATTGGGAAAGGCTAATGGCATTGTCCTGAAACAGTGAATAAAATCACACAAAAAACAAGTTTTGTTCAAAACAATAAATCAGTAAATAACAAACCTGATATATAAAAAAAACCTGAGAAGAATACTCAGGGGCATATTTACGTTCCCTGGCGCATCCCTGCATATCAGCAGGGATGCGCCAGGGAAAATGCGTCACGCAAGTTTACCCTTGCGCCACGTCCGATGCACCGCATTTACAATGCGGCGCATCGTGGCGCAGGATAAGCAGATGCGTGACGCATCTGCCAGGCGGAAGGTTGGCGCAGTGCTGAAGTTGTGTCACAAGCGCGACGCAACTCCAGCACTGTTCCAACCTTCCCTATCTCTAACATGGTGCGTCAATCCTTACGCCGGCTTGAAGCAGGCGTAAGGATTTGACGCACTAGCGACGGAAAAGTGACTGCGTGAAATCTTGTAGATTTCACTACGTCACTTTTCCGAGGCGTACCTGCGCCGGAACGCCCCTGCGCCGGTGACGCCCACATGAAACCTGACACAGGTTTCATGTGGCGCAGGGGTTTACTACGTGACGCATCTCCCTAGATGCGTCACGTTGTAAATATAGCGCAACGCGGCGCATGGATTGCGTCGCCGCTGCGTCACATGCGTGACGCAACGGCGGCGCAAAAGTGGCACAAGGGGCTTGTAAATATGCCCCTCAGTGTTTCAGATGTGGGTCCAAGTGTCATTTAGCCAATTCTCCCAGTTGTCCAGTGATTGGTAAAATTTGTTCAAATTGTACAAAAACAGGACACTTTGCCAGAGCATGCAGAAATGTTGCTAAAGTAATGGGGTTAGTTGTTCAAGAACGTCAAGGTACATTAGCAGTATGCGAGAATGCTATTGATGGTAAGAAAATAGTTTTATCTATAGACATGGTACATGCTGCAACACAAGCACATCATGAGACTGGAGATCCTTTATGTGATATTAGGATTGGGAATGTGGACACCAGAGTTACAGTAGATTTTGGTTCTCCTATTACCATCATTTCAGATCAATTCTTTATAAAAGAGTGGAATGGAACTAATTTGTTGTCTCCAGACAATCGTACAGTGGGTTTTGGAGGTCAAGAGATTGATATGATTTGTTGTTTTTCAGAAAACATGCAGATTCAAGATAGACTCATTCATTCTAAAGTTTATGTGGCCAAGAAGGGCTCCAACATTTTGAGTTGGAGAGATCAATGGAAATTTGGAATGGTTCTTAGACCTGGGACAGAGCACCCTATTTCGTTAGTAGAGACTGTACAGAAGGATGTGAATTCTTTGGAGGGTCTTCTCATGAAACATAAATCTGTTTTTGAAGACAAGTTAGGAATGATTAAGGGATATGAACACAAAATCATCCTTAAACCTAATGCTATCCCGGCTGTCCACAAGGTCAGACATGTTTCCTTGAGTATTAAAGAGAGATTGAAGGAACATCTTCAAAAGTTATGTTTAGATGGAGGTATTTTACCCATAGATTCATCCTTATTGGTTTCTCCAAATTTCGTAGCTTTGAAAAAGAAATCTGATGAACTCAGACTTTGTATTGACTTGAGGTCCTTAAATCAGAACATTCAAGTTGATTGGTTCCCCCTACCTAGGATTCAAGAGAGTACCAGGAGGTGCAAATGTACCTCCTTGCATGCTCTTGGTTGGGGGATGAACTCCCCTTGCCTCCTGAGGGTCCCTGGGGGCCAACTAGCCCTCCTGTTTCCTCTAGTAAACCCTGCACAGCTGGATTGCTGAGGGTGGTCAGAGGCCAATCCACCTTTTACACCACTCTGCCAACACGCCTCCTGGCCCACTGCTACTTGGAGGATGAAGTCCACTTTAGTCCTGAGGTCCTCAGGACACAAGGGGGCCTCATTGCCCCACCAGCACTAAGAGGTGTGTTTGCAGAGTGTTGTGAAAAGGGGCGTGGCCTCAGACCACCTCTCAGCAATTGCACTGTGTGCGGCTTACTGGAGGTACCCGGTGGGCTAGGTGGCCCCTATGGACCATCAACAACAAAGGGGACTTCATCCCCCAACCCAGAACGCACCAGAGACCCCTCTCCCCCGGTGCCCAGCCTTATTTTCTTTTTTATTAACAATTAAAGAAGGGAGGGGGGCTGAGTGGCCCCCCTCATGAGCCATTTATGTCCCCTGGCACCCCATCCCCTGGTGCTCGGCCTCTGTGTTGGGGGAGCGCCCCAATGCACCTGCGGTCTTTGCCGGCTCCACGCCTCCTGCGGGAGCTGGCATTGCTTTTGGACAAAGGGAGCTGCAAACATGAAGCTCCCTTTGCCCAAAAGCAGATCTGCTTCACTTATTGCTAAATGTGGGTGCTACATTTGTACTAATGGTGTGCAAACCACTCTTGCTTGTTTCTGCGCCTCTCTTGCCTCGTTCTGCATTTCTCTTGCTTCTTTCTGTACCTTTCTTCCTTTTTCTGCACTTCTCTTGCCTCATCTGCACATCTCTTCCTCTTTCTGTACCTCCCTTTTTTCTGTAACTCTCTTGCTTCTTTCTGCACCTCTCTTGCATCTTTCTTCTGCACCTCTCTTGCCTCTTTCTGCACCTCTGTTGCTTCTTACTGCACTTCTTTTGCCTCTTTCTGCACCCCTCCTGCCTGTTTCTGTATTTCTCTTGCCTCTTTCCACACCTCTGTTGCCTCTTTCTGCACTGCTCTTGCCTCTTTCTGCACCTCTGTTGCTTCTTTCTGTACTTCTCTAGCTTCTTTCTGCACCTTTCTTGCTTCTTTCTGCATACCTCTTGCCTCTTTCTGCACCCTTCTTCCCTCTTTGTGCACCTCTTTTGCCTCTTTGTGCATCTCTCTTGCTTCTTTCTGCACCGCCTTTGCCTCTTTCTGCAACTCTTTTGCTTTTTTCTGCACTTTTCTTGCGACATTCTGCACTCCTCTTGCCTCTTTCTACACCTCTGTTGGGTATTTCTGCTCTGCTCTTGCTTCTTTCTGAAACTCGCTTGCAAATTTCTGCACCCCTCTTGCCTCTTTCTGCACACCTCTTCCCTCTTTCTGCACCTCTCTTGCCTCTGTCTGCACCCCTGTTCCCTAATTCTGTATCTCTTTTGCCTGTTGCTACAACTCTCTTGCCTCTTTCTTTAGTTCTCTTGCCTCTTTTTGCACTCCTCTACCCTATTTCTGCACCCCTATTGCTTCTCTCTGCACGTCTCTTGCTTCTTTCTGTACCTCTTTTACTTCTTCCTGAACCCCTCTTGCCTCTTTCTGCACCCCTCTTCCCTCTGTCTGCACTTGTCTTCCCTCTTTCTGCACCTCTATTGCCTCTTTCTGCATCCTCTTGCCTCTTTCTGCACCTCTGTTGCTTCTTTGCGCACTTCTCTTGCCTCTTTCTGCACCCCCTAGCCTCTTTCTGAACCCCCGTTGCTTCTTTCTGCACTTCTCTTGCTTCTTTCTGTACCTCTTTAGTTTCTTTCTGCACCCCTTTTGTCTGTTTATGCACCTCTCTTGCCTCTTTCTGTAGTTCTCCTGCTTCTTTCTGCACCCCCCTTGCTTCTTTCTGCACTTCTCTTTCCTCTTTCTGCACCCCTCTAGCCTCTTTCTGGATCCCCGTTGCCTCTGTCTGCACCCCTGTTTCCTCTTCCTGTACCTCTCTTGCAACTTTCTTCACCCCTCTTGCCTATTTTTGCACCCCTCTTCCCTCTTTCTGCATCTCTCTTGCCTCTGTCTGCACCCCTCTTGCCTATTTCTGTACCTCTTTTGCTTCTTTCTGCACTTCTCCTGCCTCTGTCTGCACCCCTCTTGCCTCTTTCTGCACCTCTGTTGGTTCTTTCTGCACTGCTATTGCTTCTTTCTGCACCTCTCTTGCAAATTTCTACACCCCTCTTGCCTCTTTCTGCACCCCTCTTCCTTCTTTCTGCACTTATCTTGCCTCTGACTGCATCCCTGTTCCCTCTTCTGCACCTCTTTTGCCTGTTTCTGAAACTCTCTTGCCTATTTCGCCTGTTTCTGAAACTCTCTTGCCTATTTCTGCACCTCTGTTGCTTCTTTATGCACTTCTCTTGCTTCTTTCTGTACCTTTCTCGCTTCTTTCTTCACCTCTCTTGTCTCAAGTTTAAAGGTCTGCGTGCTCTTGTGACTGAGGTATAAGTCTACTTGTACATGTATTCTGATAAGTGTTATGCCCTGAAGATGGTAGCTTTAAAAGGGTGTAGCTTCTCCTATCTTTTCTGTCATTCAGTTGCACAGGCAGACATGTCTTATGTATATAGGTGTTATAGAGCCCCTCAAATATACTATTGAATACCCATGTGCCCTGTATTATAAGCAGAAAGAAATACATACACATTTTTGTACACAAATTTACAGAGTATGCTGTTTGAAACACAGGTATTCAAGTATTTGTATGTTTATGTTTATGTAACATGTCACCAGGAAAAAGCAGAGACACACGCATGCATACCTTCACAAAACTTGGTCAGACTTACAACAGTGATATGGTTAGGATAACAGAGGTAAGTATATTGTAAGCCCATGCAAATTACGTGAAAACAAAAACTATAAATCTCAGCATGCATTCTGCTGCTAGATGAAAACCCTACAGGAATAGAATGATAAATCCAGTTCCCAAGCATTAACTATCCTCCCCCCCTGTTTATACAAATGTGAAACATGGGCCCACACGTGTACATAATATATACTTTTTGTTGGTTACCATTACTTTTTACTGTTAACACAACGTCTGTAGAAGAGATGAGAAAACAGTGGTAGTCTGTGAAGACCACAGGAAAAAGTGACAATGTTTAAAGGCATTCCTATGTGGATGGCAGATATATTACGCTTGCTTTTAGAGGAAAGTACCAGTTGCAAATAAGTAGTAAGGAGAGTTAATGGAATTGCAATTCAGTGCACATACCTTTTCCTGTGCTTGGCTATTACATTTAGACGTGAGTTAACATGATAACTCTCTCTCCTCTTCCTGTTTGGCAGCATGTGACAGTGTCCTATGTGATTGTCACAGCTGCGGGAGGGGCAGAGACGCCTCTGTGGGTGGAGAGAGGGGGCAAAGTTGTCCGACGCGCCTCGACTTGTGGGTTTTCATTTAACAAGAGTGAATGCTGGGAGTCTAAGTTTACTCAGGCTCTTCAATATTTGCAATGGGACATGAAGCTCTTAGTGTGGATGGAAGCGTGTGCCCCCTGCTGCAGATATGAGAGACATCCCAGGAGCGCATCTGCACATTACCTGGATACAGCCCAGCTGTGCGCGGCTCCTCAAGCTGCAGAGGGAATGAATCACTCCATGAATAACACATGATGCAAAACTCACTGAAAGGTGTCTGAGCAACACTTCAAGGAAGTCACACTTCATGCTCTCCCTCAGCCCAAAGAATGAGCCAAGCTTGTATTCTGCCTATACCGGGGCTAGCGCTCAACTAATCAGTTCTATGGCACCATCACACACCCCTTCCACTCCTTTCCTTGCCCACGGCTCAGATTATGTTTTCTAAAGTGTTTTAGTACCACAAGTTCTAAATAAAACTGATAAATATATAGAATAGGAAGGAAAAGTGTGCAGCCATGCTCACTAAATGGGAATGTGTGATCTTGAGCACTTACTTCCCTTGATTCTTAAAATTAAACACTATTTTTCACCGAGCAGGATTGCATGTAGGACCGCTTTGAAAGTAATTGCCTGATATCTTACTCCAAATCAGAAAGGACTGCACAACACATCTACCTCTGTTTTCAGGTTGGAACTTTACTCGAAGTTCGAGTACTTTAGTATACACCAAGTCAGGGTACGTCTATGCATGAAGTTCGAGTACACCCAATGTGCTCTAATTCCGGGGCCTTCTTAAAAAAAGAAAAATAAAAGTGGGTGTGGCGCACGTGTAGAGAAAAGCTATGCGTGTGTGAAAATAAAAGAAGTAGTCCCCAAAGAAACATATGTACACCTAGAGCGTAGCAAAGCTGTAGTTAGCCGGTGCTCAGGAGCAGAACATGGAAGTGATGTCTCAGGAGTGCCAACCGAGGAGGAGCCAAAAAAGAAGAGCAATGCTGGAGTGAACCAACTGTAAGCAGCAGGTGGGATTATGCTCTGTGTGCTGATTACAGCAGGTCTTGCAGCCACACATGTGCTCTAATGCTCGACCTAAAAAAAGGACAATGCAAGGATATCAAGAATTTAACAAGCATTATATAGAGTAGTGGAAGAGATAAAAGTTAGGAAAACATTAATAACAGGTCTTACTGGGGCCAGCCGAACCATCTGTCATGCCTGTGGCACTGGTGTTGGTTCCACCTACAGCAGCACTTGTGGTGGTCGCCCCTTCACTGTGCTCCAATATCCTCCTGCCGATTGGTGCTGATGTAAGAAATATAGAAGGTAAAAAAATATTAGTGGTACAGTTAATCTCTAGAGACATATTTTGAAAGGTAGATGCAGTAGCATTGTGCTTTTCTAAATCAGATAGCCTATTGACCTATGCCTAATTTCCTAAACCTAAACTATATTTTGAACTGCTAATGCATTTCAACGAATGATCTTTGCTTCTCCTCCCCCTTTGATGGCCAACTCGGTCTCCTTTTTCAATGCATACTACACATCTCTGGGAGATTGGGACTGTATGAGCTACAGAAATAAAGGCACACAGAACGCTAACTTCCTGGCATACTACTATCTTACTGACAGGACAGACGAGTCTGCATCACTTTCTAAATAATCATCCCAAGCTAATGCTGAGTAGGTAGTGCTGAGCACCTGGCTAGGTGTAGCTGGATCAGATATTATTCTTAACATAAGCTTAACTTACAACTGTGTGAGTGCAGCATTACAGTTGAAAAAAAATTAGCATTTTTAGAAAGCAAAAAATAATTATTCCTCATGAGCCATGCGACCTTGATGCCCAGCAAGTTGATCAGGCCAAGCAGGTCCTGTTCTCGATCCATAATGTCCACCTAGTGGTGCATCATCTGCCGTGTGGTGTGATGCACCCCTGTGCTGTGGTGCATGCAGAAACACCCTCTCCCCCATAGCAGATGGTGCTCCTGGAGGATGTACTCATTTCCAGACCTTCTGCCTGCTGCCAGCATGGGGGGAGAGGTGCCAGACCCCAAAAAACTCTGCATCCATAGAAAGGGGGCGGGCTACACCCCTGAATGATACTGGCATTCACAAAGTTAGTGCCTGGCACTGGTAGTGGTGCTGCTGCCTGCCTCTGCCATGGGGCTGGGTGAAAGAAGAAGTAGGACAAACAGTAAGATAGGATGATGGAAGTGGAACAGGAGGAGCAGGAGGACAGTCACACAAAGAATGTGAAAAAAACTACAAAAAGTCAAAAACAGTTTTAAAAAAACAAAGAGATATATGTAAAGTACACTCACAGAAAGACACACACAGATAAAATATAAGTAAATGAAGTGTGGATTAGAGGGGATAAATATCGGATGGGGGAGGATTGAAACGGATTCAGAAAGTCTAAGAAACACGCACAGAACAACAGAAAGAAAGTAAAATAAAACAGACATGCCATGGTGCCGTTCGTGCTGATTTTCAGTGTAAAATTCACTGTTGACGTGAAAAGTAAAGTAGCTAAATGAGCCAGACAAGCATTTTATTCCACCATTTGTGGAGTAGCCCAGAGTTTTGATACTCCTTGGTATTCCACAGACCAAAACTCCATAAGTCCCATCCAGGCCTAGTTCTTGTGAGAAATTAGTTCTGACTCCTTTAATCCCTCTGGAATTAGGCTTTTTGTGGACCACCTGACTTTTGGATTATTGCTGTGAGTGTGTCTCACTACTGGGTCTTGCTCACTTTAAGCTGTTTTCAAACTTAATGGGAGTGCTAACCATAAATTTCCAACATTTAAGTTAAAGTGTCCTTCGGTACAGCACGGGTAAGAGGACCTAGGTGATTTGCACTTGAATACATGTGCATATGTGTGCAGGCTTAGCATGTGAAACAATCCTTCATGGATTGGTTCTGACCTGTGCAGGCCATATATGATGGGGCAGTCATAGTGTGAGTATGTACATCTGAACTATTTTAATGAAAAGTGTGTGTACTTCACTCTATTGTACACCATGGATGAAATTTGCACAAAACTACAATTTTGCTTTAGTTAGGCCTAGAGACTAGGTTGTTACACCAATATTACAGTAAATAAGGAGCTCACATGCAGATCCAACAGTAATTTCTTCATATCTGCACTCCTTCTGGCACTTGAAGATTTATCATATTTCTATTGATAACTTCCTATGTAGATGTAGATTCTGGGATTTCATTCACCTTGCTGAGCTAAGATAATTACTTGCCTGGACAGATGAAGAAATAAATGCCTCCCACTGGGCCATTTACCAGCGATGAAGTCAGTTCCTCGAAGTTGAAAGTGTGCAGACGGAATCTGCACATGGTAATTACTTTTCACAATACATCTGGCTTGGGAAGGCTCACCCCATTGAAACAAGGAAGAGCGTCCAGATTTCTGCAGCAGGTCACCACCTAACCTGGGTAGGCTAAACCTCACTGAAAGAAAGGAGGGGACCCAGACCTCTGGAGTCAGTCACAAGAGAGGCTCCCTTTTTTACATATTTGAGGGAAGGGATCAGTCAGCTGTGGCAGAGTTTAGGTGCCATCTTGGAAAATCCTTTAAATGTATGCAAGAGTCAGGGGTGAAATGTTGGGTTACCTTAGGTTTGGCAGAGGTGGCTATCTTCTAGAACCTTCCACTCCACTTAAGGGAGAGAGTTTTAAGAATAGTCCGTATCCAGGAGATATGTCACCGGAGGAACGCTCAGCTCAAGGAAAGAGGAAACATGGTCCCTATTGTGAATATACACGCACAGACTTCTGATATTAATGTGAACCCATGTATTTGTTTCTCCAGTGCCAGAGGTGCTAGCCCCCCTCTACTCTCTGGGGGATGGTAGAGGAATGGACCTGCTGGGGACGCTCAGGCGGGGTCCCGAGGAACATTTTTGGACTGATCTTGCAGGAGTGTGGGCTCCAAAAGAGGGGGTTCCCTGATTACCATTGACACAGGTGCCCTGCAAGTGGCAAAAGGAGGCAGTGGTACTTAGGGGATGCAGGCAGGGAGGCTACTTATCTTTGGGTACTAAGGGTGCTGTTGAGGAAGATACCATGCCCAGGAGTTCTTTACAATGAATGTGCTACAACGCATTCCATTACAACGCAGTCATTACAACGACTGCATTGTTACAACGTGAACCATTACATAGCAAGTCGTTACAACGCACGCTGGACTTAGGAATAGTATAATTTACTATTCCTACTCCAGTTTGTGCAACAGCAGGGAAGGTGTTGGATTGTAAATCCAATTCCTTCTGCCCCCTACAGCAAGTCGTTGTAATGACTTGCAATGTAATGGTTTGCATTGTAACAACGCAATCGTTGTAACAACCGCGTTGTAATGGAATGCGTTGTGGCGCATTCCTTGTAAACAATGTCTCCCCCAGGAGAAGTGCCAGACGCCAAGACCAGAGACTGGTTCTATGTAAGGAATAAAATGGCATGCTGTGAGATGTCCCTGATCAGAGAGAGAGAGAGAGAGACGGACAAATCAAGCTCCCCCAAAACTATAACTATTAGAGTTGCTGAGGCCTGAAATAAATACACCTGGTGGCTGGAGCACATCACCATAGCGTACAGAGAAAATATATTTTGTCCCAGCCATTCATGTTGGGGGTGACAAGAAATGCTGCTGGTCTGCAGGTATTGACCTGGGATTCGCGGATCCTCATGAAAGAGGGATGTGTAGTTCCCCAGTAGCCCAATACCTTCCCTTTTGAAGGAGGGGGCTCAAGCAGAAACGTTTCCGCATTCCGAGAAGGTCTCGAGCCTCCAGACATTTTCAGTTTATTCGCCAGGTAACGAGGGGAGGAAGTGTGCAAGGCTTTGTGGGTGACGCAGGCCGTTTTGTAAATAGATCTTGCCCCGATGGGAAGCCATCGAAGAGAAGACAGGATAGGAGTGATGTGGTCACTTCATTTGGACCCTGAAATATAGCGAGCTGCTGAATGGAGGACGGATTTGAGGGGGGAGAGGTGAGATTTGGGTAGGCCAGTCAGAAGAGAATTGCAGTAATCCAGTCTAGAGAGAACTAGCGATTGGACCAAGGTTTTTAGGTCTTTCTCCAGGAAGAACCGACAAATCCCCCACAGAAGGCGCAGCTGGTAACGTGCGTTCTTGGCAATGGAGTTGATGTGGGAGATTAGGTTGAGTCTTTTGTCAAGTATGACACCTAGGGATTTAGCGCTGTTGACAATGATGGGTTTATTGTTGAGTAGATTCAGCTGATCGATCCAGGATTGAACAGGAGGCGGGGAGAGAGAGGTAGATAGGAGGAGGAATTCAAATTTGGAGGGATTGAGAATGAGTTGGTGAACTAACATCCAGTTGTGAATAGAGTTGAGAGTAGAATTGAGTAGTGAGAGATCATGTGAGGAAGACACCTTGAGGTAGATTTGAGTGTCATCCGCATAGAGATGGTAGTGGATCCCAGATTTACTTAGGAGGTTCCCTAATGGTTCCAGATAGAGATTAAACAAAGTGGGTGCAAGGACAGAACCTTGAGGGACGCCTTGACCAACGGCCAATGGAGACAAAAGACTGTTCGCTATCTTGATCATTTGGGATCTGTCCGAGAGGAATGAGGCAAACCATTTAAGCACTGTGCCTTCCATGCCCATTCTCTGTTGAAGAGTGTTAAGGAGGGTGTTCTGATTAACAGTGTCAAAGGCTGCAGAGAGGTCAAGAAGAATCAGAAGGCACGATTCCCCAGAATCAAGTATATGCAGCGCATCATCAATCACTTGCAGCAGGGCTGTTTCAGTGCTGCAATTTTGAACGAAGCCAGACTGGAACAAGTCAAGGAGATTATTGTCCATAATATGTAGGGAAAGTTGTTTCGCAACACATTTTTCTGTGATTTTCGAAAGAAAAGGGAGGTTGGTGATGGGGCGGAAGTTGTAGAGGTCGTTCGCATCTGCAGAGGTTTTTTTTAGAAGAGGGGTAACTTGTCTTGTTTTGAAGGCAGCTGGGAGGGAGCCTTGACTGAGGAAGAGATTAACTAGCCTGGTCCAGTAAGAGAGAGTATTGGTGTAGAAATCAATGGCGATGACACTAGGGATGGGGTCAGAAGAATGGTTGGAGGGTTTGGTTTCGAGGATGCATTTGAGGAGGTCATCTTCCGAGATGGCGGCAAAGTTCTGCCAAGTGACTAAGGATTTTCGCTCCTCAATGGGGGTGGGGTGGGTGACCTGATCCACCAGTGATTTGTCCTTTTCATCGAAGAATATAGCGAATTCTGCTGCTTTCTTTGAAGAATCCTCAGGCTTGATGGTTTGGGGAGAGCAGTTTGGGTTTTTGATGAGGTCAAAAAGTGTTTGGGGTCTGTTTTTGGCTGAGTCGAGGAGGGATCTGAAATGTGATGCTTTTTCATGGAAGATGTGCTTGTGGTATTTGGATCTTGCCGAACGTAAATGAGAGAGATTGGAGGTGGATGGAGATTGTCTCCAATGTTTCTCCAAGATTCTAAGGTTCTTCCTTTCATCATAGAGAGCTTTATTGAACCAAGAAGCTGAGGGGGTGGGTCTTTTCCTTTTGCTTTGGAGTGGAGCAACATTATCAATTTCGACTTCTAGGACTGAGAGGCACTGGGAGGTGAGATCGTTGACATCCACGTTAGGGTCTAGTCTAGGAAGTGAACTCATAGCAGAATCACACAGAGTGTCAAGATCAATGTTTTTAGTGTTGCGGAACCAGGTAGAAGCCCTTTTAGGTTGGCCGAGAGTTATAACGTGCGAAAGGTAAAAACGGAAGGGAATGAGGAAGTGGTCTGACCAGTCTACATGGATAGGGGGAGTATGTGTAAGTGTCAAACAGGTTGGCACTGTCCAAACCTACCTAGTGCTAAATATATGATACACAATTTGATCATTACTTTGTCTGTTTGCACACGTAATAAGTGTGTATAAAATTGTCCACAACTTTCAGAAATACCTATAACAGTAATCTACGGCCAGAACATGAAAGTCAGCATTTAGAAGTTTCAAGACATGGACAACATTAGTATTGAGACAGATAACTGGAAGCACATGTGTCAAACCATGTTCTACTGTGCATATAACTGCAAGAAATATCTATGAGTTAGTCAGCATACATAACACACATGGGCAGGTATGTCTCACTAATAATGTGCAAAGTCATTAGCAGTTTTTTTCCCCACTTTTTCCTGAACAAGGATGTTGTCCGAAGCCGTTGGTCATGACCCCATCCCAAGACGGATGCCCAAAAAAGGTACAACCAGGCACGGACTGAAACATGGTGGAAGGGATGTTCGGTGTTCTGAAGTCCAGGTTTTGGTGCCTTCATTTGTCTGGGGAAGATTGGCATACTCCCCCCATGGTGTGCAATATAATCCTGGTTTCTGCAATCCTGCACAACATTTGTGTTAGAACAAAGGTCCCACAGGACTTTGAGCTAGAGGAGAGTGAGCCAATGGAGAAGGAAGACGACAACACACAATGGCTGGTCGGCAGTGACAAGACACCATCGTGTTTTATTTTACATAATTACCTAATGGACAAAATGTTTGAAATTATCATCAAAGTTCAACATGAGAATAACTCTTTGAACACATTCATTGTGTTGTCTATATGTCACAGACAATGACATCAAGTCAATCATATCTTCTCATCCAGAATTAGGCCTAAACATGTATCAATCATGTTGTCAGATCCATTGAGCAACATGGGGCATGGCTCCAAATATTCTGTCATCCAATGCAGCAATGAAATGTGATGCAGTGTCCTGCATGTGAGTGACAGGACAGGCTTGCCACATATACACAACTAAATAGTACATTTCTGTCCTCATGCTCTTGAGAAGAGTAGTGCTGCACAGTTATCAGTCTTTCTCTGGTATGCAACAGAAAAGTGTGTTTTGTATTGTACTCAGTTAGTGTTGCAACACAAATCACCCAGTAAGTCCATAATTGAGACAAACCACTCAGTGTAGTGTGTCTCACTATTGTGGTAGCATGTAGAATGAAAACACTTTGAAGGAGCAAATGTTGTAGCTCATAACATCACATTTCATGAGTGACAGTTGTCATGGAGAAAGGCCAAGTATTATGTGTACAAATCAAAATTTTGTTTGTACAGAATGCATACATACATGTGTTGGGATCCTCAATGCACACACATGTGAGTCAATGCCATATATACAATTTCAAGCCACAGTTGTTGCAATACACATTTCATAGGCATTGCACTGCCATCTGATGAGGGCCACATGTATCAACCAATTTTGCGTTCGCAAACGGGCCGATTCGCAGAACGCAGAAAGGGTTTTTTACATGTATCAAAACCCATTTTGCGAGTTGGTAACCTGTTACCGAATCGCATAATGGGTTTGAGATTTGGTATTTTTAAGGGGCGTGTATAGGGCGTCCCTTCCAAATAGCGAATCCTAATGGTTTGAATGAATGTTTTGTGACAATGAATGCGGTTGTAAAACATTTGCATTTTACCACCTACTTCAAGTAGTTGGTAACCCATTCGCAAATGGGAAGGGGTCCCAAAGGGACCCCTCCCCTTTGGGAATGGTTGTAAAAACGTTTTTTAAGAGCAGATATTGGTCTGTTGACCTACTGCCCGCTCTTAAAAAATAAAAATAAAACTTTTCTTTTTTTTTTTAAACGCATTTAAAAAAACGATGGCTTTATTTAAAAGCAATCACAGACATGGCGGTCTGCAGCCCACAGCAGGCCACCATCCCCGTGATTTTAGTGATTCCTAGGGGGTCACAAATTGCAATCTACCTCTTTAATAATAATGAGGTAGGTCGATTTGCGTTGGAGTTTCATACATTGGATATTGCCATTACCTAATTGCGATTCTCAGAAAATTGCAATTAGGTATTCGCAATTTCCAAATGTGATACATGTGACCCAAAGTTCCATAACACAACAATATGAGCCGATGACATTGCAATGTGAGGAATTACCCAGGGAAGTAAGACAATGGAGATATTTTTGCAAACATCTAAACACATAAAGAATACAGAGATGTCAAGAGTGTAAAGTCTCCATGGCAAAAGTCACACAAAAATGTATGGAACATACACTGACTCATTGAACATGATGTGATGTATGAATTTGGATATGAACTTAACTCTGTATGGCAAGAGTAGTTTACCCCTGCCCTGAGTGTACAAGTGCATAGTTGTGGGGATTACAAATCTTGAACATCGCAAAGGGGAAATGGCATACCATTGCATAGGCCTGTGTCAGATATTGCAGTCTTCTTGGACCAGGAGGATCACATAAAGACTGCCCTCAGAGTAGATGTAATGCTACTGCCTTTGACAGGAGTAAGACAGAGATCATGCATATTTAGAAGCATGATGTTTTTTGAACATTAGTATTGAACATGACCATGTGACCATGGTTCACTGCGGTGAAGCCTACTGGCCCACTCACCTATTCCAAAGGTCTGTTGCTGTGTATTACACTCACCCATGCCCAAAATCATCTTGAACCAAATTTGTGTGCATGATAACACCATGTGGCAAAAACATGTGACTGTACAAGAAATACACAACACAAATGTTGCAATGTGAAACAGTGTGCATGCTGAGTGTGTGCTGCTAGAGTGTGTTTACCGACAGACACTCTAGTACAGTCCAAAGGGAGTGTAGAACCAAACAGCGTGTGCTGACTGTCTGTGCTGCCTATCACGCTGATTGTGTTCATCTGACACATGTGGATCATTGTATGGTTCCCCTAATGTCCTGAGACTGTAGACAGAGCGGCATATAATGAGCATTGCCATACAGTGCAGCACAGATTGTCTCCCTAGAATACAAATCATTCATGCCATTTCCCCTGTGCCAGTGCTGTCTTGGATGACTAGGACCAATGCAGGCACACTTGCACCATGGAGCAAGGATGCTTCTATAGCATGCAAGATGTATTTGAGCAAAAAAGAGCATCTTCTGCAAACTAATATATCCTAAGAGCCATATTCCACGCAGGACACAGTGACAAATGTAGTAACAAGGAGGTTTAACGTTCTAACTCCTTGTAATGCCACTCCTGGGAAGTTAATACTTACCGGCGCATTCCCAGGTTTTCCTGTTCTGGTAAGTTTGGGAATGCATCTAGAACCATGAGATGTGAATGGGTACCCCTGTGCAATGGCAAACCTCTCTCTGGTGCAGAGTATGGCAATGCAGTGAATTGCAACACATTGTGTCACTCGTGATTAATTACACTTGTCAGGGCTACACAAGCTGGCCTTGGTTGGCTCAATAAATATGCAAATAGATTTGCATAGCACATTTCCCATAGTGCATTGTGCAAGTGCCACACATAAAGGTTCATATAACCCTGAGTACAGAGGTGTCTTTACCACCAGATGGAAGACCTTGCCTAACTCTGTGCATAAATACATGGCTGCCTGGCAATCACATGTGCAATATTGGAATTACACCATATGATTATTAAAAATCCAGTATATCTGCAAGCTGTGTGGTACATACACTATAGTATTGATGAGCCAGTCTGTCTCTGTGCATCCCCAAGTGTGTGTTGCATCTGTAACACATCATATGGTAGGATTCTTGGCAGATTTAATGAATAAAGGGATTAGGAAGAATAGGGAATACAATAGAGTGGGTCATAGGTCCCAGGATTAATCTTCACATGAACCTATGACTGTGGGAAACATTCAAGTGTGTATCCTGGTAACGACTGTGACAACTGAAGTGTGATCAGACAGCTCCTGATTCCTGCCTTGCTGTGCTGCCATGTTGCCCGCTGTTCCCTTAGCTGGGCAAAGAGGAATGCACATGCACTCCTGGAACTCAAACTAACTCCACAGCCCATGTGCCTGTCCACCTGTCATGAGGTGATGGGGCATAAATGAATTACAACCACCCAGATTCACCATCTGGGCACTGCCTTCTGTCACACAGTCCTGCCAAGTGGTGCCAACCCAGTGCACAGCTTTGCTAGGTACCATGCAACACATGTTATAGTAAAACATCTGTGATATATTTCCTATTTCACCACAGCTGCCTAAATCCACAAAAGTCTAATACAAACCACAAAAGGAAGTTCAAATTTAAAATGCATCATTACATTACAATAATTACTTGGTTCCACTAACAATAATGTGTCACTCAATATGTCACACCTAAGAAGGTATAATGTTGCACACAAGCATGCTATGGCCACAGAAATGTCACACAGAAGCAATCTTTCTGCAAGAAATCCAAGACCATTGGAAATATGCCCACTGTGTGATTTCCTGCAATTCACAGTCCTCTACATTAGATCCGACACAATAGGCATCTGTTGCACGGCACATTGCACCAGTTGCGCCCGTCATAAGCTGTGCTTCAATGCCAATGCGTGGAAGAGACTGCAGAAGTGCTAATGTGCTCTGCGCTCATCACGCAATAACCATTTCAGTAGCGATGTGTCAAAAAAAGGTGCAAACATTGGAAATGGGCGGAATACTCACAGTAAATTATGCAATGGGTGTGGCAGGCTACATACTAGGAAGTGTGAAGTTACTTTCACTTTCTCTTACTCTCTGTTGGTCTGTACTGGATATAGGAGGTGTTTTTGGAGAGTGGCTTGTTTTAAGGGGAATTATCACCTTTGGTGTGTGGTCTGCCTCTGTATAGTGCAATGTGTGTGCCTTTTTGTTGATAATTGTATATGTTTTGTTGGTTGTCTGTCAATTTAGGGGTTTCATATCATTATTTTAGTTATGGTTAGTCTATTTTGTTTTGCTATGTCGGGAAAGGGTAGGGCCAAGAATTTGTCCAAGGATGAGTTGGGAGGCCTGCTATGGCTCCTGACCCATTACCTTCCTAACATGACGGTATCATGGGGTTTGGTCAGCCAGGGCTACCCTGACAAGAAGCAGAAGGGGCACTGGGAGAGGAAGTGTTGGCACGTGTCAACAGTGTGTGGGACAGAGTGCACTGTCCACCAGCTAAAAGACCGCTGGGCTGAAGTGGTTTCCTGAGAGGGTGATCTGGTTGACCACATTGCTTGGATATTTGCAGACCCGTACGTATGAATGTATGTACCATATGCATGTAGATATGTTACTATCACATTTGAAATAGTGTGAACATTTATTGTACTGGTTTCAATAATCCAGTGTAATGCTACACAATGTCCATACCCCACCCCAGGGGGCTGTTCACAGGGTCTGGATGTATATGTTGGATTTAACATCCTGATTTCAGATGCGTACTTGTGCATGGTATGGACCAAACATTTGGTAACCCAACACACCATATGTCAAAGGAGAAATGACATGTACATTCTCCTCTAATTTGAACCTTTTTAGACAGATACAAATGCATCCAACAATTGTGTTTTGTTCAGGATGGTGGCCCTTTCATGACAAAATATTGCCACCTTTTTGCAAGGCATGCACTACTGCACCATGTTGCAAGGTAGCAGGCTTTACCACTAGTCAGCACTCTGTACACCAGGGCCGCGAATAGTCTGATATGGTCCTTACAATGTTACATTTGTTTAAACCTGCCCTTTTCCATCGCTGCACTACTTTGGTCTGCCTAGAGCCAATAGTTTCCTCCTGTGTCATGGTGCAAAGGGGCATGAAGTGATGCTGCCCACCAGCACACATAACATCACATGCCAGAGACATGCTTCAGGCATGTGATGTTAGATATATCTGAGCCTCAACATCCAGCCACCTCTGCCTTGCAAGGTGGCTAGCAGCATCTCCTATTCAGACAATTTATACATGTCTGTCCAGCGTGTTGAATCTTCCAAATCACCGGGATGTTATAATAATGGAAATAAGACTGTGTGTATTTGTACTATTTACAAATCAATATTCCACGTATTGACATGTAGGTGGACCTGCCCCATTCACCAGGGCTGAAGTAGACACCTCCTGGGATCCCAGCAGTACCAGTAAGTGTGAGAAGTACATGGGTGTAAAGCAGTAATGTTTCTGTATATTTTATGATGGTGGTAACATTGTGATGTGAATGTGGATGTATTAATCATCTTCCAACAAAGTGCACTCAGTGTGCAAACACAACTGAACTTGTACCCAGAATAATGTTAATGTGCATGTAGAGGCCAATGTATGCACATGCACAGATAGCATGCATCTTTACCATCTGTGGGGATATTTGATCAACTACTGTTTTAATGCTTTTGGGACATGTCTCCACATCTGGCGCTAAATCCACAGATGGTCAACACAATCGAAATTTGACATCAAACACATGGCACAGACATTACATATAATGTTTCAACAGATGTTGCAGCAAAGTGGAATGAGCTAGGCTTGCCTGGGCACAGTTTGGTTTCCTATATCCATATTTGAGTACGACACTGATGCTGATGAGGGCTAATAGATTACTCAGACAGTACTACCAAGTGTAAATTTCCCGTCTCATGATATCCGATTTAGAGTAAGTATGCATCCAAATGCTACATATATTGCATCATTCTGCATCATATTATGCTCATACATGCTGCATACGTTTGATCGACCCCACAACATAAGTTCAGTGTGGATGAACAGAGGTGTGGTCATGCTGAAAAACACTTCAAATATTCTATGGCCATGTCAGTAGGCTAGGCATCACAAACAAACCATTATTCCAATGATTGATGCTGCAAATATTATTGTTCCTAATCTTGGATTTGAATCATGACAGAAGACATGTAATATGTCAACATGTGTGTCTGTAAGGCTGTGAGTACATTATGTGTTGTATTTTGGTCCCATCATTTTCTTATCTCAACCTGATGCATGGCTGCTGTAATCCAGCTACAGAGGAACTTGAGCACCCCTTAGAGTAATCCATGTAATTCTTATGGGAGTAGGTATGACAGTGAACCATTAACACAGATGACCTGGTGGCGGTAAGGATGTAGGCCTGCAACTGTAATTAACCATTGTTTTGAACAAATCATTGCCACACTACCTGATTGTTGCACATTGTGAGGGCAGATGTCCAGATTGCAGGGTTATGGTCATATGGATTGACAGGTCATATAGGGATATCAGGATTCCTATCTCTGTGCAAACAAAATAGTTTGGAGCACGTTTGAGCAAATGTCACTGATCTGCACATGAAATTGCATTGGGATACTAAACTCATGGCGTTATATACCCTATGTCCCATTTCTCTGAGGCATTCATCCAATGAAAGGTATGTAGTGATGTTGCTGAACTGTGTAAATGTTCACATGCAGGTTGCACTGTGTCAGCAGCATACATCCCCTCACCTACTGGTGGGGTAACTTGTACTGGCTAGCCTGAATGCAGTCACCCTTTCCTCATGGTGCTTGGTTCTCTACATCATATCGCATATAGTTCTTGTACAGCTGGGTACTCTAGCATACATACACACACTCCTGAGTTGCATTGGCAAATTTAAAATATGAGGGTGGAAAGCAGACTTAGGAGAATGTGTGTACAGACATTTGAAAATGTTTACCTCACCACGGTGTAGCTACAACTCTATACCTGAAGCTATTTGTCTGATTTTCTGGAATTTGCCTGAGGCTAAATTGTTTAGATGTACTACAGTTATGTCTTGCAAGAGGTAGCCATCCTCCCTCCATCTATGGATTCGCTGCCTGGCACTGAGTAAATCAAGACAGCAATGTCCGATGCCTTATTTTACTCCAGATGAGTAACACAATGCAGGAGCACACTACCTGGACTTGCTTAACTTATCACATTTCATATATGTTAATAAGAAAATGACATACTGTTGGAGGGATAGGTAGAAACAGAAGGTAGGAGCCCATATACGGTTCTCAATTTTGGCTTGTTTATTGAGTAGTTGTAAATCCAGACAAAATTATGAATTGGTAAGTATGAAATCTCCTTTAATGTAGTGATGGACTCTTCCCTTCTTCTCTGCAGGATGCTCTTCACCCAATGGATGGCTTCCCCCAGGAGGCTCAAAAGAAAGAGAATATTAGCGGTAAGTGTTTTGGACCTACTTTCTCTTCTTCTATGATAACCGTCACCAACACCCAGTGAAAAGTGTGTGAAGAACGGCTTCGCAAGTTTAGTGTTCTGAGTGAGGGCGGGAATAAAGAAAAGGTACCTAGAGGAAAGTACGAGGGTGAGTCTTTTTAGCTCATTCCTTACCGCCTCACCCTTGTTGAAAGAAAATAGCAAATAAAAAAAAAAGACCCATAAGTAATCGAAATAACCCCTCCACTTCCTCAAGGCCAACTAATCATGCACCAGGGTTGACGGTTTATTTATTTTCTTTCTCCAAGGTATCGGGCCGCCTTAAGAAAACTACACATATGGGCCTATCCTCTGTTCCTCCCCTTGCGCACAACATGCAATAATAAAAATAGTGCAGGAAATGAAAAATAAAAATGCTTTCAAAGGAACTGATGCCGCTCTTCTCGGTTCTCTGGGATTTTGCGGTGATCCTCGGTATCCTCCCCTGCCCCGTCCTGTCCACTTACCGCCAAAGCCGCAACTCTCCAGAGTTGCGGTGGCAAGCAGGCGTCTCCTGAGGGCATCCACCAATATTCACTCTAGACCTCTGGGGCGAAGTCCACGGTGATGGTTTTCCTCGCTTTCCTCTGCTTCCTCTTTCCACCGGCTCTGCTCCTGACTTGTCGTCACCGCGTCCTCAGGTTCTCCGCTACTTCCTGCTTCTTCCCCGCAACTCTTCACCTCCTCTCGTGAGCTTCCCTTTTCAGGGTCTCCAGGCCTCCTGAGAGGTTCTCATGAAGGGTGGGCTCCCTGTCGGTCTGCATGGGAGAGGATGCGATGAAAGGTTTAACCCTTTGGTTACCTTTCTCTTCCTCTCCGTGGATAGTTGTATGCAGTATGCATTGAGGCTTGTGACCTGACCCTTCCTGGCACATACCCACATACATGATTCAATTACAACACCAAAATGGGCAGATCTGGACCATGTTTCCTATTCCCTATGTATACATCATCATGATTGCAACTCACTGTCATGAATGATATAGTACTGAATAATTGTGAGACTACATGTCAATATCATATTCCTACACTGCCAGCACTTGAGTCAGTTTGCATTGTTTGATTATGAGATGCATTTGTACAAATGGTATATTGTCCACATACCTTTCTCCATATTTGTGGTTGGTCTGGGCTTCCACGTATAATTGTATGACGATGTAAGCCTAGTCTTGCAGACATCATGTAAATTCCCCACTGGAGTGGACATGGCATTGCTTTACCTCCCCAGATGACGCGACAGCTGAGGAGGAAAAACAGCACTGATTGCACCTGGAACACTACCTCCACATCAGGCATATAGCCAAAGCTTTCCAGAAGATGGGGGTGCATTATGAGAAAACCAAGTTGGCAGGTACATGGCATGCAGGAAGGCAGGCACACACAGACCGATCCAGTGGCCCAACCTATTTCAGCCCCATCTACTGGCTCTCATTTGCCAAGTCATCAGCCCATGCTCACAATATCGGCAAGTGACTCTTTGTTCCAGGGACAGGTCCTGAAGGACTTAAATAAGCTGAAGATCCAGGTGATGGCATCAAGCCTGCGTGCCATGATGATGCACTTGCAAAGTGGCAAATATCATTGCAGTGCCCAAATATTAACTCTCTCCTTGGACAATGCCCTTTCCCTATTGTTTTTATAGTTATATTAATATAGGCATAGTGTTAGTTAAGATTTAACATATGTTTAGTGCAGTTTAAAGTTAGTGTTTTACATAATTTATTAGGTACTTAAGTTTAAGTGTGTTTTATAGTTTCAGGTTTTTAAGTGGGTGGTGGTTAATGTATAGTGTAGGTTATTAAAAAAACATATATATTTGTTTAGGATTACATGTTTAAGTAGTGTCTGTTTAAGATGTGGATGTTGTATGTGTTATGCTGATCTATCTGTATTAAGGGGCAGGGGGTTGATGTTTAATTTGTCATCTGTATAGAAATGGGAGGATAGTTTTAGATAAGTTAAGATTGTGTAGGCTAGATATAAGGTTAGTTAGAATACGCTAGGTAGGTAGTGTAAGATTGGCTAAACTAGTGTAATGTTTTGTTAAGGGTAGGTAGTTTTGGCTAAGTTAGTGTAGGTAGGTTAGATAGCTTTTATAGATTGAAATTATTAAATATTTCACTACTTTGTCAACATTTCATAATTATGAGTTGGTAGCATGAAGTGAGTTGAGTTCAATATGTAGCTTTTGCCCTTCAAACTTTGTAGGCAAATGTTGCTTTGTCAGAGGCCTATGGATAATTGTTCATCTTTCTTACATCTGAGTCAAGTGTAGTGCATGTTCCAACATTAGGCACTGTAAGAGGGCCTCATTTGGAAATGTGACTCAACGCACGACACAGGTAGTATACTACTATTGCATGCAGTGTGAAAGTGATAGGGCAGGTATATTTGGGATATGTGTGTCAATACAGATTAAAGATTATAGATTTCTTGCTGTGATTGGACAGCCACTGGTGCCTGACACTACCTCACACACCCTTGCACCATTGTGCAAGTGGGTCATTGTTGTTTGCTGGTTCCAAATCATGAATGTGTCCACACCTGCCTGTCAAACCTCCATCATTGTAGACTCTCTTCAGTGTGAGTGTTGAGGCTATCATATATGTTTGGTCATGGTGTCATGTTTGTTGAACTAGATATATGTGGAAGACTAAAACATTGTTATTGGCTCCCTTGCCTCATAGGCCCCATTTTTAGCAACTAGGTGTGCCTTCAAGTAATTGAAGTTTATTGTCACACCATGATGAACATTTGTGAGATAAGGCATTCTGCATATTGCCATCACAGTGGATGTACATGATGTTGGTGCATGTACAAAGAGAACAGGTGATAATTACTTACATACAGATATAGTTCTGGTTTATAGGCGTGAATTTATTTACAAATATGGGTTGATCAACACAAGCATGTTAGCAGTGTTTGGGGCTACAACACTAACATTGATAGTGAGCAAAGGCTGTCCAGACAGAGTCCATTTGGGAGACATGTCATGCAAGATGTAGAGGTGAGGAGAATTTCAATGAGGTGGTAAAAATTGCAATTAGGGAAGGTAGGCTTATTCAATAGTCTACAAGTGGATAAGATTAACAGGTGCACAAACAGAAAAGTGCCCTACTGGGTGACAAAGAAGTTGGCATTATAATAAACACAGGACCACTGGGGAACTGTCTAGGGAGCACACACAATTGTTCCCTGGTAGTTCTTTGATGGAAATTGTCCACATCTTCTTCCTCTGATGGGTGTTGTGCTTCCCCTGCAGTTCATGGTGTTTGTGTTTTAGGCATCTGAGGCACACACACATCAGGGACAGAAGATGTGGCTCCCCTGTCCCCACCTGCATTTGTCTGTGCCAGAAAGGAAGGCAAGACAGTGTTGACAAGGGTCTGATGGCTTCTCAGCAATGCAGCAACGTCTTTGCAGCGTACCCGTCATTGCTATGTAGGAGTCCAAAATCTGCTCCATAGATGCAATGATGTTAATGATGGTCTCTAGCTTGGTGTCAACCTCACTGGTGTTAGATGTTGAGGCATGTTGCTCTTGCCTCTGCCTCCTGAACCCAGCAATGTCAGGTGGGGGGCTCAACCATACTATGGAGGCAAGTGTAGGTGCCTTCAAATGCCTCAGATATACCCTTATTGGGACTGAGGCACCAACTGACTCTTTCTAGGGTACCTGTTATGGTGTCCCTCCCCTCCCACACCTCATAATCCATCTGCTGCTAAACTCCTACCACTCACCATCCATTGATAGACAACTTGGGGATCCTCTGGTGAGGCAGCTGGGCTTATACTGGCAGATGGGGCATGTCCTGTGGGTGGTGGTTCCCCTGGTGACCCTCCAATGCTGTCATCCCTTGCCATGTCCAGAGATGGATATTCTATCACGTACAGAAGTCGCTGGAAGGTGTCATCATCCATGGGTCAGGATGTTGTCATCAACAGGTTGGCCAACCAGGACAGACTACTGGACAGGAGGTGCTTGTCCCTCTGCAATTATATTGTAATATGTTAATGATGATCTATGATAGATGTTCATAATAGAAATGTTGGTGACAAGCAGACTTAATTATCATTCACTTTATGTTACACATAGATGTATTGAACATGCATTACTTACAATACATGAGGGCAAGTTACACTGTTTTCACACAACCATTGTGTGACAAGGGATCCATTTATGTATCATACCACACATTCAAAGGCAGCTACACAACTTGCTGGCCTGTACTGGCTGAAAGGGTGAGTGCGGGTATGGGCCCCATTAGCCATGTTGCTTGACTTATTTTCATATAATGGCTATATTGATTTAAGATTTACTTTATTGTCACTGCTACTGAGAACATTGCCCCGTGTCACCAGGGTGCCTGCATTTCCTCCAGCCAATACTTAGCCCACTGCTCCTGCCAAAGTGATGTTCGTTTGGTCATCTATTAATTTTGTTCCATCCCTCTGCCTTTCACACAATACACCACACCAATCTGCCTTGCACTGCATGTATTGCATGCAATTTGTGCATTCATGTGGCCAAGGGCTCATATTTGACATACATTCACACAACTCTACAGAGCAAGCAGCCTTGATACACTGCATGAACAGATAAGGGCACATGCTTACCATTGTTTACTTATTTGTGTGTACTCCTGTGATTACCTAGCACACACAGTCATCTCCAGAGTCCAGACCAGTAGGCTCTGTTAATAATCTCAGAAGGGGATAAACACCAACACACTTGGGAAATATGAAACCACTGAAGCTCACCCCATTTCCTCATTCCCCAAGTTGGTCATCTTCAGAGTATCACACATCTATTCACGCAGCCCTGCTCACTTGTACATGTACACGACTCCTCTGTCAATCATCATTTGCGCCCAGGGCCAGGACTTATTCTCAAACACTGATGACACCCATATCATACATTGACACCACCAAAGTTAGTAACAATATGCAATTGAGCAACATGCCTACTTGTATGTAAGAGCTGTGGCTCATGCTGAACTTCATAAGAGAGTAGTGATGCAAATCTGTAACATGTACCTACCCTGGTTGCCCACAAAACTAGACCCAGAGACCTTACCCTCCAACCATCCCCAAAACCTACTCCTCACTTCACAATTCCCTGTTTCACATCCTCCTGCTTTGAAATATGTAGCACAGTCTGAATGTTCTGCTTGCACATTCCTCCTGACACCTGCTACAACTTCTGCCAGGCCCTCTTCACAAGTGCAATCATGTCATCCCTACACAGCCACTATACAAGTGTGACACTATCGAAATCAGGTGTGCATAATTATCACTCTGGCTATTATGTGGCTCAAACATCACCCCTCACCTCCTTGAGAGCCAATGGCTCCCCATTCAGATGCACTGCCAGTTCAATGTGCTCAGCCACACCTACATGGCAGCACACTACCAAGGACACACCAAGCTCACACACCATCTATGCTTCAGACAAGGACTAATGGACCTCTTGTGTGTATCACTTGCATTCAGTCCCACCCCCAATATTCTTTTGTACAAAACAGGAGGTAGTGTGGTCTCTAATATGGCAGGCAACACCTATGAGATCTGACACAGCACATCAGGACAGCTGTTTAATATGGGGTTTCATGCTAGTGACTGTACACATGGCTCTTCACATAATCATACTTGAAGATACTCCACATACTCAACACCTGAATCCACTCTCTGCTGAGCAGTTAAGCCTCTGGCAATTCTAATTATTGTACAGTATGTTACACTCCACTTTTGGCTGTGTAGTGCACAGATAAACACATTTGCCAAATGGTGCAAGGGGGCCTGTATTAACACACTAATGTTTGGCTGGTTTCTCATGTCCATGCATGATGTGCTGTTCCAGTCCAGCTTTTTTGCTTTGTATTGTGGGCCTTGTAGACCTGGTCACTCATGATAAACATTAGACCACAAGTCTCAGTATTCAAATAACAACCTGGACTGTGGCAGCACATCACGCATGGACATGAGAAACTTGGTAGAACTGGACAGGGCTGAACAAATTGTCACTGGGCAAGAAACAAACATTTATGTAATGTATGAGTTTAAATGTTAGGCATTCCTGCAGCTCAGTGCAGCAAGGTGTCTTGTTGCATTGCAGTGCATGACTTGTTTAACCGTATTGTTCCTTCTTGATACTTACCCTGTAGATGTTCTTTGTCCTCAACCCCAGCAGTGTCCTGTCCTTCAACTCCTGCCACCAAATCTGTTGGGATGACTGACACCACCTCATCCTCCAAGGCGTCAGCTCCTCCTGGTCCTCTGGTCCTCCTCTAGTTCGCATGACTTCCCTCAGGTTCTTGGCCAGTATCTCCTTTGTCCTGCACTTATAGTCATGCCACCTTATTTTCAGTTCCAGTGCTGTCCTCTTTGTTTGTACTAAACTGTTGATTTTTTTTCCACTATGGATTTCCAAATTGCTTCCTTCTTGAAATGTGGAGGTGACAAAGAGAAGGTGTTAATTTTTTATGTCTCCTCAGCTATTAATATTTGGTTCCCCTCCTCACTGAAATTGGTCTTCCTCTTCCTCCTCCCCTGGCCTGCTGTCTGATAATCTTGGCTGGGGTTGTGATTGTTGTCCTCCTGACTTGTAGATGGTGCTTCCTCCATTTTGTGTATTTATTTTTGTCTGCCGTTCAGATTTTTGTAATGTGTAATTTTTTTAAGCATCCAGTGATGCAGCACATTCCTAAGTGTTGGAATGCTGATTTGCAGCCCCTACAAGTTCTTTATGACAAGCAAATCAGCTGTGCCTCACCTAGGGGTGAGTTGACTTATGCCACGTTGTGTCACTTTTTTTGACATGCATCAAAAAGTTTGACGTTTTTTCAGACCTTATGACATGGTGCGCCATTCCATAAATATGGTGCAATGAAATAGAGTTCTACAGTGCAAGTATTTGTGATGCAACATTGTTGCCGCAAAGCAGCGTTGTGTCAGTTCTGATAAATCTGGCCCTAAGTTTGCATTGGGGGTTCAAGGATTCCCTGAGATCATCATTAAACTCTAAGCCCAAGTGTTATAGGTAATCTTTTTGCCAGGTTACTCCAGAATTTCCAGGATTGACTTACTACAATGAATATTAAGAGTACAAAGTTCCACTTTATCCCTGTTTAGCAAGAAATCCACTAGCCTGTCATATTTGCCAGCGTTTTCACACAGGATGCTTGGAATAAAATGTACACATGATCTGACAGAAAATGAATATTGTCTGCATATGCAGCTGTCTTAGAGGAATTACTTTTTAAATTGTATGCCAGTCATTTTAGGATTCTGATTCATTGACACTAGTAGTCGTTCAACAGCTAATAAGAACAATGCTGGTGAGAGTGGGAAACCTTGCCTCATTCCCTGTTTCAAATGAAAAAAATCAAAAAAGATGCTTCTGACCTTAACTGTACCTCTTGTGTGGTATAAAAGGCAATGGCCATCTTTATAAAACTGCCCCACAATTCAAATGTTTTAAATACGCTTTGAAGAAAAGGCCATGCTACCCTTTCAGAGGCCTTTTTTGCATCAAGTGGTACTGCCGCCACTGGAAATGACTTGTGCTTAACTATTTTGAGGGTAATGCAAATGAACCTTGTATTATCAATCACCAGATGTCCCTTCATAAAGCCTACTTAATATAAGAAAGATAAAGGGGCATATTAGCAAGACCGGCGATAAAATTATCGCCGTTTTAGCGGCAGGAAACATACGCTAAAACGGCGATAATGGGCTTGCTAATATGCGTTATAGAATTCCAATAGAAGCCCAGGTTAGATGTGCAGGACATCTAACCTGCCAAGTTTCCTGCCGCTAAAACGGCGATAATTTTATCGCCGGTCTTGCTAATATGCCCCAAAATTCTTTCAAATGTCTTAGGTTATACTTTTGCGTAGGTCTTACAATCGAGATTGATCAAAGAAATTGGTCTATTGTTTTTAGGTAGATTTTAATCCTTTCCTTCTTTAGGGATGACATTTATTATACCTTGAGAGTTGTTCCTGTGAAGTTACCCAATTATGGATACTTTCTGAATAAATTCTTTAATGGGTCTTTCAGGTCATCCCAGTATATTTTATACAATTGTGCAATCAGCCCATCTGAGACAGGAACCTTTTCCTTCTTTAAGCTCTTTGATATAATTTTTCTATAGTAGTATTTTTACTTAGGGAATGCTCAATGCTCTTGGCCATTATTGAGTTTGGGTAAATTTAAATTGTTTATAAATGCAGACCTTCTTCCATTTCAACAAATGTATTATTAGCATACAGGTTTTAATAGCAATCAAAATATCTGAGCAATTCCTTGGGAGTCCGAGTGCGTCTTGCCTACTTTGCCTTTGATTGTTACAACCTGATTCTTGTTTTGTGTGTACTTAAAAAACGTGTCAATTGTTTACCTGCTTTGTTGCCTTTGCAAAACTTGATAATTTTATTTGTCAACCCCTGTCCTACTCTTTTACTGAGCATTTTGCTTTGTATTTGTGTTTTTATTGTTCAGCAGCTCTAGAGCTTCATTGCCTTTTTCTGATCTAAGATTTACTTCTATTTTTTAATATTTAGTTCTAACAGTCTCAATTGTGTGCTTTTTTATTCATTTATGCATGCAACTTTATCAGAGATCCTCTAATTGTTCCTTTGGAAGCATCCTATCGTAACTGTGTTTTAAAAAAATAATTTTTGTTTTACAACATAGTACAGTGTACATTTATCAATTACACAACACTTCATAGGAGAAGCGTCTAAGTTGAGTCAATAATATTAAGTGTAAATAACAATGCCCAATTCCCCCGCCCCTCAAGCAGCTCAGATAGAGTAGGATAACATTTAGTTAATCTAAATGAGTATAGTGATGTGGCCGTGGTAGGGTTATATTGAATATAGAAGAAATCAGGCGCTCGGTGGATAATGAAGGCATGGCGGCTTTGATATTACTGGATCTTTCTGCGGCTTTTGATACGGTAGATCATAGCCTCCTAATAAGTCGCCTCCAAGAAATAGGCATAGCGGGCACTGCCCTGTCTCTTTTTAAATAATTCCTTATGGACCGGGAACAATTTGTGGAAGTGAATGGCCTCGGGTCTCAGGGCTTTAAGCTCCCCTGTGGGGTCCCTCAGGGCTCATCCCTGAGCCCGACCCTCTTTAATTTATATGTGATCCCCCTGGCCAGACTGATTAAATCACATGGCTTTGCCATGGTGTCATATGCAACCGACACACAGATTATAGTGTCCATTTCAAATAATATTTGGGACACAGCTCACAGCTTTCACGCCTGTATGCGACAGGTGAGTAGATGGATGTCAGAGAACTGCTTTAAGCTGAACTCTAATAAGACCGAGGTTCTCCTTTTTGGCAAAGATCCGTCCATCTGGTCCACTGATTGGTGGCCCATGGAATTAGGCTCCCCCCATTCCAGCCTCTAAGGCGAAAAATCTGGGAGTCATTTTTGACACTACTTTTTCCTTCTCTCATTATGTGAAAGCGGTTACTTCATCCACTTGCTATACATTGAAGATTCTACAGAAAATCTTCCCAGTCATACCGCTAGTTCTTCAGAAAACGGTGGTCTCTGCATTAGTCATGTCTAGGATGGACTACTGCTACGCCCTCTTGACGGGCATAAATAAAGCACTCCTTGTTAAACTGCAGGTCCTCCAGACATCTGCCGCTCGATTGTTGTTTGGTATTCCAAAATATTCCTCTGCCAATTTGGCCCTCAATGCTCTACATTGGCTTCCAGTGGAAAAACTGACTCATTTTAATGCCCTCTACATCGCCTTTAAGGCCCTGCATAACCAGGGCCCCGTCTACCCGCTGGTATACCCCTACCAGAAAGCTTTGGTCCTCTTCACACAGGTTGGTGGAAGTCCCTAAAACACGACTTTCAAATTGGGGTGGTGAAAGCTTTATAAATATCACAACCAGACTTTGAAATCGTTTGCCTTACAAACTTAAAAACTCGCCTGACTTGCTTTCCTTTAGGAAAGGTTTGAAGACCTGACTGTATACTGCATACTTTCGTTATAGTCAGATTCTAGCTTCTCCATAAATCTCAGTGATGGTTTGCTGTTGGATGACAAGCGCCTAGACGCCCTAGGGTATTAGCTGCCCTATATAAATATATAAATAAACAAATTAAATCCCAGACAGACATCCAGTGATGTCGAGAAAGTCTTGATAATGTCCACAACAGCCCCACTCATACAGGTGTTATGGGATGACAAGTATATAATGCAATGATGTAGCATGTTTCATGTATTTCCAGTTGGCAAAGCTGGATTGGTCTCATCTGCCACGGAGATCCAAGAGCACACGTCTCCATGCAGCCATTTCATCCTCTAACCTTTTATCCTGTCGGACTTCCTCTGCCACTGCCCACTCTGACATGGCACACAAACATTTCTAATGTGTAGGTGGTTGGGGGTTTAACCATTTCATGGCTATCCGCCTCTTTGCCAGTACCAGTCCCAATAATAAGAACTTACAGCTAAGTTTATTTTTTACAGGAGAAATGAGTAGGCCCAGCAGTACTGTCCGGGGAGTATTTCAATGTCCCACCCAGTCGCCATCTTCAAGGTTTGTAACACCTCTCTCCAAAAGAAATCTATGATTAGACAGTTGCAAACCACATGGAGGAAAACTGTCTCTGCTGCATTACACAGCGGACATCTGTACGACCGGGCAGGGTAGATGACATGTAAAGTCCTGGAGGTGAGACACAATTGGTGTACAAAATTATATTGAATACGTTTAAAACGGGCATTGGAACATACCGTGCATGTCTCCCTTTTGGATCCTGCACCAATCGCGTGCAATTAGATCCTCCCCCAGCTCATTCCCCCATCTGGTATATGCCTTTGGGGTGATGAGCCTCCAGCCTCTTGTTAAATCTAACATTCTGCTCAGAATCTGCGAGGGAACTGGCTCCTCTGGGAAGCTGGGCCAAATCTCGGATGCTGCGGATGATATATTGTTATACTATAAGTATTGGCCATGGCCCAGCGCAAATGAGTCTGTCATGTCGTCTCCTGTGATAAATTGCCCTCCTAACTATAAGTCACTCAAGATATTACAACCTTCCGTTCACCATTTCCAAATAGACAGGAATTTCGTAATGGGCGCAAACGGTTTAAGTTTCCAACCGTTCCAAACTGGCATATCGCGTGCGTAGGGGTCTCAAGCAGGACTCTCATAATAACCTGCTCCCAAATTAGGCCCACCTGCCTAATTAAGAACGGATATTTCTTTGGAATTCGTGAACTAAGCATGAGAAGCTCAGGAAGCGCATAACCCCCACTGGGGTCACCTAACAATCTTTTTTCCCAGTTATCTTCCTCGTCGAACCAGTGTACTGCATGCTGGAGGTGGGCAGCCATGTAGTAAAACTCCGGGATAGGGAGTTCAATACCCCCTCTGTCCCAGGTCTGTTTCAGCATGGTCAGAACTATACGCTTCTGTTGCACAGCCCACAATAGGCCTACTATGAGACTGTCCAGTTCTCTGAAATACCTACTGGGGATCTCATAGAGCACGCCATGCAATACATAACGGCAACGAGCAGCCATCAATGTCAGGGGTACATCTTTCCAGAATCAGACTAAGGCCCGCAGACGCGAAATCACCCTGCCAGTATTCATGTCCAGGAACAATTGTCTCTGAGTAGCTATTCTGATCCCTGGCTAACATACGCTCAAAAGGATACCATGGCAAAGGGAGCAGGGGGAGCGACGCAGGGTGCAATGCCACCATACCCCCAGACATTGCTGATAGGGGCTCCATTGCCAACACAAATAAAAACGGCAACAGCGGACAGCACTACCTCGTGCCCCAACATAAAGAAGAGCCCGCTGATATGATGCTGCCTGTCCAGACCATGGCACTCGGGTTGGTGTAGAGCAACCTGAGCCACAGAATATAATTAGGTCCAAAGCCTAATTCTAATTAGAACCTGACAGATGTAGTCCCAAAAGACCAAGTCAAATGTCTGATCTATGTCAAGGAACGCTAGCGTGTAGGAACCAGCATTGATATCAGGAGCATGAAGGACATGAAACAGCCTGCGCAGGTTACACATGGTGCTCCTTTTGGGGATAACCCCACATTGATCCTTGTGAACGAGGGTGGGGAGGTAAGGGAGCAGCTGGGAGGCTAGGGGGCTGCTCAGTATTCTAGAATCTACATTTAACATTGAGAGCGGTCTATATGACGTCAGTTCCTCCACTGCCTTACCCGGTTTCAGGAACAACACCATGAGTGCCTTGCACATCATATCTGGGAGTTGTTGAAGCTGGTACATCTCAAGGTACACCTCCAGCAGTTTGTACATCACTAGATCAGTGTGTCTGAGGTACATTTCTGCCGGGAGGCCATCAACCTCGGCGTCTTTTCTGGTTTTTGGTGCCTTAAAGACACAAGGATCTCCTCCCTGGTCAGGTCTGCTTCAAGTGCCTCCCTCTTTTCCTGCCCCAGTCGGGGGAGGTCCAGCCCTGCAGGAAGGTCGTCATAGCATCCCGTGGCGTTGTGTCCCTTTCTGTATATAACTGTTCTAGGTGAGACAGGAACACATCGTTTATAGCCACTTGTGAGTTGAGCAAGTTATTCCCAGAGTCATGCAAGGTCAGTGCAGGTTCCTGAGAGTTCTGTTGTCTAGACAGCCTAGCTAGCATTGCCTCCGTTTTATCCCACCATCATGTAATCTCTGCCTGTAAGCTGTGAATGTATACTTTTCTGAACGGTGCCAGTCATCAAGCACCGCACTGCGGGTGCGCCTCCATTCCTCTCGCCTTGGGGGATGAGATGGGAGAGTCTTTTCTATGGACAAGAGCTTGGCCTCATTCTGTTCAATGTTGTGCACCAGCTGCTGTTTCACCCCATAGGTAATATGCAAACGCACACCTCAAAGCACTACCTTCATGGCATCCCAGTCATGGGCCCTGCTCCTCGAGCTACCCAAGTTTTCCGGAAAATAATGACCGTGGCCACAAATGGGGGGTCCGTCAGTGCCTCAGCCCGCCAAAGCGGCACCGCAAGTCATACATTTCCCAGTGCCAGAGTTAATAACAAAGGAGAGTGGTCTGAGATGTACCTCACAAGATATGGTATCTTGTGGGTCTGTGTTGCAAGTCATGAAGTGAGGAAGCAATAGTCTAGTCTGCTATAGGTACCCACAGCAGGTATATAACAAGAGAATATCCTAGAACTAGCGTGTCTTTCCCACCACACATCTAATAGGCCAAAACTCTTTCAATGTTATGTAGCTAGGCAGTCATATGGGGTTTCGTACAGGCCTTTGGGGGTTCACGATCCAAAGTTGCATCCATTACACAGTTACAATCACCTGCGAACACCATATCAGCAGTGACAAATGGTGCAGTAGCTGATGCGACATCTGTAAAAACACACAGGCAACATTAGCAGCATATACATTCATGAAACAGACCTCACGCCCATCCAAGACTCCAGACAACACCACAAAACGACCCTCTGGATCAACCACATGCCCCCCATGCTCCAATGGCACACCCAGTGCCACCCATATCAGGACCACCTGTGCAAAGCCAGAGTATGATGTAGCATAGAGCTGTCTTCTCCAGGGCTTATGTAAACTGGGAACACAATCCCTCCCATACATGCTTTTTTTATAGGAAGGCAATAGAGACAGGATGTCATCTTAGGTAGGTATAGACTCTGTGATATTTTTCTAAGTGGCCATTCCCCTGACATTTCATGTCAGGATTTTAAGCATCTTTTCAGCCATCCCTGAGATTTGTCAAGTTCAGTCCTATTGCCAGGTACCACCACATGCATTGTCCTGCCACATCTGTCGACATCCAGTCACCCAAGCTATCATTCATCCCACAAAAGTGAAACATTAACCAAACTCCCCCATCCCTGTACTCCGCCTGCCCCATGGGCAGTGTCGCAAACCGGTTCCACGTTAAAACGAGCTGGACATTAACCTGCAGATCCCTCTCTATACCCAATGCAGTCAACCAAACAACCAAAAAAATAAAAATTATCCCAGCTATAATCCTATGATAGGGGTCTGTATTCCACAGGCGGCACAGGCAACAGAAATAAAGCACCCACTGTGCTGCTGTGGGCTAGTAACCCCTGGCCCCTACATTGTTCAGCTATCTAGCCAACTCCATCTTATTTGGGAGGAGAATGAAAAAACATTTATAAAAAGCAGCAATCCCCCATGTGTCCCCCCTCAGGGATGGAGTCTTTAAGAGTGCAGGCAACCCAGCCTGCAGCCCGCATTAGGGAAGTCCAAAGGCCAGGCTCCGTTAAAAGGACTCCAACAGTGTATGTTCTCAACAAAGTCCCATCAACTGTCGTTTCTCAGTGGTACGCACTGCGCCCCTGTCAGGAGATAGTCAGGGCAGGCCCTCATCTGTGCTGTCCATGCCATATTCCGGGCCATACGTCTGTTCACGTGGGATGTCTTGTTGTTGACATGGCCTCTGAATCATGCAGTGTACCATCAGAGCACACCAATATGCTTCCCGGTCCAGCCTCTACACCAGCCTGTGAACGACCCCTGGTCTGTCTCCGCAGCCATGATTACTTTCTTTTGGGTATCAGAGTCAGTGATGCAGTCCTATCCGATTTCTGTGTAGGAGCATCCGGGAAGGTGTCCACCCAGTCCAAGGATTCGGATGCGGTAAAGAAGAAATGCCTCTTACTCCGATAGACCACACAAAGTTTAACCGTAAACATTAGGCTGTATCGCAGATTGAGCTCACTGAGGTGTTTCTTAACCTACAAAAAGGTTTGTCACTGTTCCTGGACTGTTAAGGTGTAGTATGGGAAAATAAATATTGGAGGGCCTTTCACTCATATCTGTTGTAGAATGGCATCCCTGTCCCTGTAATTGAACTGCCGGACAATGAGCACTCTTGGTGGTACACCTGGCTGCAGAAACCTGCCAGGGCCTTGGGCCCCTGCTCAATTGTGAAAAACTTGGATAACTGATGTGGGCTCATAATTTTAGCAATGCAATTCTCTAGGACAGCTTTGATGACTGTCCCTCCTCCTTTTCGGGAAAGCACAAAAATTGAAGGTTGTTCCTTCAGGACCGGCCCTCAGCATGTTCAGCGCGGTCTGCAAGGTGGATAATTATTTTCTGTACAGAGGACACTGTCTCACAGAGAGTCGTTATTTCAGTTTGTAGGTCCCCTACACTCCCTTCCATAGTAGTTACACTCTACACTACACCACAATGGTCTGCCTGGAGCAAGTTGAACGTCAATGGCAACAGAGTCTATTTTAGTAAACAGTTCTGTTCCCATACCCTGGTTGGCAGCCATTAAGTCCAACAGGGTGGGCTCACTAACCTGGAATTTGAAGGGTTGAAAGTCAGCAGCCTCCTCCATAGTCCTAGTGGCATTCTCTGGTGGAGTAACTGTGTGGGTATGTGTCCATTTTATTCAATTGCAATGGCTTGGCAGATTTGTTTTTCCCCATGATCCGTGGGCCCAGGGGGGGACCACGCCTCAGGGTTTGATCAGTGCCTGCTTTTGAGAGCCCAAGAGCATCCACAAGCACCACAGCACAAGCAGCCCTCACCAGTCCAGGGATGCCCAGGTATCAGAGAGGAGATGGGTGCTGCAATGTGACAGTCAGGCCACGCAGCAGTGAAGCAGTCATTCAAGGAAGTAGAATTTATCCCAAATCTAGGGCCCAACAGGTATAAGCGCCAAGCAGCAGCCGATGCTTGTGTCCCCAGTTCCATTGCCACCAGTGTACTTCCAAGGATGATATGCCCATTGGGCATTACAGAACAGCAGGGCGAGCAGTCGAAAGAAAGGGGGAAGTGCTCCACTTCATAATCAGGAGAAGCCATGCCTCTCCCTCACAACAGTAACAGGGCAATGGAAGGTTTTGCTACGTGCCCCTCCTGGTGTCTGTGGCTGCCTCACAGCCCCACCTGCCGCATCTCAGGCAGCTGTTGCAATGGATGAGGCAAGAAGTGTGGAGGCATCACAATATGCCTCCACGGGTCTCTGAGTACAAGCCAGGCTCCCAGGGGGTGAGGTATGCCTGTGACTCCTCTGGGCCAGCCAGGCAACATTCTGCTCCACAGAGGCATCTGCTGGAGCACAGGCGGCCCTCTGATTACCTCAAAGGGAGGCCACAGATCACCGGCTGGAAGCAGGTTCATCTGACCTCCCTCACCTTACTGACACCTCCATGCCAGCACCACAATCTTACTATAAACAACAATGGTTCTGTCGGGTATAGCTATTTCTTTATAACTTTGAAACAATCATATGAACAATAAATCAAAAAGATGGCGCTAAAACACAGATAGAAATTGCAAAATCATTTAAGGAAATGGAACAATGATTAGCTTAAATCTGGAACTTTAAAATCTCAGCGGCCATCCAGCCTTTGAGAACCAAGAACCTCTCTTGGAGTGAAGGTATCACTCCCATCCACACCACGGACACCCTACCAGCTAAGTCCGGTTTGTCAAAGTACTGTTCCCTGATGACTCCAATGCAGCACCCACACCAAGAAAGGTATACTAGCTCAATAGGGTCAGATCTGTCTCCTCACCAAGATTGGAGACACCAGGACCTACCGAAGTAGCACAGTACCAATACCCAGAGTACCAAATCCTCTACAGTAAACAGCAAGATGAAGAGTCCATTCTGGCATCCAACAGTTCCAGAATCAAGCAGCCGTTCAGGGGCACTGAGATCCCTGAGACCCACATTGTGAGTGGCCCAGCTGTCCAGGAATCACCTCTCCAAGTTGCCTGCTCCTGACCATGAGGACATTTTGATGAACGACGCCCAGCTGACCTAATTGCTCTGCATCTGGCCAGGCCAGCCCGGTAACAGTGAACCAGCTCTGCTGCCATGGTCCTTGGACCATTGCGACCTCCTCCCTGTAGTGGGGCCCTCCAAACTTACCTTTAAGTCCTTGTGTGCTGTGTCTTTCCAGGTGGCTCCCTCTGTCATAGCGCACCAGTTACCCTCACCCTCATCACCCTGCTCCCGGCTGAATCTGTGGCACTCCAGATCTTCTGTCACTGGAACTTTAGACCTGGTCCTGCTATCGACCTGAAACAAGAAGCTGAACTTTGTGAAAGCATTGTCTGATTTTTAATGCATTTTTTTGCTTTTCCCCATTGACTTATATGAGGCGTAATTGCGCAGAAACTTGATATATTTTCCAAACTCTTAATAAATGTAAGTCTGAAAGTATTTACTGTGGATCAAAGTTCTTGGTCATAGGCCAATTACATAAAAATATATACTATTATTATAAATTGGACTCAGATATATTCTTGAGTGCTTGTACCATTTATTCCCTCTGTGAGTATAACAAACTCAGCACTACCCTTTATTAAACCTAACTGCTCGCCCATGATACCACAAATAGAGCATCAGTATTATCTCCTTTTGCCTCTGTCAGCCAATAAGGGACTCACTGGACTCTCTGCATAGTGTACTGCATTTTGGGACACTATTTAGAGAGCCAACTTCCTACACCAGACATTGTCAGCATATATGTTCAGTGTGTAACAATCTTGTCCTTTTTAGGGCAGTTTGTTGAAATTCCACCTCCCTTCCTTGTCTGTATGAGTTTCTTGAATTGAAATGTTGGAATAATTTACTAGGACTATAAGCAGGCCATTCTTCTTATTGACTGCAGGGGAACGTAGAATGTCACCCACTCAGCCAATGTAAAATGAGTTTATTTGTTTGCCATTAATAATATCTTCTTCAATCTTGTGTAAGTACTTTGAGATTTGTCTTATTTTTACAGCATGATTAATCACTTTGATGTATAAAGATGGTAGTTTCAAACCATCACTGACTTTTATAGCATTTCAAAAAGAGTAATGGTTATAGGTAGAGTATGGTCGATAGAAATATCATAGGGAATGGAACAGTCAACAGCTTGTACCTCAATAAGTCATTCAGGCCTCGTGAAGCTTAGGTAGTGGTCAGCAGAAAAAAAGGAGGAAAAAGATAAGGTAAAAAAATAACAAACAGCAAAACTAAGCCTGTTCCTCCATACCACTCAATGCCTCCTTTTACCCACCCACCTTTGATCTTCCCACCCACGTCCACCTCTGAAATGGGAGATGTGTGGTAGAAGCAAGGGAGAGAAATCAAAACAGAGACATTCTTTCCCACGCATGCTCCATCAGAATATGTACAAGTATACAGTTCAGTAACTATAAGGTGAATCACAAACCATAAGAGAGCGAGAAAGCTCATATAAACAAGTACCTAATAAGCTTGTACACAAGTAAGCTGTAAGGAATGTAAGCAAGTAGGCAATTAAGTAACATAAGCAAGTTAATGTCAATGGCTTATAAACTGAACAATTATATAAATCAGTATGATGAAATTGAAAGATTGAAACTAATGAGGTCAATCAAGTTCAAGTTCTAGTTTGATCACAGAGATAGGTATAATCACTTTACATATTCGGTGAAATAGTAAAAAGGAGACATCAGATACGTCAAAGATCTAAGAGGATGTTTCATAGTATTCTAAAATACAATTAGATTTAACTGTAAGAGAAGATTCAGTAACAAGTCTTGGAAACATAATTACCTTCATAAAAGGTAATCCTAAACATCTGAATTATCATTAGACGATACTAACACTTCTATATATTTCAAGTAAGTACATACCAAGCAAACAAGTATCCACCCAGCAAGTGAAACTTTGAAAGGAACTGTGACACATGAAATTCTTTGCCTCTATACCATGTATCCCATACTCATGGACATTTAGAGTTTGACGTGTCCATTTCTAAGCCTTAAATATGCTTCAAGAAAGACAGCAAATCTTTGCAATCATACAATATCTGAGGCTGCAAACAATTCTAAAGCAAGCCGGTTCTGTAAGGGAGAAGGAGAGTTCATGCTGTGAAACCTTGTACGAAGAGCCAAAAAGCACTTACAGGATTTCACTGTATCCTTAGAGTAAACATGAAAAGCTGATCTTCTTGCCTTCCCATGAGATGAATCTGTATTTGAGCATGTAGTCTAGTATCAGTTCAACATGCTGGTAATGGAGCAGTTTGCAGACAATTGCTCTTCGAGGTATGATGAACGAGATGACAAAATTGTCAGCAAAGGCATAATTTGTTTGATTTCGGGACCCAATTTTCCAAAAAGGTAATGTAGGAGCCTATCTGATCATCTGCACCTTCCAGAATTCCAAAGATGCATAAATGGCCTCTCCTGTTTCTGCCTCTCAGTTCAGCTAGCTTGTTATGTATGTTCCTGGACTGAGCTTTAGTGGTGTTTGGGTTTTTCTTCATTTTGGTAATTTCATCTTCCAGAGAGCTTTTCCTAGTTTCAGTATGTGAAATTATTTCTGCATTTGTTTAAGGTCTTACCTCAGGGTAGCAATGTCCTGCTGCATGATATCTGTGTTCATTTGGTGATTTGAGCCAGGTCTAAAACATCAGTTTTTTAAGCAGTGTGTCCATTTTTGCTTTGCTGTCTGCTTTCCCTTTAATGAATGACTCTGGATTGGCTGGTTCTGCATTAGATCATTTGAGACAGAATTCGTTTTCTATGTCCACCATTTTGGAACAACTAACCAATGAGAGTGAGGGCCTGCAAAAATCAGAGAGCAGTCACCATTTATGTAAAGTAAAATGTGAGCTTCATACTTTGGGTATCTTTGTTCCCTGGGTGTAGTAAGGAGGGATGAGGCAGTAGAAAATCAATGTTCTGCATTCTTCACTGAAGTCTAAGCAAAATGATAGTCTTTCATTCCTGTTGGGTGCTGGTGCAGAAAGTGAATAGCAGCTACCATCATGGTAAGGGATAGGTGATCTGGAAACCTTGATCTGTACCCTGGGTGTGGTAAGCAGAGATCAGGCAAAAAGATGAGGCAAGCGAATCAGGGCACCCATACCATGTTTGTGGTGAAGTTGCATGGAACATCAAAAAGGTGTGATCTAGTGATATCTGAGGTATTACTATCCGTTATCAGCAGCGGCCAGTGCAGGTAAGAGCGATGAGGCCAGGTGGGGGGATTTTGACATACGACGACGAGGGAATGTTAATTATTTATTTAATTTCCCCTCATAGTCGTCTGTCGAATCCCCCCCAACCCGGCCCCACTGCCTTACCTGCACAGGCCACACCTGTTTGCTATAATCCATTGTAATCCATTGAAAGAATTCTCCCACAGACATTGCCACATAGATTGTGTTCTCTGAGTCAGGCAAGATTATTTAGTTAGCATAAGTATGCCTCTACACTGACAGGAGCTTATTGCAATGGCGCTGCTCTGCTTGGGTTGGCCTTGGTGCATGAGCCAGGTTGACCACACAGGCCAATATACAGAGCTGGAAATTACATGCAGTGCAGAGCACCAAAATGACACCAAAACAGCACTTGTTGATGGCCTGGTCTTTCCAACTTGAGATTAGTTTGCAACTATGAGAGTATTAGGTTCAGCGCTGGTGATTTTTGCTGATGTGAGGAATGCTAGTTGAGAAGCCTCTTGCTTAAGCAGCCGTCTTATTTGTTGCCAACCCACTCCTCCCATCAATGTAGCAAGGTTGGATTATCAATAGAGCAACAGTGGGATGCAATATTAGAGTTAATAATGCTATATTTGACTAGAAAGCAACTAGAAGTGTCATTCTTGGACTGTTTGTGATATTTATTAAAAGTCAAATTCACTATTGAAGTCAGAATTTTCCCTGCATTATGTCTCTGGAGGCTAATTATCATAAACCTCCAACTGCAGCCTTTGAGTGGTTAAGCCCTGACTGAGGTATGAAAACGTCTCTCAAATCAAAGACAAAGACCTGTTTGTGGGAACCTTTTTCTATTAATATCATAGGATGACTATTTGGGCAGCATCATGGAACTTAATTGTCTTCAAAAAGACCTCCCCTTGACAGGCTCCTTCCTTCTCTGTTCCCCCAGCCAGCCAGATGCCAATCCCAGTGAGGAGGGAGCTGACCCAGATCTGACCACATATAGGGAGATGCTCCATTCCCTAGCCACACCTCTGGTGTGGGCACAAAGCCCCTGCCCACAGGGAAAAAGGTTTCACCATCTTGGATTTAGGCTGAGAATGGCTTTGTGGGATTGTTTGCAGCAAGACACATAGGGAAAGCTACAAAGTGGGTAGGGTAAGCTCAGAGATCCTTTATTCCATTGGTTACGGAGGAGCCAGGAGTCACCCCCTTCAACAAACTGGTACCAAAAGTAAATGTGATATCCCCACCACCCTCCTCAGAACACTACTGGACCTAAGAAAGATTAGGAGAGGACTGAAGCTTCTGTCTGAGACCTGAGAAGAGGCCTGAAAACTGAACCTGCTCTCTTTTGTTCTAAGGAAAAAGAAGTGGACTCTATTGGTCATACAGATAACCTCCTGTTCAAGGGACATCAACACAATAAGCTGAGAGAGGCCTTTCCTGAGGATTGCCTGCTGTCTATTTCCAAGCTGACCTGCCCTGGACCCTACTGGTGACCTCTGCTTGAGTGAATCCTTACCCCGAAGTGCTAATTCCGAGGTCCTGGAACCGTTGCATGTGTTTGGCTGTTCTTCTCTAAAAGTGCCTATAACCTGGGAGTTTGAAAGGTTTTGGCTCCAAAGACCTCTGAGGACCATGTCTAACCTAACTTACCAAGCCCAACAGACCAAGGTCTGTTGCTGCCTGGCTGATTATTCAAGTTTCTCTCACACTGAGCTTTTCCACAGCAACCAATCCAATTCAGTGGAATCTCAGAGTGACGGCATCCGGCCTTGTGGAGCCCTTTTCAGCCACAACCTGCAACTTTGCCCTGCTGGAGGAATCCAAGATCCCAAAAACTATGAACAAAGTAATCATGATCGAACAAAGGCACAAGAATTATCCGATTAGTGAGAGACCTTTACTGGGCTTTAAATTCAAATTTTACCCTCTGGAGCTTTCCCGCCAAAAGTCAACGGCTTCACCAAGACTTTTTTCAACCATTCTGGAGCCTTGCCCTGCTGAAGACTTTGGACTTCCATTTTTGAGTCCCAAGGTAAATTCTCTAACCAGATCTTGCTGCGGGTAAGACGCACACCCACATGGGCTACTATTTTTATTAGGAGAAGTGTGCGATTGATGAATGGTAGGACATTTCTCAGTGCCTGCTGAAATCCTTCTCAAACATCTGAGGAAAGCATGTTATTTTAGCAAAGGTTTGTTGTTTGAAGGCCATTTTAGTGATAAAAAGTGGTGGGTCCAAACAAGCCACTCCACTCTAGACTCTCTCTGTGTCTAGTTTTATAAAATATCTGAGGTTAGTAGGTTTTCCTTGCTTCAGACCAACTCTGGGCTCCAATATCACAGACATACACATGCAAGAAAGATTGAAATTCCAAACAAAACACTTGATGTCTCCTTATTGCATTTTGAGGCCTTTTCTGGTGTGGGTTATAGTCCCATCCACACAGGAAATTTTGCAAAGGCAAGTGTGGGCATGTAAAATAACTGAACATTTGTTAAAATATATTGACTTTCTCCCCACTTTGACTTCCAAATGTAAATTAATGTGCCAAAAAGAGCACATATTGTAAAATACCCTCAGAATCACATGACAATATGAGTAACCGGAATTCAGAAGCACAGAAATACCCACCTGTTCCTAATCTCAGATTCATAGGCATAGCTCAAAATGCACAGCTTGTCCTTTATAATCCTTTCTCATTCATAAGGTTTTACGTTATTCATTGTTACGTGATCGGTACACAATTAAAAATCATAATAAGCTGCAGTTCAGTTGAGCACTCTGGGTATTGCACTTTTCTAGACTGTCTGCAAACACTATATATAAACACTATATATCCCTGCAACCAGAGGAGTTGGACAGTAGCAGTGTATTATTTTTGTAGATAGTCCACTTGGGCAATAAAAACATACAGATGAAAACATTGCCACCAAGTTCTATTTTTTCTTGCCTACTTTCATTCATTTTGAATTCACTAATTAGACTCTTTTGGGAAAAACATAAGTGATCTAAAACAGTGAACCAGTGCTGAAATCAGAATCTTGTTTACTTATCAGAAAATCTTTCTAGGTTTCTCCATGGGTTTCATAAATTGTTCTCCCACAAAGTGCATGTAGGTAGAAAACACAAAAATAGGAAATTTTGACTTCCATTTAGAAAACTGCAAAAGTGCAGTTAAAAAGACTATGCCTGTGCCTGGAAACTGTAAAGAAGGAGATCAACGTTTTATTGATGTTATTCTTGGAAAAAAAACACATGCTTTCTTCTGAGGATTTTCTCAGTTCTCAACAAAAGTGGTTACATTTTAGATTTTTTTCATTTCCTTCCATAGGAATGCTCAAACCCTGCGTACCATAGTTATAGAAATCCAACATTTTTGGGAAAAAAGGGAAGCAAATTGTTGCTTATATATTCCAATGCAAAAGAATATGAAGGCTTAAGTTGAAGCTATCCATAAACAAAGGGTATCAGAACTCGACAAAAGGGTGGGGGGCGGAACTCATCACTTGATGGGCTAAAATTGTTAGTCCTGCTTGAACTTGATGCACATATGTCTAAGGCATTCCCAGTTGCTTGTATTATAGAGTTTCAGACAGGCTGTAATTTAAATGCCTTTATCACCTTTGAAGGTTTTTTGTATGTCTTTTTGAATACAAACACAAAAACACACAACCTATGAGGTACTTGATCAGCTGCCCATACCTCCTGCTTCATATGTCTGGGAACCTGTCATAATGTGCCTCTTCCATCTCCTCCCTTATATTGTCCAATATTTTGTTGCAGCCTATCTGATAGAGCAGAACCTTAAGCATTCTGTTGAAATTGATAGTTTCTTCCTTTCCTCAACATTCTCACATAAAGTGATAACCCATGGAGAGAAGGGCCAGAGCTTGACCCTAATGATTTTTGGCTACTGTAGTGCCCAGTTAGCCAACTGGTTTACACATGAAGTTGCTGTTATATACTACATATATTGTGTAGAAAGGCTAAGTCTAAGAATAATCATGTTCCTATTTTTATTGCCTAAAGGTGTATCAGACAGAGGCCCAAACAAGTCTGTGAATTTTCTGAGACCTGAGTCTACAGACCACTCTGCTACATGCTAGCCAAGGAGAAGTCAATAAGATAGCAGTCAAGAAAGAAGAAGAAGCAGTCTCTTACCACTGTAAAGGTCACTGTCATCAAATCCTCTACCTAATTGTGCTAAGTTGCGCAATGCAATGCTCCTGCTTCAAGCTGCTCTGGGAAGGAAGATGTTGCCATCACCAGCCAACATCAGTGAATCCACAGTACCACTATCAAAATCAAAGACAATATCTCTCACTGCTATATGGCTGCAGGCATGGGTAAGACCGGTGAATCAGAAATGTAATGTCCCAGTGTTGCTTGAATATGTATTTACATTTAAAAAACAAAAGACAAGAGGTGTTTGACAAAACAGGAACAGTTGGTTTAATTAAACACTTCTGCTGGAAGTATAGTTACAGAAGGGGATCTGATGACTTTCTCAAAGTCCAATTGATCTGAGCAAAGTTTTATACATTTCTTAGAGTATCATAAAATGTTTCCGTCAATCCTCTTTTTGTAAAGAATGCAAGGCTTGTCTTTAGAGTCATAAATAAGGCCATTCGTAACAAATGCAGGTGGGCCTCGAACCTGCATGGACATTATGTGGGCCAGTGGGTAATATGTCCAGATGTCTGACATGAGGGGCATGTGATCACTGCGGGTACTGTGTGTGCTGTGTTCTGATTGGCTAAGGGTTCCTAACTTCATGGGGCATCTGTATTTATGGTGTTTTGGTAGTGCGTGCACTTCTCCGGTCATGTGTGCTTTATTGGGGCCAATCTCTTCGGATCATTGATGTGCCGCTGCGCCTATCTGTGGATTGATCTGAGTTTCCTTTTTGTGCTTTCGTCTGCTGGCTATGTGCCACTCCACCTGTGACCTGTCAATCAGTAACCTCAGGCCTTGGTCGCAGAGCCTGCCTGACCACATATTTCTGAGACAGGGTGGACAGAGAGTTCATGACGGGTGAATTCGATAATATAGATGCAATTTTATTCTTACATATGAATGTATCGTTATTAACATTGACATAGATTTTTTCAATATTAACATTCCACCCTCTAGCTGAATTTTCAACTACACTATCTAACCCATACTTCATCACAGTCATATTATTGGGTGATTGTTGTTCTACTACTTTCCTAGTTACTTGCATTCTACCCAATTTGAGGACTGTTGTCTACAGCAGGAACCCCCCAATTGCAGGAAACACTGCAAAAACAATAGCAATAAAAAAACAGGCAGCAATGTTGTGCACAGTCAGGACAGCCACTGGGGGAGACATGAGAACCAGTTTGCAAACCATTCCTGCTCAGGGACTCCTCCCATCTAACACATATCTCTTTGTATGAAGTGCAATGCTTGGATGGCAAGAGTCAAAGTCCCAATGTCCAAGTCACTCCCTGGGATAATTGTGCATCAGGATGCACATTTCTTCACGCACACCCCTCCCTCCATTGATGTCATTAAGTCTTACAAGTATCGATGTTGCATCACAATGAGGCGGATGGCTCTCAGTTCTTCCTTGATTGAATTAAGGCAGAGCTCAGAACTGTTCATCATCTTGACTATTTCCTACTTGGTTATTTGTAACCAGTGGGCGTTCATTCACATCTGCAAAGTAAAGAAGGATGTGGACCCTCCTGCTGATACTTGTGCTTTAGAGAACAGTCTGAATTCTTCTGAAATGTCCTTGTACTAAGTCTAGCCAAATAAATAATCAGCAGTTCTTTTTTCTAGACCCTGAATAACAGAGTTGTCTTCTTCCTGAGAGGGTGCTGGTACAAATCTGACAGATCTCCGGAAATTACCAGGGTTGGGGTGTGTATGGTGATGAGGGAACAGAGGTAACACCATCCAGGGACCATCTGAGTTTACTCAAACTTGCTGCATGAGCAATACGTGTCCATCAGCATGGAGGTGCCCTGTTGCATGTCTGCAATGTGCAGGATTGTGCCACAATTTTCATTTGTGTGCAGTGGAATTGCTCTTTAACCTCTGACACACAAGGAATTTACAGGTACATGCATCAACCATTTTTGCGAGCGCAAACTGTGCAATTCGCAAAAATCGGCCGTTTGCGCCCGCAAAAAGGGCATTTGCGATGCATGAAGGGTCAAGGCACTTGCAATTTGAGAATTTGCAATTAATTGCGAGTTCTCAAATTGCGATTGCATTTAAGGAATCGCATTTTGCGATTCCTTAAATGCAATGCAAGAACCAGTTTGAAGTAGCGATTTTCACATTAGGGGCGCAAATTACCATGAAGTTGAACTTCATGGTAATTTGCAAAAACTTTGAAAAATGCACTCAAAGTGCATTTTCAAAGTTGTAGGTTACACACACACATGTCCTTTGGACATGTGTGTGCGCAACTATTTGTGCACAGATCAATTTCAGGGGTGCAACAGGGTGTCCTTTTGACACCTTGCACTCTTCAAATGCATGCGCAATTTGCGAGTACCAATTGGTAATCGCAAATTGCGCATGTATTCCCATTCATTCCTATGGGCCTGTAGGCCCATAGGAATGAATGGAAGCCATTCCTTATTTGCGACTCGCAACTTGCGACTCGCAAATAAGGAATGTGTAGGAATCGCTATTTTTATAGCGATTCCTACATGCATAGGCTTTTGAGAGTCCTTAATTGTGATTCCTTAATAATCGCAATTAAAGACTCGCAAATTCCTACCTTGATGCATGTGCCTGATAGTGTAAGTTTCTTTACAATTAGGGGTTGCCTCTTCCCTTCTAGCTAATATCCACCCAACTCAGTATCCCAGCTCTCCTAATATAGGGTATCTATGCTGTTATTCCACCCTCTCCAATAAGACTAATTCCCCTTCCTATCATCGAGATGGATGGCCCTATACTGGAACTCCATGTCTGGGGTCCATTTGTTATTGAAGAAGACAGCCCCAGATATGTTAAGGGCCACCCTGTGACCACAGATGGAAGCAGGGGCAGACATTTTCATGCACTGGTTCAGTGGTTTTGCTACCTCCACAAATCTCTTCTCTGGGGAGTCTCAGGCCAAACAGTATCCTCCATTATAGTGCCCTCCTGCGCATCCTATCTACTTAAGTTTGAATGTCGCTAGGCTAAGTGAAAAGGGACAGTCCTGTTGGTTTGATCGTGTATCGGGTAAATTTCACTACTACTTTGTTGGGTTCTACCTTGTTGGGTCATATTTTAGCCCAAATCCTACATTGGCATAGGTGGAGAAGGCATTTTTCTTTTTTGGGGGCTACCTCTTTGGACAAGTAAAGCCTGTTTGTACCTACTGCATGTGGTATCAACGAACAGACATAGCTAGACCTGACTGAAGTCTTGTAGACACCAGCACTCATGTGCTGATACCATCTGTTGTGTAAGAGGGTGCTGTGTAGTGCATGTGGAATGCTAGTGTTTTGGTTAGTGTAATCTTAAGTGACATGGGAGAGATCCTAATGCAAGCACTGTGATAGTTTTTGAACAGACTCCATTTGACCAGACAGTTCTTTAGCAGTGAATAGGTGTAGCAGGATCCAAAACAGACAGAGGGTATATAGAAGTGCAATAATACATAACTTGTTATTGAATATTGCAGATCTTGGATATGGATCCAAGGGAGGTGTCTGTGGTCCTCTGGTGACTGGGATGTCTTGTTTAATAGTTCAATTAAAAAGTTCATGATACAGTTTGTAATCTTGATTCACACACCTTAGATCCATGTTGGTATGTTGATGTGGCAGCTAGTGCACTTGGAGGTTTGATTGTAGAGTTTGATTGTAGACCTGCTTGGTTCATTCTGTTAGTTCACAAAACATTGCAAGTGCCATCATCAATGATTTTTCTTTGGGGTTCCTGTACTTCCCTTTAGGGGTGTGGGTTCTGCACACTCCATTCACACAATTTTTAGTGAGGCACTGGAAGGTGACCCTGATTGTGGTATCTTTTTGATAGTTAAAACTTAAAGGTGGTTTTAGTGGCAGCCGCCACAAACAAAAGGTGGCGGAGTAGGTGGAGGGAATGTACATGAAGCCGCTGGCGTCCTCCAAAATCGTGTTGTGCCTCCTCTCCTCTTCCTGGTCCCAGCAGCCCCTGGGACATAGTCCCATCCAATCACCATGCTGCAGAGCAGCACAGGAATTGGGCTGAGCGGGCTGAAAAGACGCTCAGCTCAGGTCACGGAGTCTGTGGGTTTTCTCAGGCCCGGCACCTCAATGCAGCCGGTCTGGAGAAACCTAAGAGCCCATGTGTGTTTTGGTCAGCCTGAGACGGCCGGCCAAAACACATATGCACCTTAGGGAGTGCACATAGCACTCCTCTTCCCTCTCCCATGCCTCAATGGCCCCTCCCTACATTGCAGGCTCACAGCAGACAATGAAAAATAAAACAATGCTACAACATCGTTTTTCAATTTGCTGGCTCTGAGCCAGGCAGTGGGCTGATGCTCCCCCACCTTTGCGGAGGAGCCGCCACTGGGTGGGTTATTGATAATCAGGCTAAATGATCTATCTTATGAGCTGTTGAGACCCCCCTTTTTTTCTTGGATTTGTGTGAAATGTTTATGGAGTGGTCTTGTGATCATAGGGATAGATCATATCAGTTTTAATCTAGGATTTTATGGATCCGCCAGTTTTCTAAGACTCTGTCCCTCCTGGAGTGTGCATGGGTGTGCCACATGTTACTTTCAGCCCACATATGCATGGTACTGTGTGAGGAGGGAGTGTGTCACTGCTGATTGTTGTTGTTGGCTGCAACGTGCCTCAAAATCACTTGTGTGTACTTTTTTACATTCTCGCCATGCAAAGTGCAACGTGCCCCTTTCCTGTGGTGCCAGATATCTTGGCCCCACTTTTTCTCTAGAGACTTTTTTTGGGGGGCTAACTATGGGCTCCATTTGTTGGATGTTGGGCACTTCCCTAGATCTTGTGTGATCTCCTATCTCACTCATCATGAGGCAGAGGGGGTCAGAAACTTATTCTGTGGCACCCATGTACCCATTATCATGCCATCTTGTGGTGTCCGAGGTTGGGGCTTGGGGCTTACTACAACATATGGATGGTATCTGTAAGGCCTGGTGCATTGGTTAATTGCTAGGCCTAATACGGGGTAAGCGCATTCTGTGTTCTACTTTTGTGACTCTCCTCTCTTAGGCCCCCCTCTCCCTCATACCACATCCTTTCAGTGCATTTGGATCTGCAATTACTGGCATGTGGATGGGGACTTCCAACTAGCGCACATGCTCCTGTCACTATTTTAGTAGGGTGGTGAATGGAGACCAGACTTTAGAGGTTTTAGAAACATGTAGGAAAGAAAAAGAAACACCACCGGGATCATAGGAATGTGGGGAGCCAAGGTCAAAATCCCTAGCCAAAATTTGCCTAGGGATGATGACTGGACTGGGACTGCCATGCAATTCTACAATGTCTGGCTTATCTGCAGACCTTCTGACTGACTCAATGCAATGCAGACTCCTCAAGGCTTGTTGGTTCTTGTGAGTGTACTGTGGAGTTTATGGGATCTTCACTATCGCAGGCGTACAGAAATCATGGTTCCCGTCAACTGAGGACAGCTTTGTTTTAGAACTGAAACGGGGACTCCATTTCCTAGAGGCTTCTAGTTTTTCAGGGCACTGTTGGGAATTTGAGCCATGAAGGAAACATGATTCCTGGGCCTGATGCCCAAGAATGGGGACATTTCAATTTGGTGATTGGAACCTGTCCCTATTTGATTTGGATGCGGGGACTTGGGTGCCTGTTTTTAAGTACTTTATCTGGGATCTGCCCTGCACTCTTGTCAGACTGACCTCCCCCTGGGTGTGGCCAGCCAACCCCGCTCTGGGAGAACAGCAGCTGAGTGTGGCCTTGGCACCGGCAGGCACCCTTAATATTGGACTTTGCTGTGGATACCCGATCGACAGAACACATACAGCAGCCCTGTATCCCCGGATACAAGTAAAAGTTTATATTTCCAAAGTTGTCTCATTAGTCCAACTTTTGGTTTTAGTACAGCTAATTTTTCAGATGTGGGTGAATGGGTGGTGTTTACTCTGGGAGTTTATTTTACTGCATGTTTGGACTTGTTTGTGTGAAGGTATTACCTCCACAGACAGTTACCTCTTCCTGCTGAGGCTGTGTCCCGTTTCCTGTTAGGCTGCGTTCACTGTCTGAGGTTGCTGTTGCCACATGTTTGCCCAACTACCTGATCCCTGTTGCGGTGGTGCAGCGGCTGACTGATCTCCCTGCAGCACAGTGTAAGGTGCATTTCGGTTTCCCTGGGCTTGGTTTTGTGCATGAGAATTTTGTGGTGGCTGGCCCTGGCCCATCGATCTCTGTTAGTGGTATGGTTTTAACCAGCATCTGTCTGCTAGGTGACCCATCCTGTGACAATAGTAACATTCTCTAAGTCTGGTTGCTGCCAACTTCCCTGACCTCTGTTCCTATAGCTAGGTTGAGACTCTCAGGGGTTTTGCGATGCAGCTCCCTTTAAGACTGGTGCCGTTTGCACACTTGCTGCCAACACTGTCCCCTCGAGGATGGTCTTTTTTCAACTTCTGTTACACCAATTTAGTAGTGTTTCACTGGGCTTGCTCCTGTTTGGGGATTGTTCTCATGGGTTGCCAAGTGGGGGTGTGTGTTTTTTTTTCCTGCAGTTCTCATACCCAGCTTTCCTCCTCATGCGATCGGTGGGGACATTTCCTTGTGGTGGTTTTCTATCTCCTTTATGTGCAGCATTTTTTACGATAGCTACGCTTTCAGGTATCGTATTTTTCAGTGGAAAGGGGTCTTGAGGTAGGGCGAATGCACCTGATCGCACTAGGCAGCCACATCTTCGCCGCTCCTAGGTGCACAGAGGTGTGGTGGCATAGACTAAGCTCATTGTTTCAAAAGGTGCATTGGATCTAGCCATAATGGCAATTGCCCCCACATGGCTTGCCCCCATTTCTTGTTTTGTCCCCGGGGACCCAGTGGACGTGTGTGTATTGTAATCACAAATCTCTTCCCCCGTAACTTCCCTATTAGCTGTAAAGGTTTTTAGCCTTTTAGCTGTCTCAAATAGGAGGCGATGCGTGCAACGTGCCCTCTGCTGAATAAGTTCACTGATACCCAAGAGTCCTCCCATGTATGCCAAGACCCCCTCAGTGAAGGAGGTCTGGTTGGTAGGTGTTGTCTTAGCTGGTATACTTGCGATGAGGGGTTGTTTCGATGATACGGATCCTAGGGTGGGAGTCCATGGGGAAGAGCAAACCATGGTTTCATTGTTGGTGAAGTAGATGGTCATTTTTAGTTTGGCTAGCAGATCTGTACCTAATAGATTAGTCTGGGATGAAGGAGAATATAATAACTGTCCTGACACGTGATTCCCTCCTATCTCTAATTCCTTTTTTTTTTTTTTTAAAGGGAATCCTTGACATCATACACAAGAACCCTTGTATAACTGTAGTGTCTTTCGATAAAGCGGCCATTTCCTCCCTTAGGCATGACCCTGCCATCCCTGCGTCTATTACAAAGTTTTATTGTGTATTGTTCATGAGTACAATGACTACTGGTTCTCTCTCTGGTCAGTTTGTGGTTGACAATATAAGACATGTGTGGTTGTATGCCTCTTCTGACTCAAGCATGGGTTCCCATCTTTCTCTCTTGATTGGCTAGTCCAAATTGTTTGTTGTTCGGTAGGGGGCCGGCCAGCTTCTATAACTGATGGATTGGAGTATCCTAATGTGGGGAGGGCGGGAGAGAGCACCTCCATACCTGCATATGATGGGGAGGTGCTGACACCTTGCTTGTTATCCATAGTGCAGGTTTGTCAATCTGGGATTCCTCGAAGATGGCCCATAGTTCTAAAAATGCCTCTCTCATTTCTTTCTTTTGACCTGTGCATTTGGTTTGTATGTGTGTTCTCATGTGTTCAATTGCTTTAGTGTCAAAAGTTCCCTCCTTTGGCCTGGGAAATATGTGTGCCTTCATGTGTGCATGACATTCTTGGCAAACCGAATTACGTTTTTCAGCCTGTGTGGTGAACCTGGTTAATGGTGAGTCCATGATACGTTTCGTAGTTTTAGAGGACAAGATACACCTTAGCTTCTTTGTTTTAGGGAGTCTTTGGTTTTGATCTAATCATGGGGAAAATATACACAGGTTTCTGCTTTTAATTATGTTACTACGGGTTCAGCACAATCTACAGATGCAGCATCAATTCCACATAAGCATTTCATAAACACAAATAACAATGCATCTGAAGGGTTGCAACATAGAAAAGGTGAATTTGTAAATAAAAACAGTATCTATACAATACTGACGCATGGCATCAAATACAATTTGCAAGAAATAGCAGCACCCTCATATGAAACATTTGGTAATCGACATAACACACTTAAGACAAAGCACAGTTTGTAGTAATTAGCAGCTCCACAGTAGCACATATATCCCAACAAAAAACTGACAGAGAAAAAATGATGACTTCATCAAAATCCCTTAGCACTCTCCTAGCGCATGCTATCCTGTGACTAGGGGAAACTCTGCACAGTACACAGGACTAAGTGAGCCTGATAGTCTGTGAATATTGGCTCAGGGACTAAGATATTAAGAGTAGTTTATGGAAAAGGGGAATAACTCAAAACCACAGGCACCTCTTGGCCAAAAACAAGTTACACCCAATCTCCTAGGTCCATATCTCTTTCCCTGTATCATGCCCAGCAATCCAAGCAATCAACACCTCTCACTCCTTTATGATACCAATGGTGTTAAGAAACCGGTGGCAATGAGAAGCCATTTTAGACTAAAAAATAAGATTGAGGTGCCAGCTTCGCCCAATCAGGATAGCTTTACCATGAAAATAGCATTGTGGAAGCTATAAAGGACTATAGGCCAGATGTACGACTCACCAATTTGCGACTCGCAAATTGCATCGCATTTGTGACTCGCAAATTGGGATGCACAACAGTGTCTCAGACACTCTTTGCGATTCCTAATGGGGATGCATGCCTCATTAATATTGGCGCAATTTGCGAGCCCATTAGGAATGGCTAGCACTCCCATGGATGGTGGCCTGCTGGGGTCAGCCGACCATCGTGACTGCTTTTTTAATAAAGCAGTTTTTCTTTTTTTAAATGCAGCCTGTTTTCCTTAAAGGAAAACGGAATACATTTAAAAAAGAAAAATGAAACTTTCCAGTTCAAGGGCAGGCAATGGTCCCTGGGACCACTGCCTGCTCTTAGAAAATATTTTCTCACATACTCACAAAGGGGAAGGGGTCCACTGGGGACCCCTTTCCGTTTGCGAGTGGTTTACCACCTACTTGAAGTAGGTGGTAAACTGCAAGTGTTTTGCGGTCGCAAAAAAATAGTACATGGCACGATGACTCGCTATTAGGAAGGGATGCCCCTTCCTAACAGCGAGAGTCACAAATGCTATTTTGCGAGTCAGTGACTCGCAAAATAGCATTTGTACATGCCGTTACCCTTTTTTGCAGTCACAAACGGGAGGATCTCCCATTTGCGGCTGCAAAAAAGGGTTGTACATCTGGTCCTACATAAATAAACACATTTTCACCTTTCCTAGTGTGCTATTGAAAAAAGGTGACTTCTGCGGATTGCCTCTGAGGCCGCCTTACGACTACTCAGCTAGGACATATAATATAGGCAATATGCCAGATTTCTATCACCGACAGGGTGCTCAGGTTATCTTTCTACACTACTCCCAAGTTTGTCATATCCCACATGCTTTACTAAGGTTCTGATGTAGTCTCTTATCCTCTGTGAAGGCTGATTCAGGACGAACCTCCGCCACGTGGATTCAGCAGAATTTCCAATCAATTGCGGTATCTGCTCATCATCCTTGTTGCTCAAATGTGAATCATTCCGTGCATGGTCTCCTTCCTTTGGCTGCAGTCGGGTTTGAGGTACCACTCAGCACCTGTCTTGCTCACCAAAATGTGCTTGAACATGAAATACCTTGAAATACCTTGAAAAAACAAAAGACAAGAGGCATTTGACAAAGCAGGAACAGTTTTTTTAATTGAACAGTGTGCCGGGAAAACAGTTGCAGGCATAAGGTCTGAGGACTGTCTCAACTTACAATTGATCAGACATGGATTTTATACAATTCATGAAACCATTCTAGTGATTCTTTTTTGGTAAGGAATGTGAACCACTGTCTTTGGAGCCATAAATCAAACTATTCAATGAAGAATCCATGTGGGCCTCATGCGTGGACACAAAGCTCACTGGCCAGTGGGTAACATGTCCAGATGTCCGGAATGGGGAGCACATGATCACAGCGTATGCTGTGTCCTGATTGGCTATGTGTTCCTAACTTTATGTTGCATCTGACTTTATGGTGTTTTAGGAACAATCATACCCCCTGGCATGTGTGCTTTATTGGGGACAATCTCAGTGGACCATTGTGGTGTCACTGCGCTGATCTGTAGGATTGATCTGGGGTTTCCTTATTGCACATTTGTCTGCTGGCTACCTGCCACCCCACCTGTGATCTTTCAATCAGTAACCTCAGGCCTGGGTCTTAGCGCCAGCCTGACTATATATTTCTGAGTCATGGTTGATGTGTTCATAACGGTCAAAGTTCGCTTTTATAAATGAAAGTATCATTAGTCATATTGACATCGATTTTCTCAATAATAACTTTTCTGTAGGATATTACTATAGCACTCAGTCGACTCACTCACGGTCACTAAATATGTGTAACCTCTCTTAAGTAATGAGCAATTTTCTATGAACCTTCTATTATATAAACCCATCTTCATTGTTTCTAAATCCTGCAATTTTTGATTTGGAGGCTATAATTAGTTTAAAATGACATTATCACTTGGTGTGTTGTACTCATTGTAGAAATGTTTCTTGTTTCATATGAGCAATCTTTCTAAATGGCTTTTGCACGTAAACATTTAGGTTGCTCTTTATGAAAAGAATGTATTCATTTAGAAATCCTGCTAGTATATTTAAAAAAATTTCATTTAAGCTTTGTGTAGCATCCAGTATCTTGTTTCATATGACACCCTTTAAGAAGGAAAACATTACTGGGTATAATAATAATTCAATGAATTACCCATATAATTCTTGAAGGTTCATAAGGAGTGCATTTCAAGCTCCGGTACTGGAAACAAACTTTAGAAGATAACCCCCTGCTTGGACAATCAACTGAATGTTTCCTTTCCAGTTCCATACCTTGATAACCCAAATACATGCCGACTACTGACCATATGCTTACTAATTCATTCACTAACAAAGTGTGCACACCCCTTTCACACTGAGCACATATTAAATTGTTTGTGTTCTTATTTTCATTTTCGTCTCATTCTATAATGATAATTCTATAGCTATTTTCAGTTTATAAGGGATATTTATTTTGTTTAAAGCTCTTTGTGTGACATATTAATAATATCACCAAACACCTTTTTTATCTCTTTGCAAAAATATCTTGTTGGACATTGGGGCATATTAGCAACAACAGGCGAAAATTATCGCTAACCGCGCTTAGCGCGCATTTTCTTAACGCCGCCTATTGCTGGATATTATCGCGGAGATAACATGCTATTAGCAAGGTTTATCTCCAATGCTATAAAATATCCAGCGATAGCGGCGAAATGCGTGAATATCGCTGGAAATCCAGCGATATTCACGCATTAACGCCATGGTGGACTTAGGCTGACAATCAACCTCCTATTCTACAAACAGGTAAGTCATGTTTTAGCAGGTGTTAAATTCTAGCGATATTCGCGCTTAGCGCAATTTTTTTTATCGCTTCACCTGCGTTGCTAATAGGGAGAAGTTGTGTTAGCGGCTGTTTTCAGTCGCTTTTAGTTGGGAACGCCTACATTGCATGTCATTAGCGATATTTATCGCTGGCATGCAAGGCGATGGGAAAACGGGCCGCTATCGCCAGAAAGCTGTCGCTAACGCCTGTTAGCGACAGCTTGCTGATAGGGCGATAAAAAAATCGCCGCTTTAGCTGCAAAAAGTGCCGCTAATGCGGCGATAAGGCCCTTGCTAATATGCCCCATTGTTCTTACTTTTATCTACACCTACATCCCCCCAAGGTTTGTGGGTTGCTTCTGTAGTTTGTTATCTCGTAAGGTATAATTAAGAGGTGGAACACACACCAGTGCCAACCCAGGGGGTCCAGTGTTAAAAGATTTCACTTTGTTATCAGTATTTAGAACTCCAAAAGTTCAGCCGCAGGATGCCAAAAGCAAACTGTGGCGTACTGCCCTGTGGCTTCAAATCAGTTCAACAACGCCTGTTCTAACATCAGGGATAAAATGCAAAGCAGAAAGTAAAGAGGTGATAGTGTGGTATATTGAAGTATCTGTATGACCCTTATGACACCCATTATCATATTCTGGCAATTGTCCTGTTCAGATCCTCAAAATACTGTGATATAAGTGCACTGCACATCTTGCCAAACATTTATGTACAATTTGTTTATAATGTGTTTGTTCTTATTCCCCCACAGACATGTAATCAAATACTAAATTAGCGCAATGAATGGTAACTCAGTAACAAGCTTCCTGCTCCTGGGACTATCTGAGAATCCTACAATACAGATCATTCTGTTTGTGTTATTCTTCTCTATATATTTGGCCACTGTCATTGGAAACAAACTCCATACTCCAATGTATTTCTTCTTGTGCAACCTCTCCTTCATAGACATCTGCTATTCATCATTTATTGTACCTAACATGCTTGTTCAACTTCTTGTTGGAGGGGAAATCAGCTTCTCAGAATGTGCCACTCAGATGTACACATACCTAGTTCTGGCTTGTGCAGAGTGTGTCCTTCTGGCAGTCATGTCATATGACCGCTATGTATCCATATCCTTCCCATTGCGTTACACAACCATCATGAGAAGGTCTGTTTGTATCACAATGGTGGTCTGCTGCTGGCTAAATGGGAATCTAATGGCATTCATGGGTGTGTTTACAATACTGAGGTTGCCTTTCTGTGGGAATAATGTTATCGATCATTTCTTTTGTGAGTCCACAGTACTAGTAAAGATGGCGTGTGGCAACACCTTTGTTCCTGAGATGATGATTTTCGTTAGTGGAATTATAGTGCTGCTCATCCCAAGCATCTTCATTCTCTTCACCTACGTCTGCATCGTAAACACCATCATGGCAATTCGTTCTTCTGAAGGCCGACGTAAGACCTTCTCCATGTGTGCCTCACACCTGGTTGTTGTCATCATATTCTACAGCACTGCTATCTCCATGTACTTGAAACCAAAGTCTACAAATCAGGATAAAATGATCTCTGTGTTTTACACCATGACTCCTCCAATGCTGAACCCCATGATCTACAGCTTGAGAAACAAGGATGTGAAGATGGTTTTGCAGAAAGCTACAACTAAGCCCTTTTTCATTAAGTGTAATGTATGTATTAAGAAGTTATGTTAGCATAAATGAGTTAACCCTTTAGGAAACAAAGAAACATTTCAACTCCAGCAGTCACAATTGTATCGTTTCATCAATGATTGTGCCTCAGTAGCTTCTTCTTCATCAAGCATGTCTGACCCCTTGAGGAGCGTCGCTAAACCAAAGATGGCAGTGGGCACCTGAAAGAAGGGCTTCTGGTCCATTGGCCTGATTAAACATAGAACTGCACTGGAACATTGCCTGTCCTACAGTGAAGGGCCCCATGGAACACCCCAGATGCCAAGGTCTCACCAAATGGCACCAAATCTGTTGAATGCAGGTGGATTCCTAAACCAAGGAGGTGGGCCCTGTGACCACACAACAAGACTTAAGATTGTGGTACCAGTCCAAAAGCAGGCAACATAGGGAGCAAGAGCTGGCTTTGTGCCACTGTAACGGCTAGCTGTGGACCACTGCGGCAGGTCAGTGAAGTTGATGGTGGGCAAAATGGGACCCTGAAGCCAAGAGACTAGAGGCCTCATTTATTTGGATGTGATGTAGGGCAGCACAGCTTGTCACCTTTCTGATCTGCCATTCATTAATGTGAAAGGGCAGGAATTCACCGTATTTATCTAATATGCTACATTCTAATCCTTTCTGCCTGTGCTGGTGCTGTATCGGCTGCTTAGTGCCAACGCAGGCAACCTTGCACCATGATGCAAGGGTTCCTGTGTTGTTAGCAGGATTGCTTTTGTGCAGAAAGAGGCATCTACCGCTACAAAAATAATCCTGAGAGGCATTTTCCTCTTTCTATGTGTGTTGCAGAATGCAGCACACATAGAAAAAGCAATACACGAGGAGAAACACAGTTATTTCTACTTGTTATGCCTCACCTCAGGTGGCATAAGGTTTTGGCACATCCCTAGGTTTACATGGTCTTGTAAATCTGGGTAAGCCTCAAAGTCCATGGGTGTTGCATGGGAACACACACCGAAATGCCCATGAAGTGTCTTCTGAGTGCAGAGTATGGCAACACAGTGATTTGCGCTGCCTTGCCTTACTCCATATCTATGAGGCCATTCAAAGTCATGCAACAAGGCTTTGTGTGACCTCATAAACATGATTTTGTAGTTTGCGCCACCAGAGTGTCACAAAAAGTGACGTTATGGAAGCACAAGGGGCTCATAAATATGCCCCCTGATGTCAACATCTTTAAATGCAGGCAGAGCAAACAGTAGCTCTCATGAGGGCGTGTTTGCGAGGAAGAGTGGCAAGCATTAGAGTACCTCAGCCATGTGTGAGACTAGCACTGTGATGCCATGATCTCAGAGGAAAAACATCAGACGCCACCTCACAGCATAGATGGTAAGTAGGTGGCAGATGACACCGATTCTTCACTCTCAGCCATAAATGAAAATGCTCTGACAATCACCTGACCTAGGGCCCCCCCTTACATAGCGAAAAAATCTCATCCAACTGATTGTAGACCAGATCACTGAAGACTACCACCACAGACAAGGTTGCCCCTCCCTTTCTCTTATTTGGTTATAGAAAGACCGTTTCAAGCAAGACAATAGAGCGCCTATAGTTTGTCAGCACTGCATTTAATAGAAGGGTAACAATAAACAAGAACACTCCTTCCGTGAAAACAAAGGATAACTACATCTTGCTTACTCATGAGAGCTGGGAGTGGGTGAGGTAAACAAAGAAAAAGCTGTAGCATCAGAGCACTTCACTGAAGCACATGCATTGAAGTATCATTCGGGCTACATTCTGAGAACTGACCCATCTACAGACATAGGGAGAAACAAACCTGCAAAAGGGGCAACTCAAAGGAGCAAAATGCATTGGAAACAATACATGGTGTAATTACCAAAAGTGACGTAACCAAAAATAAATACCCCATCTCTGGCCAACAGGAAGGTAAGCTTGATGAGACCCTCCAGGCCATGTTGGACACCAGGGGCCATATTACCCAATGTGGTGCATTTTCCTTGTGCACCTTTTCAAAAGGTGCACCCAGCACAAACAAGGAGAGTGCACCGTATTAGATTGAATGCACTGCCTCCAGAGCAGCCGTGAACTTTTGCTACTCTGGGAGCAGTATGTGAAATACAGAGCGGCTTTGAAGAAGCTGCTCTGTGTTTCACTGTGCAGGCAGAAATCCTCCTGCACTTTTAAAAGGGGAGAGAGATCCCCTTGCAGGCGAGTGCAGTGAGTGACTGCACCCACCTGCAAGGGAATGTCTGGGGGTCCATAGGTCCCCCTAGCTCCCCTCCAGAGGGCTGCCATCAGGGGGGCACACTGACAGTGCACCTCCTGACAGCTTCTTTGACTCTGCACCCGCATCTATAATATGTTGCAGGCGCAGAGGCAAAGAGATTCTCTCATATGCATGGGGCCTCACCCCATGCAAATGAGGAAACACCCTCTGATGATAGCGCTGGTGCTATTTGAGCACCTGCGCTATCTGTTTAACAGAAGGGGCCGCACAAATGTCTGCGGCCCTTCTGTAATACCAAAGTGCCCAGGGGCCCGCAAAGTAGGAGCAGAGGGGGGTGAAGCTTGACCGCATGGGAGATGGCCATTTCTTGTGAGCTCCTCCAAAGTGCCTGGCTCTACGGATTCCTAATCACTGTCCATTGTTGCTTGTTTATACACAGCACTAAGTGACAATGGCCTGCTGCCATCTTGCCAGCTTGCCTCCTCACCATTATCCATGGCATTAGCAGCCAGAGTCTCCCATGGGCCGTCTTCACCTTATTGGCAAGTCATGCAAGGACCCCCACCCTGCTGTGCTTCAGCAACAAGCATTTGCAAAGCCAATAGATCTGACATTGGCTGCCAGCCTTTGGGCAATTCTGTTTTGTTTTATAAAGGTTTTTGCTAAATGTTATTGTTCAGTAAGCTACAGGGCCCTCATCAAATAAAAAACATTGGCTAAAGGCAAAAATGATTTTTGATCTCAGAAAAGGACACATTACCATTCTACTCCCTGGAACTGAAGGGAACTACTTTGTGTGGATGTGCTCCTTGTGAAACGGCTGAATGGTGTATCTCATAGTGAAGTCAGTCAATGACTGGAGTAGGCCGGCACATTGTCCCTTAATGCATGCTGAAGTGGGTGAAAAAAAATGTGAATGACACAATCTCTGTCTAATGGATGAAGTCTGGCTGAAAACTCATATAAGTAACTATATTGTAAAAACTTTTAGTAACATCAAAATGACTTGATTAACACAGACATAAAAAGGCCAATCAATCTGGCTGTGGCTGTTAGCCTCTTGCATTTGAGAAAGAATGAAGAGAAAGAAAGGAAGGAAAGAAGGAAAGAAAGGAAGAAAGGAAGGAAGGAAGGAAGGAAGGAAGGAAGGAAGGAAGGAAGGAAGAAAGGATGGAAGGAAGGAAGGAAGAAAAGCAAAAAGAAGCAGGTAAGGAAGGCAAAAAGGAAGGAAAGGCAAAACGAAGGACGAAAAGAAAAAAGAAGGAAAGATTGCAAAAAAAGTAAGGGAAGAAAGAATGAAATACAAATTAAAGAAAACAAAAAAGAAAGAAAGGAAGAAAAAAGAAAATAAAGAAAATAGAAAGAAGGCGCAAAGGAACAAAAAAAAGGAAAGCAAGGAAGAAAGAAGGGAAGAAAAAAGTAAAGAAGGCGGAAAAGAAAAAAGAAAAGAAAGAAGGCATAAAAAGAAAGAAAGAAAGAAGGAAGGAAGTCAAGAAAGAGAGACACAAGCAAAGAAAAATGCAACAATTAAACAAAGATGGAAAAGAAAGAAGGTAAGAAGGAAAGAAAAAGACAGAAAAAAAGAAAGAAGGAAACAGGAAATGGTGGGAATAGTGTTGTTTGTTGAATGTCAGGGTGAACCACAAAAAGTCACTAAATGAATCTCTGCTTAACCCTGGGTAGTTTTGCACTAAAAATAATCAAGCTTAACTCTAAGGCAATGTGTAAAGGAATTATGCAGCACACAAACGGTAATAAAGTGAAAACATAACAAAAAAAAACCTGCACCAGTTTAGAAAAAGAGTACATTTTAATGAATGATTTGACACCAAAATGACAAAAATCTAATCAGTAGAACTGAGATATGCAATTTTAGAGATTTAAGTGAAAATTGCTCCCCCCCCAAAAAAAGAGACATTCACGACTATCTGGTTGTGGAAGACGAAATGAAAGTCACAAGTTCAAGTCAACCATGACGGAGAGCAGGCCAAATAGAGGGACCAGGTATGTCTGTTGAAAGAGTTACCTTCACAGTTTAGCGCAAAGAGTTCTGTTTGTGGTGGAAGGGGCTGTGAGGAGCAGGGAGAGTATCACGGATGGCTGTTGAAGTAGTACAAAGAGCAGGCCTAGCTTTGCAGACTGTCACTGCTGTATTACAAAGTTCCTAATGGGCGTCGCTGATGGACGTGGCTGGAGTGTCTCATATCTGGTCACCAACAGCAGTCGATGATGTAGCGTGAAGAGTTGGTTGATCAGAATTTTGTGTTGCCAGTTTGCACGGGCGACCAGGTCTTGGTTAGAACTGGCCCATTTGCGTAGAGCCCAAAAACTTCAGAAGAGCTCAACTGAAGCCAAACTAAGGGTCTAGGATCTGAGGTATACAACCTGGAGGTGAGGAACACACTCCAGCTGGGTCCAGGTGCTGGTTCAAGGTGGTAAGAGCCTGTTATGTCCCTGTTACTCTGAGCTAGAGGCCAGCAGACTAGCCATTGGAGTCACTCTCGTAGTTCTTGGTTTGTGTGAAGAATCAAGGCTCAAACAGCAGGTCAGGCCTCTGAGGGTACAAGGCATGTTCCAATCAGCAAAGCAGTCCTCCCTTGTGCAGCAAAGCAGTCTTGTGGAGTACACAGCAGGCCACAGCAGCAGGTAGTCCTCTGAGAGTCCTTCCGCAGTTCCAGAAAATGAACTGAAGAGTATATCTGAGGGCACTATTTTTATACCAGGTGCCTTCTTTGAAGTTAGGAGAAGTTTCTAGAGGTTTCTCTATGAAGTGCTTGGAATTTATTTGCTCCTCTGACCTGGCTGCAATCTGGCTGCAGGAACAATGCAGTGGTGACAATCCCTTTGTATGAAGGCAGAGCACAGCCTATTCAGATGTAAGTGGGGCTGTGTCCAGCTACGCCCCCATCCGCCCAGCAGATGGCCCATTCTGGCACAGCTAATCCCTTTATTGTGTGACTGTCTGGGAGGAGTTCACAAAGTCTAAATGCCAACTCCACCCAGTCATGTGACCGGCAGGCACCAAAAGGCTAAGGGCATGAAAATGGCAATTTTCAAAAAGTGGCATTTTCAAAATTGTGATTTAAAACCCAACTTTACCATTAAAATGGATTTTGAATTACAATTTCATAGATACTTAAAATTAAATGTGCATCTGTCCCCAATCAAAAGTTAGCACTTTTTAAATGTAATAAGGAAACCCAATGATATCCTATAGGATAATTAGGCCTCACAGTAGTGAAAAACGAATGTAGGATTTTTTCACAGCCAAGACACGTAAACTAGGGGTGGGAGATAAACTCTGCTCCTCCAGCGGAGTTCGCAGAGTTTTGCTCGGAGTGCGTAGTTTTGGAAAAACATTGCCAACTGCTGTGTGGTGGAGTTTTCTTCTTACATGAGGCAACATTAATTTGGTGAGTGCGAGCAAAAAAATCAAGCGCTAGACCACCTTCTGGTGAGATTTCTCAACGCGGTTGGCCACAGCAGGTCGCTACCGCTCATGTTGAGAAAGGTTCATTCGCTTTGAGAAAGCTGCTGTTCGAGTAGAAAATCTACTCAAGCAAAACAAAAAAGCAGCACACTCTAGCGCACCGTGTGGTGCAGTTTGCACTGATTTTACATCACAGAACAAGCTCCTGGTGCTAAAAATCAGTATGAGCAGTATAACATACTGAAGTCTGCCACTCGTGTAACTGCCTGGAATCTCAAAGAGTCTTTAGATAACTTCGCAGAATTCCGGGGAGTGCAACTCTGTGAGTTCCACCCACCCTCAATGTAAACCCTAAAAATACATGTACAACCTTTTAATTACAATGTACACTGCCCTTTGGGCTACCTAGAGCCTACCTTAGGGGTGACATATTTCTTTAAATATAACTTTATTGGCATAAGAATCACATAGACAGTGTTTTCAGCTGCATTCACCAGAGGGATATCCATCCTCCCCCTTCCATTCTCTCCACACAGCTGTAACTGGACCAAAACATAGCATCACAGGTAATTCCCATATCATCCAGGAAGGGGGGAAAAGAAGAAGGCAGCAACACATCAGTCCTATACATACATAAGGTCCCAATCCTGAATTTAAAACATGACAATCATTATATAGGATCCACTGCAATTGCCATGACTTTTACGGCAACAATCAGGATTAGCAGTGTTGCGGAGCGCAGGGGGGCGTGGTGAACGGAATGGAACGGAATGCGGAACGTGAGGCTCCGGAGTTACCGGAGGAGCACCTCGATGGGCTGCTGCTGAGGCCAATACTGTGGCCGATACTCGTGGTGTATTGAAGGAGGACTACCCATCCACTCACCCGCGTACCTGCTCACCAACTCCCCCTGCCACCGCACCCCCCATCACCAGTCACCGACCACGTATCATGTGCACTACCTGCTCACCACCACGACAACCAGGAACAAGCGGCCGGGGCCGTGCTGCCTCAGGATTGCTTTGTGGTTGTAGTAGCCTTGCTAAGACCGGAGACTAAGACCAAGCAGAGTCAGGCAGGAGGCGCAGTACGATCTGAGCGTGGTGGTATTAGTCACTGCACGCAGAGTGCGAGCCCAGGCCTCCCGAAGAAGCGGTCCAGCTCGGTCTGGGTGCAGCTTGCGGTTGGCCTGGTGTGCTTCCGCTCCGGAACCTCTAGCCCTACCAGCCCCTCCGAGTACTTCCTGGGCCGATCCTCAACTTTTTTACCCTACCCTGAGACTGTTGGCATTTCCGACCAGTACCAAAAGGAAGCTGCCGCGAAGTGCGTGCCCCGGGTTTGCAGAGGTGGCTTGATCAGACCGAGTGCGGCCTGCGGCCCCCTGGTGTGCCCCCACCCATGCCGGGTGTGCTCTGTAAGTCACGCGCCAGCATCGCCAGGAACCGTCAAGGGTCGGTACCCTAGGGACAACTGAAATTGATAACATCCAGAGGTATCCTGCCGAAATGCATCAAGAGCCCAGGGAGGTATTGTAGCAGTGAGCTGGAGGGCGGGAGTGCTGGGCAGTGGAGGCAAGGAGTAGTGAGGAGCAATGTGTGATTGTGGCATGGAGTGTGGGGCTGTTACCAGTCTCCCCAGAGAGTTATACCATCTAAGCCCTAAATAGGAATTGGACACCAGCCTCGCGCTCCCTCAGCTCCCCCAGGTCCCCCACCACAGCCAGTCAACCATCCTCCCACGCTAATGGGTAGCAACACCCCCGGCAATCTGTGGCATCCAGCCCCAGGCAAAAACTTAAGGTCTTAAAGCCTAAACAGGCCCTCTAACCCCTCAAGCTGCCAGCTTGCTAGTCCTCCTCGAGCGTCGCCCGTGAGGCGGGCGGAGGGACCGTATTCTTGCTTCCTGCTGCCAGCCCAGCCACCTATCCCCCCATTCTAGCTGCAGGGAGAGCCAAGCCTAGTGGCATACCAAGGGGTCATAAGGAGAGGAAAAAAGAAAGGGGGAAAAACACAATAAGGGGTTGATAGAACCAACGAGCAAAGGAGTCAAGGAGCCGAAGATCCAAAGGAGGGAATCCACCATCCAACAGTTTGGATAGGCCCCCCAGAACAGCTGGGGAACTACAATGGCCCAGTGAGTGACAATTGGAGGTACAGAGGACAGCAATTACCACCACTAGTTGATTACCCTGTTGCAGGCACAACCAGCCAACTACAGCCATAAGCACAACTACTGCATAATGAGGTCGGGGAGAGTCAGGAAAGAACCAGCAAAAAATCATAAAAAATCCATGATTAAAGGCCCAATTCTCTCTGCTTCAATACAACCAATCTCATCGCTGGAGCAAGTACAACAGCCCCCTGACCAGGCTACGACCCTCCGCAGTCTTGGCTGCATAACAGCTGTGGATATCACAATGGGAATTCCAACACCACTGGACAGCTCAAACACTCATGATCCAAGACACGGCACAACAGCACCCGTTGTCGCAAAAAAGATGACCCTGCAAGACTACTTCAGAAAAACTGCCTCAAATTCATCGAGACCAAAAAATTTCAAAGAAATGTCTCATCCCACACAGTCGCATCCGAAATCAGAATCGGCTTCTATAAGAGTAAATGCCATGGTCCACGAGGGTCCCAACGAGGAAGGCTGCAGCCTGCTCCCTGACAGGACCCCAGAAACAGAAGATCACTACATACCCAGATCCCCCAAGTTAAGCAAATCACCGTGGATATTTGACAAACCCCTCCACGGCGACCCACAAATTTTACATCCATACAGCGCACAAGGTTCCTCCCCATCACCATATCAAGTGAAGACTCTCACTATAAATCTAATTTGAACTCACCATTGTGCTTCTCATCTAATGCTCAAACCAATACAGCTGATTTAGTCGGGAGCAAAAAAGATCCTAGTCCCCAAGCAGCTCAATGGACCAGGTCACCATCAGGCAAAACCAAACTGCTGACCCCAGTAACATTTTTAGACCCAGTCAATCATAACCTTAGTAAATCCCCGTGTAGCAACAACAACGTTTGATCCCCATTGGACTCATCTTTTTTTCAGATTCACTCCAATAAGATCTCGGACCCCCACGACCGCCGCAACCCTGATGTGACTAAATTTAACGCACTCTCGACTCAACTTTTACAAACATTTCAATCTACAGTACTAGCATTGAACTATCACTTGGAAAAACTTGATCTACAGGTCGATCTACTAAACACACTTGCTGTGTACACCGCAGGGATAGACCATAAATTGGAAGCCCTTAACATGCTGATCACAAAATCTCAATCCAATGTCCATCTAGCACAAGCAATATGTTGCTGTTCCCCAATAATAGATAGCCTGTCCTCTTTTCCTCAGTTTCTCACTACAGTATTAACCGAATTCAGGAAATTACCCTCGTCAAGATATGACCGAACCCACAACAGGATTCTCATTTAATGGACCCAAATGTGTTGCCAGTTCCCAAAGAGTTTCACACGAAACAAGGACTCATTATTTGCAACACAGACCCCGAAGCGATCACACCTGCCCCACAAACAGCAACTTTAGCGGCCAAACCCATGCCTGATACTCGACCTGCCATCTTCAAGAGCAGCCCCAACCATCAAGATAGTTTAGCTGACAGGGATCCAAAGGCACCAGGGTCGGCCCAGCCGACAGTGCAAAAGTTAACACTTTCACCAGGCAATGGGGAGACTGGGTGCATCAGGCCTGACAACGGCACAACAAATAATCCACCACAAGCACAAAGGTTGAGCAAAAGGGAAAAAAAAAGATTATGAAAAAAGCGTAACAGACACACAGCAGAAACTCAAAATACCATCAGTAACTACTTCCCAAAATATAAAAGTAGTAAATCATCTGGTTCCATAAGTACATCCAGTATTATCAGCAGTTTGTCTCTGTTACAACTACTATCTCCAAAACCAGCATTCGTCCCTACAAGCAATCTGTCACCTGCAATATTCTCTCATACCAAGCCCAGTCAACCATCTAGGCACAACCAGGAAGTACCACCAAATAACTTACAAACACAGCCCCATGTGGAGTTCCATGCAGACCTCGAGCGAGCATCCATTTCGAACCTCTTAGGATCTGGACCTGAAGTTTGAACATCTCTCTCGACATCAGCAAGGAAGATTAAGTCAACACAGAGAATGGTGGTCACTGAAAAATGTACTGCCACGCCAAATCCTGGAGCCAAAGAAAGACTTCGGATAACACTAATAAAGAATCCCAACTCAGTGAATCTGTGCAAAACTGCTTTCAATAAGGCGATCTCCAATCCCCATAGGGAATCATCAGGTTTCTAGCAACGACCACTCATTGTTCAACAGAGATCAGACCAAATTCAGAAAAAGGCCAAGAGCCCCTTCACCATCATAGAACATAACTCGGCCACAAAAATTCTCCACACCAAATTGCTGTTAACCCCCGAGTATATCTCTCAAGGACCACATGACATATTAAACAGAGGGAACATCCTCAAACTTTTTTAATTCATTCTGGAATTATGTAGCCTGGATTCCAGCAACATAATATCTATCAAATTTTTACCCAATGAAAGTAACCAGACAACTGAAACAACATTAATTACACTAGCATCAGAGGCAATAAAGGAACTGGTCCTATCAAAAGCTGACCAATTGAACAATTGGGGCATTAAATTAATTACACCAATTGGTCTACGGTATTCGCTAGTACTTGCAAATCCCCCGGCTCCTCTCTGTAACTCTGGAAATCCACCTTTCTCAATACTAATATCGGCTCAAAGCCGAGTTTTAGATGAAAAAGTTCAACTAGCAACAGAGTTTCCAGCCACCACGAAGGCCGACCCGACCTGGTTGACAGCAGCCCTGTCTTGGGGTTCCCACGATTGAAACAGCCTCCATTCCGGCCTCTCAATATGCTCCTGGAACATTAATGACTTCATTGCAAAATCCCAATCTCCAGTTACGTTAAAGTTTACAAAAAACAATGACATCGTATTCCTCCAGGAAACCTGGTCGGAGGCAAGCATCCCAAAAGAAGGTTACCTGGAATTCAGGCCCCCGCCTTAAGAAAGCATAAGCACCGCAGACCCCCGGGTGGGCTTTCAATTTACATCGCCTGTAATTTAACTTAAATATCAACCAGCTTGAATTCGATGAAGACTGGCTTATCGGCATTAGAGTCAGAAGCCATAAGTCCACCAAACAACTGCTCCTGATTAGTGTAAATATCTCTCCAAACGTCAGAGAGAAAAAAGCAAAACTGTAACTTCTGATCCGGACTGTGTGCAGACTAATAAGTGAATACGTAAGTCAACCCTGCTTAATCTCAGGCGACTTTAATATGAATCTCTTCCAAAACACCATAGAAGAACCTGATGCTATACATCCAGCATGAATATAGCATGTTACTACGCATGCTAACACATTGCATTCCTTTACAACGCAGTCTTTACAACGACTGCGTTGTTAGAACGCGATACCTTTACAACGCAAGTCATTAGATTGACTTGCAGTAGGGGACGCGCTGGATTTAGGAATAGTATAATTTACTATTCCAACTCCAAAATGCGCAACAGTAGGGAAGGTGTTGGAATAGTAAATTATACTATTCCTTATGTTAGAGCGCCCCCTACAGCAAGTCGATCTAATGACTTGCGTTGTAAAGGCATCGCGTTCTAACAACGTGGTCGTTGTAACAACCATGTTGTAAAGGAACTGCGATGTGATGACTGTAACAGGCCCAGCAAACTAGGAGAATATACTGTCCTTCAATTCAGCAGCTTAGGCTAAACAATACTGAACAGCCGCTTTCCCATGGACACACCGCCAAATTGGACAAGAACAAACAGACACATCCATTCATTTGTAGACTACAAGTTATGCAACAATGAAATGCTCCCCCTGATAGCGAATTACTTCATTGCATCGCAGGGAGCGAGCGATCATCGCCCCCAAGTCATTAGTCTGTCTCTCAGTGTCGCCCAGCATGCTTTAACAAGTCAAACAACAACCGGAATTTACACAGAGAACCTTAAAAGGTTAAAATGGTCAGATCACTCCATTCCGATAATAATGGCTAAATACAGAGTCCTTCTAGGTGTAAAGAGCAAAGACGACATCGCACTCACCGAAGCATGGGCGCTCTTCTCAAATGAACTGCTCAGCAAATTTTCGACCAATAACCAATTACCCATCTCTGCTGAGACTAAAACGTTAAAAAGCCTACACAATGCAGCCATCCAACATGCTCGGAAGAGTCCAGGGGTCGCTCAGTTATTTAGCATTTATAAACAAGCTCAAAAAGCATTTAGGCAAGCAATACACTGAGATAAACAAAAAACGTCTGGCCAGTTCTGGCTAAAATTAGTGCATGCCAGTAAAAACCCCAACCTGAAGTTATTCTGGTCCCTTGTGAACAAGATGACACAGGGATCAAGAGTGCAAAGCAGTGCCAATATAAGTGAAGCCGAATGGGTCTCCTTTTTAACAAATCACTTTAAAGAATCCAAAAACGGAGAGGGACGACTCATTAATCCCCCATCACCCGATTACCGCAGCGTTCATTGGGCACATCAAGTTCCGGAAGTCAAGATCAGCAAAAAGAATCGGCTGCCCAGGCTCAATTAGCAAACATCGTCGACATCTCGAACCAGCAAGATGAGCGTCTGTTAAAGGCTTCAATAGCACCAGAAGCACTGAGATCAAAAGTAGCACGAATTATAAGCAACGCCCGGTCAGACGGTGTTAATGGTTTCCCTCAGGCATTGTACAAAGAAGATGTCAAGTTGTGGTCTGAACACCTGGCCCCCTTATTCTCCTACTGCTGGTTTAGTCATCAAATACCAGCGTCGTGGAAAGGAGCTAATATCCACTCAATTTTCAAAGGAGGAAGGAGAGCCGACCCAAAAAACTTCAGGACGATAGCCCTCCTGGATGTTGAATCCAAACACTATACCAGTATGCTGCTTGAAGAGTTGTCGTCCTGGGCACAAAAATACATTGTCTACCCTTCAATCATACGGTTTTGTTGCAAAATCAGGAACTACTAGTAATCTGCTTGCACTATGCGTAATGATGGAGAAAGCTTCAGCTTCAAGAATGCCACTCCACTGTTGCTTTGTCGACTTTAAAGCAGCCTTCGACCGTGTGCCCAGGGGTCTGCTATGGCTCAAACTGTAGAAATGGGGAATCCCTCCTGTTCTCCTTAAGGCAATAATCCAGCTTCACTCAAATACCTAGATTCGTATACGGTTGGGGGACGGATCCCATGTCTCAAGAAAAATACAAACTTTCAGCGGCATTAAACAAGGATGTGTGCTGGCCCCCTTTCTTTTTAACCTTTTTATCTCAGACTTATCACAGCTACTGGATAACATCAACTCCCACTCTGCACAACTAGGCGGATCTCGCATAAGCAATTTGCTATACTCAGATGATCTTGTTTTACTTAGCCACAAGGGTAGGAGTGGAGAGGTTTCTCAACCAGCTGCTCCCTTATACAATCAGTAATGACTTGGAATTAAACCTATGGAAGACAAAGACAATTACCTTCGGGAAACGGAAGTCGCCGAGTGAAGGGTGGCGATTCAACAGTAAAAGTATTGAAAGCACAACATTCTACAAATACTTGGGGATTGACATATATTCAAAGGGTACCTTCTCCAAACAGAAGGAAGTGGTTGGAGCCAAAGCTCTGTCAATTGAGGCAGCCCTAACAAAGCTTGCAAGGCAGCTATCCGGCCCAAGTTTCACCCCGCATTTAACAGTTATGAAAGCTAAAATTACTAATTACTTATCATATGGTCAGGAGATTATGCTGGGGAAAGATTCTCACATGGTGAACAAAATAACAACAAGAATCTTTACACGAGTATGGCATCTACCGAAAACCTCTTCCCCAGCTCAGTTAAGACTAGAGTTCGGCCTCCTAGACCACCGCAGAGCTGGGGCTGGTGCCTTCATCAAACTGTGCAATAACCTGCGTAATTCGAGGGAAGGAGGTCTGGAGGCTAAGCTGTGGCAAGAAATATCGTCCAGTCAAGTGGGACAAAAGCATCATCGCTACCTAGAATACTCACTGCAAATGCTTGACGCAACCGATTACTGGGGTACCAACCCACCCCAGCAGGCCCTAAAAACATGCATAAAAAAATGGCCGACTCTGGACTTTTCACTCTGACAGGGCACAACTGGCAAAAAGAAAACACGCCTGGACAGTCCTCTCGGGGTTCAAGCCCGGCGCAGCGGCACCATACCTGTCAAGCACCTATGCAGTACTTTGGAAAAAAAGATTTTTGGCACTGAGGATAGGTGAATAGCTTTTCTTGTACCATCTACCAGATTGTCGCTGTTCAAGCGAAAACACCGAGTGCAGGGGGTGTGGGTGCATCCCGGAGTCAATTGAGCACGTGGTATATGTCTTTCCCGCCTTACTTAATGACAGAAGGACGCTGCTACGGGGTGAATGGAACAAACTTGGTGTCTGCTCCTGTAGTCAGGCCATCATTGCAATCATGAATCCGGAAAACACGATGCTCAACTTCCGGTTCACCAAGTTTGTCTCAAGAGCAGAACATTTTTTAACGCAGCAGGAGCGTCAGTAACCCCACCCTCGGACTCTTCGGGACCAGTGCTAAGTCTGCTTTTTCTTTTTCTTTTTTTTCCCTTACCTTTTAATGGGACTGCATCTTTTCTAATTATGAAGTTTCTGTAGCCCCCGGCACATATCCTTTTTTTAAGATAAAATATGTCACTGAAAAATGATGTAAACTTAAATCTGGGTCTCCACGTCCGAATGTAGTCTTGAAATATTACTGTTTTTAACTTTTGTACCGACGACCCACTTTTTTATCTCCTATTCTCTTAAATAACATATAATGTCGTCAAAATTGTAATGGTTTTAAATAATCGAACAATTAAGATTTCTATGCAATTGCATTATACAGCACATAAAAGAAACCCGCCTCCACCCTGTCCATGGAGCTCCATGCCAATATTTTACAGATGAAATCCTCTACCTCCCCCTTCCCCTGTGCCAAGGCATCGTGTCACTGAAATAGTAAACTGCACACATGCATCTTAGGTATCCTAATGTGCTTTCGTCACCACCCATCACCCACCATCCAATGATCAACTCTCCGGGGCTAACAGGGTCCCCTCCTCGCTCGCAGTGTCATGCCCCCTTGGGGCCCGTGGTTCCCTCATATCAGACAACATAGAGAACCAAGCATGAAAATAGTCTTTCAGTTTTTCATCCTTCTGGACATGTTTCATTTGTACTGCCTCTGCAGTCGCCCACTTACACGTCTTTTAACCATGTCTCAACTAGTGGGGGCGCAGGTCGAAGCCACGCTACATCAATGCGTCTTTTTGCTAATACCAGTTGCAAAAGGACACATATTCTGCTCAGTTTCTTGTTTTTTGGGTCAGGAGGTAAGTCCAGCAGCACCTTTTGAATCTTCATGGGGATCACACAAGCTGTAGCCTCTCTCAGGCGTGCGAGTATGGCTGCCCAGAAGGAATCAAGGGACTGGCAGGCCCATGTCATATGGAGGAAGTCAGCCTCCAGTGACCCACATCTCGGGCATATTCAAGGATGGGCCAAATAGATTGTACACAGTGTACGTGGGGTAAGGTATGTCTGATGAACAAAATTATATTGAAGGAGTTTAAAACGTGCAGTGGAGCTTACACCCAGGAAAACCTCCTGAACGCTCTGCCGTTTCCTCTTGGTTAGAGGTTCCCCAACCAATGCATCCCACTTTGTCTGCACAGGGAGAGTCCCACCCGGTAGGTCATCCCGAAAGGCCCGGTAGAGATGAGACACTATCCAACGCCCCTGGGACATATACAAAATTACCTTTTGTACATTAGTGCTGGTGTGTTCCTCAGGGAAAGATGGCCAGACCTCCAGGACAACCCTTGATTTCTTTTCATACTGAAAAAACTGATCCACCCCCAGATTGAAGGAAGATGATGCCTCCTCCTGCGTTATAAATTTCCTGTTAACATAGAGATCCCCCAGCAGATGGCACCCTCCCTCTTTCCAGCGCCACACAGACATGGAGTCAGCAATACATGAGAAAGGTCCTACTGCCCACAGAGGCATATCCGGGGCATAGGGGGCATATCATACCACCATCCTAACTGCACTCTCCCAGGTAATAACCACATGTTATATAATATAGGGAACCCCTGAACCGAGCATCAGGAGATCTGGAGACCCCACAGGAGGTCCACCAACAAACCATCCAGGTTCTGGAAATAACGTCTGGGGACCTCGTATAGCGAGTGTTGTAGTGCAAATAAACACTGTAGCAAAATGATCATTTTCACCATTGCTCTCTGGCCCATAAGGGACATGGGCAAGTCTCTCCAAAACCGAATGGAGCTGCGTATTCCCTCTACCGTGCTCCCCACATTAAGATCCAAGTATGAGAAGGCTGTAGTCGCCAGTCAGATCCCCAAATATTTAGTCCCCTCATTCACCCATGGATACCCTATCCAGGGTAACTCATCTGCTGGTCTCCCTGCCAGTCTTCCTATGGGGAATAAGTTGGATTTCACCTGATTAATACGGAGACCCAAGATGTCACCTAAACCTCTGCAGCACTGTAAGGAGGATAGGCATGGAGTGTGGAGTATCATCGGCATATACAGAGCCCACGTAATTGTTCTCCCCAAGAATTATCCCCCATACACCCATCCCATCGCACAAAGCAGCTGCAACGGGTTCCATAGCAACCGCTAATAGGAGTGGCGATAGAAGGCAGCCTTCACGGGTACCCCAGCACAGCGCAAATGGATTAGATTCCACTCTGTTCACTCGTATTCAGGCAACGGGAGAGGCATAGAGCAATTGGACCCATTTAAGGAAACCCGGACCCACTCCAATCTGTTGAATAACCTGCCAGACATAAGACCAGTCAACTGAATCGAAAGCTTGCTCACTGTCTAGAAGTGCTAGAGCATAGTCATTGTCCATGAGGCAATGGGCATGCCACACATGTGTCAGGTGCCATACGTTATGAGTGGTACTGTACTTCGGGATAAATCCCGCTTGATCTGTATGCATAAGAAGAGGCATGTGGGGGAGAAGGTGGGCCACCAGAATCCCACTAAGAACTTTCACAACCAAGTTTAAAAGTGAGATAGGCCTGTAGGAGCTAGCCAGTAAAGGGTCCCTGTCACGCTTTGGCATCATGGCCACCAAGGCCTCACGCATGGAGGCCGCAAAGAATAAACCTCAAGTGCTTCATTGTAGACCTCCAAAAGGTGGTCAACCAACAGAGGGGCAAACCTATGGTAAAACTCTGCCAGTAATCTGTCACTCCCAGGGCTTTTAGCCAGCTTAGGATGCCCAATTGTATCAAGGATCTCCTCTCTAGTTATCGGAGCATTCAGCACGTCGCCTGCCTCCGGTTCTAATCTAGGGAGTTGGACAGAGTTCAGAAATTCTTAAATGGCATTCCTGTTGGGGGTACATTTGCTTCGCATAGACTTTACTGAGGTGTACAGACATGACTTCAGTAATCTCGAGTTGTGTATGCACTATCTAACCGTTGCTACGTTGTAGCTGTAATATAGGTGTCGTAGGTGACTCCCGTTTTACCAACTCGGCTAGCAGAGCTCCCATTTTGTCTCCCTCCATGTGCAGGCCTTGTCAGTGTGCACTATAAGTAAATTTCTCTAACCTGCGCTAATCCTCAAGCAAGGCTTCCCGGGTGGCTCACCACTCTGCCACAGTATGAGGGACTGTGGGAAGTTCCTCCTCCAATTTACCCAGTTTTTCCTCCAGAGTCTTTATGTCCTGTTCCAACTAACGCTGGACCCAGTACAATGTCTTAATACATGCCCCTCTAAGGACAACCTTCATGGGTTCCCATTTAAGCATTCAGCCTGATGCAGACCCCCAATTTTCTTCAAAGTAGCGTGTCAGAGTGTCTGAGATCATGGCCACAAAAGGAGGATCTGTCAGCGCCTCCGCTGTAAGGTGCCATAAGGGTATTGCTGGACTGTCATGCACCCTCCCAAGACCCAACAGCACAGGCAAGTGATCTGAGAGGTATCTGGGCAAGTAGGTGATCCCTTCTACCTTGGATGTGAGCTGAATTGAGAGAAAACAGTAGTTCAGGCACGTAAAAGTCCCAGATGCTGAGGAATGACACAAGACCAATCTCTTCGCAGGCTAACGGTCTCTCCAAATGTCACATAACTGCATGGCAAACAAATATCCCTTAGTGTCCCAGTCAGACGGTGTTTGTATGGGTTTGAGAGAGTTCACGGTCCAGCAATTCAGCAAGGACACAATTAACATCACCTGCCAATATTATCGCTGCACCCAGGTAGGGGGTTGCCGCTGCCATCATGGCAGGGAAGAAGGCGAGCAGTCAACGTTAAGGGCATGCACGTTTATGATACAGATCTCCCTTCCCTTCAACTTCCAGTGTGAAATAACATACCTAAATCAATAAGAAGCGGGTATAACGTTGCATAGGAAGCGTCTGACACTCAATGCAACACCCCTCAAAGTTAACCCAGCTGGGATGAACTCAATGAAGACGAGGGGAAGAGATGACTCTAGAAAGTTAGCATCTGCTGCAGAAGGTGCCTACTAATGCCGACTCCCAGCCTTTTGTAAAACAAGAATGCACCCACATAACAGAGTCAAAATGACACCGGCCAATCTAACTTCCCTCCGAGCCCACACAGCGAACAGCTTAATACCCATGGCCCGAACTCCTTCTCCATCATCTTCCCTCCTAACCTCTCACCTAAAGCGAAAAGAAATTTTAAACACAGGCTGATAAGGCAACACCAGGAAACACTATTCGCAGACATATACCACTGCTCCTCTAAAGGCCAGCAGAAAATGGATTTCATTTTCCACACCCAAAGCACTGCGGAATGGAACACCATTCTTAGATCCCACCTCCATATCTCTAAAACAACCAGCACCCCTCTCAGCTGCAAACTAACGTTCCTAATCGCAAACCACCATACACGCAATGGCAACACCTTTGCGACTACCTACAGCAATGGCACAGTCCTGATCCAAGCCAACAATGGCAATCTGGAAGCATTTGACTCCCTCTTCCCCACACTATGCAACACCGTCACTCATTTACATCACTCCCACTCGAACAAAACCCTATCCTCGAACCAACCGACCAGCCTGGAAAACTCTCAAAACAATCCAACGACCCAAACCCAACCCACCAACTTATCCCCCCCATCTCCACCCTCTCCTCCGCCTCCTCCCCAAACTCGCACAACACATCCCTCTCAGCCACTTCAAAAACAAGGCACACCCCAGATGAGACACTACAGTCCTCTCCCAGCCTACTCCTCTCCCCCCTACTCGAAACTACTCCCAGCAAGCAACAAAGGAAACCGACCCGCAGACAATAGCCCTGAATTCCCTCCATGCACCAAAATCAGTGAAGCCGCCGCCCAATTCCCAAAGCAATCTGTCACAACACACCCCCACGACTTTCCCCAAGTACCACATAGGCATCAGAAACACTGTGAGCCACACCTACACTGATAAGCTCTCTCCATCCACCGACACAGGCATCAGCAACACGATGAGCCACTCCTCCTCAGACAAGCTCCCCCCATCCATAGATTGCCCTGCTCAGGACATCCTGATAACAAACTCCCCCACACCCTCCTCTATGAATACAACCCAAAGACTGGCACGGCTGGAATACCAGCTTGAAATCGTAATACAGGGTATTAATAAAATCTTATAAAACCGCACCACACCCACGGAGCCTACCCAACGCCCACCCCCCACACACACAGGCACTTTCAATAAACACACAAATCCCCACAAGGCCCAACGACTCAGATGGAACACAACCCCCTTCAGGAACCAGCCGTATAGACCCAAAAGAACAAGCGCTGCAATGTCCATGAAAGAGGCGAGGGATCTCGCAGAATCCTATAAAGCAACCTCAGCTGTCTTCCCCAGTCTTCCCCAGCTCCGTGATCCAGGTAATCACTGGATTTGGAAGAGAACATATTGTACCGAGAACAATGAGACCTCAAGCCTACCTCACCAATATCCCCATGGCTCCCCCAAATGAGAAACACAACAATAAGAGGGTGACCAACTGCATGCTTATAAACTGCAGATCTGCGACCAAACACGCAACTGAACTGGCAGAAACCATCCTAACCCATGACATAGACATCACGTTCATCACAGAAACCTGGCTGAATGAATCCTCACCCCCCATCATCGATATGCTTGTACCCCCGGGGTTCTCAATCATCAATAAAGACAGAAAGAACCAGAGAGGTGGGGGGACCGCAATCATCCAGAAAAGCAACATCTCTATAATGGAAACGGACTCCTTCAAATATAAAACATTTGAATACCTAACCGCCACCATTAAGACGACAGACAACAAAACGCTTTATTGCCACCTCCTCTACCATCCACCAGGCAACACCCCCGCATTTGGAGAACACCTTTCCGACCTGATAACACACTGCTCACTCTCGGACGCGAATAACCTAATACTAGGAGACCTAAACCTACAATGGAATGATGAAAACAACCCTCTGATCCAATCCTTGAATGAGCTTCTTCGCAATAATAATTTGACCCAACACTGCACTGAGCAAACCCACAACAAAGGCTCAATCCTGGATGCCATCATAGCTCACGAAGATTCAATCACCATCAACCTTACCCTCCCTTGTCGACTGGTCAGACCACCATATCATTCTATTTCACATCAATCAAAAGACCCAATGACTTCCTCGCACAAATGAACCCTTTCACTGGACGAGAAACTTAAGCCAGATCCCCCTCGCAGATCTAGAAGAAAAGATAAGTGCAATCCTCCCCTCCACCGCATGCGACAGTTCCACAACAGAACTTACCTCACATTACAATGCAGCAATGACCACCATACTTGACCAAATAGCTCCCCTAAAACAAAAAAAAGTCAAGAACATTCCTTCGAGATCATGGTTTAATACAGACCTAAACTCGGAAAGAAGACAACTAAGAGCTGCAGAAAGACTCTGGCGTAACAACCCCTTGACAATCCACCTTGATCAACTCAAAACAGAACGTAGGAAATATAAAAAGCACATAAAAAAAGAAAAATCCTCCTTCTTCTGCGGTGCACTAAACAATGCTAAAAATCGCCCCAAAGAACTCTTTAATCTGATTAGACAGCAAACATTCAAACCCCCCCCTTCCGCAATTCCGGCCTCCAAAGACCTATGTGACAACTTTGCCAATTTCTTTAATGAAAAAATCTCAAAGATTGAGCTCTCACTGGAGGACCACCTCCGCCCACCCAACGAAAGCTCGCCCCCCTACAAAGAAGTCAACAACCCACCCAGGCAACCCCCAAACAACTGGAAATCATCCAAACCCATCGCCGCAACAGAAATTGTGGAATTGGCTACTGGAACCAAGCCCTCGTCACACATTGAAGACCCCCTCCCTGCCCAACTAGCCAAAAAGCTCAAACTCTCCCTAGCCCCACTCTGGACCAAGATTATAAATTGCTCCCTGAAAACAGGAATCATGCCTGAATGCCTCAAAATCGGCCAAGTAACACCATTACTGAAAAAAGCGGGCACTGACCCAAACGATCTCAATAACTTCAGGCCCGTCTCCAATCTCCCATTCTTAGCCAAATTGCTAGACAAATATGTTCTCCGTCAACTTACCCATCACATGGACAACAACAAACTTCTAGACCCTCACCAATCGGGCTTCAGAAAAGGTTGCAGCACAGAGACAGCTATCCTGAATGTCATTGATGACGTCTACAAATCACTCGACAATGACCGCTGCTGTCTACTCATACTCCTGGACCTATCGGCGGCCTTCGAAACGGTTGACCACAAACTGCTCATCAACGTACTACGTGAAAGGGTAGGAGCAGAAGAGGTGGTCCTACAGTGGTTCACCTCCTTCCTGCAGAACCGCTCACAAAGAATAAAAATCAGAAAATTCACGTCTAACTTACGCCCCATAAGCAGGGGCGTTCCCCAAGGATCAGTTCTCTCACCCGCACTGTTCAACATCTACATGGAGCCCCTCACCACCATACTCAAAAAAGCCAACATACCCTTCCACCTCTTTGCTGACAACACCCAGATCTACCTAGAAACCTCCACCATGGCGGACATGCAAAGACTTAATGACACCCTAATAGAAGTCCAACAATGGCTTTCCCAAAACCATCTGAAACTCAACCAGGATAAAACTGAAATCCTCCTCATAGCCAACAAAGAGCAGACCCCCCGAATCACAGAATGGCTAAAATCTATTGATGCTCTCAACTGCACTCTCATCCCGGCCGACTCCGTGAAATCACTGGGAATCACCCTGGACCCTAACCTAGACATGGTCAAACACATCAAGAACACCGCAAGGAGTGCTTTCTTCAACTTAAAACTACTCAACAAAATCAAACCCTTCATCCCTCCAAATGACCTTAAGCAAGCCACGCAATCCCTTGTGCTATCCAGATTGGACTACGGGAACGCCACCCTCACAGGCACGGCAAAATCACACCTTGCACCTCTCAGATCAACCCTAAATGCAGCAGCCAGAATGGTGACTGGAGTAAAGAAATTCGAACACATCTCCCCTGCTCTCAGAGAGCTAAATTGGCTCCCAATAGAAATGCGTGCCAACTTCAGAACTGCCTGCCTCACCCATAAAGCTCTGCACACTGACAAACCTACCTATCTGGCCTCCAAACTCAACAAAGCGGGGCAGACAAGAAATCTCAGGAGCACCAACACTCTACTTCTCATCCCTCCGAAAACTCGCAAACAAAAAACCTTATCACGCTCCTTCTCTGGTAATACGCCCAAAATTTGGAACGCCATCCCAGTCCATATCAGGACTAACCCTTCCTTCAAAAAATTCAAAAGCCAGCTCAAAGTCCTCTTCCTCAATCGAACTCTTATGAAGTGATAGCGGACTAACAAGACGGAATCACGCCTACCTGAGCATCCAGTCACTGTGATAAGAACAACTTCTTACAGCATCTACCTCTTGACTCGCTCCTATGTCCCCCCCTTTGAACAAGACCCGTCGCTTATGTTTGTGTTTACTATTACTACTCTTTGTACTCGACTGATGCTTGACAAATGCTGAACGATGACCCGTCACGAATCATTGTGTTTACTACTACTACTCTTTGTACTCGATTGTTACTTGACAAATGTTGTAAAGTGCTCCGATACCTTCGGGTCTGGCCAGCGCTATATAAAACTCCTAAATAAAAACAATAATAAATACCTCCCTTCGGGATAAGCCACATAGTGTAATTATTTAAAGGGAACACCCAGAGACACCTATGTGGGACCCCTCGAGCAAAGTCTAAATATGAGGTGGCATAAAGCTGCCCTCTCCACCGTTTCCTCAGGCATGGTAGAGAATCCAACAAAATTATGTGTTTGTTGCAGACATGCCACCGCCACCTTATACTGTTTCATTTAAGCGAACACCTGTCTGCATTTCTCAAAGGCAGCGATACCATGGACATTCCAAGTAATCAACTTTGTTAAGGGGCTAGCCACGAGTCACATAATACTCTCATATCACCCCAGCTCAGCAACATCGCCCTGCACATCCTTTTCATCCACTTGGACCATCCTAGCAGTACAAACATAGTTCTTGGACACGGACCCACTGTCAACAATGCCAACCAAACAATAACAGGTACATTAAGTCCAAACCAACTTACCCCTCCCCTTGGGCAGTAACATCATCCTCTCCGATCTAATATCAGACAGGGTAAGGATTCACAAGTGCTGCCTCACATCCCAACCAAAGTCAGAAAACAAAAAGTACAAGGAAACACACTTTCATAATCCTCATTCCGCTTTCCGATTCTTTTTCCCTTTTGCATTGTTTATGTCTCAACTGTCCACAGACAGTTGTGCTGCATTAGTGGTTGGACAGCTGGTGGGGTGTGAGGCCAGGACCTCCAGCCCCCACATAGTTGCCAACTTCTCAGGGGTAAGCCCCCCACTGACATCGCTCAGCTACATTCTAAGAGGGATAATCTCCGCTCACAGTACCTCATGTAAGCATACCCCCGCAGAACATCGCTAACGCTTTCCAATATTATCACAGAGACATATCATTTCAATTATCTGGCGCAATCAAGTATGTTCGTGCTTTGCTGTGAATTTCCCAAGCCTTATATGTCATTATTTTTTTTCAGGTTCCAGTCTATCAGTTGATCCTGGGATGTCCCATCTGAATCAGGCACAGATTCCATGGCCTGCAATGTCCCATCAGGGCAGACTCGGATTCGTCCCGGCTCCCAGTCTTGTCATGGGACCTTCACTGTTTCAGTCACTTCCAATCTCAGGCAGATTTTCCCGATGTCGACGATCGAGATGACTCCTTTCAGGGTACAAAACAGGCACCCGGAAGTCCTCAGGAATCCAGCCAGTAACTCGCCTCTGCAGCCAAGAAAAATAACATAGCTTTTCTGTGGCTTTCGACCCGCCGTTTGGCTGGGAATAGGAGGTTATATTTGAGGTTAAGGTCTCAAAGATGCCTCTTTACCTCAAAAAAGGTTTTCTGCTAGCCCTGAACTCACTGTGTATGGTCAGGGTAGATGGAAATAGGGGTGCCCTTCAAACAATAAAGGTCCTCAGGTACGCATAGTTTGCAGGATTGCGTGCTAGAGACTGAAAAGCTGGGCGATACTAGATCTTGGCGGTACACCAGGCTTAGGGGGAGGGACAAGTGCTCTGTGCGCTTGCTCAATGGTAAATCATTTTGAGAGCATCTTGGGGGCCCGGACCATTGTTAGCCAGTCTTCCAGGAATTGTTTGGCAGAAGGTCCTTTTGTTTTCTCCGGGAAACCAGAGTCCTCTGCTCGGTTATCCAGACACACCACTCGCTTATTGAGGTGTCTACCGGAGCGCCGGTAGAAACGTCTACTCGGCCATCTTGTCAGGCCACGCTCCCCTAGGAGTGACCTACATGTAATAAAAGGGGACTTTAAGGCTTGGCAAGGAGGTTATATTGCCAAGTTGAATATCCATTTAAAAACTGCTTTCAGGCTGCAACAGCAGGACTGAGAGATGTTTTAAGGTGCTACCTAAGTGGGTGGGACAATTAGTGTTGCAGGCCCACTAGTAGCATTTAATTTACAGCCCCTAGGTGTATGGTATACCACTTTACACAGGACTTATAAGTAAATGAAATATGCCAATGAGGTGCCAAGCAAACCATGTTTATGGCAGCGAGTACTTTAGTACTGGCTAGCAGTGGTCCTAAGACTAACAAAAACAAATTTCAGCAAACATTTGCGGTGAATAGGCAATTCTTTTGATGGAAGACCCCCCTAGGCCTGACAGGTCTAACGGTTGCTGACTGATTCCAAACTCTGCAGCCTCATAAACAGGGGCAACTGGAACTTAACCTTTGATCCTATTCTGGATAGATCAGAGCCCCGGATACCAGGAACTCAGCGGTTGGAGGCCACATAGGAGATCTGATGACGGATCATATTCCTCTAGACCCATGGCCTCTGCCCCAACCAACAGCTAAAGTACACCTTTCTCTGTTACATGTATGTGAAAGAAACAGGAGTAAACTACTGATGATAAACAATGTCATGGTGCCGAAGGTACAACACTTTGACATCTAACTGGGAGCACTTTCAGGCCAGATACCCCTCTCTTTGCTGTTGAACCTGTATATCGTCTACTCCAAAGACGAAACATGGACAATGTGTACCTGCAACTATAAACTCCCTGAAGAAAAGAGAAAACTGGTGACACAATTTTATGAATACTTTAGCCTTAATGAACTGTTATTCCACTATCAGGGGTAGAATAAAAAGAGAGGGAAGTGTGAGTCATTGAAGAAAGAGATTCCTTAGTTATACAACTCATATTGTGGTCAACTCAAATACACTGTTCAGGAGCTTGGAATGAAAGAAATATGCGCCTAATACACTTTCTACTCTGTCAGCAGAAAATGTGCCAGTACAAATAAAGAGTAGACACTATGAATATGGACATAAAGCTGGCAGACTGATGGCCATGCCACTTAAGCAGAGGGAGGCCAAATCGGCTACCTCAGAGATATAGGCCTCATGAGCACATTGCTTACTAACCCTTTTGAGATAAACAATGAATTTACGTTCTTATACACCTTACCCATTGCGAGTAATGTTCCTTTTAAAAATTGATAGGAGAGAGAATTTCTAAGGGATCTACAGATACTCAGGCTCATCAAAAACTTACAAGAGGTGCTATAATCTAAATTAATAATACCAAAATAGCTGAGGCCCACAAGCTTCTACCTACAGAGAAAGCCCATGTCGAGGACTGCTTTCCCATCAATTTTTCAAGATAATGGCCTGCAAGTCATCCCTCTACCAGGGAAGGTCTACAAACAAATGCTGAATACCCAGAAAACATGCCCAGAATTCAATAGAGACCTACTTACGTTTATCCTGAAGCCAGGCAGAGACCTACTTCCCTGCTCCAACTACAGACCAAATTTGCTTTTAAACAATTACATTAAAATCCTTCCAAAGATCCTGGCTCAAAGGCTTCATAGGATTGAAACCACCTTCAAATTCTACAATATCTGTTAGAAATGGGGGTCTCTAGTTGGCAAAGGTTTGCACCTTTACCTTTAACTAAGTAGGGGCCCTTCTTCCTAGTCAGGATAAGGGGATACACTTCTAAAATAACCCCTGCTCACCCCCTTGGTAGCTTGGCACAAGCAGTCCAGCCTATCTCAGAGGCAGTGTGTAAAACATTTGCACATAACCAACAGTAACACAGTGAAAACAGTACAAAAGGACACCACACCAGTTTCAGAAAAAAATTACTAATATTTATCTGTGCAAACAAGACCGAAAATGGTAAAAGACCACCATACAGTAATTAAAAATATGCACATTGCAAGAATGACTTTAAAATGCAGTTCTTGGGAGTCGCTAGCACCGTCCAGGGCTCATCAGCTCAGGGGTGGGGTGTGCGTCAGTCCTGGTGATGGTGTTGAGCTCACGGTAGTCCATGCAGAACCACAGTTCAGAAGTGGCACTGGGTGCAGCAGCCTTTGGGATGAGGACCATTGGGCTGGCCCAATAACTGTTGGAGGGCTCGCTCACCCCCAACTTCAACATCTTAGAGGCCTTCTCTTTGATGTTGGCCCTGACCCTGTCAGTCAACCTGTAAATCTTGTGTTTTACAGGAGGGCTGTCACCAGCCTCCACGTCATGGGTACACCAGTGAGTAACACCTGGGGTCAGAGAGAACAGGGTGGCGAACTGCCCCAACAACTGGTGACAATCACTCTGCTGCTCTGGGGTCAGTGTAGGGGAGAGGAACACACCTTCCACTGACCCATCATGCTCCTTGGTAGACAGGAGGTCTAGGAGAGGTTAACTTGCCTCTTGCACCCCATCATCTGTCGCCAAGAGCATGCTCACTTCAGACCTCTCAAAGTGAGGCTTGAGGCGGTTCACATTTAGGAGCCTCAAAGGGTTCATTGGAGTCTGCAAATTTACCAGGTTGGTGACACTACTTTTGTGCTCCACCACCTCAAAAGACCCAGTCCACTTGTCCTGCAAGGCACAAGGTTCATCTGGGGCCATCACCCACACTTTCTGGCCAGGCTGAAACTCAACCAGAGTGGCATTCTGGTCATACCAGCATTTCAGCTCCTCTTGGCTTGCCTCCAGGTTCGCCTGAGTGAGTTTCCTGAAGCGGGAAGTTTGGTTCCGGAAGGCTAGCATGTAGCTAAATACATCCTGGGGAGTTTTCCTGGGAGCTGTCTCCCAGGCTTCCTTGACCAAACTGAGAGGTCCTCTCACAGGGTGCCCGCAGAAGCTCAAAGGGACTGAACCCTAAGGACTTCTGTGGTACCTCCCTGTATTCAAAGAGAAGGCATGGTAAGAGGACGTTCCTTTTACACCTCATGGGTTCTGTTAGACCCTTGATCGTGCCCTTCAAGGTTTGGTTGAATCTCTCCACCAAACAATTATCTTGTGGGTTGTAAGGAGTGGTGAACTTGTAAGTCACACCACACTCCCACAGGGATGTGAGATACTTGGATATGAAATTGGTCCCACGGTCAGATACCACCTCTCTGGGGAAGCCCACATGGGAAAAGAGCCCCATTATTGCCTGGCCCACCACTGGCGCCGTCGCTGTCCTGAGAGGGATAGCCGCCTGGTACTGGGTGGCATGGTCCACCAAGACCAGGATATACCTGTTGCCAAGGCTGTCTTGGGATACAGTGGCCCCACACCATACATCCCAAACCTTTCAAAAGGGGTTCCTACAACTGGAAAAGGTTGGAGAGGAGCCTTACACTTCCTCCCACTCTTACCACTTGCCTGGCAAGTTTGGCAAGACCTGCATTGTCCATTTGATTGCCTATGCATTTAGGGCCAAATGAAGTGGGTGAGAAGCCTGTCAAAGGTCTTGTCCTGCCTGAAATGTCCTGCCAAAGGCACGTCATGAGCCAGTCCCAGTAGGAAGGTCCTGAAGCGAAGGGGTACCAGCAGCACATGGGCTGACCCAGGCTCAGCGACTTTAGCCTCGCTATATAGGAGTTCATTCACCCAGTAAATCCAATGTGATCCAGGCTGATCACCAGCTGCCTGGTTTGCAGCCTGCTGCCACAACCCCTCCAGAGAAGGGCATTCCTTCTGCTCCCTGCAGAATTCCTCCCTGGTGGGACCACCCTCTTGCTGCCAATGGATCAGCTCAGATAAATTCTGCTACCAGTTCCCCTCTAGGCACTGGGGCATCCCCCTCCAGGTCAGACTCCTTCCAAACCATGGAAATCTCAAGGGGCGGGTTTTCTGCACCCCCTGCCCTTTCTCTTTGCAGGAACCAGGGCCACTGTTTCAGGCTCCAGGTCCTTCTGATCACCCTTACTGGCTGCCATTGACCGAGTGTTCACGCATGCCCACTCTGGCACCCCAAGCATCTGCAAGTGAGACCTGAGTTCAACATCCTTCCACAAGGATTGCTCCAGGTCATTACCTAGCAGACAATCTACAGGCATGATAGGGTTCACAACTACCCTCAAAGGACCTGAGACCCGCTCCCATTCACAGGGAATCTGTGCCACCATACACTGGTGCTCTGAGTTGTCCACAGCCACTACTTGGTGGAATATCCCAGGGACTACTACTCCTCAGAGACCAGGTGACACAGGACTGAGGTCACACTGGCTCCAGTAGCTCGGAGAGCCTCTACCCTTCTCCCATTGAAGGCCACCCACGCACTGTAATTTTTTGTGTTAGCAGGCAACTGGTTTCCTGGGACCATCTCACTGTCCCCCAGTGAGACAAGCGTCATTTCTGTGGGATCCCCACCCTCCTGTGGGTACCCCTCCTCCTCAAGAGCTACAGTAGCCAACACCTTGGACTGTCTACCAGTGGGTGGCTGTGCCCTCTTGGGACACTTGGGGCCCCCCTTCAAGTGTCCCACCTGCTCACAGGTATAGCCCTTGCAGGGGCTGGTCTCTGCAGGCTTTCCTGAAGAGTCCCCTTGTTCCTTATCTCCTGGGAGATGGGAACCTGTACCCTGAGTATTTCTTTTGGGCCCTTTAGAGAACTCATGTGCTTTACCCCTGTCCCCCCACTCTTCTGCTGGAGGCCCTGCCCACCTTTGGCAGAGTCTCCCTCATACACCTTCTTGTGGACCCTGGTACTCACCCAGAGGTCCACCTCCATAGCAAGTTTCCTGGGCTCAGTCAGCTTACTATCAGTCAAGGGCTGGTGCAGCTCTGCAAAACATAGACTAGACAAGTGCTCCCATGCAATCAAATTGTACATCCCCTGAAAATCTGTCACATTACTGCCCTTCATCCAACCATCCAGTGACCTGCAAAAAGAATCCACACATTCCAACCAAGTGTTTGAATCAGTTTTCCTAACTGGACCTAAACTGATCACTGTACTTGTCAGGAGTGAGACCATACCTGGTGAGAAGGGTTTCCTTCATGTCAGCATAGGTGAGGCTCTGCCGTTTACCCAAAGCAACTAAAGTGTCCCTCCCTTCTTCTGGGAAAAGAGGTCACAGTCCTGTCCCCCCAATTCTTTTCAGGGACCCCATTCATGTGTATAGATGCCTCATAACACTAAAACCACCTCTGTATGTTATCTCCCTTCTTGAATTCCTTGCCTACACTCTTGGGGATGTAGGAAATTCTATCTGAGTGCAGTGAGGAATTGCTGCCACCACCTGTGCTGGACCTACTCCTCTGATCCAGCTCCTTTACTCTAAACTCATGGTCTAACATCATTCTTTTATCTTCCATTGCCAACTTGAGCCTCACCAGCTCCATTCCATCGCTACTGGCTTCCCGCCTGTTCTCCAGCTCCTCTGGTGACAAGCCACTGCTGCCTGACCTGGGAGGTGCCCCTCCTCCCAAAAGCACATCAACCCTAGGGATAGGCACCTCCACCTCCAGACCAAGATCTCCAGATTGCTCACTAGCATGTCTGGCTGCTACTCAAGCCCTCAGCACCTTTTGTAGCTCCTCTTTTCTGGTGAGGTCTCTGATGTGGACTTTAAGGTTTTTACAAATAGCCTTCAACTCCTTGATGTTCGAGGTTTCCAACCTTTTCTCTTGAAAGGCTTCTTGCAGGGATGCAACTGATGATGCTATTGACTCAGGCATGAAGCAATAGAAAGTTCAAGTTTCCAACAAATGGCAAGATCAAAAATAGAACAAAAAAGAAACAGTATGTGGTACGTAATGGTCTGTGGTATGGTAGTAGTGTACACCAATCACTCTAGGTCAAGTGCAAACGCAAGTCCTATCCTCACCGCTGACAACCAGTGTTAAAAATGGGGGCCTCTAGTTGGCAATGGTTTGCACTTTTGTCTAAGTAGGGACCCTTCTTCCTAGTCAGGATAAGGGGGATACACTCCTAAAATAATCCCTGTTCACCCTCTTGGTAGCTTGGCACAAGCAGTCCGGCCTATCTCAGAAGCGGTTTGTAAATCTTTTGCACATAACCAACAGTAACACAGTGAAAACCCTACAATAAGGACACCACACCAGATGTTAGAAAAGTAACCAGTATTTATTTGTGCAAACAAGACCAAAAACTATAAAAGACCACCATACAGTATTTAAAAATATGTACTTTACAAGAATGACTTTAAAATGCAGTTCTTGGGAGTCGGTAGCTCTGTCCGGCGCTACCGCTGTACTGAAAACAACAGAATCCAAAAGTTCCAGCCGACTGCGTTGGTGCGGATCAGCTGTAGTGTCAACAGACTCGTAAACAGCACCTTTGGTTCCAGCCGACCGCGTCGGTGTGGGCCGGTAGTGGCAACCGTCATGGTTGCGATGTGAAGCGCATCGGTGTGGTGTGCTGTGCTGTGCCCTCAAGTCGCGGTGCATGCAGCAGCTCGTTGACGGTCATCCAGCAGCTTGGTGAGACCAGGGCTGTGGTGTGGAGTGAGGCAGTGCTCGTTGCGGTGTTGACAGTTCAAGGTGCATGTGACAGAGCCGGTTGATGGGAGCTGACGTTGGATCAGCCCAGTCTGCGGTGTGGGACGGGGCAGGGCATCTTGAGACTTATGAGTAGTTCCCCCAAGCCACTGTGCGGTCACAGGTGTCACAGTCAGCGGACAGCGACATCGTCGGTGGGACCGGGGCAGCAGAGTGAAGCGAGGCGGTGCAGTTTGTTGTGCCTGCAGGTCGTGGTGTAAGCAGTGGCTCGGTGGCAACGGTGGTTGTTGTTGTCAGTGAGACCAGGGTTGCGGTCCAAAGTGCGGCGGTGCCTTCTACGGTGCCTTCAGGACACAGAGCCAGCAGCAGAGTCAATAACAGAGTCGGCGGCTCTCCCCCTCTGTGGCAACTGAAAACCACGGTTCCTGAGGCAGTGCCCAGAGGTAAGTGAAGTCTTTGCTGTCCCCGAGACTTCATGAACAGGTGGCAAGGTCTATTTCAAGCCCTTGGGGATACTGAGCACAAGTGGAGAAAGTTCAGTCCAGTCCTTTCACTGCCCAAGGCAGAAGCTGCAACTACAGGCCAACCCAACAAAGCAAAAAAACAGCAAAGGGGCCGTACTCCTCCTTGAAACTCTTCCAGCTCTTCTTCTTGGCAGGGTCCTTGATTCCAGCGAGTTCTAAAGTTCTGGGGTCTGGGCCCCAATATTTATACTGCATTTTTCTTTGTTCTCTTTGGCAGAGAGTGTCTGTGCTTAGTCCAAACTAGTTTGGTTCTCTCTGGCCCAGCTTCCTGGCAGGAGGTGGAGACAGCATTGTCCAAGGCAGACCAGGCCCATTCAGGTGCAGGGAAATCTCCTTCCACTACTCTGAATGCAGCCCAGATCTATTCAGCCCAGACCTGACTCATCCAGGAAAGGCAGGACACACCTCGACCCCCCCAGGCTGTCTGAAGAGAATGCACATCCCCAACCCCTGTCACTCCAAAGCCAGGCAGTTAATCCACAAGCCAGCAGAGGCACACAGGATGGCTAAGCAAGAAAATACCTACTTTCTAAAACTGGTATTTTCAAACCCATAATATAAAAATCATCTTTACTAAAAGATGCATCTTTACATTGTGAGCTCAGGCATAATAAACTCCATTCCTCTGTCTTGTCCCCATGGGTAAATATACTCGTAACATGTTACAGAGTATTCCCCATTCTATCCTATGGGACAGATAGCCTTTCAACAGTGAAAAACTAATTTCAGTGTAGTTCACTATCAGGACATGTCACACACACAAGGTTATGTCCTATCTCTCATATACACTGCTCCCTGCCATAGGGGTTCCTTGGGCCTACCTTAGGGGTGACTTACATGTAATAAGGGGAAGGTTAGGGCTTGGCAAGTGAGTGCACTTGCCAAGTCGACATGGCAGCAAAAACTGTGCACAGACAGTGCAGTGGCAGGTCTGAGATTCCTTTCAAAGGCTGCTCGTGTGGGTGGCACAATCAGTGGTGCAGGCCCACTTGCATCATTTGATTTACAGGCCCTGGGCACACATAGTGCACTATACTAGGGACTTACCAGTGAATCAAATATGCCAATCATCGAAACACCAATCCATAATACCATTTACAATAGGAGCACTTGCACTTTAACAATGAACAACAGTCAAAACCGGAGGGCAGAAAGAAAAAATACAGGGGAAACACGCCAAAAGATGCCAGATCTAACAGTATCTATTCTAGCTGTTGAAGATCAATGAAAAGAAAGAGTGGCCCTCGCCCTGGACGCTGAGAAGGCTTTCGAGATGGTAGATTGGAACTACCTATTCTGCCTGATGGAGCGGATGAGCATTTGACAAACCTTCCATAACACAGTCAGATGCCTGTATAGTAGCCTTACAGCAGTAGTGAGGCATAACAGCTTTCTCCCGGATATGTATAATCCATTATTCACAGCGACACTATACAGGGATGCAGTGTCCCTGTTGCTGTTTTTGCTGGAACTAGAGCTGCTTGCGATTGTAAACAGTCAAGCCCCAGGCATCTCTAACCTCAAAATATTGTCAGGCAAATGAAGATCATTCTGTAATCAGACAACATTATTTTTACCCTTTCTACACCAAACTCCTCAGTGCCTCTTCTAATTGACACTATCACAGCCTTCTCAAAAGTCTCTAGCTATAAGATCAATTGTTCAAGGATATGTTCATAAGTGCCTCAACTATAGTACATTTGATCAGTGAATCCCATTCAAATGGGTCCCTCACAAGGTAAACTAGTTAGGATTACTTGAAAGCAGAGATCTTTCTCATCTGATAACAGATAACCTTACACTCCTGATTGACCAAATGAATAAAGACTTCCCACGTTGGGAGCAGCTCCAGCTTGGCCTGTGGAGCAGATTGCAAATGCTTAAGATTGTTGCTGTACCCAGGATTAACTATGACTTCGGCGTGATCCCCCTTGACAATAGTTTCAGATCAATTATTCATGTGTACATTTGGGAATGAAAGCACACTAGAATACCAGTAGCCAAGCTTTATGCTGCAACACCTTGGGGGATTTAGCCGCCAAAGTAAGAACTTTATTGTACACTAGCAATCACAATTGGCCCACTACTTTGCAAGGCTCCTTGAAACTTCTCATTGGCTGACAATAGAGCGGCATGCACACAATGATTCAGTCAGCTCCCGTATATTATATAGGAAACAAAAGGATGTCTGTGACATGCACAACTCTATCCTACGCAGCTCTATAAGTAAATGGAGGTGAATCTATAGAAAACTTGGCCTGCATGACTTTCTGCATTCACAAGCCCCTATATTGAATATCATCGACCATACATCCATTCACTGCCCAATTGGATCTCAAAAGGTATTCTTGCTTTGGAACAACTCTGCATGTAAGGTCAATCCAAAATATTCCCCCAAATGTGAATGGGCTTCGAACTGCATGCAGTAGGGAATCAGCCTTGCATCCTTTTCACTACCTCACTGCACAGTTGTCTAACCAAATACAGTAGCTTCAGAAAACTAACAATGGGACTAAATAAACCTTGATAGGAGATTGCTACTTCAAACCCACAAGTGCATCATTCAAAGCCCAACAAGAAGAGGCCTTGCAGATATAGTACTAATTAGAAGACAGGTCAGATCTCCGTCAATAACATAACAAAACTTTAAGAGTAAAATTTCGCTTTTTAAGATCTCATACGAATAGCACTGGTCCCCCAGTAAACATATACAGTAAACCGTAGTCCATCCTCTAATTGCCGATGATGTGATCATTCTGGAGGGGGCACGATCTATGTTCTCTGAGCCTGACCAGTATACAACCTTGCTGGTCCTCAATATGGGACACACTTGCGTACAACAGTACTCTAGCCATACGGTCTGTTTGGCCCTTGCTCTGTTACATGACTTGCAGGACTTTAAAGGACTTAATGCCCACCTCAAACTGAGAATTGACACCTCTCTAGCGACGGCAAAGATATGTACCCTGAGGAAGGATAAAATAACCTCCAGCCTTACCCTGGTGAATGGATGGATGCACTGGCAGTAACAGGAGCCCAGGAGAGCTAGATTTACAAACTAAACCAGCAACTCCAGAAATTTGAAGACATTTGTTGTGCCTTCCTGCAAACTCAATGATGTACAGTGACACTACCATCTCCAGGTTTAGATGTGTTGTTTTAATCATTCCTGCAAACTGTAGCGAACAACTTTATAGTCCGCGCATATATGCTCCACGCAGTAAATACGCTCGACCACACAATTATTAGTTCGTGGGCGGAGTGACCCCGAGCGGTCATCCCCTGATTTATTTATAGACTCGTGCCACGCCTGGCCCGAGGGTGCAGGTGCGACATTTCCAGCTTTACGCCGGGCACAACAACAGGACCGCTGACCTGTTACATCCCATCTCAAATCAGTCTCTTTGTTCTTCTTATTGTTGCGTGATTCGCTATGTGGCATGCAAAGTCTCGGGGGGGTTTCACGCAGGCGGTACCTGGGGTGGTGACTGCATCCCCCCGGATCTGCGCCAGTCATTGGGAGCATCATGGTTGGTGCTGGAGTGATCTCGACTGGTGTTGTAGGTAGGTCTTCCTCCTGGACAGTTGGCCCGACACCTCCTTCACTCCCGGGTTCATTGTCCTCCTCCTCGACTCAGGCCTCTCTGGGAGATTGGGGTGACTCTTCCTCCACTTCTTTGAACCAGGATATGTTTCTGGTCACCGTCTCTCTGTTCTTTTCTGCTGTTACCATTGTGCCATTGACATCTGTTACCCGCCAGGGGCTAGGCTCGTACGGTGTCCTGAACTTCCCACCGGGTCTCTGATACTTTATTATTACCCGGTCCCCTGGTTGTAGGTTCCGGTGCTGGGCTCTTCTCTTATGGCTGGCAGCCATATTCCATTGTTCCCTCTTGGCCTGTGCTTCTTCCTCCTGGTACACGGGTGAAGTCCACCCCGGGCAGGTCGGAATAGTATCTTGGCGTAGCCCTTTGAGCATTAGCGCCCACGGCGCCTGCTGCGTTGTGCTGTGGGGCGTGCCCTGATAGTCTCGGAGGAACAGTTGTAGCTGACATTCGGGATCTGAGCCTTCCGCTACGGCGATCCTCAGGACTTTATTGTGTCCGCATAAACCTTTTGATCTCGCCGTTGGCCTGGGGCCGCTGTGGGGTGATCCGGCGATGTTATACCCCGTGGAATCTCATGAACTCACAGAAATCTGTTCCTTGGAAACATGGTCTGTTGTCACTTTTGATCTCCTTAGGGCAGCCAAACCTGGCAAACACTTTTTCTAGTACAGGAACTACTCGTAGAAGGCGTTGGAACAGATCACTTCTACAACTGGGTATTTCGAGAAGTTGTCCATCATGACCAGGGTTGTTCTCCCATCTGGGAAGATCCCAAAATCCATGCTCACCTTTTCCCAGGGGCTCTTCCCGGAGTCTTCAGTCTGGATGGGGGCGGGGCGTTCGGGCGCACTGGTCAATTATCAGGTTGGGCACCTTCTCACAGTCTCCTCTACTCGCTCCTCCAGGCGGGGGAACCAGCTCTTCTCCGACATTCTTGCTTTCATCTTCATTGACCCCTGGTGCCCCCCATGGGACAGCTGGGTGACGTGGTAGTGTAGAGCTGCTGGGATCACAATCCGAAGCCTCGCAGTAAGACACTTTCCTGGGTCATGCTTAACTTGTCCCTTATCCTCCACATTTTTGTGAGACATTCACGATCTTGCCCCGACCAGCCCTTGGCGTCTCGCAAGAAACGCTGCCACTCCCCTCCTTGGATGGCGCTGCGGACTTTGGTGAAGACGGGGTCTGCTTTAGCGGCTTCTATGATGTTGGCCAATGCTAGTGCTCTGGGGCTTGTGGCTGTGGACATCATGTTGATGTGAGCTTCCATTACCTCGATCTCCCAGGATTCTCCCTGTGATTCTCTTGGCACCGGGTGGCGGGAGAGAAAATCTGCTGGGTTCTTCGCGCCTGGGCGATATACCACTTCCATTTGGTATTGTTCTAGCCCGATGGCCCATCGCTCAATCCTGGGAGGTGGGTGTGGCGCTGACCCTTTGAAAAGGGACACCAGTGGTTGGTAATTGGTGACTACCTTGAAGGGCTGCCTGCTGATGTACAGGTGGAAGTGCCAGCATGCCCACTTTATCTCTAGGGCCTCCCGCTCAATTTAGGCATACCGTGCTTCAGTGGGCGATAGTGATTTGCTGGCGAACGCTAGGGTGGCCCATCTTCCTGGCTCTTGCTCTTGGGTCAATACTGCTCCAAGGCCCACAGGACTGGCATCCATGACAAGCTTGGTTTGTTTTGCTGGGTCTTGCTGCTCCCACTTCCACTTGGTGTCTGCTCGAGTGAGGGTCCTTAGTGGCTCTGCGATTGTTGCTAAGTCTGAGATGAAGCGGCCACAGTATGTGGCCATCCCCAGGAAGCTCCGCACTTCGGACACCATTGTAGTGGGGGGCACATACTTGATGGCCTGGGACTTCCGGGGGTATACTTGAATACCATCCTGACTGAATATGTAACCAAAGAATTCAATGGTCTGCTGGAAAAACATGCATTTCTACCGGTGTAGGGTGACCCCGTGATCCGTGAGGCGTTTGAGCGCAGCTCAGAGGTGCCTGTGGTGCTCGTGTGCGGTAGCAGAGTGGATAAGGATGTCATCTCTGATGTTCAATATGCCGGGTAGTCGAGTCAGGATTTTGCATATGGCGTTTTGGAATACCTCTGCGGCTGAAGATATCCCGAAGTTGAGCCACTTGTATCGGCGTAGCCCTAGGTGAGTGCTGAATGTTGTCATATACCTGCTTTCCTCCGGCAGGACTAGTTGGTGGTACCCCGCGTTCAGATCCAGTTTGGAGAACAAACAAGACCCATTGACATCCGCCACTATCTCATCCATTGTTGGTGTCAGGTGTCGCTCCCGGTGGATGGGCTTGTTCGCGAGGCGCATATCGATACATAGTCTGATTTTGCCGGGTTGTTGGTGTTTTTCGGCGATGACCATGGGGGACACCCAGGGTGTGGGTCCAGACACCTTCTCGGTCACCCCTTGGTCTTACAACTTCTGAAGTTCCCTCTCCACCAGCGGTCGGAGGTGGAATGGAATCCGCCAATGCCTCAGTGCTGTGGGTGCCACCGAGGGGTCGATGTGTAGTTTCACAGGGTCTCGTTTGATGCATCCTAATCCTTCAAACAGGCTTGCAAACTGTTCTTACAGCTCGTTGGTTTGATTTGATCAGACGCTCCTTGCTAACGTCACCAGGCCCAGGTCCTCCGCTGCATGGCTGCTGAGCAGCGTGTCTGCTTCTTGATTGATGAGATGGATGGTTGTGGTGATTTCGGGCAAGGTCATCTGACCTCGCAGGGGCGTGTCACTGCCGTAGGCGAATATTTTCGTTTTCGAGGGCACCAGCATGGGTCTAGGTCACAGCCGGTTGTAGTGCTGGATCCCCATGACGTTCACCGAAGCTCCTGTATCGATGACGGCCTTTACTTCTGACCCGGGTATCTTCACGGTGAACAGAGGTTGTGGTCTTCTTCAAATCCTGCATGAAGGAGACCAGGAACGTCTCTACTTCTCCGTCATCTTCTGTTGAGGAGTGTTAGACTTGGCATCTTTTGGCGTGTTTCCTCTGACATTTTGCTTTCTGACCTCCCGGTTTTCACTCTGTTTTTGCTGGTTTAGTGTCTCTGCACACTTTCTCACTGCTGTTTAGTGTTAAAGTGCAATTGCTCCTGTTGTAAATTGTTATTATGCATTGGTGTTTCCATGATTGGCTGATTTGATTTACTAGTCAGTCCCTAATTCAGTGCACTGTGTGTGCCCAGGGCCTGTAAATCAAATTCTGCTAGTGGGCTTGAAGCACGGATTGTGCCACCCACCAAGCAGCCTGCAAATGTAACTCTGGCCTGCCATTTCAGAGCCTGTGTGCAGTCTGGTACTGCCATGTCGACTTGGCAACTGTACCCACTTGCCAGGCCCTAACCGTCCCTTTTCTTATATGTCAGTCACCCCTAAGGTAGGCCCAAGGTACACCTGTGGGCAGGGTGCAGTGTCTGTGAAAGGTAGGACATGCCCTGGTGTGTGTGTCATGTCCTGATAGTGAATTACTGCCAATTTCGTGTTTTACTATTGCAAGGCTACCTGTTCCCATAGGACAGAATGGGGAGTTGTTTATAACATCTTATAAACATAACTGGCCCTGGAAACAAGGTAGAGATATAAAGTTTAGTATGCCTGAACTCAGAATATAAAGATGCATCTTTTAGTGAAGGTGATTTTTACATTCTGTATTTGAAAATATCACTTTTAGAAAGTAGGTATTTTCTTGCTCAGCCATCCAGTGCTCCTCTGCTGGATTTGTGGATTGACTGTCTGGCTTTGGGATGACAGGGGCTGGGGAGGAGCAGTGGCTCCAGAGAGTCTAGATGGGTCAGGGATGGGCTGAATAGACCTGGGCTGCATTTAGAGTAGGGGGGGGAGATTTACTTTCACCTGAATGGGCCTGGTCTGCCTCTGACAATGCTGTCTCCACCTCCTGCCAGGAAGCTGCACCAGAGAGGACAGAACTGGTTCTGGCTGGGCACAGACACTCTCTGACTGAGAGGACAAATGAATTTGGGCTATAAAAAGTGGGGCCCAAACCCCTAAACTTTAGAACTCTTTTGGACCAAGTAGACTGCCAAGAGGAGGAACTACCACTTTGCTGAGTGCTTTGCTGTGTTGGCCTGCAGTGGCTGCTTCTGTCTTGGGCAGTGAAATTACTGGACTGAACTTTCTGCAACTTCTTCATTTGAGTCTCCCCAAGGGCCTGAATTAGAGCTTGCCTCCTGTTCTGAAGTCTCAGGGACTGCAAAGACTTCACCAACCTCTGGGTACCACTTCTGGAACCGCTGTTTCAGCTGCCACAGAGAAGGGAAACGCAACCGAATCTGTCACAGACTCTGTCGCTGGCTCTGTGTCCTGACGGCACCGCACCGACAACATCTCGCACCGCAACCCTAGTCTCACCAACTACGACGACCGACACCGCCCCCCCGAACCGCTGTATGCACCGTGACCTGTGGGTACCACACTCCGCACCGCCTCGCTTCACTTCGCCATCCTGGTCTCACCGACGCCTTCGCTGCTGCATACTTCGACACCTGAGACCGCATCGTGGCTGGGGGCACTGCTCGTAAGTTTCACGATGCACCGCCTCGTCCCACACAACCGTCTGGGCTGACCGATGCCAGCTCACGCTAACCGGCTCTGTCACCTGCACCGCAACCTGCCAGCACCGCATCGAGCACCGTCTTGCCCTGCACCGTAAGCCTTGGTTTCACCGACGCCATCTGGATGATTGTCACCGAGCCACTGCCTGCACCGCATCAAAAGGACACCGCACCCTGCACCACTTCCATTTTGCAACGCAACCGCGACAGTTGCCACGACTGGCTCGCACCAACGTGTCAGCTGCAACGAGAAAGGTACTGTTACCGAGTCTGTTCAGGCTTTCGCTGGCCCGTACCAACGTGGTCGGCTGGGACTGTTAGACTCTGTTGTTTTTAGCATTGCGGTAGCCCCGGACAAAGGTGCAAGCCCTTGCCAACTAGAGACCTCCATTTCTAACTAGTAGTCTTTGACTTGGTAGGTTGACTGCGTGGTACTTTTCGTGCCCCTCGCTGGCGCAATGGAGGCGTTCGACACTTGGCGTACCATTCTTCTCATTGGCTTACTGCCCCTGTTGTCTCTTCTTTGGGTCTTCCTTTGGCATACTACTGCGAAGTGGTTTGGTATTCCTCAGTGTGAGCACTTCTGGCCTTGGGCGGGGCACGACTGGTTGGGTTGCTCTTCCCGCCCACAGTATCCGCACTTGCCCTTCGGGTGTTGGGGTGGGCAGCTTCGGGCTCCATTTCCTCTTTCCCCTGTTCTCACTGCGTGGATCGCTCAGTTTTGACAACCACGCTGCTCTCTTGGGCCAGATCCATCTCATCCGCCCTTGCCACGGAAAGGTCATGTGTTCTGGCTAGTATCAGGATGTCTTCTAGGGCAATGTTTGGTTGCCTCGGGATTAGCCCACGTAGAACCTTGCTGCGGCAGCCTTGGAAGATCTGTGCGCATATCTCCTTGGGTTGGTCATCAGCTGTGCAGGTACTCGAGAGCTTGCATAACATTGCATAAAAAGCGTTGATGGATTCGCCTTCCCTCTGTCGGGCTTGGCGCAGTTTAAATCGCTCGAAATCCGGGTTGAGCTGCGGGTCGAAGTGTGCGTTAAGTGCCGCCACGGCAGCATCGTAATCAGCGGCTACTCCTGTATTGGTTAGGTGTTTGCATAGTAGGTACACCTCCTCGTCTCCATAGTGCAGGAGTAGCAACCTTTTTACTGCACCATCCGTCTCTCTTGTCACCATGAAGTAATTTTCTAGGCGTCCCGGCCACGTTTTCCAACTTCGGGACGCGGTGGCCGGGTCCGCTAGCTCACTGAATGGGGGCAAGACACCTGTTGGGGCATGTTGCACGATAGTGCGTGCCTGTTGCTGGGCTGCGTCTGCATGTTCCCCCATATTGCCTGTGTGCGCACTGGTTCACTGTGTAGTCTTTGTATTTTTCTCCTTTTTTTTTTCCTTCCTTCTATTATATCTTTTTTTTTTCTTCTGGTGTATTATGTCCTGTGTTTTTGTTTTGTGTTGATTTGTTTTTCCAGAAATCCTCCCACTTTGTTCTTTTTCAGTTTTTTCCTGTTCCTTTTGCTGGGGTTCTGCTTTTCCTCTTCAGGGGCCTGGTCGCGTGAGCCGTGTGCCAAATCTTAAGGCCTCAGACGGGGCTGCTGAGCGGTAGTGCTGCACGCATTCCGCGCTTACCGTGAGACTTCCTGGAGTGCGGAGCAGGGGTGGTGCTGCAGTCACGCTGTTCACTGCCTTTTCACCTCGCGGGCATGAGCAAGGCCTCGCGTACCGTTGCGCCCAGGCTGACACGCGTCAGCGCCTCACTTGAGTAATGTCTGCTCCATTCTTGGGCTGGGCACAACCACCGGAGGTGTATCGGTGAGTGGGCTTGTCACCTCCCTTGTCGCCAGTGTAGCAACCAACTTTATAGGCTGCGCATATATGCTCTGCGCAGTAAATACGCTCAACCACACAATTATTAGTTCGTGGGCGGACTAACCCGAGCGGTCATCCCCCGATTTATTTATAGCCTCGGGCCACGCCTGGACCAAGGGTGCAGGTGCAACATTTCCGGCTTCATGCTGGGCACAACAACAGGACCGCTGACCTGTTACACAAACTATTACTAATGACACATGTTCACCGAGGAAGGCTTTGGGCTGCTCCACTGTCTATGCAAGCTGACCAACCCAGATCCTGTGGCTAGTGGTGGCCAATGCCTCACCATATCAAAACACAGGTCCTGTGTCTAGTGGTGACCAACCCCTCGTCATAGCAACACACAGATCCTGTGGCTAATTGTACTTTGTTTAGAGTGAATACCTGATATCAGTTGTGATGAATCAAACTTTTTTATATAGTGAATTGGTTTCTATTGGACAGTCAACATAATTGTTTGTCTGAATCTCTTTCCCAGCTCTCCCCATTCTTCCCCTCTTCTTCCTACACCCCAGGCTCCCTGTCACGGTTCCCAAAGCTAACCAGTATATTGTATAACCCCAGACTAGCTGAGACTACCACCGATTTCATGATATCTCAGTCCCCCGGCATTTGTAAATGTCACCTCTTGAGCGGTGGGTCTATTGTGCGCTCTTTTTATGTACCCAGGATTGAGCCATACTTTTTAGTGTACAGACCAGGTGTGAAATATGTAAAGGTTAATATCTCAGTCTCCTGACACTGCAAAAGCATAGAAATACAGACAATATCTCAGTCTCCCGGCACTGTATACCTATTCTGTACACATCACCATCGTAACCAGGCCATTGCCTCAAGATTTTCTGAGATGGCAGCAAATTTCTGTGACCATCTTGGGTGCAGTCAGGTATTTAAACCGCACCCACAATTACACACCCGCTTTGCCATGAGAATACCGAAGAGGCAACACCACCTGTGTTGTCGCTGCGAACCAGTTCTGCAACTTACTTGAAATCCAGCGGTCCTGTGACATCTCTGCTGCAACTCTGCATCCTGCAGCAATGCCACATCCTGCAGTTAAACTTCGACTCTCTGGTGAAAGGAGCCTCTTCAAGCTTGGCTGCATTTTTCTCTGCAAAAGATAAAAACAATGAAGACAGTTAGTTGACTGTGTGCAGCAAGTGCCATCTGAGATCAAGGTGCCCAACGCATGCATGACTGTTTTACAACTTGTGAGAACATTTAAAGGTTAAGATGACTTTTCAGGTTTTGAGAAAACTTTTAGGACTGTGAGGAATATTCAAAGACTGAATATTTTTGCTTCATTTTGGCACCCAAGCATTGCAAGGCTATCGATACTAATCCCATAGCACAATAAATAAAAGTGCGTTCAGAACTATTATGCGCTTGATTGTATGATATTATTTGTGACGTTGTAAGAGTGATGTAAACTCAAGTTATTCTTGTTGTCAGTAGGTGTGCATAGTATTCTTTGCAATATCCAATTCTGAACCAAACTTCAGCGAAGCATCTGGATGTCCATTGCAGTACTGTCAGAAAGACATGGGAATCAGTGACCAGAGCTGAAGGTCTCCGACACGGCAGACATCTTGACCTCAAGTAGCTGATCGCAGGTAGGGAGGGATAATCATAAAGCAGTACTATCACGCTCAGTGACTCTTTCATGTATTTTAAGGTTCGGCAACTACACCCAAGAGGACAACTAAGACGACGCCCAAAACCAGGCTCTATTCCCCAGCTCTTACCAAACTTCCACATTGATAAGAGCAATGAAGAGCAGAAAGATAGGGTACACAGAGTTGGATCCATCTCGTCTCTGTGAAGCAAACAGTGTGGACTACAAGGTTAGCACAGTGTTGTTACTTTTCGACACTCTCTACTCCGCTCTCTTCTTAGGGCAGTACCTAGTTAATTTTTTTGTTTCACATTTCTTTATTCAGGTTTAACAGGGACTACAATCAGATCAAAAGGGCACACCATTGAGTACAATGCAGTGGCAGCCCTCAGAAGCCAGAAAACACATGGGCTCACAATGTATGCATGTAGGAAATGGCACTGCAGCAACGCCATGACCGGGCTATCCGATGACAAGCATGTAAAACGGGTGCACAGGGAAGACAGGGGTATAACGCCGGGGGGGGGGGGCAGCCCCGGGGGAGAAGGGACAAGAAGAGAATGAGGAGAATGAAAAATGCAGGAGAGAATGGAGAGAGGAAGAAGAGAAGCTGAGTGAGGTAAAAGAGAGGAGGAAATGCAAAACGGGAGGGGGAAAGGGGTGGTAAAGGAGAAGAGGGCGAAGGGGTGGCACAAGGAGAGAGGGGGGATCCAGCGACAAGCCCACGACAGCAGCAGTAACCCATGAAACGGACCGCTGGAAAAGAACCAAAGCTTGGAGGACCAAGAAAGCCCAGCATACACCCCCACCCCAGCTCAGTGCTGCCTGTCCTGCAAGAAGGGCGTCCAATTGCAGAGGAAGATCTCCCCCTTGCCCTGTAAGTTATTAATGACTCGCTCATAAGCGGCCATCTGGTACAGGCCAAATGTCACTCCTCATGCGTGGGGGGGAGAGCAACAATGCCAGAGAACGCAGTCCTTTGACATCACAAGTGCCACATGGAGCAACCGTCAGTTGTGGCAGAACAGTGTGCGAGAGTCCGTGAGATCGTGGAGCAGGATTAAGAGTCGGGTTAGCGGCAGAGGGATCACCAGGACCTCACACAGTGTGGCACCACCACCCCCCAGACGGGCTGGACCATCACAGAGGATGTGGACAAGGTCACAGCGCACATCTTCGCAGTGCCAACAGTTGGAGTGGGGCAGCAGCCTCACCACCTGTAGTTCGTCAGGGTCCAGTGCCAGTCATGCAGTGACTTAAACAGGCATAACATCAGCCTAGCTTTACTAGCACCCCAGCAGTTCTGTCCAATCCTCCGGTTCAAACGCCACCTGGAGGCAAGCTTGCCAATTGGTGCGCAGTATGTCCTGCAGGGGCAAATTATACAAATGACATGTCATGAGGCTGTAAAAGTAAGACATCACGCCCTGGAAGCGTCCCCATGCCTTAAGATAAAAGACCACTGGGCAGGGCAGAAAGTTCCAAGCCTGTGGGACCAGGCAGCGGGTGACACAGTGACACAGCTGGAGGTACTTGGTGAGGCAGTAGACTGAACTCTTTGCAAAGTGCCTCAAAGGACTTAAGGGCCCCCTGGGTGATAACATGATGAAGGGTAAGGATCCCCGCAGCATGCCACGTCCCCCAGTATAGCACCTTGACACCAATGTAAGGGCCTGCATTGCCCCACAAGGGTGCCATGTCATTTAAGCAAGAATCCACCAAGAAGAGGTAGTGGGCTCCAACCAGGATTTGGCCATAGCCTGGAGCATCGGATTCATTGAGACAGGGGAGGATGCATCATTCTGGTAAGGGAGGTACAGCACTCTAAGGCATCCCAGGATGTTGCTTTTTATTGTGATCTACATCAGTTGGTCTGGGGAAGCATGTAAGCAAACGGCTCCAGGTGCAAGGCCAGGGAGTAGTGTTCAACCAACTAACGGTGGGCTATGAGCCTGATTTGTCTCCATATGAAGGATCTGATGCCCCTATCTACTGACCGCAGTAGTTTTAGGGGCATGAGCATGGGTAGCATGCCAAGAACATAGATGAATCTTGACAGGGTCTCAATCTTAATGGCCTGCATCCTCCCCCAGAACCAGACACCAAGAACGGACCACTTATTGCAGTCCAGTCTCATGCATGCCAACAGTGAATCAAGGTTGTCCACCAGCATGCGTTACAGATCCTGGTTGATGTAAATCTCCAGGTATTTGTGTCATGGGGGCTTCCACTGAAAAGGGTATCCAGACATGGATTCCAGAGTGATCACTCGCAAAATCAACAGGTGCTCACTCTCACCCCATTCGAGCTTGTATCCCGAGAGCTCCGCAAAGGCGGAGATGATGTCCAAGACCAACCAGGAGTGAATGAGGGAGATCTGAGCGTGTGAGCATGATGTCATCTGCATAGAGATAAAGGGTTGATGTCCCCCAGGGGTAGGGATCTCTATTATCAATGGTGATTGGCAGAGGGATGCAGCCAAGGGCTCCATAGCCAGGAGGCAGAGGAGAGGCAACAATGGCAGCCCTGTCGGGTTCCCCTATGGACTGAGAAAGAGTCTGAAATAGAACCCCCACAATTGACATGAGCAGTGGGGGAGTGATAGAGCCACCAGACCTTGGCAATGAAGTCCTTCCCGAGGCCAAACTACTGGAGCATCACAAAGAAGTAGTTCCACTCAGTCCTATCAAACTCTTTCTCAGTGTACAGGGAGAGGACTAGGCCATCCTCGGGCAGAGCCTTAGCAGACCACAATGCGTGGGCTAGGGTGTTGAGGTTGTTCCGGGATGAGCACCTGGGGACAAAGCCCACCTGAGAGTGATGGATCAGTGTTGGGATCACTGCCCGAAGGCGAGCTGCCAGCATCCCAGCCAAGTTCTTTGTATACCCAAAATCCCAAAACCGACTAGCTATAATGTCTCAATCATTTTCCTACATAATCATTAAGCTACAAATGATTAGACAACCCAGAACACAACACTTCCGACTCCCTCAGGAATCGCAGTAGCAAGACATACCCTTTCGCTCACTCACTCGTACTTGTCCACAATAAGAATTGTCAGAGTCACTGTTATAGTTCAAAATGTTTATTTTAACTATCGTGCTCTAAAATGCAGTTTACGAGCCACTACCAGCAGCGAAATGCATAAACCTAAAACAGTTAACATTGTTACATTTCCATAGAAAATAAAGGGGGATGTCATCATATACAGACAGTGGCAAAAGGACTGTAAGGCCTAACCACCCTCCCTTTGGTAAGGTGATGTTTATTATATAAAGGAAGATCTCTGGGCTTTGTCAGCAGACCCCATACCTTAGTGCCTAGATGGAAGTTTTACATCATAGGAACAGCATAGCTCTTCTCCGTGGAAATGTCCCTCTCCAAGTGTGTGTTTGAACAACATGCCTCCCCGTAATATCAAAGCACAGGTTTCCAGCAGTGCAGCTGTGCTAGCATATTTTGTCTAGGTGCTAGGGACTGACCAGAACAGAATAACAAGGGCATTGTTTATCGACCTTGCACATCGTGTTCAGACTAAACTCCAGGAACAGGCAGAGAACGCAGAAAGCAGACAGTTCTCATGTGAAAGGCACAAACAGACTCTTACAAAATAAAGTCATGTAGTAACGTGCGCTAAAGCAGCATCATGGCTGCAGAGCTCATGCTAACTTAGCAATGTCGACAATGAGCCTAACAGCCATATAACACCCTCTCCTTGGTAAGGCCATAGTATATAGACAAAAGACCAAAACAGGTTTCAAGGGTGAGCAAAGTACAAATGCATTGAAAAAAAATAAATTGGAAAAAGTAAAAAAAAAAAAAAAAATTAAAATGTTGGCGTTTCACAGAAAACAAGATTAATATGGAGGTGGCGAATCCATCAAATTACGTGAACCTAAGAATGCAATTTGTTCCAAAAGGTCATCCCTATCGTTAGTAGAAAAAAAGGGATGCCATCCAATCCAGTAGGCTGAAGGATCAGACGTGTTCCTCGTAATCCGATGCTTCCAAGAGCATATCCGGGCAACTTGCGTGATATTCGATGAAGCTCTGTCGCAATAGGATCTGCGCAGCCACACAGATATTCCATTCAGCCAAGACTCCAAGTGCTGCTGCACGCGCCATACATCCATCCCTAGAACAGGCCTGCCCATGGGCCACTAACGGACCCATTAACTGGTCATAATCCGGGTCTGAACATGACGTATTGGAGAGGCATAAATCCAAAGCCCAGTAGAAGGGGCACTGCTGACAGTAGAACACAGGTTGCACGCAAGTGAAGTAGGCAAAGCGAAAAGTTAGCCCATAACTCACGCTAAGCGTTGCCAATGGCAAGCATCCAAAACGTTGTTGCATTCGGTCACAGTACTGTTGCAATTGGCCTGGTCTGTGCATTACCACAAGATGAGCAGCCATTGCGTAGCAGGAACAGAAGGATAAGGATTCCACCAGCTAGCGCCAGTGTTAATGGGAATCCTCTGAAGACGCTGGAGAAAATAGAATGAATAAAGGCCGGTATTACTCCAAATATCATCTGAAAGGAAGTCACAAGGCCGGATCCCACAAGTTTAAAAAACATATTCAAGGCCTTGGGTGTCAGACGCATTAAATATTTGATGTATAAGCTCCCCAAAGTGACCTGGGAGGTTCGTGTTAGAAGTGACTGAATCTCGCTAGATGTCCTAGCCACCTGCAATTCAAAGGTCTCTCGAGCCAAAGTGAGGGCCACTTCTTGTTGAAACAATAGCGCTTAGAATCTGCTTAATTTGTTGAAATCTGTTTTCAGAGTCGGAATGGAAGGCCAAATGGAAGTATCTACTTTCTCATGCGAGGCGGAAAAAGCACATTGCTACAACAAGTAACACGTTGTGAAACTGTTACTATATACGGGATTCCTGCCCGTAAACCACAGCAGTAGTGGTTATTCAAAATAAGATAACTGCCGTTAGTAAGCAATGTAAAAGCAGGAATTATTGCTGGGACGGGACTTCCTTTTAAAAAACAAGCAAGATTAGGTGCGGAAACATTACAAGCGCCGTGCAACTTAACGTGTTTACAAACTAGGGAATGTCCCAATGTGGATATCATAAAAAAGCAGTTGGCATGAATTTGAACTGGTTTGCCCGAGCAACCAACCGCTAGGGTCAACATCAGAGACATTGAAAGTGTCATTTCGAAACAGAGTTTGCAAAACATCGATTGAATAATTTGTGTTTGTGTGCCAATTATCATACTCTGCCAATGATGGAATGGACGGTATATTTAAATTTTTTGCAGTTGCCAGTCTCCAAGTGCCTGAGTATGCACTATAGAAGACTTAAATTCTCCATTTACAATTGAACCAGCCACAATAGCGCAAGCCGCTGAATGAGCATGTTTGGAACCGGTGGCCGGTTGAGCCGAGCCATCGGTATAAATGATACATTTGTACTCATCCAAAGGAATCAACGACAACGGAGGAGGATGAACATGTTCATACTGAAAAATCTCCTGTGTCTGAAGAGCAGGATCAAAGATAAACGTGACATCAGCAGATGTCAAAGAAATATCCCATTGTATCCAACGGGGATGTAGTGCCTTAGAGTTTGGTACACTCGCCTTAGTCACTGCTTCTAAAGCAGGGAGAGGCGTGACCATAAGAATGCGTTTTCCCTGCACTAGCGAGCATTCTTTCAGAATTGCCATTTGGACCGACGTCAAAACTTTTTCAACGTTCGAAAAATGCATCTCAGCCAATGTGTACAAATGTGATTTGTATGCAATTGGTACTGTGTCTACCTCATTGAACGTCAAGTAAGTGAAACCCACCGTCCCGGGTACTATACGTATCACCAGGTTCGTGGTATTATCACGCGCCAACAAGTAGTTAGTCGCAAGCATATCTGATTGCAAAGATTGCAGAATAGTGGTATGTTCCGGAAGCCAGCTGGCAGAAGAATATGTTGGTTGTATCAATGCATAAAGCGGTTTGATACGCTGGGCATAATCAGGGATATAAGTCCTTCCGAAATGTAAAAATCCCGGCAAAGACTGAAGTTTCTTCAGCGTAGAGGGAGGTTGAAATTGTGCACATTTCTCCAGAAAGTGGGGGGCTAACACGCTGCCTTCATTATTGAGCTCATAGCCCAAAAAGTTGAATTGAATTTGTATCCATAGTCGGCAAGCGATAAAATGATGCGGTCGACTCGGACAAGATGCGGCATTAGTTCGTCATCCGTCAGATAAATATCATCTACGTACGAGAACGCATCTGGATCTATGCTGTGCAATAAAGACACAACACATGCAGCAAAAGCCCCAGGGCTGCTCTTATACCCCATAGGCAAGCGCGTACATTTTTTCTGATTTCCAACGGCGGTGAGTGCTGTCAACTCACGGCTCTCAGGAGCCAAGTTATGACTGTAGAAACCATTGGATATATCCAGTGTAGTTTTATATTTTTTACAAATAAGGCTGTTCACCAGCGCAGAGCTATGTGTATTCTGTCCCACAAATGTACGACAATGACTATTCAGATTTCGATAATCCAATACAATGCGATATGAACCATCAGGTTTTGATACCGGAAAAAGAGGATTATTCATCGATGATACACAGGATTCAATCACTCCTTGATACTCCAACTGAGTTAGAATGTCACAAACGGGAGCCTTAGCCTCTCGTCTGATTGGATACTGCGGTTGTGGTTATGGCATAGACCGTATTGGTATCTCATGGGCCGGTGAATCACTATCTCAGCCCACCTGGTTACGGTACACCGCTGGGGCAAGGGCCAAAGCCCACTCAGATGCCTAAGCCTTTGCATGTTCTTCAGGGACGTAAGGCGTAAAAACTCAGAAGTATCATGTCCTCCCCTCTAGAAGCGGCAAGCACAAATGGTGGAGGCCAATCTGCCTCCGCCAACAAAATGTCGTATGAGGAGGTGAGATTTTCCCAGAAAACCGCCATGATTGTGCGCTGTATATCACCTTCAATTTGGAAGACAATTTCATAGAGTCTATCCGGGGGGGGCAACTTGGGTATCTGCTGTTTCTACAGTAATAAATGTATCAGTAGCTTTTGCCTCCAGATAGAGACGCAGTGCCTCCCGCACTATGGCAACCTCCGCTGCGCTGACGAGCAGAGTCACCGCCCAAGTCCAATCTAGAAGCCACGTTCTCACCATCTGAGGCATACTTTGCTGTTAAAGCGGCAACCTTTTTCTTCTGATACTGGGGTACAAAACGAGGCAGTTCCTCTTGTTTGGTTTTAACGTCAAACTGTTGAGGTTGAAACCGTCCATGTTGTGTGGTCAGACCTTTGCCACGATCCTGGCGTTCCCCACCACCGACTTGAGAGTAGAATGTGTCCTGTAAAGAATGAGGAGAGCGCTGATCAGGGACGTGAAATCGATCAGGAGTCTTAATCAAAAGTACGCTCAGAAAAATCAGGTGTTGGTAAACCAGCACGCAAACCTTGCTTCTGTTGGTGCTGCCCTTGTTTCTTATTTCTCCAGTTCTTTTTAGGAAAGAACGGGCACCCATCCTTCTCAGTCTGGGCTTTTTGTTGAGTTTGAGCTTGAGTTTGCATTTGAGTACAAGGCTTAATTCCCAGACTATTGCGCCCTAAGGTTTTATAAGCTTTAGCAATAATCTTCGGCAATTCGCACTGTTTGTCTGCATCTGCCACAGCCTCCAAGCATTGCGCCACTTGCAAGCTTACTGCATCACCCTTAACATTAGCAAGGATCATAGCGCAAACAATGTCGAATACCCCCATCAGTCTCATCCCCAACTACAGAGCCACCTCGGCCCCATGTTCATCCTGAACACGTGTTATCACGGAAGGGAGTACTGTCATTGGTGCAGAGCACCCGATAATACACTCTTTATTAATTGGTTTAAAAAAAAAAAAAAACATTTACAATTTGAAACATGACTAAATTGAACAATAAAAATGTAATAAATGTTAAAAACTGTGGATGTAAAATTACTTAAAATTAGGGGGGCCATTATGGGCTAATAATGTTCTGATAAAGGACTTTGCTCTGGATTTCTTATAGTCTCTGATTTAATACTTGAGTCTATTAACTCAGCCGCCATGCTGTGATGAGGAGGATTTGGGTGTGATTGTGGCTTCTAATAGTTTTGACGCTTTGTAAACAAGTTTCGTGAGCCCAATGTTTAGCTTGGTGTTGTCAGGGTTAAGAGTGGCCATTATTGCTTGGCGACAAGATCGAACTCCCAACGTAATACATTGGCCTCGCAGCAGTGACCGTCTTGCTTTGAGCAATGCAGGGCATGCACAGACGATGTGTTCCATTGTTTCAGAATGATAGCCACACAACCTGCATTCAGTGCTACTGCCTGGCTGGCGCCATTCAGGAAGGTTCTTCAGAAAGGGCCAGTCACCCATCCTCAAGGCTAAAAACTTATGTTTCCAAAAAAGTGCATATGTGCTTGATAGGTAGAGCGGCTGGACACCCACTTTAAAATTAGCAATCACAGCCCAAGCGGGTCTCCTCTTTGACAGTATTGCCCTGTCCGAGTGAAAAAACCACAATCTTACGTTTTTTTTAATGGCGGTCTTTAGTACCGGGTGTGAGGGGTTTGTTTCCCAGAAGTCTTTTACACCTAGTAGCTGTAAACTGCGATCCAGGAGTTGCCGATGCTTATGGCTGGTCTGATTTTTCTGTATTTCCTGCCATAGTCGGGCCTCCAAGGAACCCTCCCGGGCACGGCGCAGTCTGTGACACAGTTTGATAAATGTGCCTGCCTCCACTCCATGATGATATTGAAGTCCCAGTTCGAGTCTCACTTGGGCTGGCGAGGCAGATTTTGACAACCGAAAAGCTCTTTTAAAAAGTTTTGTTGTTAACTTATTTGTTAATGTACTGGTTGTGCCCTTAGTGATCTCATGCCCATACGTCAGGGAGTTGATTACTTTAGCCTTCATTACTTTCAGCATGGGGGTTAGGCTGGGACCTAATAGCAATTTTGCTAATTTTGCAGCGGCCACTTCTAATGACAGGGCTTTGATTTTCAATGCTTCTTTATGTTTAATAAAGGTCCCTCTTGTGTCAAGAAAGATGCCCATGTATTTATAACTGGGGGTTGATTCTAGCTTTATTTTGTTAAAGAACCACTTTTCTATTGACCTTTTTTGCTTCCCAAAAGATATAGTTTTGGTTTTTAACATGTTAAGCTCTAGATGGTTTCTTATCGTATAAGGTAGTAATTCATCCAGTAGCCTCTGGAGACCCGCTTTTGTGTGGCTTAGCAACACCAAGTCATCGGCGTAAAGCAAGTTGGCAATACGGGTCCCATCTAGTTGAGGAGGGTGGCAGTTTACACTGTCGAGAGCTGGAGAAAGGTCAGATATAAACAAGTTAAAAAGGAGTGGGGCCAATACACAACCTTGTTTGACGCCTGTTTCAGTTCGAATCTTTCTGGAAACGTGGGAGCCTTCACCCAGCTTAATTCTTATCCATGTTTCCGTATGGAGTTGGATTATTGCTTGGAGAAGAGGCTGGGGTATGCCCCACGATTTTAGTTTCTGCCATAACAGACCCCTGGGCACACGGTCAAAGGCTGCTTTGAAGTCTACAAAGCAACAGTGCAACTGGATTTGTTGGACTGTCGCTTTCTCCATCAGGACTGTTAGCGTTAACAGATTGGTTGTAGTACCGGTGTTAGCCACAAAGCCCGTCTGATTAAAAGGAAGGCGCGCAGTTGTTTCGGCCCAGGCCTGTAGCTCCTCCAATAGAATATTTGCATAATACTTGGACTCCACGTCGAGAAGTGCAACCATTCGATAATTTTTTGGCTCGTTTCTCTTCCCACTTTTATAAATTGGGTGAATGATTGCACCTCTCCAGGACTCTGGGACCATGTTGCTTAGACTACAATAGAGAAACAAGGGGGTCAGGTATTCTGACCATAAGCTAACATAGGATTTGAACATGGCTTGAGGGAGGCCATTCGGGCCTGGGGCTCCTTCGGCTCTGGCTTTCGTTATGAGGCGCAAGATCTTATTTTTTAAGGCATCAGGAGTCACTGTGGGCTCTGGTGAGGTATCATTCCTTTTCGTTAATTCCTTGTATGGCGGATCTTCAGATGGAATTTTTACAGGGTGAGCTCGCCTCGGACACTCCAGTCCCGAGGGGGAGATCATAGGGTTAACGGGGCTGGAGGAATTGGTGCAGGCTTCGTTTATATTTGCACTGCCGTACCCACTTGTACTTTGTTTGCTCCTATTTACAAGAGACCAGAATTGCTTCGGGTTAGGATTTTTACTTTCGTAGATGAGCTTCAGCCAGAATTGATCCGAGGCCGCAAGTTTTTCCTTTTCGTATAGAAATTCTAAAAGCTGCTTGGGCTTGCTTATAGTTATTGAAGTTGATTTTATTGTTGGGGTTCTTTCTTGATAGACGAAGTGCTCGGTTCCTCTCAGTTCTTAATTTCCTTGTGGCTTTTGAGATGTAGAATTGAGAGTTTTGGTGTCTCGGGCCCCTCCTAATTGGCAATTCGTTGAGAAGGAGATTTGTAAGAGAGGTCCAGCCATTCATGACATGAGTATTTAGCTCTAAGGATTGATGTAATAGGGCTCTGCTTTTTTCCATCAGGTAAGGGGCCATGGGGTCTGACCACTTTATCCGCTTTAGATCCTCTGTGTGACTGCCTGAGTGTGTATGGGCAAGTTCTTGATAGTGTGGAATGCAGGTGGATAATGTTATTATTTGTGCCCGGTGGTCACTCTCTCCTTGTGGTGCGATTTGATAACTCTTGATCCAGGGCAGTATTTCTCAACTCCCTAGAGTGAAGTCCAAAAACGAGAAGGATCTGCCATCTGACGGGGTCCATGCGGGCGGGGTATCGGTGGGAAGGCGCCCATTTAATAAGGTGAATCCTAAGCTGCTGAACTGCATTGCCACATATTCGCCCAATGTCGAAGATTTATTTCCAACAGGAATTGACTGGGATGCGAAGTGAGGAGGGACTCTTGGGGGGTCCGGTCCTGTGTCATCGGCAGGATTGCAGTAGAGATTGGTATTAAAATCACCTGAAATGATACTTGGTGTACTGCCATACTTGCCAATTAAGTCACAGAAGGAGTTGATCAAACTATCCATTTTGGCTTTTTTCTTGGTGGTGCAGGGGGAGATATAAACATTAAGGATGAGCAGCTGAGGATCCATAAGTGAACTTCCCAGAATTATTCCAGAGAGCCAATCCTCCTCAAAGATAATCTGTTTAATGCATTTGGATAATTTTGTTGATACGTAGATCGAGAGACCGCCACTTGGTCTGCCAAACTTGGAATGCCTGGTGGCAGGTGTCATAAACTCCAGGAAGCCCACTATTGGGATACTTTCTCCTGCCCATGTTTCCTGTAAAAGAAGGATGTCATATTCTTTTAAAAAGTCCAAGACGGCGGCAGATTGTTTTTCTTGTCCGAATCCGTTAATGTTCCAGGAGCATATTGGCAGACCGTAATTAATGATGGTTCAATCGGTCCGGTTTCTGGATAAGACCCCCGGCAGCTATAACCAATCTGCTCCATCGAAGTTTCGCTGGTCGGTTGCGGGCTCTGGGATTTCTGTTGGTGAGCTGCCTCTTGCGGACCTCAGTACTGAATAGGGGGCTAAGGAGAAGCTGGAAGTATGTGCCTGATTGATCTCCAGTATTGAGGGATAGCGAGGAGCACACGGTATTATTGTTGTTATACCCCAGGATTTAAATTGGTCATTTTTCGTCAAGACCAAATCCCGGGTTGCCGGGGTTACCAGTGTTACTTGCGTAGCTTCGCCCGTATTAGATCCGGTAGATGGAATGAATTCGATAGCGATTATGTCTCTCGATTGTAGGTGGCTTAGATCTGGTAATGATTTGAAAAGTTTAAGTATATTCCCTCGATTGAGGATGTCATGAGGGCCTCTGGAAACGAATTCTGGAATGAGCAGCAGTTTGGTGTTTTGGGGCTGCTTGGGGGCTCACAGGGCTCATTAAGCAATAATGGCTGTGTTCGCTTTGATTTTTCTTCAATAGGCTTTTTTGATGATGTAAATATAGTGAATGATGGCAGGGGCAATTCCCTATGCTGGATGATTGGGAAGGGTAAAAGATGACTTTTATTTGTAGCCACCAACTTACGACAGCTTGCTGAATTCATGAGATTCTTACAACCAGGATCTGTGATTATACTCTGTGTACGTGATTTGTTGTCCTCGACAGCAAGAAGACGAGAGAAACTAACTTCTTGAGCTGACAACTGGAGAGTTGCAGGACTCTGTTGCCCTGCTTCCAATGCTGGGTGCTTAATTGGCGGTTGTATAGGTCCGGGTTTTGCTTGTGTTGATGGTTGCAGGGGGTGTCCCATAGCTTGAGGTGGCCCTGACTGCTGACTAGTCTGGTGTGAAGGTTTTGTCTGTGAGGGCAACTGTTTCGTTGTCAATTGCGGGCTCGTCCATTCTCCCTTCGAAAATAATGTTGGGGGGGCATTTCCTGGAAGCGCTGTGTCGCTCATAGGGGAATTACTCATATTTGAAATTGTAGTGTCGATTTTTTGTTTGTTTCGGCTTTTTCGTTGTCTTTTCTTTTCCCTTTTCGACAGCCGTTGTGAATTATGGTTTTTGAATGGATCAATAGAGAATAATTTAGTGTCTGCTGTCTCCGTGAGGTACAAGGAAGGGGGTCTGGTTTGGACTTTCGCGTAAGATGGACCCTGTGCCGGGCTTAGAACCTGAGGAGAGAGATCTGGGGGCTCGGACACCGATGGTTTCTTTATTTCCGTTAGGACTGCTGAAAGAAATTGAGGCAGAGATGATAAGGAGTCAATTATAGGGGAGCAGCAGCACACTGATTGCACCAGTTGAGATTGGGATTGGGCTTTTTTAATAAGAGCGTTAAGCGCCCCCAATTTTTTGTCGATCCCGGCGGTGTACACCGCAAGTGTATTTAGTAGATGCACCTGTAGATCCATCTTGTCTGAATGATATGTTAGTGCAGCTGACGTTGTTTGAAAGGTTTGTAATAATTGAGACCATAGGTTATTAAGGTTGGCCGATGGAGAACTGTCTTGCCTTACAGACTTTTTGGGTTCAGTAGTAAAGAACGATAGATCTAAGGAATTGTGGATTATGTTGTTGTTTGACCCTTCTCGGATAACCGTTGGGTCAGCTTGATCCCCTTGGTCCACCTTGACTAGAAAACATTCCGACTCTGGTTGGTCTGGGTTGCTGAAAAAGGCTTGCGGAGAGGCCATAACCTGTGGTAGTAAGACTTTAGGACTCTTTTGTAGCTTGTCAGGTTTAGATTCAGTTGGAGAATAAAATACAGATGGGGAAAGCAGGCTTAGGTTTGAAAATGGTTGAATAGTTGACAGGTGGACGTCTCTAGGAATAATTACGTTGGGAGAAACTTTTTCTAGTTGAGTTGTGTATTGAGCTGGGGGTTGAAGGGTAGCCTGTTGTGATTGACTGACGTCCAGGGCTTCTAAGGCGCCTTTGCATAGAGATTTTGTTGTTAATAAAGCACTGGATTGCGTCGAGTTATCGGGCCCTCCGGCGGCCTCATGGATCAATGGCAGAATCATAATTTGATGTGGCAATAGCTCGGAGGCTACGAGGGGGGATACCTGCGGGGAGGGTGCCTGCTGTTTGTCCAAGGTGCTGGTTATTTTCTTCCGTGCTATCGCCGGTACTGTGGTCCTAAAGTAGTCCCTTAATGAGGCCTTAGTATTTGTAGGTTTGAATTGTTCTTTAGAGCCAAGTGTTGGTTCCTCGGCGGTTAAATGGGCATGTACAGGCCCTGGATCGGAAGCTGTCCTTGACTTTGCAAATATTTGGCGAGGCGAAGACGCCATTGAGGGATCTACCAGAGGTTCGCAGAGGTCCATTTTCTTTGCACCTTTTTTGGGGGTTTTGATGGAGCTTTCCTTACTCGTCCTGATCTCATCCCGTGAACTTTTTTATTATTATTATTTTTTTTTTTTAATGTATTTTTTATTTAGAGGGCTGCACGACTTCCTGATGGTTCCTGGTGATTCCTAACGATTGGTTAAGGCCCGAGTTGGTTCGTTAGTTGATTGATGAAAACAAGTAAGTGAAGTTAATTAAGCGATTAATTAATTGATCGATTGAATTAATATGAGCCCATGGTTTTATACTGCAGCTTTATTGTATTGTATTGCAGATATTAATAATTATTTACGAAATTTTTTCTCTCCGGTGAATTTATTGGTTGCTGATTTATTGATTTGAGGAAATTTTTTTTTTATTATATGTTATATTAAGAGCCTGCCAACCTGCCTGCCTGCCGATACCTAATGCCCCTTAGATGACTCTTGGATGGCCGGTTTTCTAGAGTCCCGAGCGGTCGGAACGTCTAATATTTCCTAGTTTTTCCTTGTCCTTTCCTTGTACTTAACCTCTTTTTTTTTTTTTTGTCCTTCAAGACCTTTTCATATGTTGGACGCAGTGTTAAAAGCTAGTGCTGATGGTACTGATGTCTGTTGTTATTATTATTTTTGATTTGCAAATGATTTTTTCCAGGCAGTCTTTTTTGGCTGATTAGTAAAAAGTGATGGGGGAGGGCTGGAGTGGGCTAGAGGAGCTAGCAGAGTGCTCTGGCTGAGTTACCGGCTACGCTTGTTCTAGACAGACCACCTCTGCGGACACTGACACTGGTCCGCCCTCGGCCGGACTCGCTCCTCCGGATTTCACTGGCTTCCACTTACTACTTCGTCGTTGCCGTTTCCCCCCTGGGTATCTTGAATCCGCCGCTCCTCTGTGTGTCCGCGCGTCCGCTCTCTCTGCTGTCTCTGCTGTCCAGGGGTCCCGCTGTGTCTTGCCTCTTCTGCCGGGTCACAACTGTAGCACTACGGCTCCCCACACCTCACCCTCACCTAGCCCCCCCCCTCGCCCCACCTCGCCCCCCCTCTACCGCCACCCTGCTTGCAGCCTTGCAGTGGCTGTTACTAGGGGGCGAGAGAATAGGGTGGTGGATGGAGGGCAGAGGGCAGAGGTCAAGAAGAGAGGGTGGTGGACTGCCACCGTCCCCCCCAGGCCACAGCCACAAGCCACAGGAGGGGCACAGGAGTCACAAGGGGGGGCCCAAGGAAGGGCCGCTCCACCGCAGGCACCACCGCAATACCGCAATACCACAGTCCGCTCTACTGTCCACAACCACGCCAGCCGCTAATGAAGGCAGAGGTCGGGACAGAGGTCGGAACAACGGTAGCGGGTGAGCAGGAGCCGCGGGAGCAGAGCGTCTTTCTCATTGCGAACAGGGCAGGGCAGACAATACTGCCAACTGCGGGGGGACCGGGGCCGGTACAGGTACAGCGCCGGTTCAGTGCCGCCGCCTCACCACGCCGTGCTGAATGCTGGCTGCTGATTGCAGGATGCGGACGCTCCGGAAACACCGGAAACACGGACTGGACTGGTGCAGAGCAGGAATATCGACGTATAAATATCGAGGAACATAAATATCGCTGCAGAAATATCGTGGGGAAGAAATATCTACAACAGAAATATCGTGGACAAGAATATCGACTGACAGGTAAGTAATATCGATTACAAAAATATCAAAGTATTAAATATCGTTTACAAAAATATAGTTCACAAAAATATCAAATTATTAATAATGTTATGTATTTAGTGTTTTTATTGAGAATTGTTTGTCATTTTATTATATGTTTGAAAATTTTAGTAGTTATTAATTCATTTTAAGTTTAATTTTGTGTTTTTAATTCAGTAGCGGGTTGTGGGTTTATTGGGGAATAGGGTGGGAAGTAATTTAATTATATAGATTTAAATTATAGTTAATTAATTTCAATTAATCAATTAATAATTAATTATGTTAATTGTTTAATTGATTTTAGGTGTGTGTTGTGGTGTTTATATGTGTACATGGTGTGAAGGGTGGTAATTAATTTTTTCTTGATTAATTATTAAATATTTATAAATTAATTTCCATTAATTAATTAGTAATTTTAATTGTAATTGTGTAATTGTGTAATTAATTGTAGGTGTGTGTTGTGGTGTGTATATGTGTAAATGGTGTGAAGGGTGGTAAGTAATTAATTTTTTTATTGATTAATTATTACATATTTATAAATTAATTTCCATTAATTAATCAGTAATTATTAATTGTAATTAAGTAATTAATTTTAGGTGTGTGTTGTGGATATTATAGTGTTAATTAATGTGTAATTAATGATTTTTTATTATCTTTGTTAATAATAATATATGTAATTTTATATATTAATTATGTTAATATTGGAAATTAAATTTAATAAAAATGTTGATGTTTTTGATTTTTATTTTTGTGGGATCCAGCACTTTCCCTACTGTTGCACTCACTGGAGTGGGAATAGTCATTTTTACCCCTACGCTATCCAGCTTTTTCCCTACTGTTGCACTCACTGGAGTGGGAATAGTAATTTCTACCCCTACGCTATCCAACACTATCCCTACTGTTGCACTCACTGGAGTGGGAATAGTAATTTTTATCCCTACGCTATATAGCACTTTCCCTACTGTTGCACTCACTGGAGTGGGAATAGTAATTTTTACCCCTACGCTATCCAGCGCTTTCCCTACTGTTGCACTCACTGGAGTGGGAATAGTAATTTTTACCCCTCCGCTATCCAGTCCTTTCCCTACTGTTGCACTCACTGGAGTGGGAATAGTAATTTTTACCCCTACGCTATCCAACGCTTTCCCTACTGTTGCACTCACTGGAGTGGGAATAGTAATTTTTACCCCTCCGCTATCCAGTCCTTTCCCTACTGTTGCACTCACTGGAGTGGGAATAGTAATTTTTACCCCCTCGCTATCCAACGTTTCCACTACTATTGTGTTTATTTTGTTATTAAATGTACGTTTTTTTTTTTTTAATAGTTTAATGTGTTAAATAAATATAGAATATTTTATTTAATTTTAAATTATTTATATATGTGTTTATTTTATTTTTATATAATTTAGAAAGTTTATAAATTAAATAAAGATAATAGGGGCCCATTAGGATGTCGGGCGGAAGCACTACCGCCGTGCTGGCGGATGCAAAAACCACCAGTTACCGCCTGCACGCAGCAGTCCACACGCCCGCCCGATTACGATGCGAAAAGTCAGCCAAACACCGTCGGCAAGCCAGCGACACCGTCCGCCATCAAAGTGCGCCCGTACACGTAGCGGCGCAGCACTATTGACACACACCGTCCGACGAAACACGTACCGCCCGGCGTACAAATTACGATGCCGCACACAAACTGAACCCACGGCTAAGAGACACCGTACGTCAAACCGAAGCGGTAACACGAACGCCGAGCACGGACACCGAAGAAGCGGCACCCCCGAGCATGAATCCAGCACTGCAGGCCCTCCCTATGCTCTATCTGATGCACCACCAAGGACGCAACGTACCGCGAAGACGCAGGTAGGCACACATACAACAAGTGCACGCAAACAGCGCACACAGTGCAAGGGCGGAAAAAGCGGACAACCCCCACCCCCGCGTGTACACGACACATCTACCATAGCATCCACATATGACACACAGGCCAAATTGTAACATCTCGTAACACATGTGTACACACCACCTGGGACTAGGAACCAACCACCCCGTCACGGCCCCAAAGCGGCGATGACGCTGCCACACATGCGCATAACGCAGAGGCCAACCGCAGCGCCATGCATGCGTCGCACACAGACACAGGGACACAACCAAGCAGCACACACACCAGCCCCACCCCGAACGCACATGACACGTGACAGGCCTGCCACAGACATGTCCCCAACGCCCAATTCACGGACAACACCCAACGTCACACAACCGACGCACACATGTCAGTGAAGTCACGCAACAGCAGGACACACCCCAGTGCAACAAACATGGCGAAGCACACAGCGGCGGCAACACCAACTAGGAGAAGCAGGGCCCCTTCGGGAAGAGGAACGCCAGTACCACACTGAAACACCCATACCACCCTGCACATATGAACAAGACATACAAAACGGAACACCAAAGAGCCCGGGGACCGACAACAGGTGGCCCAAGAATAACACTCACACACAAGGCCCAACGCAGAGCGGAAAGGCAGCCTGCCGCCCACACAAGGGAGAGCAGACAGCACTGAATGACCTTCCATTCCAACTCCGAAACCACAGCCCTACGAAAGAAGCCGGTGAATACAGCCATTGTCCAATAAAAGACCAACACAGGCATGCAGAGGAGACCGACCACAGGGCAGATAGCGCATATCACAGAAGAACACAACGGACGGGAAAGAATAAAGAAAACACTCCCCCATGTCGGCCCCATGCAAGTTAATTGGAAGGAGTCACACATCACTGACCTTGAACTGTCTGAGAAGCATGTGGGATGAGGGCCCGTGTCCTCCGCACAAGCCAACAGAACACAAGTCCTGTCTCCCTACGACTACACAGAGCTCACAGCAACCTCGGAGCGTGCACATTGCAGACTGCACACACAGCCGGAGCACGCCACCACAACGCACCGCTGCAAAATGGCAACCGCAACACACCTACCCAACTACGCCGGACAGGTCAAGCTGTACAAAACCAACCTGATACATATATTGGGATGCGAACTCCTGTCCCTGCTGAACGTAAGTTACCGACTGACTTACCGCATCACATTGTTCAGCTGCGTCATACCCGTCTTCTACTGTCGGAGGTGTCCCTACCAGCATCCCGTGGAGATGTGTCTCTCCAACCCGGCATGTCTAAAGGCGGACCTGCTAGTACTACTCCTCCCTCTGGACGCACACGACAGGGCCTGCTCTGCCTATGGGGGCATGGCGTATGTGGCCAACATCGCACCCGCACTGAAATGGGACCACTGTGCCTCCACATGACGGATCATCGAGCACAGCTACATCGAATGTCACCCAGCATGCCCCATCATGGTCCTCCAAGGGACAACTTACGAACAACACCTTGACAGCCACCATCCGCTACATTGGCTGGCAAACATAAACACCACCAATGACATGGAAGCCCTGCTGGACGGCATCGCATACCTGACAACCTGTAAATTCGTCGGACCCCAACGCAGGTTCCCCGATTGACCTATGATGTCCAACCCCGCACCCATGCTTAGCTTCCGCACGGACTGGCCAGTCACCACCACAACAGCCATACCAAACGACCGGCAACAATTACCACACCATCAACGACATCGCCATGACATCGGATATGACCGGGACATGCACACTGTTCCCCATCACATCCAGGAACACCGCATGCATCGTGGGAGGCAGTGGCATGGGGTCTGTGTATCGCACCCACATGGACGGAACTGCACGAACAACCAGGACACGACATGGATCCAGCACCCATGGACACACACACCGCTCAGTGGACATGAATAGGTCGCCTGGAGTCTGTGGGTGCTGCACCCCTCCCACCCCCGCCCCGGGAATCCCATACCAGGACCTTTGCACGGACGACAAGTGCAAACAACAACAACACGACCCCAGTGACTGTGACATGTCCAGTAACCACCACATTGCAACAACAAGTGGCACGCCGCTGCATGCACGCAAGCACATGCCCTGATGTCATCTCACATGCACGCGTGCATGAGGAACAACCGCAGCAAACCTGTCACATGGAACTGAGATGGACTGTGCCCATGATGCCAAGCGGTCTGGTAGGCTACTTGTATACCGTCTGTGTCAAAGTCCGCAGCTCCGCAGCTATACGTAAATGTACATTAGCACAGCCTTGGCCAAGCAGATGTAACTCTGAAGCCCACATCCCACATGCAACAGCCAATCACATGTAACCCCACACCCTATCCCATTTGTAATCATGCTCAGTATATCCTCAACATGTATTCCGCTGCCAGTAGTGTACACTATACTGCATCACAGAGGACAGAAGACTCAATATAATGTTTGAAACCAAAACTGTCTCCGCTGACTCATTTCACAAGTACGAATGAGAGAGGATGAGAGTATGTGAAGTACACGGCAGTCGTGACATGACCATGTAGTCCACTGGTATTGGATGTCAACGCAAATGAGTAGCACAACTGTGGAAAACACACATGTGTCGTGTGAAGTCATATGGACGCAGTGCTCAGGTGGGTGGGTGTGACGGGTAGATGCGCACATGCCAAGTTGGAGCACGCCGTGTTGGGAGGGGTCATGAACAGTACACCACCGCTTCCCTGGGCATTGTGAGAGGACACCTGTCGGGGGAAGTGAACACGTGTGTGCACAGCAGCCGGGCACACGAACAATGCGGAACCAGGCGCACACGTCAGCCCACCCTCCGTGGACTAGCTGGATCCTGTTGTGCGCCCGCCATGCCCCTTGACAAGGCACACACAGCCCCAGTCGACCAGGTGTAACCCCAACATAGTCAATCCGCACAGGCGATACAGGGCACGGGATGGCAGTGGAGCATGGTGTGTGAGAGGTCTCCTCGCGCTCCTCCTGGTCATATCACGCAGGCAATAGAACCTCAACGTGTAGCATGGCACAAGTCAAATGGAAGTGTAGGGGGACGCACCTCAGCACGAGCAGCACTGACGTCACGGGAGGTGGCTCGCACCATCCCATCCATTGCCCATTATACCAACCACGCCACATGCCATTGCGACTAAGTGCAAGCGCGTGCGCCACCACCCCCGAGCCCTCCCCAGAGAGGCCAAAGAGTGAATGTGTGGGCCATCAGTCACAGACGGACGCGGCCTGGCCGCAAGGGCAGCCACTGCCACTGGGTGTCGCAGGTGGCGGATCCGGAAGGCGAAGACTGTGATGCATAGTCCATGCAGGCCGGGTCTCCATTTGGGGCACCACGCAGGTGGACGGCGTCCCGCCACACATCATACCCTGAGACAGCCCACTCGTGCAACTGGACCCACACATACACTCCTTGCCCTCTCTGGTGCGAGCTTGGGGCTGCCTGTGCAAGCACTAGCCTCGCAGGTGCACATGCATATTGGGGGAGCGAGGGGAGGACATGAGGGCTGGGGCGAAGATGACTGTATCACTGTCAGTGAGTACAAGGGATGACCCAGATGTGGAAAGGAAGAGACGTGTCCCGTGTGTACTGCAACTAGTCGCCAATCCAACTACCCCCCATGTCTGGAATGTAAGCCCGCACCTAGGCCCGCCCATCCGCCACATCGAATATACCACCAGCACAACAACCTTCCCATTCGAAACACTGACTGGGGGTGGCGACCAGTGAACAAACATGTGTAGCCTACCCACGCGTACATGTGGGCCCTCCATGATCCATGTCACCTGCGGCAAAGTCATGACATGCGCAATGAGGGAAGTGAGGTGAGCTGTCCGCCCCACGCACAGAAGGTGCATCAGCTCCACAGACCCAGCAGCGAGTCCAGCAGGGGTCACATGTGCAGGGGCAGCTGTGCCTGGTGTGAAGGCACATGCACATGGACAGCACATCGACCAATGTGTAGTCTGCCCACATCTACAGTCCATCATCATGCGGACATAGGAATTGTACACAGGGCAACACATCTTAGTGGGTGCACCCACCGTGACCAACAATGCGCAATCATCGACGTACCCGCCCTGTGCATGGCCCTCCACCCAACGGAGGCACATCCAGTGCCACCATCCCACACACACAAGCCTTCCACGGAACATGCTGTGTCCAATGGTCAGTACAGAGTCAGCGCCCATCTGGTGGATCCTGAACAGGAGACACATGCACACACATGATAGCTCCCACTATGTACGTCTGCCACCTGGCACGTGCAATGTAACCTCTCACCTGTGACGTGTGACTGCAAGCACACAGCCGTCTTGGCATGGGGCTGTCAATGTGGACACCTGTCAATGTTTCGGGAGGTGTGATCCGTACAGTGCTGTACATAGGGTGCAGTGCTGACACCTACTACTGTCTCATATCCCCTCGTGCCACAGGTCCCACTTGTTTTGGCCGCTCAGCCTGTGCCCACATCGTCATCGTCGTGTGCCATACTCATCCAGCCTCGGAAGCAGTGCCATGCTCAGCAGACATTCATATTGCCGTGGCGTTGCCGCTTGACGAATATGCAGTCAGTCCCCATCAGCACGCCCCGCAAGTCATTGGGGCCTAGATCCCCATGTGCATGACCATGGCAGTGGTTTGCATCACTAGCCATTGCCATTGGTGGGAGACCTGTGTAAGTGTATTGTGGCCGTGCCGTCCCTGCTTGACAGCTGGGCTGTGACTCATGTGCTTGCTCAGTCATGTCAGTGATGTGAATGCGAAATTGCTATGTGTTGTGTTGCTCTGACATGTGTCCACTGCCATCTTCCCTAGGCGGAGACCGAACATTGACCGCCCATACCAATTGCTGGCGGACATGGAGGATACTGAGGTCATAAGGAAGTTTCGGCTGGACAGGCCAACCCTGCATCGACTGTGTGCCATGTTGGAACCCCATCTCCGTCCCTGCAGGGTGTATCCGACAGCATTCACCCCCATGGCTAAGGTGATGGCCGCCATGCATTTCTTCGCCACTGGGTCATTCCAGCACACAGTGGGCAGTGGAGGAGGGATGTCCCAGCCCATGTTCAGCAAGGTGCTGAGGGATGTACTGGCAGCCATGATGCTGTACCGAAACAGGTACATCAGATTCCCCAGGGCTCGTGAATTGGCGGCAGTGAAGGGTGCATTCTATGCCCTTGGCAGGATCCCACACGTCGTTGGTGCCATTGATTGCACACATGTTGGCCTTGTTCCACCACAGGCCACTGAGCACCTGTACCGCAACAGGAAGCACACGCACTCCCTGAATGTGCAAGTGGTGTGCCTTGCGGACATGGTGATAACCCACGTGTGTGCAAAGTTCCCAGGCTTGGCCCATGACGCACACGTAATGCGCAACAGCATCTTGCCACGACTGATGTCCAATCTGCAACAGGATCGTGGCTGTATTGTCGGTGAGTATGTGGAGTGGTGTAGCGTGCTGGTTGTGCGATGCTGTCCCCTGTCCAGTTGGAATAGCAACGGTTCTCTGTGTCCCTCACACCCAGGTGACTCTGCGTACCCGAATGGGGCATGGCTGCTCAGTCCATTGAGGAATCCTCGCACCCCAGCAGACGATCGCTACAATGAGGCACATGGGAGGACCAGACGTGTGGTCGAGCGTACCTTTGGCCTCCTCAAGTCCAGGTTCAGGTGCCTGGACCGCACCGAGGTGCGCTGGCGTACTCCCCACAGAAGGTGTGCCAGATAGTGGTGGCGTGCTGCATGCTGCACAATCTGGCCATTCGGAAGCAGATCCCCCTCATTGTGGATGATGGAGATCAACCAGGGCCCCAGCCCACAGACCAGGACAGCTCGAGTGAGGAGGACAGCGGAGAGGAGGAAGCTGGGAATGTGCGCCAGCAGCTCATCGCCCGCTACTTCACTTAACGGTGAGTGTCCATGTACGACGGCTGATGTGTCTGTATTTGTGCAGGTGTGTGTGTGCTGTGTCAGGGTGGCCTTTTGTTCACTGCGTGCTGTGTGTCAACGCTCCATGCCCAGGTTAGTATGCCACTGATGGTGGCTGTGGCATTGTGCCCTATTGCTCTGTGCGATGTGTGTACATTGCTTGTAGTTGTTGACATGTACTGTGTGATGGGTGTGTGACACACTCATTGAATGTGCTCCTGTTCTGTCTCCCACCCCTAGGTCCCTACAGGCCCTCCAGTTCCATTGCCATGCCACGCATCAGGTGCCGTTCCGCTCAAGGTGGCCGTTGTATTCCGTACAATTAAAACACAGGGCACAGACAGCAGTTTGTGGAAGAGGTGCATTTATTTCAAACTGTGACATGTGATTGTGTGTAAGGTGATGACAAAAGTGGTGCGTGCAGTGACAATGAGCTGTCGGTCATGGCTGCGTGATGCTCAGGGTGTACCCACTGGTTCTATGTCCATAGTCCAACACACACATGCCATCCAGATGGCTGTGTGGAGTGGGATCGTAGTCCAAGTCAATGCAGTGGGTGGTCAAGGAAGGCTGGCTGGCTGCCTCACTTGCGTCTGGAGCGTGCGAAGTCCTCCCGGGAGATCTGTTTCCACTTTGGACGGCCCCTTCCACGTTTGCGAGGGGGTGCCTGCTTGCGACATGCTGGTGGTTGAGGTGTGCTCACTGGCTGTGGACGCAGGGGAACTGGACACTGCTGCTCGACCCTGCGCCCCGGCAGGTGGTGGCGGAGGGGAGCTGCTGTCCCTGGCTGTGACCTCACCGCCACCACCAGCTGGCCCATGAGGTCCACGAGTTGGCCCATACGGGCGTCCATGGACCTCAGCACCCCCAGCACCTCACGCGTGTCTGTAGCTGACCTGGCCCATTGTCCTTGGGCCTCTTCATAGGCCCCAAGGACTCTGGCCATTTAAGGCAGGGCATGGCTCCCAGGGGAGGCTGGCGTTTCCCTGACCCTGCTCCTCCTACCAGTCCTGCTGCCACCGGCCTGCCCACTAGCCACATTGCTCACCACGGTCCTCGCCCTGGCTCCCAGGGTGGATCCAGTCATCCGGGCCACCACCTGCGCTGGGGCTGGGGCCAGCGAAGACGTGGTGGCGGTTGCGGCAGTGGTAGTGGCCGCAATGACCGTGGGTGTGGCCGCAATGACCGTGGGTGTGGCCGCAATGCCCGTGGGTGTGGCCGCAATGACCGTGGGTGTGGCCGCAATGACAGTGGCAGCAGGGGGCTGGGAATGTTCAGCAGCCCTGGATGATGGGTTGGTGGGTAGGAGGGGTACTGGGGAGCGGCTGGTCCCTGCCACACTAGATGGGCCTGCTTGGTGGTCCGTGTCCGAAGAGGAGGACAGATCCTCCACATCCGTGTGTCCTCGTTGGGGGCTTGTAGGCTGGCTGTGCTGGCTGCTGTCTCCATCCCCAGCATCCAGCAGTTCGTCACCTGTGGAGAGAATGAGATTTGTTATTGTGTTGCACCTGGCGAAGTCTGTATTGGTTGTCTGACATTCTCCGTTCGTGCACTCTCGTGCACGTGTGTCCCGGAGGCGGGTGTGTGGCTGTACAATCTGTTGTTGTGTGTGCTTGGCAATGGGACTGTGTGCTGTGCACATGTGGCATGGGACGGATTGGCTATGCCGATGGGTGTGTTGCTGTGCTCCTACTTATTGTGACTCTGGTGTATGCGGGCTCCAGGCCCATCCAGGGTCTGGTTTGTACTTTGCTTTTGGGGTGCATATGGAACGCTTAGGAACGCATTTGGCAACATGGGGGTCATGCCCCAGGAACGCATTTGGGATGGAATATGCTTTTGGGGTGCAAATGGAACGCTTAGGAACGCATATGGCAACATGGGGGTCATGTCCCAGAAACGCATTTGGGATGGAATATGCTTTTGGGGTGCAAATGGAACGCTTAGGAACGCATATGGCAACATGGGGGTCATGCCCCAGAAATGCATTTGGGATGGAATATGCTTTTGGGCTACATGCTGTGAGCCATGGGTGCCGAACGTGACATGTGTTGTGGCAGCATGACAGTGCATGGTCTGAGGTGTGTGCATGTCTGACATACCCTGCATATTTGCTGTCTGTTGTGATTACTGGACATGGCATTGGACGCATCGTTATGAGTGTGTGATGGTTGTGTGCCACCCGACGTATTGCAGTTGTCCCATCTCCTTGGTGTGCGTGCTGCCCTGTGCCATGTGCATCACTGCAGTGCTCGGGGGGTGTGGCCCATGTTGTGTGTTGTTGCTCACAGTTTGGCGTGCGCTTCATTGACTTCTGGCACATGGTTGGTCATGGGCATGTATCTTAGCGTGACTGCTGTATGTGTGGCAGCTGTGCGGATGACATGCCTTTCATGAGACTGGGGCTGACGGATGGGATGGATGGTATGTTGTATGTGCATGGTGTGTCTGTGTGTTTGATGGGTTCAGTGGTGTTCGTGTGCATTTATGTTGTTCCGCTCTGTTGCGTCTAGTGTTGTTTGTCTTACATAGGCGTAGTTGTGGGGTGTGTGGTTGACAGGCAGTAGGGGCTACATGGACAGGACTTCAATGGTGTTTCGGTTATGTGTGATGGGTTGCACAGTGGCTGCCGTGTGGTACTATATTCAGTGTGGCTTGTGCATGCAGACGTGGCTCCTTGGGTGTTGCTGTGTCTGTGATGGGTCATGTGGGGTGTGAGTCTGTGGTTCATGTCCGTGTGCACATTGTTCACTTGTTCGTGACAGTGGGCGGTGCTGCGTGTTCGTCTGCTACGTAACATGTCCCATGTGTTGGTCGTGTTACGGTCCTCATGCCTCCAGTAATCCAGCCCTGTCCAGTTTCCCACCTGCAGGTTGTTCGTGCGTGCACTGTACTGGATGCCACATGGTTCTAAGCGGGGGTGCTCCATGTTGCAGGTCTGTGGGGGTGGGGGCGGTGTTGTGGGTCGTGGTGATGGCTGGACACCCACTGACACCGATTGTTGTGGACCGTGATGTCTACCTTTCGGCTGTCGGTGTGCACTGCGGTGGCTGACACGTGGGTGTGGGGTGTGGGGGATGCTCCTCCTTGCTGTGCTGTGGGACTAGGGGCCTGGTGTGTGTTGTACTTGAGCTGTCCACCCTCCCACCCACTGCACTTTGTGTTCCTGCCACTTACCTCTTACTTGTCGGTTAGTGCAGCTATGGCGGACACATGGGTGTGGTGGGTGCTCGTTGTGGCGCTTCTGGCATACTTGGGGACCTGTTGGTGGTTACGTGGCTGGCTGAGTGTACACATGCCCCCACGTATCTTACAGTTGTTAGGTTTGGGCTGTGTGGTGGTGTCTGTTGCATGTGTGTGTGATGTGTTGTGTATTGTGTGCTGGACATGGGGGTGTTTGTCCCTGGGAGCTGTGGCATGGTGGTAGTGCATGTGAGTACATAGCGGTGTGCTGGTATACATTAGTTTGTACTTACCAGCCTCCACTCCCCCTGCTAATCCGGCGAGGATCTCCGGATGTATAATGACTCGCACCTTCTCCTCCCACGCTTTGAAGGTCTTGAAGAGCGCGGGATTCCCTCCGCCAGTGACGGCAGCCAGCTCTCTGTTCTTGCTCTCCTTCTTCTTGACCAGGCTCTTGACGTCATTCCACCGTTTGTTGATTTCAACTCTGTTCCTGGGCAGGGTCCCGACTGCATTGACCTGGTCTACGATCCGGTTCCACATTCTGTTTCTGGTGGCTAGTGGTGTGTGCTGGACCAGGTTCCCATAGATTTGTGGGTGCACCTTGATAATCTCGTCGACCATGACCGTCAGCTCAATGGGCGTGAACTTGGGCATTCTTTGTGGTGCCATGGTGTTTGTGGTGCTGGTGCGGTGTGTGTTGTGTAATGTGCAGGGGGTTTGTGGTGCCGGTGTTTGGTGGTGGTGGTGGTGGTGGTGGTTGTGATGTGTGCGTTTCTGTGGTGTGCTGCTGTCCTTGCTGTGTCACTGTGTCCTCTCCTCTCCTCTCTAGTTTGCAATGTTGCAAGGGGTTGTGGTCTGTGGGAGTGCTGCTTTTGTACTTACCTATGTGGGTGTGTCCTCATGGTCTGTTGTTTTCAGGTGTGTTGTGTCTGGTGTTCTGGCCTTTGTATTTTTTGTTTGTCCAGGGGGGGGTGTTTTCGGGATGTGTACTGTGCTTGTGTATTTGTGCGTGCCTTGCTGTGTGGACTTGTTGGCCATGTTGTGTGCGATTGTTTTTGTCAGCGGATGGTTTCTGTGCAGGGACATGGGCGCCATGGCTTCTGCCGTGTCAATTCTCATCGGCGTTGTTTGCGCTGGCGGGCGGTATATTTGTGGTTTACCCGCGCTCATGGCGGTGCGATCGTAATTTCACGTGCGGTGTGTCGGCTGTGAGGGCGAGCGGTTTTGTGTTGTCGTGCGTGTTTCCGTCCGTGGCGGGCGGTTTGACTCCGACTCGGATGAGGGCGGGCGGTATCTTGTGTGGTTTTTCCGCCGATGGCGGTTTTCGGTTTGTGTAATCGTAATGGCGTGGTCGGTGTTCAGACGGTGTGTGCGGGCGGATTTTTGCCGCTTTCATGCCTGGCGGATTTTTTCACGCCCGGTATCGTAATGGGCCTTATAGTTAATAAAAATGTATTTAAGTAAATATATGTATATGTACACATTTTTTTGTGTTTATATTTATTAAATTAAGTTTATTAGTTGTAATTAGTTAAAATATATATTAAATGTAATTTATTTTGTTAATAATATTAATATTATTTAATTAATTTTATTTAAGTTATGTAATTTTTTTAAGTCAATATTTTTACTTCTATATTTTTTACATCGATATTTTTGTGTCGGTATTATTGTACTTACCTGTTTATGTATAGGAAGTCGATATTTTTGTTATCGATATTTTCACATCGATATTTTTTTCATCGATATTTTTAACATCGATATTTTAACATGGAACCCTGTCATTGAGGGGGTGCTGAAACACATCGAATAAACCGCTGCAAACACTCTACCCCAAGTGTTACAATCAGCCAATTCGGGAACTAGGCCTTTAGGTAAACTCATGGTCAGGATCCTGTGTTGCTCAACAGCTTTGAGTTGTCCAACTTTTTCAGCAAGCCAATAAGGAAGTTCATCTTTATTTTGTGGATGCTTGCCCATCACAGAATTAACCATGACAGGACTGATGGTTACTCCACCAGGTCCTGGTGGTTGTGCAGCAACGCCAGGTGGTCCCACCTGGAAGTTGTGCAACATGAACTGAATAACAGCTCTATGTACACGTATTAACGAAGTATAATGCAATACGCGTAGCTCTGCAACTGTAGCAGTAAGATAATTTGGGTGCGGGTATAACCAGCCAAAACAGGCCATGTGGCCCCATCGATCGATAAGGGGCCTAAACGGACCAGTGTCATAGGGTGAGGAAGGGTGCCATTAAACAATATTGAATGTTGCCAGGCCGTTAGCGAAACTTCAAGAGATCTATAAGGTCGATAATTATGCAGAAGGGCAGTGGCAGTATATTCGTGAAACAAGTGATCTGTTCCATCAACCGCCGGAAATGTGACCCAAGAATAAAATACCTCGAAGCGGTAAGCTGCATCCACTTCGACTACAAAAATAAGCGCAACACCAGCAACAGGGACCCCATATTGAGTCAAATATGTCGTGACTGGTGCGCAGTTAGGAGGTGCTATGAGAACTGCCATAATCAATAGCAGAGAATACCAACTTACTTGTGGCAGCACAATATTGGGTTAAAAAGAAAGAGAAAGACCTTTTAAATTTCAAGCTTGAAAAACCTATAAAACATCAATATAGGAGGCTACACTGTCACAACTGTCTCCGGAAACAGATGTGAGGGGACTGTGGACAAGCACAAACACTATTCTGGAGTCTCGCAGATAAGAACCAGACCAAACGTTGGCAGCGCCATGTTGCGGGTATTTTGCACATACACAGAACTATGCACAGGAAAACAGGACCTCGGTGTATAGGGACTGAACCTTCCTACCACCTTAGGACCCAAAATCCCAAAACCGACTAGCTATAGTATCTCATTCGTTCTCCTACATAATCATGAAGCTACAAACGATTAGGCAACCCAGAACACAACACTCCTGACTCTCAGGAATCGCAGCAGCAAGACATACCCTTTCGCTCACTCACTCGTACTTGTCCACAATAATAATTGTCAGAGTCACTGTTATAGTTCAAAATGTTTATTTTAACTATTGTGCTCTATAATGCAGTATACGAGCCACTACCAGCAGCGAAATGCATAAACCTAAAACAGTTAGCATTGTTACAATTCTATAGAATATAAAGGGGGATGTCATTATTTACAGACAGTGGCAAAAGGACCATAAGGCCTAAGCACCCTCCCCTTGGTAAGGTGATATTTATTATATAAAGGAAGATCTCTGGGCTTTGTCAACAGACCCCATACCTTAGTGCCTAGATGGAAGTTTTACATCATAGGAACAGCATAGCTCTTCTCCGTGGAAAGGTCCCTCTCCAAGTGTGTGTTTGAACAACATGCCTCCCCGTAATATCAAAGCATGGGTTTCCAGCAGTGCAGCTGTGCTAGCATGTTTTGTCTAGGTGCCAGGGGCTGACCAGAACAGAATAACAAGGGGCATTGTTTATCGACCTTGCACATCGTGCTGAGACTAAACTCCAGGAACAGGCAGAGAACGCAGAAAGCATACAGTTCTCATGTGAAACGCACAAACAGAGTCTTGCAAAATAAAGTCAATTAGTAATGTGCGCTAAAGCAGGATCATGGCTGCAGAGCTCATGCTAACTTAGCAATGTCGACAATGACACTAACGGCCATATAACACCCTCCCCTTGGTAAGGCCATAGTATATAGACAGAAGACCGAAACAGGTTTCAAGGGTGAGCAGAGTCCAAATGCATTGGAAAAAGTAAAAAAAGAAATTGTTGTTTAAAATGTTGGCGTTTCACAGAAAACAAGATTAATATGGAGGTGGCGAATCCATCAAAGTACAACAAGTATAACAGTACATGAAGGTGCCTCGGTGAAAACCTTAAGCCTAGAACCTAGAGGGAGAATAAATCAGGAGTGCCTGAATAACACATGTTCAAATGCCTAGGCAAAACCCAGCCCTTACACAAGTGGGTAATAGACAGAACATTAGAGGAATGAGGTCACCCATTAAAAGGCATAGAATCAACTCCATCCACTATTGCAGAAAGGCTTACATTCCTACATGTCTACAGGAAATCCGCCTCACATCAGTCAAACTGGGGAGATTAAAAAGAAACGGTGAGGCCATCTGGTATTTACGTCATACTCAATGTCATCTGGCTAGTCACTAATTCCCCATGAAATCACACAGGAAAGTGCACCTTTGATCATGCATCGTTGTCCCCAACACCGGGCAGATACCATTCACATACACAATATCCTCAATCTGGCTTCAAATCATAGTACTACTCGTGTATGGGGGTTCGATCATAAGGAAGACAGATTGATCCAGCAAATACGAGGAACGGAATGTAAAGTGATGTTACCTAAATTTCAGACAGGGACACAACATTGACAAGTGACCGATATTTGGAAGGAATAGCCGCTCTTCTTCCCAGTAAATGGCATACACATCACATTAGATATATTCATTGGAGGAATGTGGGTAAAAAAAATGTACCATAATATAGAACACCAGGGCTGCAGTAACTCGGATTACAATCCCTCCAAATTGTACGAGTCAGGGGCAGGCTAACACGAACAATGCCGACATGTTGGCTCCGAGTAGATGCCTTCTTTGATGCAGCCTTCAAAGCGCAATCAGAGAACACATAGGGGCTGATTTATGAGAGCCCTGCATCACTTTTGCACTACATAAATTGGTACATGCATGGCGCAGGGCAATGAATCCGATTTATGAAGCCACTCAAAGCCACCCATTCTCTCTTTCTCTCTCATTCTCTCTCTCTGTCTCACTGCATCGGGTATTGAAAGGCATATGCCTGCCCAAGCACCAGACACATTGATACCTTTTTTTCATTATGTTTAAGCACCCTTACAGCATCAGAAAATCAAACAGTGATTTGCTTGCATAAAATAACTCAGTCTTAAAGACAGAAAAAAACTCATCATTGAGCATGTTAGTCTCGGTGGCAGTATTGGAAATATTCAATATGTCCTCAACTATAACTCTATTCATGCAGACAAACAGGAGTGACATTAAACAGTTTCACCAATGAATTGTTTTATTTCTGCAGTCATACAGTGTACAGGGATGAGGAATAATGACCTCCTTGATGGAGCACAATATATGCAGATCAAGACATGTATTATCAGTCTTAGAAAGTCCTTTCACACGGTCTATATGTTTTCCTAATACAACATATTTATACATTCTCCTTCCACATCACACATGGTGAGGTATCGGGATCTTGTTGCCTAGGGTCATATATATTCCCTATGACTGCTAAAACATTGTAACTTATTAATTTGTAACTTTTCCATCCTCATGTAATTTACAATTTTTGGCTAATTCAATAATATTTCCACTGTAACCAAATCTATGCATTCATGACCTCTAAATTGCAAATTGATGCAGTTTGAGCACCTTTTTAGGTCGAGCTTAGAGTCAGTGTGCATGCGCCGCTCTGCGAGACTTTATGTGTCTACAATATTGGCTTGAACCAAGCCCATCGACCAACACTTGCTCTCTGCTGTGCCAATCAGAAATGCTGGCCCCCTTCTGGTGGACTGCCTTCCAAAGTCGCTCCCCTGGGTGCTTGCTCGGAGCCCAGGCAATTTCACTCAGTGAACATTTCTGTTGGCCATCCTGCTTTCAAAGGCTTCTTACAATTAGTGTGTGTGATGGCCCCTCCCCCCTCTTCCCTCCTCACTGCACGGATCGTGGTTCATCACTGCTGTTGAAACAAAGGATTCCAAGGACTTTGGTTTTCGTTCTGACAGGGTAATAATTCCTTTTGCCTTTCACTATCACTACATTTTTGCAAAACAGATAGCATGTATCCTTTTCATTACTTTCCCAGGCCGTATTTCAATGGTATTTGCCAATTATCAACATAACAGTTCTCTGAAGACTTTACTTAATTAATGCTTTCCTACAAGAACGCACTTATCGGGAGGTGTTTCCCAGGGCCCTAGCTACTGGGTAAACCTAGCGGGGTCAGGCCTGCCAATATTTCTGTCTGATTCCCCCCCCCCCCTCCTAAATCTCAGGATTCCGTATTACGGGGACTTTTAAAATGTGGTTATTATTATTTTTTCAACGTTAGCTGCCAGGGCCGGACTGGCCGTAGCGGGCACCGGGCAATCCCCCGGTGCACCTCACGGGTGGGGGCCGGTTTTGGGCCCCTGGGGGCCGTTTTTGTTACTGGGCCGTTTTCGGCCCTGTAACAAAATCGGCCGAAAACCGGCCGTGGCAAAGAGCTCGGCCGCACCCCCAAACCCCCGGGGGGGCCGGGCGAGCACTTTGTCAGGGCCGGTTTTAGTTCCCAGTCCGGTCCTGTTAGCTGCAATTATTTTATGGTGTGACTTAGTGGCCTGAGCAGCAGACCTGCACACACGTGCCACGGACTCCTTGTTTAACATTCCAGTGCCCTGCATGCAGTTTCCATCTCTGACCTTCTGGCTAGTTGTGACCTTGAATCATCTCTGACCTTCTGGCTAGTTGTGATCTTGCATCATCTCTGACCTTCGGGCTAGTTGTGACCTTGCATCATCTCTGACCTTCGGGCTTGTTGTGACCTTGCATCATTTCTGACCTTCTGGCTAGTTGTGACCTTGCATCATCTCTGACCTTCGGGCTTGTTGTGACCTTGCATCATCTCTGACCTTCGGGCTTGTTGTGACCTTGCATCATCTCTGACCTTCCAGCTTGTTGTGACCTTGCATCATCTCTGACCTTCGGGCTTGTTGTGATCTTGCATCATCTCTGACCTTTGGGCTAGTTGTGACCTTGCATCATCTCTGCCCTTTGGGCTTGTTGTGACCTTGCATCATTTCTGACCTTCCGGCTTGTTGTGACCTTGCATCATCTCTGACCTTCGGCTAGTTGTGACCTTGAATCATCTCTGACCTTCTGGCTAGTTGAGACCTTGCATCATCTCTGACCTTCGGGCTAGTTGTGACCTTGCATCATCTCTGACCTTCGGGCTTGTTGTGACCTTGCATCATTTCTGACCTTCTGGCTAGTTGTGACCTTGCATCATCTCTGACCTTCGTGCTTGTTGTGATCTTGCATCATCTCTGACCTTCGGGCTAGTTGTGACCTTGCATCATCTCTGACCTTCGGGCTTGTTGTCACCTTACATCATCTCTGACCTTCGGGCTTGTTGTCACCTTACATCATCTCTGACCTTCGGGATTGTTGTGATCTTGCATCATCTCTGACCTTCTGGCTAGTTGTGAGCTTGCATCATCTCTGACCTTCGGGCTTGTTGTCACCTTACATCATCTCTGACCTTCGGGATTGTTGTGATCTTGCATCAACTCTGACCTTCTGGCTAGTTGTGAGCTTGCATCATCTCTGACCTTCGGGCTTGTTGTGATCTTGCATCATCTCTGACCTTCGGGCTTGTTGTGACCTTGCATCATCTCTGACCTTCGTGCTTGTTGTGATCTTGCATCATCTCTGACCTTCGTGCTTGTTGTGATCTTGCATCATCTCTGACCTTCCGGCTTGTTGTGACCTTGCATCATTTCTGACCTTCTGGCTAGTTGTGACCTTGCATCATCTCTGACCTTCGTGCTTGTTGTGATCTTGCATCATCTCTGACCTTCGGGCTTGTTGTGACCTTGCATCATCTCTGACCTTCGTGCTTGTTGTGACCTTGCATCTTGTCTCTGTGGCGGCACCAATAGAAGATTTCACTGGACCCTCATAGTACTGGTTAAAAAATGGATTCTGTCACCGCATCCCTGGCCGGTTTTGATGCATGTGTGACCATGCGTTTATATTGTAAATTAGCATGAATCCTATACTGTGCTGTCACTTTTATATGTGCATGTGTGTGTGCCTGAGTGGAAGCTGCCTGCATTTTAATGCCTGATGGTTTGTGTTGCATGTGTGCACACATTTTGTTATATGTTTTCACTGCCTAATGTGGGCCTAAAATCTTCTGTTTGTGAATCAGCACATTCTGTATATATAAGCCAGACCTATTGGCTTTATCATGCAAAGCTTCTTATATTTGCAAGTGAAGTTAAAGATGATTGAATGATAGGTTACAACTTAAATGCTGCCAAATTACAACAGACGACCCTTTCAGCATTGGCTGAAGACATTCGTTTATCTGGGGTAATCTAGATATTCATCCCGTATATCTATTAACATTATTCATTAATGACTAATAAAACAAATGTGTTATTTTGCAGTGCTTGTGTCTGCCTAACCGCACCCATTCATGTTTACACTGTTCTCACAGTGGGTTGTTATGTATTGAAAGGGTTGCTTTTATTGTTTGAATGAGGAACACAGCACACTGACATGAAATACATTAATATTGAATAGTCCGACATTGCACATAAATACTCAAACCATGTTACCCTTTGAAACAGGCCGGTTCGGCTGTGATGACACAGTGTTGCCTAAGAGTTTAATGGCTCTTGTGAGCTGCCCTTCGACCTACTTTTGCCCTGAATGTGTCCAACTGGTATGACTAGCCTTCACAGTGGTAAACGTTGCTCTTTTGTACCACTTAAGCGAGGTAGGAATCCATCTGTGAAGTGTAACTAATCAACAAGGTGCTTATGCGTAGCGATCACATCACACAGGAGACAAGACGTTCTCTCTTAAAGTGTTCTATTAACTCTCTGTTGTGCCCCCAATAACCAGTTTCTGTCTGACCGCTAAAAAGCCTTGTGTTTGTTGCAGCTCTTTCTCGTTTTCTTCTCTCCCTGTAGTTATTTTAAGCTTTAACATTTTATTTACTGTGAACTAATAATGATGCTGTTCTGTTTAATCTAATTTGTTTGTATGTTTATTTAGTTGTTTTGGCTGCCAACGTGTTGCACTTTATCCTCTTCAGAGGGTTTGAGGCACTGTAAGCAGACGGAATTTCAGAAATGAAATGTCATAGATTATAAAATGCAAACAGTACAGTAAATCGCCTGAGAACCGTGCATCATGACTGAGTGCACGTGTGGTGCTGCACATTTGGGTGGACAGTTGCTTCTTGAAGATTGATGGGCAAAGAGAAAATTCAAACCAACCGGTCTGTAGCTCATTACCTTCACTTTTGTAGCTCCTAGTTTCAGTACTCCGTCTCTGACAGCACATATGGGCCCCCTCCCAATACTTAGGCCATCAACCTACTTTCTTTTATGTACCTCAGTATCACTCAGGACCACCTCAGCACCAGTGCAGCACCACCTCAGCACCAGCACAGCATCAGTGCAGCACCACCTCAGCATCAGCACAGCACCATCTCAGCATCATCACAGCACTCCCTCCTCATCAGTGCACCACCACCACTGCAGCACCAACTCAGTATCAACGGAGCACCACGTCAGCATCAGTGCAGCACTACCTCATCACCAGTCAGTGTCACTGAGCACCACTTCAGCAGCACCACCACAGCACCACCTAAGTGTCATTCAGTAGCACCTGAGCACAACCACAACACCAGCACTGCACCACCTTAGCATTACTCAGCCCCAGCACAGCACCACCTCAGCACTAGTGCAGCACCACCTCAGCACTAGCACAGCACAACCTCAGCACCAGTGCAGCACCACCTCTGCACCAGCACAGCACCAGCACAGCACCACCTCACTACCAGTGCAGCAGTTCTGTTGTAGTGAGCCTCAGCAAGGCCTACCAGTGCTTAGGGGTTCTCCCTTCTCTGCACAGAGTCCTCAGACACTTAGGAAGAAGTTGGCACAGAAACTGGAAATAGAAAAGACAGAGTTTATTAAACCTCATGAGGTGGAGCTACATTCACACACATCACCCTTCAGTAATGCATGAAGTAGCACACTGAATGGAAGGATCCTGGTCCTTTTATACCCACACAGGGGCTCAAATGAAGGCGGTACTAACACAAATGCTGGTTTTAGGTACATATAAGGTCATACAGAGAATGCACAGTCGACAAGTGGGTGGAGCTAACAGTTTCTACTTTTAGTAGACACATCCTGACATTTATAAACTCGGAACAGCTGCAAGCTCAACTGAGCATGTGCAAAGCAAGAGGAACTAAATATAACTTGTCTCTAGGCAGATTTCAAGAGCAGTTGACAGGAAGGTAGGACAGAGCACATGGCGAGCACATGGTAGCACATGGCAGCCAAAATGGCTGACAGAAATACAAAATGGATTCCACAAAGCGGACAATTTAGCCTCTAAATACAGGCTGTCTTCAGCTAATGCTTAACTTAAATGCTGCCAAATTACAACAGACGACCCTTTCAGCATTGGCTGAAGACATTCGTTTATCTGGGGTAATCTAGATATTCATCCCGTATATCTATTAACATTATTTCGGCCACCTCTTTATTCAACATTTGTTGGGCCTTTGTTTCAGCAATGTTCCCTCTGGCAGGTATACAAGCAGAAATGCAAATGGAGCAAAGCATTGGACCACATTGGATACATACACAGCATGTAAAAAATATTACAATTATTACACACAGGATAGTCAGTAGCTTCCAGCCCCAAGCAGAAACAAGAGTCCAAAACCATCCAGCAAAAGTCCAAGTTCCAGTCTCTGGATGAATTTCTGCAGCAATCTTATGCAATTTTGATATTGCGTCATATACTGAAGGTGAGTGATCTGGTATGAATACACAACAGCTGCTACCGATGATGCGACATGCACCACCTCGATCAGCCAAAATTACGTCTAGCACCATCCTATTCTGGAGTGCTACAATCCTTTCAATCTGTAGTTCCTCTGTAATGTTCCCAAGTGCCATAGCTGTCTGATTGGTAACAGCTTCCACAACACGAGTTAGTCGTCGGATTTTCCTGCTGTTTAATGCAGCACCCACAAAGAAAAATAAGCCCAAGTTGAAATCAACATATTGTTGTAGGGTAGTGTCGGTTTGGTCAACTTCATCCATACTTATTGTCCTCTTATTTCTGTTTTTGGAAATGTCATTGTACAGTTTAAAATCACGGTGATACAATGCAGGTGCCAGAAACACAGGGGCAACAGAAAAGATACATAGCAGATTCCTGACCACCCAACAGGTAATTGATAATATCCGTTATTTCCACACACAAAATACGTGTTATGCGAGGCTGTGAAAGTGCTCTTATTGGCACCTTCAATGGTCAGGATTACAGTACACTTGCTCCTCCCCACTGGAATTCTTCCAACACTACAAATACACAAATCTGATTTAGCTTTTGTCACAGAAATCACAAAAGGTCCAATGTTCTTTATTATTCTCACATTTGTGAAAACATATGGTGTTGAAATATTGTCCGGTTGATACTCTTCCCATTCCCATTTAGTCCCTTTGGCTTGTGGATAACCTTCTTTATTTTGATAACATACTTTATTAAGTTGAAAAATAATCCCACCTACTGAAGGCTTTCCATATGCAAACAAAAGCGCATACCAAGCTTGACAAGAACCATTGTGAGAAAATGGAAGAGGAATAAAAGGTGTTCCTCCTTTCTTTTGATGTGCAGGTATCATCCCACACACCCAACAGTTGGTAGTATTTGTAGCATTGTGAGTATGGTGCAACATCTGGATAAAAGTATTGTTCAGGTAAGATTGTCGATGCTTTTGCTCATGGTAAGGAAGAGTAAAGTAGTGGTGTTCCACGGGTACTGGCGTAGTGGCAACAAAAAGCTGTCGAACAGGAGCCACCTTCTCGATGTACCACGTAATTGCTGCCATAGCCACCATAGCAACAACAAACCCTACAGCACAAATGATTTGTTTTTTCATTTTTAGCAGCAGTAATGATTGATCTTTCTGAAAACTTGTTGAAAACAGTTGTTGGAGCTCTTCTCCCTGGGCAGCCACTGATTTCTTCACCATGGGCCAAAGCGGGTGTCACTACACTAATACAGGGCTGATCCCCCTCCCCTTGCCACAATGGCTCTCCGTTTCACTAACCCAGGGCGGTAGCTCAACCAGTCTTTTTCAAAACTGCAGATCCTTTCCTCGGTCTCAATTGATATCTGGATACTCCAGTGATCGTGTGGTCCGGGAAGACTTCCGCAGATTCGTCAGGTGAGATAGCTTGGCCTTTCTCCGTCTCCAGAATCTCTCGATGGTCGGTCAACACAGCAGGTTCCACCAAGGCAGGCGACATGCGTTTGCAGTGTGTGCTGTGGATCCAATTCTTTCTGTTTGTCACTCGAACTGCTGTCCTTGTCGCAAGGAGCACCTGCTCTGGTCCTCGCCACCTTGGCTCCAAGCTGTTCGATCTGTCGAAGACCTTGACCATTACATGGTCACCAGGACGGAGTTCGTGGGCCTCACCTGTAGATCTGTCAGGAAGAGCTTCTCGAACCTGTTGATGAATAGAAATCAAACTGTCAGTTAACTGTGCCAAATAATCATTCATCAGAACACAAGGAACATCATGTATGGGGCGTGGCTTAGGAATTCCCCAAATGTTCATTGGTCTTCCAAACACCACCTCATAGGGGTAAGACCTGATCGTGAATGTGGCACCGATCTTATGGACAACAATGCCAAAGGTAGGGCATCTGGCCACTTTAGAGACGTGGAAGCCAGTATTTTCGCCAACTTTGATTTTAGAGTAGCGTTATACCTTTCCACCAATCCTGCTGATTGCGGGTGGAAAACTGTATGGAATTTCTGTTTGATCCCTAATCCTTTCAGGACATGCTCAACAACTTGCCCAATAAAATGAGGTCCATTGTCACTCCACAAAAGTTTACAAACACCGTATCTAGGGAAAAACTCCTTTAGAAGCACCTTTGCTGTGGTGAGAGCAGTATTATCCTTCGTAGGGTATGCCTCTATCCATTTGCTAAAGGCACATACCACCACTAGGACATATTTCAGATTATTGCAGCGTTCGAGTTGGATGTAATCCATCTGCAAAACTTCAAAAGGTGCGGTTGGTGTAGCAAACCCTCCTGTAGGAGTTCGTGTCCCTTTTCCAGGATTATACTGCCAACAGATCAAACAGGACTGTACTACCCTTTTGGCTGTGCTAGCAATTTCAGGATGCTCCCAAACTTGTGTAAGCAATGTAGTTATTGCTAGAGCTCCAACATGTGCCAGCCCATGTGCCATTTGAACCATAGGTTGTAAATAGGCCGCAGGCATTTTCCACTTATTCATTTCTTTGTTACGCCAACAACCCTCATCATCTAATATTCCTTCTTTAGACCATTGCTCAAGCTCTTCCACAGAAGCAGATCTCTGTATATCCAATACTTCCTCTCTAGCATCATGCCAACGCTCAGCTTGTGATTTCACTACGTACATGGGTGTAGTGCTTCGCTGCATCGCAGTCTCACGGGCTACGCGGTCTGCAAAGGCATTGCCTTGTCCTATTTTGTCAGTCACTTTCTTGTGTGCGCTACACTTCATAATAGCAACTTTCTTTGGGTATGTAAGTGCAGTCAAGAGATTATGCACTAACTCTCCGTGCATTATCTGCATCCCATGGGATGTAAGAAAGCCTCTTTCCTTCCAGAGTAGGCCAAAATCATGAACCACTCCAAAAGCATAGCGGCTATCCGTGTAAATGTTCACACACAAGTCAGTACTAAGCTCACATGCTCGTGTCAAAGCTATTAGTTCAGCTGCTTGAGCCGACTTCTGAGGTATGCGAGCTGTTTCCACTACTGTCTCAAGCGTGGTAATTGCATATGCAGCTGAAGTCGTGCCATCTGGTAACTTCAAACAGGACCCATCAACCCACAGTTCCCCATCTACATCTGGAAGGGGCGTATCTTGCAAATCGATGCGACCCTTTGTCTGTTCCTCAGTAAGGAATATACAATCGTGAGGCTCCTTTGACTGAGACTGAGTCGCAGGATATGGCAACAAAGTGGCGGGGTTCAGTGTCGCACATCTCTTCAAGGTAATATGAGGTGCTAGCAGTGTCAATTCGTATCCTGTCAAACGAGCACTAGTTAAGTGCTGAGTCTTAGTCTGATTCAAAAGGGCATCTACTGCATGGGGTACTAGCACCAACAGTTTGTGTGACAAAACTATCCCTTCACTCTGACGTATGGACACAGCCGTCGCTGCAACTGAACGGAAGCACCCAGGTAATGCACGAGCAACAGGGTCAAGAACTGCAGAAAGGTATGCGCAAGGACGCTGTTTGTCCCCGTGTGTCTGTACTAAAACTGACAATGCACATCCGTCTTTCTCATGTACATAGAGTGTAAAAGCCTTCGTGTAATCTGGTGTGCCTAACACTGGTGCAGAGCAAAGAGCTTGTCTCAACTGACAAAAAGCATTTTGACATTCATCTGTCCATGGAAGGTGGATCGGAGTGTTTTTAGTCAAAAGTGCTAGCAAGGGCTTAACAATGTGTGAAAAACCCAATATCCAATGCCTGCAAAACGAAGTCAGACCAATGAATGCACGGACATCTTTCTGCGTGGAAGGTACTGGGGTGTCTAAAATTGCTTGAATGCGATCTGGTGTCAGTGCACGGCCCTCCTTAGACAGAAGGTGTCCTAAATAGGTCACCTTCGGTCTACAATATTGCAATTTCTTTCGTGATACTTTATGGTGGTGTGTAGCAAGAAAAGAAAGCAAAGACAAAGTGCATTTCTCACACTGCTCAGGTGTATCGGCTGCCAACAAGATGTCATCGACATATTGTATGAGAGCCACTCCTTTAGACAAGGTAAAGGAATCAAGCTGTCTCTTCAATGCTTGACTGTAAATACTAGGACTCTCAGTATAGCCTTGAGGAACTCTACAAAATCTGTATGATCTATTATTCAAAGTGAAACCGAACAAATATCGGCTATCAGGATGAATAGGAATCGAGAAGATAGCGTTCTTCAGATCAATTACAGAAAATGTAGTTGCTGTTGGAGGGACCAGGGTAAGCAATGTCGTTATGTCAGAGACTACAGGGTACTGTGGTACTACAATCTTGTTGACTTCTCTCAAATCGATAATAAATCTATAAATCCTAGTGTCAGTATCTTTTTTCAAAATGGGAAGAATCGGACTATTGCAAATATTGTAAGGAACTTCTTCCACAACCCCCACCTTAATTAAATCATGTACAATACGTGTGAGTGCTTCTTCTCCTTCTCGAGAAATTTTATACTGAGGCAGTCTTGGCAATAAAGCGCCCTCCTTGACACTAATATGTACTGGTGGAATAACCATTTGCCCTACATCAGTGTCCGAAGTAGCCCACAAAGTACTAGGGAGTGAGGCTAGTGCAATGTCCTCTTTAACAATACAAGATCTCTCAATCATAGGGTAGTTGTCATTCAAAATAACCCGTACTCCTTCCGGAGAACACCGTATCGTAGCCCTAAAATATTTAAGCATATCAAGACCCACAATATTGTCTGGTGTGTTTGGAGAAAGCAAAAACGGACATGGAGCAGTAAACTTATCAATATCAAATGCAAGTGGTTGTGACAATGGGCTAAGGGAAGGTGTTCCATCGAAACCTATCGATGTAATGGTTAAGCCAGACAGGGGAGCCCTTGGAACCAATTGTTTAGACAAGGCGCTACGAGTAGCTCCTGTATCAACCAGAAACTGATCAGTAGAACCCAAAACATGTGCTGTAACATAGGGACCCCTCTGATCTACTGGAACTTCAACTGATTCCTTACCCCATCCTAGGCAATCCTATGCATAAGCAGAATCTTGAAAATCAGAGGGCACATAGTCAGACATTTGATATTGGTTCCTTCTATCAAAAGTGTTAAACCCATTCTGCCCACGTGTATTAGCATCAAACCGAGCACGATCATTCGCGCTTCCTCTAGGCCCTTGATATCCTGAACGATTTCTCATTTGTCCCCGACCACGTAGATTCTGCTGAGCACGCAGCACTGGACAATCAGAAAGCCAATGTCCAAATTTTTTGCAGTACGCACACTGATCAACAGACAAATTCGAACGGGCAGAGGAAGGAAAGGACGAACCATAAGATCCACGTCCACCTCTATCATTATCTCTAGAAGGCGGACCATAAGCTTGAGCCAACATAACCTTTGTTTTCAACTCTTTAGACTTTTTGTCCTCATTACCTTTGGCTTCTAATTCTTGCCGCTCATAATACTGGGCCATAGTTAAAAGAGAAACCGGAGAAGATGTAGTCCATGAACTCTCACTGGCCTTTAAGCGACTAGCTATTCCTGGCAAAAGGTTTGCGACATATTTATCGACAAATAGATGCCTACCTGTGTCATCTGTCAATGACTGGCCACTAAAATCGTGAAATGCTTCTTCAAAACGTGTGAAGAAGTCGGAAACTGATTCATCTACCTTTTGCTTGCAAGACGCTAGCACTGTCCAATCTATCTTCTTAGGGGGAATGATCGTCTTTAACTTAACTAATATAGCTACCGGAAGATTTAAAATTAACTGACACGGTTTCTGTGCAGGTTCTCTATCTTCATCTAACCGCTCTAAATCTTTCCACAATGCTCCAAATGTCGCATTATCATCTATTCTACGCACAGTTCTCCACATATCAGGCGGTAATATTAATCCAAAAAACAAATCAATATCAGACAGAGTCATAGTACAAGAGCTGATTGCACCCTCAACTTCCTCATAAAAGGCTGCTGGATTCTTTCGCGGGTCAGGCAATGCATTTTTAAGGGCCATAACATCTGCTCTATTCCAAGGAGTGTAAACCCAATTATAAATAAAGTACCCTTTCGCATTAAGAGAAGTCTTATCATCCTCTGTACCCGTTCCTTTAGGAGGAACATATAAAGGCGCGGCTTCCCGCATGGGTTTCACATGAATTACAACATTCTTATCTGTTTCAGGAGTAGGAGTTCGTGCCATGCTGATCTGAGATGCTAGTGCAGCTGTTTCTGCTGCCTTTTTCTCCTCTCGCAAACGGGCTGCTTCAACACGCAGTTTAACCAAGCGTCTGATCGTGTCAGCCACCTGGGAGAAGACAAAAAGACCATCACGTAATTGTTTACAATCAGTTGCTACATCATCGGGCTCCATTTCTACCGAATACTTCCTAAATTGTTCAATAACCTCTGCAGCAAATGTATCGGTAAAATATATTTGCTCCCTTTCCTGCCATCCTTTTATACTATCTAAAAGTTCAGAGGCAGTGGTAGTACTACGAACGGCTTTACGCGCAGTAGATCTAATGTCAGATGCACGCTCAGCAGATAGCATGGAGCGAGTTTCTCGAGCTTTGTCCTGGTCTGAAAAAGAGTCCTCATCTGACTCATGAGGAGCAGAAGAAAAATATACGGAGGTGGAGAACGATCTAATAACAAGAAATCATCTTGTGGTTTATTAAGGATAGGATAAAGGGGCTGCCTAACAGCGTATTGGCCAGTTACCTGTAAATGGCGTTCCCTATCTTCCCTCTCTTTAATTTCTTTCATCTCCTTGTTTTTTAACTCTAATGCTTTCGCATAAATGGTCTTTCGCTGTTCTTTGTCAATCAAGGCTTGCTCACGCTTCATTCGCTCACGCACTTCTTTCTCCCACATTCGCACACAATCAAACATATCTTGCCTAGTCTTGTGTTTAAACATACATTGTTCCACATACTGAATCTTTCGCAAATCAAATGACCCATATATAGGCCAACGCAACTCAGGGTCTTTACTAGTATATTTATTCCATAACGGGCAGTACATTATAGAAGAAATACCATACTTAATATACATATCCCTATTAGGCGTCCCCTCCGGGGGGCTGGTTGTAGCTTACGTCAAGTCTCAAATTGGTACCACTACAGAAGCAACACATCCTACGAAGTGTGCTGAAAACAGGCATGCCAAAAAATAGTGCAAAATATGCAGTATTATAATCAAAGTAGCGCTTAAGGTACTCTTCGTACGTTGCGCTGTTCAAACAATTTTAAATAGAGAAAATTCTCCTCATTACCTGCCTATATGTATTGCAATACATATATAATTACAAAACAGATTCCAAAATTGGCCAATCATACAAACAAAGCCACAGTAAGTGTTACTAAAACTACCTTACCAATCAAAGGCATCAAACCAACAGCAAGTGCCGCAAAACGGCTCTTACCAATCAAATGGTGTCCAGGTTCCAACTGCCAAGTTCTCAAATCGACCAAATGGTCACTGCACGGCGAATCAACAGAAGAGATCTCAGTCAAGGACCGGTGCCGCCGGGATGGTCAGATCAGAAAGAAAGGAAAAACGCCGTGGGTGCCAAGACTCAGGTCTCCTCAGGCAGCGATCGCGTCCAAAAGCGAGATTCCAATCCTTCGTCGCGACCAGTCCTTCGGGCATCCGAGTCGCTGATGAGTCCCACGTTGGAAGCGCCAATTTGTTGTAGTGAGCCTCAGCAAGGCCTACCAGTGCTTAGGGGTTCTCCCTTCTCTGCACAGAGTCCTCAGACACTTAGGAAGAAGTTGGCACAGAAACTGGAAATAGAAAAGACAGAGTTTATTAAACCTCATGAGGTGGAGCTACATTCACACACATCACCCTTCAGTAATGCATGAAGTAGCACAGTGAATGGAAGGATCCTGGTCCTTTTATACCCACACAGGGGCTCAAATGAAGGCGGTACTAACACAAATGCTGGTTTTAGGTACATATAAGGTCATACAGAGAATGCACAGTCAACAAGTGGGTGGAGCTAACAGTTTCTACTTTTAGTAGACACATCCTGACATTTATAAACTCGGAACAGCTGCAAGCTCAACTGAGCATGTGCAAAGCAAGAGGAACTAAATATAACTTGTCTCTAGGCAGATTTCAAGAGCAGTTGACAGGAAGGTAGGACAGAGCACATGGCGAGCACATGGTAGCACATGGCAGCCAAAATGGCTGACAGAAATACAAAATGGATTCCACAAAGCGGACAATTTAGCCTCTAAATACAGGCTGTCTTCAGCTAATGCTTAACTTAAATGCTGCCAAATTACAACAGTTCCGTAGCATCAGTGCAGCACTACTACCTCATCATCAGTGCAGCACCAGCAAAGCATTACTCAGCACCACCACAGCATCACTCAGTATCACCGCAGCATCTCCTCAGCCTCACTCAAAACTACCACAGCTCCACCTCAGTATCAGCACAGCGCCACCTCAGCACCAGTGCAGCATTACCTCAGCAACAGCAGAGCAGCAAATCAGCATCACTAAGCACCATCTGAGCACAGCATCACCATAGCACCACCAAAGCATCACTCATCACCACTTCAGCATCACTGAGCACCACCTCAGTATCAGTCACCACCACCTCCACACAAGCACACCACCACCTCAGCACCATGTCAGTATAAATCTGCATCACCTGAGCACCACCTCAGCATCAGCACAGCACCATCTCAGCATCAGCACAGCACCACCTCCTCATCAGCGGTGCACCACCAGCAGTGCAGCAACAACTCAGCATCAGTACAGCACCAGCGCTGCACCACCTCAGCATGAGCACAGCACCACCGCCATATCAGTGCACCACCACCAATGCAGCCCTATCTCAGCAGCAATACAGCACCAACACTGCACCCTTTCAGCATCAGCACAGCACCACCTCAGCATCAGCACAGCACCCCTGAGCACTAGCACAGCACCACCACCTTAACATGACTCAGCACAACCTCAGCAAGCATCACTCAGCAGCACCTCAGTTTCACTCAGCATCACCTGAGCATCACCTCCGCTCCAGCATACCACCACCTCAGCATCACTCGGCACCACCTGAGTATCATTCAGCGTCACCTGAGCACCACCTCCGCACCAGCACACCACCACCTCAGGACCACCTTAGCATCACTCAGCACCACCTCAGTCTACCTTAGAATCTGGCATCTGTTGATTCTCCCCTAGTGTCTGTCCGCTGCTCATGTTGTAATTCAGGTACTATTTCCCAACCTCCACCCTCCCGTTGTTTATGTCCTCTCCCCATAACAAAAAAAACTATAACAAGCAAGCATTAAAACAAGCAGGAAGAAGTTGCCAGCATTGCAAGGACTGAAAGAATAGAAGACATTGTACTTATTAATTCTTTTTTTGTTAGGGTTGTTCAGTTGTACATCATGTCTACTTTGTTATACATAGGTAACAAAAATGTTTATAACACTTCCATATAACTTCCCAACATGCTGCACAGCAGCAACACTGCCACTATCTCTGGCTAAACACTTATAAAGCACCAAAGGCGAGACCTATTGGGTATGTCAATGCTTGTTAATGTTTGCACCTGGTTACCATCAGATCCAATTCAATGGTAATTGCATTTCCTAAATTCCCTTTATGCGACAAGTCACATTTAGGACATGCACTGTACATGCGGTTTCCAATTCACAAATAGGAAATCCCTATTTGCAATTTCGGATTTTGCACATCGCAAAATGCGATTTCTACAAGGTAGAAATCGCATTCTGCACCACAGTGAATGCATTTCATACATAGGAAAATGGAATTTTTAATTTCCTAACAGCACAAAATGGCTATTCCGACCGCTAGGAAATGCAAAATTCATCCGTGCATATGGGACAACGTTTATAAAGAAGTTGTAAATGAAAGATACATTGATATAAGATAGCTAAACTAAGAAAAGACTAACAATCCTGAAATATAAGATACTTACTGAACATAATCTGAATTTGGTCAAACTAACTTTAAGATGTCTAGATCTTACCTTTACCCAACCACCTACTCTGAAATGGCCAATAGGCCCCTTCTCCACTCTGCCCTTCTCCCCATCTTTCACCAACTTCAACAACTTTGTACCAGGAAGTCTACAAAGCTTAACCTCAAAGGGAGATTTCTGAGTAACATCATGCTCTGCAGTGCAGTACCCCACATCATGTCCAAAATCAACCTTTCCACATCTTGCATATTCATTGCAGCCATCTAAATAGGTTCCTTGACCATCCCATTTTCCCTTTCCACAGCCCCATTGGGATCACTGACACAACATCAATGTAAAAAATATCGATGTAAAAAAAATCGAGTAAAAAATATAGACAACGGAAATATCGACTCCTATACTTAAACAGGTAAATACAAAAATATAGACAAAAAAATATTGATGTAAAAAATATAGATGAATAAAATATAGACTTTTATATAAATATAACAAAAAAATATATATTAAAGATTAAATATATTTTTAAACAAAATAAAATAAATTCAATATACATTCAATAAAATATAACAAATAAACTTAATAGAAAAATAAACACACAAATATAATAATGTATACATATATATTTACTTTAAGACAATTAATAAACTATTATTTTTAATTTATGTTAAAAATGTTAAATAATATAAAAAATAACAATATATATTAATGATTTAAAATATAAAAGAACAAAAATCTATAAGAAATTAAAACATTAAACTATTAAAAAATATTTAAACCTAAATTTCACAATACAATCAGTGCAACAAGCGGGAAAGTGTTGGATAGCAAAGGGGTAAAAATAACAATTCCCACTCCAGTGAGTGCAAAAGTAGGGTAAGTGTTAGATAGCGGAGGAATTAAATTTACTATTCCAACTCCAGTGAGTGCAACAGTAGGGAAAGTGTTGGATAGAAGAGGGGTAAAAATTACTATTCGCACTTCAGTGAGTGCAACAGTAGGTACATTTCTGGATAGTGGAGCGGTAAAAATTACTATTCCCACTCCAGTGAGTGCAACAGTAGGGAAAGTGTTGGATAGCGGTGGGGTAAAAATTACTATTCCAACTCCAGTGAGTGCAACAATAGGGAAAGTGTTGGATAGCAAAGGGGTAACATTTACTATTCCCCCTCCAGTGAGAGCAACAGTAGAGAAAGTGTTGAATAGCGGAGGGGCAAAAATGGCTATTCCCACTCCAAAGAGTGCAACAGCAGGGAACGTGTTGGATAGCAGAAGGGTAAAAATGACTATTCCCATTCCACTGAATGCAACAGTAGGATAAGTGTTGGATAGCGGAGGGTTAAACTTTTTTATTCACACTCTGGTGAATGCAACAGTAGGGAAAGTGTTAGATAGAGGAGGGGTAAAAATTACTATTCCCACTCCAGTGAGTGCAACAGTAGGGAAATTGCTGGATAGTGGAGGGGTAAAAATTACCATTCCCACTCCAGGGAGTGCAAGAGTAGGGAAAGTGTTGGATAGCGGTGAGGTAAAAATTACTATTTCAACTCCAGTGAGTACAACAATAGAGAAATTGTTGGATAGCAAAGGGGTACAAATTAATATTCCCACTCCAGTGAGTGCAACAGTAGAGAAAGTGTTGGAAAAGCGGAGGAGTAAAAATTACTATTCCAACTCCAGTGAGTGCAACAGTAGGGAATGTGTCGGATAGCGGAGGGGTAAAAATTACTATTCCCACTCTGGTGAGTGCAACTGTAGGGAAAGTGCTGGACAGCAGAGAGGTAAAAATTACTATTCCCTCTCCAGTGATTGCAACATTAGGGAAAGTGTTGGATAACAGAGAGCCAAAAATTACTATTCACACTTAAACAGGTAAAACAAAAATAAAACATAAAAATTTAAAAAAAATATAAAAATAAATAAACAATATTTAAAAAATGAAAAATCAAATATATTAAATATATTAAAATAAAACATATTATAATATTAATTACATATAACAAAAACCTACAAATAATATATAAAATAAAATAATAAAGAAATGTATAAAAAATAATTCTTTTAAACTAGAAAATATTTACAAACAAAAAAATTAATTAATACATTCATGTATTTTTTTTATTTCCTACCCTATAACACCAAACCAATAACAAACCACTTCAACATTTTTAATTAAATTTACTTCCATAATTAACATAATTAATCATCAATTAAAAAAATGGTATTAATAAACAAAACTAATCAACATTAATTGACTAACACACTTTAAGACTATAATATCCACAACACATACCTAAATGAAACTATAAAATAATAAAACACAATTAAAACTTATTTTTAAATTAAAAACTATCACTATTAACAACTAATAATAAAGTAATTAAAATGTATTAAATACCCACCGTTACCCCTTTAACAATAAAAACAACACACAAAAAAATAAACAATTACCCAAAATAAATATCAAATAATTAACATTAATTAACAACTATATATTAATTAAAAACAAATTACTTCCCAACCTTTACTCTTAAAAACACACAGCTAAAATGAATTACACAATTACCATAATTAATTACCTTAATTAACATCCAATTATAAATTTATCAATGAAAAATAAATTACTTCCCACCCTTTACACCTATAAACACCACAACACACACCTAAAATTAATTACACAATTACCATAATCATTACCAATGAATTAATTAAAATAACAACACATAATTATTAATTAATTAATAATAAATTACTTTACACATTTAACAATATATTATTATTATTAGGAAGCTTATAGAGCGCAATGGTTACTCCAACTGGAGTGTCCCTGCGCTAGGACATAGCTGGACCAAAGAAACCCTCCCAAGCTGCCCTCCAGTGAACGCAGACATCCACACAAGATGGCACCTTACCACTTTAGCCCTCCCAGGGGAGACGGAAGAGCCAAGTTTTCAATTTCTTGCTGAACAGAGACTCCGACTCAACTGTATATAACATCTCAATTAAACGAATATTAATAAATACAAAATAATCAATACATTTTATATAATTAAGTTACTTCCCACCCTAATTCCCTATAAACCCACAACCCGCTACGGAAATAAAAACGCAAAATTCTAATAAAAAAATTATTAATAACTACTTAAAATTTAACACACATATTAAAAATACAAACAATTCTTATACAAAACAACATACAACTCATACATATAAACTATATACTAAAATACATAACATTAATAAAAAAACAACATTTTTAACAACTATATTTTTGCAAAGGATATTAAACCCTTCGATATTTTTAAAATTGATATTACTTACCTTAAGTCGATATTCTTGACCACGATATTCTTGCTGTCGATGTCTCTGAACCACAATCTTAATGACTCGATATTTGTGCAACTCAATATTTGTTACTCATTATTCTGTCTCTGCACCCCCCATTTGCCTGTGTATTGTAAAAAGATGAGTTATTATGTTTAATGTTTAATACCACAAGACACCAAAAAGAACTGCATCTCACTGGATGTCAACGGTTTCCCATTATCAGTTATGATTACAGAGGGAACACCCTCTTAAAAAATCTCTTTTAACTGCTTAATAGTTACCCTAGTAGTGGTTCCCTTCATAAACTTCACAATCAACCAGTTTGTTTGAACATCCACTATCACCACTGCATATTTGATTTTACTCCACAACTTACTCTTGGGCCCAATAAAATCCATACTCAAGGTGTGCAACTGTTTTCCCGGATATTCATTATGACCTCCCAATTCAGACTGCACTCCCACCTTTAATCTATTCTCCCCTTTCATACATATACTGCACTTCTACACACTCAAGGTAACTTTCCTGGTCACCACAGTTCACTCTTAAGTCTTTTCTTCATCCGGGGGCTCGCCCAAATGACCTTCATGTGTTACTTCATTCAACTTTGAATGTAAACCCAGAGGTGGAACAAATTATTCGCCTTTCATCACAAACATTTCGCCACACACTGACATTTCATCCAATACTTTAAGATAGCGATTAATTGAAGGTGAAACAGTGCTTTCCCTTCTATTACCCAAAATTAGAAGGCACTTCACTTCCTTCAATGTTGAATCAGGTTCAATCTCCCATCCGTCATCCATTCCTTAACCGTAACTTGCCACAGCATCATGCTCTGAAGCCACTGCACCTTCACTTTCTTTTTCAAGAAGTGCTGGACCATCCACCCTATGCCAATCAACAGAAAGTCTTGACAAGCAATCCACTTGACAATATCTTCAACCTGGGAAATGTTCAAAAGCGTAACAATACACCTGTAATCTGCCACCCGCCTAGCTAATCTTGCATTTCACTTGCCAGCAACTCCAGCAAGTAGGACTTTCATTAATGGTTTATGATTCACATGAAGCACAAACCTGGTTCCCCACAAGTAGGGCCTGAAATACTCTGCTCCCCTAACCGCTGCTATAGCATCATGTTTAAAACAGAGTAGTTCCGTTCAGAGCTGGTCATGGTAATTAAAGCAAAAGATTCAGTTTTTTTCTTTTTTCCGATGAACTGGTGAGAGAATTGCCCCAATTCCCGTAGCACTAGCATCAACTGTGAGTACAGATTACAATCTAATATCGTAAGGTATTAAAATTCCTGGATTGCATATTTAGGGTCAGATGTACAACTGTTTTTTGTGGTCGCAAAAGGGAAATCAACGCTTTTGCGACCGCAAAAAACGGTGGCGGTATGTACAAACACTATTTGCGACTTGCTATTAGGAAGGGCGTGCCAAGGGCGTCCCTTCTTAATAGCAACTCTAACACCATTGTACTATAGTTTTGCGACCGCATTAACGGTCGCAAAACACTCGCAGTTAACCACCTACTTCAAGCAGGTGGTAAACCACTCCCAAACGGGAAGGGGTCCCCAAGGGACCCCTTCCCCTTTGTGAATGGGTGCAAACATTTTTTAAGAACAAGCAGTGGTCCCAGGGACCACTGCCTGCCCTTAAAATGAAACTGAAAAGTTACATTTTTCTTTTTAAATGCATACCGTTTTCCTTTAAGGAAAAAAAAACTGCTTTATTGAAAAAGAAGTCACAGACATTCATGGAGGTCTGCTGACCCCAGCAGGCCGACATCCCTGTGAGTGCTAGTCATTCCCAATGGGGTCGCAAATTGCGCTTGCCTCATGAATATTGATGAGGCATGCAATTTGCGACCCCATTGGGAATCGCAAACAGTGTCTTAGACACTGTTGTACATTCAGTTTAGCGAGTCACAAATTGCGAGTCGCAATCCTGTGCAATTTGTGACTCTCGAACATGAATGGTCATACATCCGGCCCTTAATTTTTAACGTTTTTCAAAACAGTTTAGTTGTTCACCACTCCACACATAATAGCAAACTTTCTATAGCAATAATATCAAACATTCTGTTTTGTCTGCAAACCTTTCAAATTGTTTTTTAATAATTTCAAATTTAACACATAAAATACCTCAATTGGTCCTTATTCATGGGCGAGGGTGCCAATTTAATTGCACTTAAGTTTTCTTTGGGTTTGACCCTTTCCCCACATATGGTATAACGTAGATGCGCAGCCTGTTCCACTAAGAACTTGCGCTTATCTTGTCTGAGTGTAAGTCCTGCCTCCCTCAATCTGTGTAAAACCTGCTGAGAACTAAATGTTGTTGGTCGATTTCCCAACAACAAAATGTCATTCTGAAAATATAGAGTATTGGTTATCCCCTTGAAGATCTCATTCATCTTTTTTTTTAAACATCAGCCACTGAGCATAAGCAAAATGACATGCAAGCAAATTAGAAAGTTTCTACCATAGTTATGAAAGCTGTCAACGGTTTTGACTCTTCGTATAATTTGATATAATGATCCGCATTCTTCAGAATTATTCTTTCCACCCCCAACATAAATATTTATTCATTTATGTTTTATAAGGGATACCGAGCCTCAACACCATTCTCATTAAGAGATTTAAGATCCTCACAGTATCTATAAATCCATCAGCCTTTTCTGTAATAACCAATGGAGTAATCCTGCATGACTTTTCAGTTGGCTCAATTTCTCTACTCAAAAACAATTCCTGCAACATTTCCTTCACCGCTGAGCGAATAACCAAAGGAATCCTTCTCACTTAATGTTGGACTGGCACCGCATCAATCTTCAACACAATTTTATTGACATAGCCTTTCAAATGACCAAGACTCTCTTTGAAGACCCATGTGCTTCCTTTATGATGTCAGATAAAGAAATGTCTTCAATACCATTATTTTATTAGGTGCTCTAGTGTGTATGACTTTGTTAAGATCATATTGATGCATCCAGCCACATATAATTTACCCTTAACTTCTCTTGTCTCAAATTTCATGCTAGATTGCATATACCCATTCAAAGCTATAGTTTTACCTTAATATTCCCCAGGATTGACATTCTTAGGTAATAGAACAATATTCTGCAAATGCTTGTTGTACATACTTTTCATATTAATAGTTTTCATTGAACCTGAATAGATCATAAGTTCCACAACCCCAACATGAATCACAAACTTTGTGTTTGGTCAGCACTTCTTTTCTTACTGTTCTTCATTCCCCACACTCAGAATTCTATCACACGACATCTCTGTGAGGTGTTCTGCATTCACTGCTGGAATTTTGGATCTACTCTCATGTTTACACACACTTGCAAAATGGCCCTTGCGTTCACATTTTTTACAATCCTTATTTATTGCTCTACATTTATTAGAGTCACCATAATGAAACTTGCTCCCACACCTGTTACAGCATCTAGTACTTTGTCTAGTTTTAAATACACTGCTACTAGATTTCAGTCGAAAACGATGATGGACGGAATGCTGAACATTGTCAAACAATCACCACTAGTCACAGATCTAGGCCTAAATCCATAGTTTTTTTCCCTGCAATGCTATTCCAGTTTGGACCCAGCCAAATGCAAACCAGCCTTGACCCTGCTTCCCATGGGAACAACCAATTCTGAAATGCCAGGCCAGGCCCTCTCTGGACCGGAAAACAAGTATCCTGGGACCGATTTCAGGGTATCACCCCTCATCAGCCAGGCTAGCTAGAATCCGGTGGCTTAGTGAGAATGGGACCCACATCTAGGCATACCCATCCCACTTACGGAGAGGATTGCAACACAAAAATATGATTGACAGAATGCTGAATATTGTCAAACATTCACCCCAGTCACAGACCTGGCCTAAATCCATCATTTATTTGCTTGCCAATTCATTCCAGTTTGGACCCACCCATATGAAAATCAGTCTTAACCCTGCTCCTTTTGGGCACAGTCAGGCCTGAGTAATTACCAGTGGCTAACATTAATCCAAGCATTCTATCCATTACGTTTTATATACTTTCATATGTTTCCCTAAATGGGACGGGTAAGCCCAGACGTGTGTCCCGTGCACACTGTATCACTCGAACCAAGCTATATCCAGCTGATGAGCTATAACAAGGGTGAAACCGGTCCTGGATTGCTTGTGTTCCGGTTCAGGGTGGGCCTGGCATGGCAGTTCGAGCAGGACTGTTCCCAGTGGAGCTGGGTCAAGAATGACTTGCATATAGCTGGGTCCATACTGAGTTGGTGCAAAATAAAGTTGGACTGGGATGTAGCCTGAGCAATTGCCAAAGGCTGAGATTAATTCAAGCATTCCATCCATCACCTTTTGTATACTTTCATATGCTTCTCTACGTGGGACCGGCATGCCCAGACGTGGGTACCATGCACACTGTGTCACTGGAACCAAGCTATATATGGCTGATGAGCCCACAACAAGGGCGAAACCAGTCCTGGATTGCCTGTGTTCTGGTTCAGGGTGGGCCTGGCATGGCAACTGGACTGTTCCCATTGGAGCAGGGTCAAGACTGATTTGCGTATAGCTGGGTCAAAACTGAGGTGGACTAGGATGCGGCCCGTGTTTAATTCAAGTATTTCATCCATCACCTTTTATATACTTTGATTAGATTTCAGTACAGCACCCACGTCACTGCTGACCACATTTCAGACATCATTGTGAAACATCATAAGAACATTTATCTTTTTTTATCTATTTGTTTCATGCAAAACTCTGATTGCTAAACCACCTTTACAATGTCAATAACATCTTTGAGAGAAGGATTTTTTGCTGTGCAAAGTCGCTCCTGCAATTTTTTACTTCAATCAATCAATCAATCAATCAATCATGTCACTTATAAAGCGCACTACATACCCGCGAGGGTCTCAAGGCGCTGGGGGAAGAGGGGGGTGGTGCTGCTACTGATCGAAGAGCCAGGTCTTGAGGAGTCTTCTGAAGGCCAGTAGGTCTTGGGTCTGTCGGAGGTTGGTGGGGAGGGTGTTCCAGGTCTTGGCGGCGAGGTGGGAGAAGGATCTGCCGCCGGCGGTCGTTTTCCGGATGCGGGGGACTGTGGCGAGGGCGAGGCTGGTCGAGCGGAGCTGGCGGGTGGGGGTGTAGAAGCTGAGTCGTCTGTTGAGGTAGGCTGGTCCGGAGTTGTGGAGTGCTTTGTGTGCGTGGGTGAGGAGCTTGAAGGTTATCCTCTTGTTGACAGGGAGCCAGTGCAGGTCTCTCAGGTGGGGTGTGATGTGGCTGCGTCGGGGGATGTCGAGGATAAGACGTGCAGAGGCGTTCTGGATGCGTTGCAGCCGTCTCAGGAGCTTAGCCGTCGTTCCTGCGTAGAGGGCATTTCCGTAGTCCAGCCTGCTGGTGACGAGGGCCTGGGTGACTGTTTTTCTTGTTTCGGTGGGGATCCACTTGAAGATCCTGCGGAGCATTCGGAGGATGTTGAAGCAGGATGAGGAAACGGCGTTGACCTGCTTAGTCATGGAGAGGGTGGGGTCGAGGATGACCCCTAGCTTGCGTACGTGGTCGGTGGGTGGCGGGGCTGTTCCCAGTGATGTTGGCCACCAGGAGTCGTCCCAGGCTGAAGGGTTGGAACCAAGGATGAGGACCTCCGTCTTGTCCGAGTTCAACTTCAGGCGGCTGGTCCTCATCCATTCGGCGACGGCCTTCATTCCTTCGTGGAGGTGGGCTTTGGCGGTGTGAGGGTCTTTGGTGAGGGAGAGGATCAGCTGGGTGTCGTCGGCATAGGAGATGATGTTGAGGTTGTGCTGTCGGGCGACGTGGGCGAGGGGTGCCATGTAGATGTTGAACAGCGTTGGGCTGAGGGAGGAGCCTTGGGGTACGCCGCAGATGATCTTGGTGGCCTTGGATCGGAAGGGGGCGAGGCGGACGCTTTGTGTTCTGCCGGAAAGGAAGGATGTGGTCCAGTCCAGGGCCTTCTCTTGGATCCCGGCGTCGTGAAGGCGTGTTCGTAGTGTGTGGTGGCAGACCGTGTCGAAGGCGGCTGATAGGTCCAGGAGGATGAGGGCTGCTGTTTCTCCGTTGTCTAGCAGGGTCCTGATGTCATCGGTGGCGGCGATGAGGGTGGTTTCGGTGCTGTGGTTGCTGCGGAAGCCGGACTGGGAAGGGTCCAGGATGTTGTTCTCCTCGAGGTAGCGGGTCAGTTGTTTGTTGACGATTTTCTCGGTGACCTTCACGGGGAACGGGAGCAGAGAGATGGGTCGGAAGTTCTTGAGGTCCTAGGGATCTGCCTTGGGTTTCTTGAGTAAGGCGGTGATCTCGGCATGCTTCCAGCTTTCCGGGAAGGTTGCTGTCTCGAAGGAGATGTTGATTATTTTCCGGAGATGGGGCGCGATGGCTGTACTGGCTTTGTTGAAGATGTGGTGAGGGCACGGGTCTAGCGGTGAACCGGAGTTGATGGTGTTCATGATCTCGCTGATGTCCTCGTCATTGATGTTGGTCCAGGAGAGCAGGCGGTTGGTGGTTGTGGGGGCAGTGGTCTCGGTGGTTGCCGGGGCGGTCGTGGTGTTGAAGCTGTCGTGGATGTCGGCGATTTTGCGGTGGAAGGAGGTGGCCAGTGAGTCGCACAGGTCTTGCGACGGCTGGATGTCGTTGGTGTTGGAGCTGGGGTTGGAGAGTTCCTTCACGATGTTGAAGAGCTCTTTGCTGTTGTGTGCGTTGTTGTCTAGGCGGTCTTTGAGTGAGGCCCTTTTGGCGGATCTGATGAGGTGATGGTGATTGCGGGTGGCGCTCTTGTGGGCGGCGTAGCTGTCCGCTGTCCGTTCGTGGAGCCAGATCTTCTCCAGTTTTCGGCATGTTCGTTTGGAGGCCTGGAGGTCTTCTACTTCTACTTCTACTTTGCGTAATTATTTGGTCACATACCAGTTCTTCGGTCATAGCACAAAATGTGCACTTAACAGAAAATTCTCTGACAATTATTTGAGTCTGGAAAAAATTCATCAACTGTCTCATTATCATTTTGTGTTTGGGTATAAAACTTATACTGGGCCATGGCTAAATTCACTTCTTTAGCAAATCTACTTTCAAGTACTTTCAAGTCTCCTGGTAAATACTTAAACACATATCTTCTTTCCCTAAGGTATTTTAATACTTACATTTATTCCTAGAAGAACAAAAAGTCTGTCCATCCAGTGCCTCAATATAGTTCTCTAATATTCCTATACAATGTACACATTCCTTAGATGTGGACATGTTTGTGATAAGAATAAAGGAGGTGTAACAATAGAACTATGCAATTCCACTCTAGCACTAAGGGCATCATTTATGGGGAATTGACATAGGGCAGTGCCGCAAGTCTTCTTGCAGCACTGCCCTACACCAATGTGAGAGGGTAGGAATGCACTGTTTTTAAGAAATACAGTGCGTATCTGCCATTTCCCTCTGTTCTGGTGCATAATTTCCTGCCTAGCGCCATTGCAGTCAGTGTTGAAAGGGTGCCAGTGTTGCATGCAGGTGTGTTTTAGTGCAGTGAGGGGCACCTTCCTGCAAAAAAGCAATCCCAAGAGGTGTTTTTCTCTTTCTATGTGTGCTGGAAAATGCAGCACACACTGAAAGAGGAAAAAACAAGGGGGATGTGTACAAGGAAATGTGGGGGCACAGATCTGTGCCATATTTGGAGCACCGCAATCTGACATTTCAAAAATGCACAGTTGCGCTGTATTTACAACAATACGGTGTACCCATGTGTTGTCCCCTAGATCTGACGCTAAATGAAGCTGCCTAGTGCCAACACAGACACCCTTGCACCAGGGTGCCTCTGTTGCAGGGAATGATTGTTTATGAACATTCATGGCATTTTGCTCTTTCTATGTGTGCTGCAGAATGCAGCACACATAGAAAAAGCAAAAAAAGGAGAGAAATGATAGTATTTTTCCTCATTTCGCCATTCTAACACCTGCTCTTGTATGGCATTACTTTTTGGCGCTGCTTGAGATTTACAAATCCTTGTAAAGCTGGGGCAGCATCAAAAAGCAATGGGTGTTGAGGCGGAATGCTCACAGCCATACCCATTGCACACCCTTTTCACATAGAACACTGCATGAAAGGGTACCATATTTACTAAGCAGCGTTAGGCCACAAACAGTGGAGATTGCGCACCAGCAATGTCATTATAAGTGATGTTCCTGTGGCACACTGTCCCTGTAAATATGCCATGAGGAGAGAAAAAAATATTTCTTCTCATTACGCCTGCTCTGAGGAGGAGTAAGGTTTTGGCGTCACCCCAGGTTTATGAGATTAAGTAAATCTGAGGCAGGGTCAAAATCCATGGGTGTTGCGTGAGAAAACCCACTGCAACACCCATGGAATGCCTCCCTGTAGCAGAGTGAAGCAACACAGCGACTTGCACTGCTTTGTCTTACTCCATATCTATGAGGCCACGCAAAGTGGCTTTGCGTGGCCTCATAGATATTGTTGAGCGTTTTGTGCCACCGGAGAGTCAGAAAAAGTGATGCGCCGGTTGTGCAAGCCTCTCATAAATAAGCCCCTAAATGTTTATTGTAAAGATATATGAATTCACACACAAAAAAACATATGTTTGATGTCTCTCCAGATATATAACAGGAACCCACTGCTGGAATATTGTAAATAGTACTTGTGTACAGCAATTTGCTTTATCAATGATAAATACTGACAAGATGCAAGCTGTTGTTTGATGCAAACAACAAATGTAATGCACTCCTCGAATGTCCTCCGAGAGGTGTGCTTGTCACCGATCCAGTAAATACGCATATACACAATGTCAATGCTCAAATCTCCTCCTGAGACACGCATATGTATATCGATGTTCGTATCACCGTTATCACTCAAATAAAAATGGCTCCCACGTCTATACATGTAGCGTTGCTAAAGAGCCCAATCAAGAATAAGTCAGGTGCGCATGCACACACAATCACGTGGTCAACACTGACACCAAGACAATGACATCCTGAACATTGTTTGGTGAGTGTCACGGTGTAATGCTCACCTGTAAAACAGGCACATGTATAGTCACACACGTGATTCACAAATATAGTTAGCAGAGTCCAGAATCTCTTCCTCGATTCTACCTGGAGTCAAATATCCACATACAGCATGTCCAGCATTAAAACATTTGGTGTGTATAAATGGCATTCTCACTGCAGCCCTGGGTTCAGGACTACCTCATGTAGTTGCAGCTCTCTGATTGGCTCTTCGTCGCCAATTCTTGTAAAGGTGCCAGAAGTCTTCAGTGTATGATTATATTTACAAGCCTTATTCAACACTGCAATACAAGCGTAGTCGTCCCTCAGCCAGTCGGCCTCCACCTGTCCAGCATGGCATGCCAGCTCCCCTAACAGAATATAGAACATTACATACATTCCAATTCCTACCACAAGCTCTATACAACAATCACACTCTCAGGACAGACTCTAGTGGTGTCTCCTTATCAATAGAAAAGGCTTTAGTCACTCTACCCTGGCCTAAAAGATTTGAGCTATTGTAATCAATGGTGATGAGAGGAAGTGTAATGAAATGTATCAATAGTGATGAGAGGAAGTGTAATGAAATCTAATGATGGCGATGATAAGAAGTGTAATGAAATGTATCAATAGTGATGAGAGGAAGTGTAATGAAATGTATCAACGGTGATGAGAGGAAGTGTAATGAAATCTAATGATGGTGATGATAAGAAGTGTAATGAAATGTATTAATAGTGATGAGAGGAAGTGTAATGAAATGTATCAACGGTGATGAGAGGAAGTGTAATGAAATCTAATGATGGTGATGATAAGAAGTGTAATGAAATGTATCAATAGTGATGAGAGGAAGTGTAATGAAATGTATCAACGGTGATGAGAGGAAGTGTAATGAAATCTAATGATGGTGATGATAAGAAGTGTAATGAAATGTATCAATAGTGATGAGAAGAAGTGTAATGAAATCTAATGATGGTGATGATAAGAAGTGTAATTAAATGTATCAATAGTGATGAGAGGAAGTGTAATGAAATGTATCAATGGTGATGAGAGGAAGTGTAATGAAATCTAATGATGGTGATGATAAGAAGTGTAATGCAATGTATCAATAGTGATGAGAGGAAGTGTAATGCAATATGGCTTTCAGAGGAAGTGTAATGAAATATGGCTTTCAGAGGAAGTGTAATGAAATTACTCACTGATGATGAGAGGAATTTTTACCAATGTGTCAATGGTGATGAAAGGACGTGTAATGCAATGTGGGGATGAGATGAAGTGTAATGGAATTACTCATTCATGATGAGAGAAAATGTAACGAAAAATATCAATGGTGATGAGAAAAAGTGTAGTGCAATATGGCTAAGAGAGGAAGTGTAATGACATTTATCAATGATGATCAATCACTCAATCAATCAATCAATGGGGGTTTTAGAGCTCACTACTCACCAGTGAGGGTCTCAAGGCGCTGGGGGGGCAGGGGGGACGGCTAGTAGCTCAGTTGGTCATTTAAAGAGCCAGGTCTTGAGGTCCTTTCTGAATTGGTGCAGTGTCGGGCTTTGTCTGATGCGGTGGGGGTGTTCGTTCCAGGTCTTGGCCATGAGGTAGGAGAAGGATCTGCCACCTGCGCTGGCCCTGTGAATGCAGGGGACCGAAGCTAGGGCAAGGTCAGCGGAGCGGCGGTTGCTCTTGGGGGCGTTGAATGAGATTCGTTCATTGAGGTTTTGGGGTCAAGTGTTGCAGATGGCTTTGTAGGCTTGTGTGAGCAGTTTGAAGGTTATTCTTCTTTCGTGATGTGGTCATGACATGGGACGTCGAGGTCTGGCTGCGGCCTTCTGGACGGTCTGGAGTTTGCAGAGGAGTTTTTGTTGATTCTGGCATAGAGAGCGTTTCCGTAGTCCAGTCTGCTGGTGATGAGTGCATGGGTGACAGTCTTCCTGGCGTCGGGGGATCCTTTTGAAGGTCTTGCAAAGTATGCAGAGGGAGTTGAAGCAGGTGGAGGACACTGCGTTGATCTTGCGGTTCATGATGCGTGGAGAGTTGAGTTTGATTCCGAGTTTGCAGGCATGGTCCATGGGGGTGGGTGGGTTTCAGAGGGCAGGGGGCCACCAGGTGTTGTCCCATGCGGAGCGGGTGGAGCCGAGGATGAGGACTTCGGTTTTCTCTGAGTTGTGCTTCAGGCAGCTGTTGCTCATGCAGGTTGTGATGTCTTTCATCCCTTCTTGGAATTTGCACCTGGTGATGTCAGGTTCCTTGGTGAGGGAGAGGGTGAGCTGGGTGTCGTCAGCGTATGAGACTATGTTGAGTCCATGTTTTCCGACGATGGTTGTAAGGAGGGCATGTAGACGTTGAAGAGCGTGAGGCTGAGGGTGGATCCTTGGGGTACTCCACATCTGATCTCTATTAGTTCAGAGAGGAAGGGCAGGAGTCTTATTCTTTGTGTTCTGACTCAGAGAAAAGATCAAATGCAGTCTAAGGCTGTTCCTTGGATACCAGCGTCGTGGAGCCTGGAGGCTGGTGTGCGGTGGAAGACGGTGTTGAAGGCTGCTGAAAGGTTTAAGAGGATGAGGGCTGCTGTGTGGCCTTGGTCGAGAAGGGTGCGGATGTTATCGGTGGTGGCTATAAGGGCGATCTCGGTGCTGTGGTTGCTGCCAAATCCGGATTGAGAGGCGTCTAGGATGTTGTTGGTTTCTATGAAGTGTGGTAGCTGTGTGTTAACAGCTTTTTCAATGATTTTGGCAGTGAAAGAGAGCAGTGAGATGGGCCTGAAGTTCTTGAGGTCCATTGGGTCTGTGGAGGGCTTCTTTAGGAGGGGGTTGACTTTGGTGCATTTCCAGTCGTTGGGGAATGTGGCGGTCTCGAGTGAGCAGTTGATAGTACGTAGTAGTTTGGGTGCGATGATGGTGGCTGCCCTGTGGAAGATGTGCGGTGGGCAGGGGTAAGTAGGTGCTCCGGAGTGGATGCTTTTCATTGTCTTTGCGGTATCTTCTGTGGTGAGAGGGGTCCAGGTGAGGAGGCTCTGTTGGATGGCGTCGCTGGGGGTGGGTGTTGAGGCGGTGCCATGGTCTTGGTCGTCGAAGTTGTTGTAAAGCATCTTGATCTTGAGGTGGAAGAAGGAGCTGAGTTTGTTACAGAGGTCTTGGGAGGGAGGGACGTCAGTTGTTTCGGTGTTGGGATTGGCAAGTTCTTGTATGATGGCGAAGAGTTCTTTGGAGTTGTAGGAGTTGGAGAGGATTCTGTCTTGGATTAAGTTTTTCTTTATTGATTTGATGAGTTGGTGGTGTGCCGTGGTGGCTGCCTTGCAGGCAGAGCGTGCTTCTGGGGTTTTCCTGTTTCTCCACATTTTCTCCAGTCGTCGGCAAGAGCGCTTGGATTCTCGGAGGTCCGTGGTGAACCAGGCTTTCGTGTTGTGTTGTCTCATGGTGTTCTGGAGGGGGGCAAGAGTGTTGGCACAGTTGCGATCCATTGGTGGAAGTTGCTTGCTACTGTGTTGGCGTCTGTCGTAGTTGGGGGAGGAGTACAGCTGAGGGCAGATGTGAGGTGTTCTTCGGAAACAATGTTCCAACTTCTGCGAGGGGACGGGGTGTGCGCTTGTGTATGGTGGGTTTCGAGAAGGAGAAATGGATGCAGTGGTGGTCTGTCCAAAGCAGTTCTGTGGTGCCTGAAGCAAATGTTGTTGTCCGGTGAAGACGGGGTCAAGTGTGTGTCCCGCTGTGTGAGTGGGGGTGGAGACAAGTTTCTTCAGTCCAATGTTAGTGAGGTTTTCCAGGAGGGCGGTGGTGTTGGGATCGCTGTGGTTGTCTGGGTGGAAGTTCAGGTCTCTGACCAGTATGTAGTCTGTGGAGGCGAGGGCAGGGGGAGTGACGTGGTCTGCGATGACGTTGGTGAAAGGGGTTTGGGGTCCGGGAGGTCTGTAGGCGAGTGTTCCGCGGAGCGTTGTTCTAGGGTTGGGCTGAATCTGGAAGTGGATGTCTTCCATGAGGGGCGAGATGTCATCCGAGCTGGTGGTTGTTAGTCGGAGGGAGCTTTTGTGGACAATGGCGAGGTCTCCTCCTAGGAGGTTGGGGTGGTCCCTCCTCAGGATCTTGTATCCATCAGGGATGGCGGTTGCGATTTCGGGTGCGGAGCTGTCATTGGTCAAGGTCTCTGTGAGGAAGGCAGTGTCAGGTGAGTGAGTGTTGAGGAGGTCCCAGATTTCTACCTCGTGTCTGTTCAGGGACCGTACGTTGAGGAGGATGCAGCTCAGAGGTTTGCGTGCGGTGGCGTCCGGTGGGTTGAGGATGGCTGCCTGGGTCCGGAGGTGGGTGAAGGTGTGACGGCAGTGTCGGCAGGAGATCGGGCCCTGAGTGTTGCTCGGAGTCAAGAGCTGGTAGTTGTTGTTGTGTCCAGGGTTGAGTGCGTGGAGAGTGCTGGGGTCGTAGCAGCAGGCGGTCAGGGGACCAGGGTCCCTGGCTCTGCTCGAGTCTCGGACGGGCTCCGACTGGCTTGCCTTTGGTGCGCCCGCTGCACGCAGGCACACAGCGACTGCCATTAAATAGGAGTCAGGGGCAGGGTGAGCAGCTGGGTGGCGGGAGGCATTGGGAGGAAGGTTACTGAGAGGGCAGCAGCGGTGGGGAAAAGGCAACCAGAAAAGGGCAAACAAAAAAGTAAAACAGAAAAAGGCAAAACAGAAAAGGCAAAACAGATGAAGCATGACACGCACAGAGCGGACTAGCAGAAGGGCAGGCTCTTCCACTAGACCACCAGGGATGAGGTGCAGGCAGGAGCCAGCGGGTGGAGGAGGGCCTCCAACACCTACCTGAAGCTCAAGTTGGCGCTAAGGGCAGTGCCTTAACGATGGACCTGCATGGGGGAGAGCAGTGACTCCAACCAGGAGGTCAGAGGTCTTGCTCTCCTTGGTGCGCAGCGGCCACCATTAAGTAGAAGTCGTGGGGAGGGTGAGCAGCTGGGAGGCGGGAGCGGGAACACACTGGGGGGAGAGGGGCCGCGGTGGCAGAAGCGGCAGGGAAAAGGCAACCAGAAAAGGGCAAACAAAAATGCAAAAGAGTAAAAGAAAAAGGCAAAACAGAAAAGGCAAAACAGAAGTGGCAAAACAGAAAAAGGATGACACACACAAAGCGGACCAGCAGAAGAGCATGCTCTTCCCCTAGGCCACCAGGGATGAGTCACAGTCAGGAGCCTGCGGGTGGAGGAGGGCCTTGAACACCTACCTGAAGCTCAAGTTGGTGCTAAGGGCAGTGCCTTAACGGTGGAGCTGTGTGGGGGGAGAGCAGTGACTCCAACCAGGAGGTCAGAGGTCTTGCTCTCCTTGGCGCGCAGCGGCCGCCATTAAGTAGAAGTCGCGGGGAGGGTGAGTAGCTGGGCGGCGGGAGCGGGAACACGCTGGGGGGGAGAGGGGCAGCGGGGGCAACAGTGGCAGGGAAAAGGCAACCAGAAAAGGGCAAACAAAAAAGCAAAACAGAAAAAGACAGAAAAAGGCAAAACAGAAAAAGGATGACACACACACAGAGCGGACTAGCAGAAGAGCAGACTCTTCCACTAGACCACCAGGAATGAGGTGCAGGCAGGAGCCTGCGGGTGGAGGAGGGCCTCGAACACCTACCTGATGCTCAAGTTGGTGCTAAGGGCAGTGCCTTAAGGGTGGGGCTGCACAGGGGAGAGCAGTGACATTGACCAGGAGGTCAGAGGTGTTGCTCTCCTTGGCACGCAGTGGCCGACATTAAATAGGGGACTGGTGGAGGGTGTGCAGCTGGGAGGCGGGAGCCGGAACATACTGGGGGAGGGGCCACGGGGGCTGCAGCGAAGGGGAAAAGGCAACCAGAAAAGGGCAAACAAAAAAGCAATACAGAAAAAGACAGAAAAAGGCAAAAGCAGTGACTCCAACCAATGGTGATGAGAGGAAGTGTAATGACATTTATCAATGGTGGTGAGAAGTGTAAGCAATATGGATATGAGAGGAAGTGTAATGAAATTACCCGCTGATGATGAGAGGAATTTTAACAAAATGTATCAATGGTGATGAGAGAAAGTATAATGCAATATGGCTATGAGAGGAAGTGTAATAAAATGTATCAATGGTGATGAGAGGAAGTGTAACACAATATGGGGATGAGAGGAAGTGTAATGAAATTACTCTCTGATGATGAGAGGATGAGTAATGAACTGTATCAATGGTGATGAGAGAAAGTGTAATAAAATTAATACAACTGTTGGTCACTCACTGGACCGGTTCCCTGCTGGGAGTGTAATTTTGGAACAATGGCCTATTTGCAGTAATGACAAATTTAGATGAATGTTTCAGGCCTCATTGTGAACTGAGACAACGTGTATCTCTTCACCTGGAAACCACAGATTTCCATGCAAAGATACACGACATGGAGCCACACCTAAAATGGGAAATAGGAACTTTCAAGTATCTTGTTATGCAAATATACAATGAGGATAGTAGACTCCCTGGTAAACAATCAGACAAGCAAACCCTTTTGATGTAGACTACCTCTGTCACTTGATGGGAAAGTCACAATCACTAAAATGATCATCGTCCCAAGAGTCCTCTACCATTGCATAGCAATACCCTTAATTATTGAAAGGAGCTTCTTCAAAGCACTGAATTCCAATCTATCTGGCTTGATATGGCAAGGTAGCAGCAAGAGACTCACAATCAAAAAGGCAGGAGACCATGTACAAGAGAAGAACTGAAAGTCACTTGCTTTAGGAACTACTACCTGGGTTCGCAGTTACTGTGGCCATTAAGATGGATGTCCCCAGCTAAGGCCCGAGGGGGATATGCAGCGAAGATACCTTACGCCTGTGTAAGTGGTGCTACACTATAGCGCTGGGATGCCTTTGGTAACCATGCGCTCTATAAATGCTTTACAATTACAATTACAATTACACTACAGGACAAAGCAAACACAAGGAGATGATGGATGGAGCACTGAAACTTTTCAGACACTCACCCCCAGTCACAGATCTGGGTTGAATCCATCATCGTACTTTACCTTACTTCACCACCCCAGTTCAGACACAGCTATATGCAAATCATTCTTGACCCTGTGCCTCATGGGAACAGTCCAGCCCGAACTGCCAAGCCATGTCTTCCCTGGACCAGAAACAAGCATCCTGGGACCGGTTTTGGGCTAACAGCCCTCATCAGCCAGGCTAGCTTGAATCCAGTGGTAAAGTGAGCAAGGGACCCACGTCTGGGCATACCCTGCCAACTTAGGGCAAACAAAGCAAACACAAGAAGATGATGGACGGAGCACTGAAACTTTTAAGACCCTCACCCTCAGTCACAGATCTGGGTTGAATCCATCATCGTTCTTTAGCTCACTTCGCCACCCCAGTTCAAACACAGCTATATGCAAATCAGTCTTGACCCTGTGCCTCATGGGAACAGTCCATCCCGAACTGCCAAGCCATGTCTTCCCTGGACCGGAAACAGGCATCCTGGGACCGGTTTCAGTCTAACAGCCCTCATCAGCCAGGCTAGCTTGAATCCAGTGGCAAAGTGAGCAAGGGACCCATGTCTGGGCATACCCTGCCAACATAGGCGAACAAAGCAAACACAAGGAGATGATGGATGGAGCACTGAAACTTTTCAGCCACTCACACCCAGTCACAGATCTGGGTTGTATCCATCATTGTTTTTTAGCTCACTTCGCCACCCCAGTTCAGACACAGCTATATGCAAATCAGTCTTGAACCTGTGCCTCATGGGAACAGTCCAGCCCGAACTGCCAAGCCATGTCTTCCCTGGACCGGAAACAAGCATCCTGGGACCGGTTTCGGGCTAACAGCCCTCATCAGCCAGGCTAGCTTGAATCCAGTGGCAAAGTGAGCAAGGGACCCACGTCTGGGCATACCCTGCCAACTTAGGGCGAACAAAGCAACCACAAGGAGATGATGGACGGAGCACTGAAACTTTTCAGACACTCACTCCCAGACACAGATCTGGGTTGAATCCATCATCATTCTTTAGCTCACTTTGCCACCCCAGTTCAGACACAGCTATATGCAAATCAGTCTTGACCCTGTACCTCATGGAAACAGTCCAGCCCGAACTGCCAAGCCATGTCTTCCCTGGACCGGAAACAAGCATTCTGGGACCAGTTTCGAGCTAACAGCCCTTATCAGCCAGGCTAGCTTGAATCCATTGACAAAGTGAATCCAGTGGCAAAGTGAGCTACACTACAGGAGGGCATAATGGGTGAGCATAATTTGACCATCTCACAACCAAGATTGCTACGTATGTCCAGACACTCCTGACAGATATGCGTAAAGTGATTTAACACAAGAATACTTCACTGCCCAGAAACCTCTCTAAGGTGCCTTCATTGTTTAAGGATGTTGCCAAAAAAAAAACAACACATCGTCCTTGACAGAAGCTGGGATAAGGAAGGTGTGACACCTATATTTGAAATAAACAATACAAATGTTTGACACCAATAGAGACATGTGGTCTAGTTACAGGTCAATCCATAATATATAATGCACTAGCTAAATGGATAGGTTTACTGATGAATTTTATATCTTGCTGATACATAGACTGAGCCGACGTGAGGTGACATGGGGTGATGATTCTATTTAACATTCTGGCACCTAAAGTACAGGCAGGCGTTTGAGAGCTAAAGTTGAAATGGGAATGAAAATAGGCTGAGAACGTAATGATAAACTGCAAACTAAGGTCCCAGAAAATATAAAAAGAGTGAGTGGGAACCCACGGTTCACATTTTTGCAGTTCAGCAATCTTAACCAGGATTACCCCTTTCCAGCGAAAATAGCTAAGATGTAACCCGGCCCATCAGACCAATGCGCCAGATGTGGGAAAGTCAATATAGAAATCTTTCACATGGTATACAACTGTGTACAGATCAGGAGACAGGGTCTCCAACTTTTTCTGTACTGAGAGCTACTTATGTTCAATGAAACACATTGAGAGCTAGTAATATTATTAGTGTTGTATAATTTCAATTTTTTTTATATGTATAATAATTCAATCAAGCAAAAGCTTTCTAATCTAATATGCAGGGCTGCACACAAGTGAGCTACTGGTTGGAGACCCCTCGATCAGATAATATCTGTGCAATGTTGTGACTTTTATAACTGAAATAACAGGGTCTAACTGTTGGACATCCAGATCAAATGCATAGGCGAAAAAAGTGAAAGCCACATTTACATTTTCAGTTTGGCCTTGTTGCTAAGTAAACAGAATATTGATATGCCCAAAAATGTTGACATCAAAAATATTGTGATACACAAATATAAAACTGTTTCTTTCGGAAAGTGACCACAGAACTCCTACTCTCGCATCTGGATGATAGGATTGTCCTCCTCCATGGCTCCCAGACTCCGCACTGGCAGCCCTTATGGACATCCTAAATGCCACAGCACGTCTCATCCAGGGCCTGAAAAAATATCTGATCACATCACTCCTATCCTGCTGACTCTCCATTGGCTTCCTTTGCCACCTCACACCATATTCCAAAGCAACTGCATCATTTACAAAGACTTCAAGACCAGCACCCCAACTTTTCATGCAGAAAGCTAATTTTGGCAGAACACCATCAGACTGCAAACTAAGAATCTTGCGCATCTTTGCAATTCGCAATAAGGGACTCGCAAAACGGCATGCATGAAAGTGTGTAGTACACTTTCTGCGATTCCTAAGGGTTCGCAAATGACCTACCTCATGAATATTAATGAGGTAGGTCGCAATCTGAAACCCTCTAGGAATCGCAAAAATCATGGGGATGGTGGCCTGCTGCGATCAGCAGAGCACCATGTCTGTGACTATTTGGAAGGGATGCCCTAAACACGCCCCTTCCACATAGTGAATCGCAAACCAATTTTGCGATTCGGTAACAGGTTACCGAATTGCAAAATTGGGTTTGATGCATCGCAAAAGCATTTTTTACGCTCGCAAACGGGCCGATTCGCAGAATTGGCCCGTTTGTGAGGAGAAAAATGCTTGATGCATTTGGCCCTAAGTGAGCTATTTCCCAGAGTCACATGATGCTGAGCTGAGCTGCCGCCGGTGCTGGGGGGCAAACAGCAAGCCCCGTTTTCTGTAGTCAGCCGCTTTGCCCCCTGTGCCACACCTCTCCCTTTATCCCAATGCCCATAGAAAGTCCAAATTAATTGCCCCAACTGCACTTGCCAATTCCCACACTCTCCACCCTTAAAAAAGTCCCTCCCACCAAAGAAAGTACATTAAAAAAGGGCTTCGGAGGGCAGCTAGGCAGGTAGAAAGGTGTGGCACCTTTTGTTGAAGCAGCACCAGCTCCCATAGAATGCGGCGGAGGAGGTGTTCTGTGCATGATGGGGGTGTGAGCTGCTGGGTGACAGCAGTGCTGGATCCCAGCTTCTGGTAGACCTGGCGATGGTGTGGCTGGAATGGAAGTGGGCTGAAGGGACTGGGGACAGTGGTACGTGCCTCCACCTCCTCCTCCCCTAATGCCACCAGCCTGCGATGTTCGACTGGATGGCCTCCATATGGTGGCGCCACACGCAGAAGAAACTATATCAAGTGAGAAACAAAATGAGAAAACACATATTGTAATGCTCAGAGCAACCACTTGTTTATATAGTGGCACAGTAGCAGTACAGTGCTGGACCCCTAGGACCATGAGAATGTTTGATGTGATTAGTCGCAGGGTCAAGTTTTCCACACACATGCATCACATAAAAGATAGCATTGACTACAAGGAATAAGCCAGAATACCATCAGAATAAAAGTGATTGTTTTTGTTTAAAGGATTTCATAGTAAAAACTAAACAGACATGTTATGTGTAAAAAGAAAAATGACCTCTCATTAATGAGTAAGCCATATATGCAGCACATATGTGCAACATTAATGGAGCCTTGCTAGCATCTGGTCTGCTATGCTCTGCAGTCTTCAGCATTTGTCTGGGCAGCTGTAATTGGCAATTTATTAACTTACTGCAATTCCAATGGCCCTGCTATACTCTGACTGCCTTTCAATTCTAATTTAAGTCCAAAGAGGCAGATGAATAATAATAATACTACGTCACACACGTCATGTATAAAGCGGATATCCTGTCTGCGGTAAGTAGAGAGTGGAAAAAACTATACACTGGAGTCCAGGGAAGGGGACGGGATATACATGTTATTTGGCATGCTTGTCATAGAGTATTCATTCTGCCAAGCTCTAAATCAGGCACCCTCCACCACAAATTATTTTCAACAAATTCCTTCACTTGCCAGTAAGGAAAGTCATTCAATTGCAAGGTAAGTTAGAGGGATTAACTTAGGTAGAGGTTTTGCTATAGAATAGTGGGGTGTCATTGATCATCATGTGCTAAGGCTTTTCTTAGTCAGCTACTGTAGTTGGCAAATTATGAAAGGGAAAAATTGTAACAGGTGTAAATGGGTCATGAAAGCCATGAAATATATATGCATAAATCACTAGCCAAGAATGGATTTTTCACTTTTTTGACAGGCTGGGACAGAACCTAGGAAAGAATAATGTAGTGAAGAACTAGGAGGAGGTTACTGAGGGGCCACTGGGAAACACACCTTTGTTTTGGTTTGGAATGCATTGAAAACTCTATAATGATGCATTATCTGAAGCAGACACATAGTGCACAGCCAACACTGCAGTGCTGAATTGAACCATGCTGCAGTTAAGTCACACGTGTCGGAATGCCTTGGCCAGTGGGGTGATGACGGTCAGTAGCATATATGCCTCTCTTAACAAATACAGTATACTTAATCTGTCAATAAGAAAGCAATGTACCTTACCGCCACTCATCCCTGCCACCGCTGGGACTCCTCCTCCTCTAACCTCCAGGGCTACCTCCATGGCACTCCCTGCTATTCCATAGCTGGGGCTGGGGCTGAGTCCAGCACTGGTGGTCTGTGCGGCTAGCAAATAAAATTAACCATTTTTAATACCAGATTCGTCTCCTAAGTAATTAATATTATTTTGAACAAAGTACAAGAGCAATACCTTACTATAGTTCAGATAGGAGTATCATATATCAAAACCATCCCTTATTGAGGGTTACTTGTTGTCATGTTAGAAAAGACAGGTAGTCAAGTAAATAAAAAAATAAAATGTCTCGTAATGGAGGGACATTGCTCTGATGAGTCATTAAAGTTCAATGAAGGGTTGGAATGGTCATGGTCAATGAAGGACATATGGTCTTGGTTAGCAAATGTAATGGGATGTCATTACTTTCCTGCCATGCTTCACTGTAATGGAAACTGCTGGTATTCCATAGAAACAAATGATAACACAACATTGGGGGTCCATGACCATGGTCACTCTCCCATTTTGACTGTTTGAGCATTAGCAAGAAAGCCTTCTCAACAAACGATGAGGTCAATAATAGTATACTTGGGCCTGCAGTCTTCACAGTACCAAAATACTGATCTCTTCATCTTACAGCACTGTAGTGTAGTTCCTATTTCCCTAATAGGCTCTGCGCATTGGACTAATATATCCTATAGGGTTGACATAGGACTGGGGTCAGTATTTCCCTATCGAGTATATTAAACTTAACTACTTTGTGCCAGCTAGCTCAGAGTCCACTAGAAACTCCTTCTAAACAAGAAGGGAGTAGTTTCTGGCAACCGCATAAACATGACAACTTTGTTTCCCTTTAGAATCGGAACACTCTCAGAATCGTGGAAACAATAGATTCTTCAGAGTTACACAGAAAGAATAGACGGGCGTTTCAATAAAAGGATTTATTGAACAGTATTGTTTCTCGTGTAAGAGATATGAGCTGTTACAATCGTAAGACAGTATGCGAGATATATAATGTACAGCGTAAGCAGTAGAAAGAAATAATACTGCGCTAGCATTGTCTTTTAGCTATGACACATATATGATACATAAATAACATAAGCTAAAAATGTGAGTACTCATAAGATGCTTCTCTAACTAGTTCTACCCCAGTGTACCTAACCTAAGTATAGTACAAGGTAAGAAGTAGGTGGAGTATTCTCTAGTATGGTATGCTATAGTCTAGTATGCCAAGTCTAGTATGCCAAGAGTCCCTCTAGGTTCTAGTCAGCTCCATACCTTGAGAATGAGAGAGGTGGGAATCTCCTTCCAGGTCTCGAACTCAAACACCCCGAGAAGGGAGTCAGAACACTGGAAGCTGGATTCTCTGCGAGCAGGGATGACAGCTTCTCTTCTCAGTGCGTCAGGCCGGGACACGGGCTCCTCTAAAGTCGAGGTCTCCTCCAACTTGCTTGGGCAAGGGAAGGTATATTTATACCTGGTAGATGCCTTGGACTGTTAGCATTGACGTGAAGTCGGACAGAGGAAGACGTCAAGAATGAACCCTTAAGGTATAGCGGTTCATGCATAATAAATGAGTTCTTGGAGAAATCAATAATCCTGTGCTAGGGGCACTCCCAAGAGCTTAAGGGTCTGGTTTCTAAGAACTCGTTGTGACGTTGGGGTGGACGGATGTCGGTGACCATGCCTGTATTTGGAGTGCATGGCTAATGCCTAATATAAGGACTGGAATCTTATGCCTATATAAGGGCAATGCGAATTGTGCCTATATAAGTACATGTTTCAGGAAAACCTATATACGGACACCTAAAGTGGAATACAACAGCACCACAAGACATATACGACTAGAGGGAAAGCTTTCTAAAAAAGCAGAAGAAAGGTACGGACAGGTGGAAGTTACCTACAGAAATAGGAAATATAGAAAAAAGGACAATGCAAGGATACCAAGAATTTAACAAACATTAGATATATTAGTGGGAGAGGTAAACGTTAGGAAAATATTAATAACAGAACTTACTGGGGCCAGCAGAACCACCTGTCACAGCCGTGGCGCTGGTGTTGGTTCCACCTACTGCTGCGCTGATGGTGGCAGCCCCTTCACCATGCTCCAATATCCTCTTGCCGATTGGTGCTGATATAAGAAATATAGGGGGAACGTGCGATAAACATCGCCAAAATAGGTTAACGCAATTTTTCATAACGCCGTCTATCGCGGGAAAATAACTCTGAGTTAACGTCGTATTTTCAACACGGCGGTAACATGTAATAGTTTCCCGATAACGCGGCAAATGTCCGCAATAACAGTACTGGGACGGCGATAAAAATCCAAAACCAAACGCGAAAAAAGGTGCAATGGGCCCAACCGCGATAAGACAATCAGCGAGAAGAAGCGCCGGGCCTGCAATTCAGACACGTCAGGCGGGGAAAATCACTACAAAAGCAGAAAAAAACCCCACAATCAATAAAAAAACAACAGCGAAGCACAATGGAGGCAGCCGGAGCAAGTACAGGGGACAACCAGAACCCCACAAGCCCCCTGGAGGACCAGCCTGGGACCTTGGGGCAGGGAAGGGCAAGGATAAGAAGAAGAGGAGGACGTGGTTCAGTCCGCAGGAAAACCGGATCCTGGAAACGGAGGCGATAGAACACCATCAACAACAGTTCGTCACCTCCACTGTGTCATTGGCAACAAAAAATACAATATGCCAGTCCATCGTGTACAAGTTGAATGCAGTCGGAGTGCTGAGGAGGACAATGGGAGAGCTCAAGAGGTGCTGCAATGATGTGAAGCGCAAGACCAAGCTGAAATTCGCCAACAACCAGAAGGCAGCAATGCAGACTGGAGGTGGGAGTCCAGCGCCACAGGAGGAGCTGGACGAGATGGAGGAAATGGTGTCGACAGTCATCAGTGGGGGACGGTGGCAGGAGTTGGGGGACTGGACACTGCTCAACATGACCCGACACAACAGCAACAGGGTGAGTAACGACCAGGGACTGGGGGTACAGGGGGAGATGGGCACAATGGCACACATGCACAATTAAGTACAGCACATCGGCGGGCAAACCATGGCCAAGAGTCACAACTCCAACCAAAAGCACAAGGTACCCAAGTCTGCAATATCACAGCACTGTATAAGCACAGAAGTGAAAGCCACACCACCTGAAAGGGATAAGGTCCAACTCACCTACAATGCAGCACACACACATGAGCTCCAGAGCACCTCAACAGTTACAACAATGTTGAACAAACAGCAACTCCAGCACAACAGAACAGAGGACACAACCTCTGCCGCTTGTGTGTGGAAAATGGCCATTCGCATGTGGCAAAGCAGGAAACTGTCAGATGATAATGTACTAGTACAACCCCACATCCATGATGGTGTAGAAATGCATGTATGGCCATGACCCAGTTAGGCAGTGAGACACAAATCGTCAAACAAATCAACACTCAACACAGTTGAATACAAGTGAAGGTGCGTAGACTTAATTAGCATATGCGTGTCAGTACGGGCAAGATAAGTGCCACAACATGCAGACCAATGCAGCAGTATGTCAGAACGTGGAACGTTGCCAAGCGCCGCTGTCCACTCCGGGGGAGTGCTGCACCATTCACAGGTGTGTGTTCACCCGCGTTGTTGTCCGCTCATGTATTCGGAGTCCAGGCGAATGCAGCCATGTTCAGTGTCGTCGGGGGAGATGTGACCAGAACCCCAAGATGCAACAAGGTGTTGGGACATGTGCAATGGGTTCCAAACTGTTGTGGCTGCAGGTACATAGTTACATGTCCATGAAAGCGAGTGCAGCTCCATAGGCAAGCATTTCCAACATGAGGTCGTTGTCGACTTCATCAAACAGGACAGCGAGGAAATCCATTACCAGGTCCGGACAGATGTGCTGCGTCCACCCCCTCACACCAGTTAGCACTACAGCCCAATAGGGGAGCGGTTCAATGTGGTCATTGCACACGAGGAGTTCTGCAATCTCCCAGGTCCAGCTGCCAGCATTTATGCCAAGTATCCAGGCATCCCATAGACGGGTGTCACAGTGACAGTCATGGTCGTGGGCAAACAGGGGGCGCACACACATGTCAAAATCGAGTTCGGCTCCCGTCCTGTTGGCTAGGCAGACATCCATGAACCACTCGAATATGCACAAGCGACAATGCAACACAGGCTGAATGCAGGTGATGTTGGCAAGGCAGAAGCTCAGCCGGTAACTGATCCGCAGCACTACCAAGGGCAGTGCCCCCAGTAAATGCAGCATACGTGCACGGTACAGTTCCACGTGGCAGGGGTTGTACATGTGTCTGGGATGTTCTGCCATTGCGTTAGTGGCTCTGGTTGAAGATGCACTGTTGTGACCTGCGCCAGTTCTGTGGATGTAATGCCACAGCTCGGATCAATGAGCAGTGTTTGTGTGCAACGGTTGTAGGCCTGGGATGGTGTGGGAGTAAGTGTGAAGGCCATTCCATGCACGATAACTTCGAGCAAGGACTTCTGTGTGTGGGATGTGTACACGTTGGTCTCACGTCAGGCTGTCCGTAGTGTGGGAGTCGTCATAAAATGCTATTGTATCTGTCAGGGGGTGCCGGGCACATGCAATTCCCAGGTCGGAGCTGCAGATGTGCGTCAGCCTGATAGTCCAGACAAAGGAGCTTTCATCCCTACACTCAGTTTGTCATCTGCTTGCATTCATGAAATGTGAGAGGCTTGTTGGGGGTGGGATGTCTGCAACTTTGGGAATCATGTATGACATGCCTAACATGTGGCAAATGAGCAGCCTCACTGTGTGTTACATTGCCTCACAGCTGCTCCTCCCTACCACCATGCCTTTTTACTTGTGTGCGCTGCGTGGTTGCATCACTTGCACTCCTACGGAACACCATTGTCATGTCTGTCAGCGCATGTCCACAAGCCTGACAACGACACTGTGATGTTGGCCGTTGAGGGTGGGCAGCCACGTGAGTGTAGGCCTATGGTTAGGACAGGGCGGACACAGGATTACAGTTCAAGGCTGGTTGTACTCGCGCTGCGATTGAGGCCAGGCATTTGGCTCATGCTGCGGCAATACAGATACACACACCACTTGGCATGTATGGGCCAAGACCCCGAGCGGCCTTGCACTCCTTCATTGCCCTGTACGTGCGAGCCCGCCCTCAGGGTGCATGATACATTGCAACATTGACAATTGTGGGCCGGGCGGCGCCCACACTGCAACAGAGACTCACGCATTACGTACTTCCTTTTTCCGGCCAGAACAGAACCACGCCCCATGCCCCAGGCAAAATCTGCGAACCCCTATGCTGGACTGGGGTACACCGGCCCAGCCCACTCCACTTGTGCCTACAGGGGCTGACGACGAAGCTACATGTCCAAGGTCTTACCCACTGCCTGAGGTGACATGGTTGCGTCCGCTGTACACAGCACAATGTAGTGTGGTAGGGCCCGGGCCCATCATGCATACATAATGACCACACGGACACACTTAGATGTATGGTGGAACTGGCTTTGGGCATGTGCACCCGGCCCCTTTTTATTACCAGGGTCACATGTCCAGTGATGCCTCTGCTGGATGGGTGTGGGGTGAGTGTAAGCCTGCCCTCAGGGAGTGGTTGGTGCTGGCAACAACTAGAATAGTGATTATCGGATCACACACACAGATTCAATCATAAAGGGTCCATGACTTGCAGTGCACTGAGGTAGGGGCACCAGAACTGGACTCACATAGAAAAGATTACATCATGAATGGTCCATGACTTGAGCTGCACTGAGTTAGTGGCACCTGAAGCGCTCGACTGGTGCGCGGCCTGCGATGATGCGTCGTCCGTGCGGGCCACCCTGGAAGCAATGTCTGTCACCTACTGGACTCCGCTATCAATGAAGCAAGACTCAATATGACTTGGGGGACCTGCTGACCGCAGTGTTGGCCGGAGGCTTCGGTCAGCAAGGGCCCAGGGCCACGTGGCGTTGTCTTGTGTTGCACAGGGTCAGTGGCACCTGGTGTCCTTGCAGGTCGTCGGCTTGTGTAGCACAGGGTCAGGGGCACCTGGTGTCCTTGCAGGTCATCGACTTGTGTAGCACAGGGTGAGGGCACCTGGTGTCCTTGCAGTCGTCTGCCTGTATTTTTGGCTACTGAATTCTGCCTCAAAATTGCCACGTGGCGTTGGCTTGTGTAGCTGTCAGAGCGCCACTTCCTCGGAGTCTGTACGTTGCTCTATGGGCCCACCTCTCGGTACCTCCAATTCAGGATGCTATTACAGCACTGAGTGACCAAGTGGGGGGAAGGGTTTGAGGAAGAGAACAGCTGGGAAGGAGACCTGTAAAACAAACAGATAAACATACAAACAATAACACTCAATATGAATAATTCTCAGGTACCAGTCTCTGCTACGCAGAGTCTTATTGCTAATGAGTCTCTACTTTATCACAAGCCTGTGATACAAGTTATACAGAAAATACACTTCCAAGGAATGTGTTACAATCACACCTTCCTAACAGTAAAGTTCAATAATATACAGAGCATATACTCATATTTATGACACAGTACACAAATGAGCCCCTGTGAGAGCTTGCCCAAGAGCTTGAAAAATCAACATACCCAAAAGCACCAAAGGGCTAATGTAGGAGAGTAGGATCTGTCTCTTATGTTGCCCCCACTTTTTTTCTGATGTTTACACTGGTTTCTGGCTATAGTCTGGCTGGGTCCTTGCCAATCAGGGCTCCAGCCTCTCTGTTCTCTCTAAACGACTTGGAGTGCACTCTAGGTGCACTAGTGATTGGATACTGTGGTACCTTATGAGTCCCTAGTATATGGTACCTTAGGTACCAAGGGCATAGGTACTTCACAGGCCTACCAGGGGCTGCAGCATGTATTATGCCACCCCTGGGAAGCAAACTAAATCTGACACCACAGGCCTGCTACTGCAGCCTGGGTGAGGTGGTGCTAGCACTCCTCACTGAGATATAGGTTCCCTATACCTCTCCAACACACACATATAAACCTATCAGTCACCCCTAAGGCAGGCCCTATCAATCCTGAGGGCAGGGTGCTTGGCTTCTATGTGAGGGGGTGTCTCTGCCTGAGCAGG